>CAXKVY010000206.1:0-1200000 GCA_964058915.1 Tetropium fuscum | reverse complement strand
TTATTGTAGGTAAAAGCATTTCCTTGGAATGTAATGTCCCTTCGCTCCTTTCAAAACTGCATTCAACAGCTCAGAAATGGGAAATAATATTCGCACTGTCACGAATATTCATTCATCATGTACCTATGTTCGTTCATATAAATAAATTACAAAACGGCTCCAAATAAAGATACATACTATACGAAACTACTACAGAAGAGGGTGACTAGATTTTTTAAAAGGTAATTATGAAAGATTTTAAAACCAGTTAGTTGACTCATAAACTCCTAATTAAATCAGGTTGCCCAATCACTATGGGGTGGAATTACCAGCGATGCCCGCACAGAATTATTTGTGTTTCCACCACGGCAATCTCTAAATGCAGTTAGATAGATATAGAGATCTTGAATGAACATGTTGTCCCATTTGCACCTTACATTGTCGAAGAATTCCTCTTAATGCAAGATAATGCACGACCGCATACAGCAGTGATGATAACACAATTTTTAAACGATGTCGGAATTAATCGTATGCCGTGGCCGGCTAAAAGCCCTGATATCAATCCCATTGAGCATTTATGGGATGAGTTGCGACAACGTGTTAGTAGACGCAACCCAAAGAATCTGAATGAATTGAGGATTGCTCTTACAGAAGAATGGGACAATATCCCTCAAATCACTATCACAAATTTGATTGAGAGCCTAGGCGTATGGAAGCTGTTATAACAGCCAGAGGAGGAAATACTCGTTATTAGTTAGTTTGTAAGTTATTTTTTAAGTTTATTGTTTTAATCATTAATAATTACAGTCGTTTTACTAAAATGTTGAATAATTCTTTGTTTGTTATTTCTTTTTGATGTTGTTTTAACTTGTAAGTAACAATTATTTCAGTGTCCGTAATCGAAAACGCTAAACATTTCTTAAACGATTAACTTTTTAGACATTTTCAGCTCCACGGCCTCCTTGTTGAATATCAAACTTAATAACACCGTTTCATCTAAAATGTCGCATCATCGTTGCTGAAGGGGGTAGAGAGGTGATTCAAAAAAGAGAATATTGAAAAAAGAATGGGTAACACCGTGACTAACCTAAGAATTCAATACAAATAAAATTTCACTCCATAGCGACAATCAAATTTCGTGTCAAAATCATACTAGGTTTTTAAAGGCTGTACATATTAAAAAATATATTTTTTTATGGAAAGCCAATTACAAAATACTCATCCGCAAGAATCGCCCTTTCAAACAAAAAAAAAATATCAAAATTGATAGGCTGGTTTAAAAGTTGTTGAACATCAAATTTGGGATAAAATCTAGGTGCCCCACTTTTTACGTCCGTCAGTGTAGTTGTATATACTATGTGAACAAATTTTGTCAAACTTCTAAATTAGTCTAATTCTTTAGTACGCAATGCATATTTTATTATTGACTGTTAAAATGCAAACACACTTTAAAAAATTGTACTATTTATTTATTGGAAATAAAATGACACTGAAAAAAACATGGGAAATTAAAATAGGCAAGTTTGTAAACTTGCTGGTACACTATTTTTGTAATTTTCTTTATGTGCATTATTCTCTAATTTAATAATTACTTATATAGTACTTGATTTCGAATTGAATTGAATTGAATTATTGATTCAATTCAATCACCCGAAAAATACATGCTATATCGACATCAAGTAGTATATATTTTTATTTTGACATAGTTTTGGAACCTATATATTATAGATGCATTTGAATTATCAAACCAAAGACCGATTGCATTGTATGACTGATAGGGATAGGTGTCACTTTAATGACAGTTCAAGTCCAACTTACACCACTGAAACATTTTACAGATTTATGATATCCACTGATTTATGATATCCACTGTACAGTAGTGTACTTACACTGTACAGGGTGGGCCAAAGTAGACCCTTTCTTATGGAATCGCCTATTTCTAAGCGAGATAGAAAAAAATTAACTCCCCACTCTTGGGCTTGAAATTTGTGAAAAACTCAATTGTGTAAACCGCATTTCGATATTTTTTGCCGTTTCGGCGCTAGAGGGCGTTTTTCGATTTTGAGCAATATCAATACTTTCATAACTTTTTTGTTTCTAAAGATAATTAAAAATGTTTCTAAATGCAGTTTTTTACACAGATTTAGTGGCGTACTCAGTTTTATGTTAGGTGGTCTAGGTTTTGAAATAGGTACTAATCAAAATTGTGTTTTTTTAAACGGGACACCCTGTATATTATTAGCTCATTGGATGGCTCTCTTTAAGCTGATTCAATTATATAAGGCTAGCGCCGAAACGGCAAAAGAAATCGGTTTGCGCCTTTGAGTTTTTCACAAAATTCAAGGCCGAGATTTTTCTATGTCGCTTAGAAATGGGCGTTTCCATAAGAAAGCGTTTATTTTGACCCACCCGGTACATATTATTAAATTCTAGAATATTTAAACCAAATATACCCTAAAAAAAAACGTAAATCACGAAGTGGTGTTAGGAAACATTTATGTGATTAGGTTAAATACATCAAACGTTTTATGCAAGTATTTCTATATTTAGCACAAATTATCGATATATTTGAACCAAACCGTCAAATATTTAAACGAATTATGCCACAAAAATATTAGAAATATTCATGTTATTTGCTGAAACATTTGTATGGTTGGTTTGACAATGTGCGGTGGTTGCCTGAAATGTCTTTTTATTTAGCGGAAGACATCACAAGTTTCAGTTGTTGCTGCAGACACTAGAGTGAAGCTTATAAATAATTGAGATAATTATTTTTGTATTTTCTAGTGATTATTTTGTGTAGTTGACTCAATTCTGTAAATGATTGGCTTATATCAAACATATATTTACTTGGTTCATATATATTTTTATTTAATACAATCATTTCTTTTTTGTGTGTAGACATGGAAAACAAAATTAATCAGGAGCATTTTGCTAGTGCAATCCCCTTGTCCAATTTGATTAGTAACAAATTTATTTGAAGTCATGCTTTTGAAACCCTGCCATCGGGCGACCTGCATCCAAATTGAAACTGAAACTTCGTTTAATTCATGCTGTTGTTAAATTCAGCTGAAATGTCCCCTTAAATCCTCAGAGAAACTGGCCCTAGAACAGTTTTCAAATATAATATACCATTAAAATTGTTTTTTTTTACCTATATTTGGCACATGAAGCACATTTTGATATTGTATTTCCTTATCCATAATATTTTAAATAGACCACTATCTATATACTGGATAGGGTTGGAACCTTTGATGTAACTATAACAATCGGAGTAGTTTCCACAAACACCAAAACACTTTCACTTCGCTCGACGCGCGTTTCGCTAACCAAGTTGGCATCATCCGGAGACGATTAAAACTAATCTTAAACTACAAAATCTACCATATTTATACTATTTTCATGGTTACTTCACTAATGATATCTCCGTGAAATTTACGAATACGGTATAGGTCCCTTGTCGCTATTCCTACTACTTTTACATTTTACAATTTGTATGCTCTCAAATACATCCAACTGTCTATCATTGGTCACATTTCTAACTAATCTTAAATTACTAATATCCATTCTATGATTGTTGTCAAAAGCATGTTGTGCAACACTAGATTTATCTGTTCTTCCATATTTTAGATGAGCCATATGCTCTATAAATCTGGTGTTAATTGATCATCCCGTTTGTCCAACACTATCTATATATCTATATCACTATCTATATATTTAATTTCAATTCATTATCTACACGACCCAGTGGTCGCGTCTAGGCACTCAGACTCGAATTTAAACATTAGTTACTCTACAAATCCAATACAAAATCAGCGATAGTTTGAAACAACTTAGTGTAACGTACGACGTATATAACATAAAACTTTGCTCGAGTTGGTGCTGTCAAAGAAATTTAAAGTGAATTTCCTGTCCTTCCTGTTATTTACGACATGCACTCAGGTATAAAAACACCTATAATCAGAATATTTTACGATGTACTTCTCCAAGGGTTGCATGCGAACGGTACTGAATAAAATTAAAGGCCGTTACGGCTGTTGATTGCCTCGGTTGAAATAAGTGGCGCAAGCGATGTTGCATGTGAAAAGCTGTAAAGGAAATGGAAGAAGAATGATATGCCCTGTAATAAGTAACAATCAAAAAATGTTTTAAAAAGGCACGAGTTTGGTAGCATCTTCGCGATCACGAGAGGCGCTCATCCATCAGACCTGCCATCGATACCAAAGGAACAATTAGTCTCCATTACACGAACACATTCAGTATACTTCTACGTTTATGTTGGAATTATCTGCTTTCTATTTTTTCGCGGTCGGTTTTTCGTAACTCCGAACCTTTTATACCTCCTTAAATGTTTCATACTGTTTTTCCGAAACGACTTTGCGCTTCTTTTGGCTTTCCTTTGGAAAATTACCAAATGCAGAAAAAACATAGACTGTACCATTTTCATAGAAAAGAAATTTTACAAAAAAAGATTCTTAAAGCATATAATTACTTGGGCCTTTATATGCTTTTATTTAATTATGACCTCTCCTGTATTCTGAATTTGTTCACCTTTACATCGATGCTCCTCAACAAAGTCCTTGTTTAATTTATTTTTATTACACTCTAAAGTTTGTTTACTCACAACCTTTTCGGGGTCCTCAGAACCACCTGCAATGATAACACTTCGCTCTCCTTTATAAATTCAGAACAGTTTTGGATAATGTCTTGTGACACAAACTGCAATAAAGACTTTGCTTTTCCCATATTTTAGGAAATCTCGATACTTAGGTACCTTTCTCCTACCATAAACATTGCATTCAGCTATGTTACTTGTTACTACTGTTACCACTTGTCGTCTTTCACGTACAGCCTTTTTTACATATAATACACTCCATATTATAACATCCAAGTTATAACAACTACACAAAATTTGTAATAATACGCGATTTGGTACAGAGCCATGGGCCATATGCATCTAAAATATATCACGTTCCAGTAACAAAACGACCCTCTAGCTGCGCTGAATAATTTATGCGCCACAAAAAAAATCTTAGCAAAAAAAACCGTTCATTCCAGCAGATTTTTTTCTTTACTCAATACTTCTTTAATGTCTTAGCTTCAAATACTTCGCAGATGTATGTAAAAATTTCTATAAATAAAAAAGTTTGTCGCTTATCGAAAATATAAATACACCTGTAATGAAGTAATAAATTAATTGTTATTTAAATACAATAAGAAACAATATTCAGTTATTACTGGATAGAGCTGGAACCTTTGATATAACTATAACAGTCCCTGTTGCTGTAGCCCCTTCTGATGAGATTTTGGATGATGTCGTGGCAGGGATTGAAAGTTCAATTCAATATCTGCCTGATTCATCCAAGAGTCTCGTCAGAATGGCTTGCAGGAACCAAATTTCTAAAAATTTATTGAAGAACGTAGACGATAGAAAGTCATGCTCAAAGAATCCTAGAAAGACTATCAAAAGATTGAGCGAAAAAGACTGTTTTAAAGCAGATAAAGGTAATAAGGTTGTTATTTTAGATAAAGAGGACTATTATGAACGGGTAAACAACCTAATTAGTAATGGTCCTTATAAATAACATACTAGAAACCCTTTACCAAGAATGACCACTGAAATAAAAATTTCCTCAAATCATGTAACAACCTTATTACTCCACCTGTTAAGAATAGGTTACGTATATCTAACCCTACTGTACCTATATTGTATTGTCTACCAAAAATTCAAAAGCCAGGGAAGTCGGTGCGTCCAATAGTATCGTCTATTGGATATCCGACTTACCACCTATCAAAATGGTTAACTAAGGAATTTGAAAGTTTGCCCATTGCACAGCCTAGTTTTTCAGTTAAAAATTCGAATGATTTCATTGATAAGGTCAAGAATATTCAATTGCAAGAGGTTGAAATTTTGATTTCTTTTGATGTTTGTTCATATTTCCTGGTGTACCAATTCCACAGACCTTGGACTATCTTGAGGATTTACCCGAATTAAACAACTATAGAAGAGAAGTAATAGAAGAATATATAAACCTTACAAAGCTCTGTATGAAACAAAATTGCTTCCGTTTCAATGACAAGTTCTATGAACAACATGAAGGAACCGCAATGGGTAACTGTTTATCGCCTTTCATTGCTAATGTCTTCATGAGTCGATTTGAAACTGAAGCAAAAGAAGAATTCGAGTATTTTCCTAGGATTTGGCTTAGGTATGTGGATGACATTTTTGCCGTGTTTGCCACTAAGATTGCGGATGTAGAAAACTTAATTTCCAAATTAAATAGTCGTTTCACTTCTGTAAAGTTTACATATTAACTAGTAAATAATGGAAAACTTCCATTTTTAGATGTATTAGTAATTAAAAATAGTGACAATAGGTTAGAATTTGATATATATAGAAAAGATACCAGTACGATCAGATATATCCCTAATGACTCTCACCACTGCTATCAACATAAAATGGCAAGTTTTAATTTTCTTGTCCATCATTTACTAAGTTTCCCTCTCAGTAATGAGAGGTTTGAAAAAGAAAAAGTATTAATTAAAGATCTAGCTGTGAGTAATGGTTATCCTAGAGATATAGTTGAAAAACTAATTAGGAAGCGTAAATTTAAGGACACAGTTCGTAATTCTACGACCTTACAAAAGGATATAGAGACTCCAAAATATGTATTCATCCCGTACGAACCCCGGTTTACTCGTGGTTTTAGTGAGGTCTTCAAAAACGTGGGTATAACAGCGATTCATTCGTCGAGTAATAAATTACAACAATTTCTAGACAATCCAAAGGATAAAATCGTTACAAATGAAAGGTCTGGGATTTACGAAATTAGTTGTAATGATTGTGATCGAAAATATGTCGGACAAACGAGACGATCAATTAACACCATATTTAAAGAGCATATGGCTCATCTAAAATATGGAAGAACAGATAAGTCAAGTGTTACACAACATTCTTTTGACAATAATCATAGAATAGATATTAGTAATTTAAGATTAGTTAGAAATGTGACCAATAATAAACAGTTGGATGCATTTGAGAGCATAGAAATTGTAAAATGTAAAAGTAGTATGAATAGCGACAAGGGACCTATACCGTATAGCCCGCTTTATGCGTTGCTTAGCAACCGATCATTGAAGCGTGATTAGTCACGCGTAAATTTCACGGTGATATCATACCGTATAGCCTGCTTTACGCGTTGCTTAGCAACCGATCATTGAAGCGTGATTAGTCACGCGTAAATTTCACGGTGATATCATTAGAGACGTCACCAATTTTGTCACCAAATTTTGTCACCAATTTTGTCACCAAAGAAATTTAAAAAATAGTTTTTTAAATTGAAAACTTGTGTCTCGAAAATGATGTACCAAGTTTATGTAGTTATTTATGAAAAGCTTACGTAAATTTATAAATCAAAATAAACCTAATTTTGTATGTACTATTTTATCCTGAAATTATCAAGATCGCCGTTGTTAAACCCCATATAATTGCAATATCAAGAAAAATTAAATAAGCTCTGTTATATATTAAATATCCTCATATATCTAGATCTATTTCTTTCTCTGCTTTCCAACACAACCCGGTGATAAGTAAAAGTAAGGTAAAACGCGTCAATCCGCTCAAATATTGCAATTATGATAACTCAGTTGCGATGACAGCCAAGGTCCCAGTCATAAAATGTATCCTTTAGGATTCACGTCTGCTAGTAGCAAAGCTATTTATCACAAAATTAGAATTTGTCAATTTTCAAAAATATAGTCGCCTTTCCGCACCCTCTTCAAATGTAAAACTGCCAAGAGAAATATCAGAGAATTTATCTCAGTCTGAGAGCATAACAATGACAAATGTACTGATTTTTTGTTTAACCTCAGATACGTATCTATACTGTCTTACTCTTTCTCCTATTTACATTATTTTCATGAGTAAGAATGGCCTACAATTTTAGCTAATCGATACCGTATTGGCGGAAGTCATATACATGAAAAAATTATACTACAAAGGGAACATCCTGGGGTGTCATGCGGCGTAATTAGTTTCTTGTTTGCTGTAATAATTATGTTCGCCATTGACACGCATGAGTTAAGCATATAACAGGCATATTGTTCTCTGCGATCTAATGGCAGGTTATGTAAAGCGAGTTTCTACAAGCTGAACACTGAGCACCCTATTCCAGTCAATCGTGTCGTGTATAAAATATCCCATACTGTGACAATAACGGAGGATGTAATGATTATAAATTTAAGATAAAAGTTGGCACAAACACCGGAATTTCCATCCCTAAACTACAACTATACCCCCTAAAAACAGCGACCAACCCCCATATTATGTTACAAAATGAAAGCTGAAAAAAAATTAAAAACAAAAAAATATAAAAATAACAACAAAACAGCATGAAAACATAAAACACAACAAAAGTCCACTAAAAGAGGCATCAGACAGAATAGTAATAAAATATAAATAACATAAAAGACCCAACCCATTAACGTAGTAATAAGAAATATGTACAAACGCTTATTAGCCCCAGCTTATGTAATATTTACAAACTAACCAAAAAACTAAAATACCCCCAAAAATCCATCTAAAATCACTAGCCATAGGTCAAGGACAAAAAACTAAAATAACTGTTAGTCAAAGAACAAAGTATAACTAAACCAATACAGCCGGCTAAAGTATTTCCAGAAAATAGAGGCCAATGCATTACGCAAAAATCCACGAGAGTTAGATAAAATCAAAATTATTGACTTCTGTGTAAAAATCCTGGAAACATAAAAAGATATATAAAATTTAATTAATTTGCCTGATATTACAAAATTAATATCTCGTTTGAATTTTTGAACGTCAAATTTCAGTTTATAAATATCCAGGAGAGACAAGATAGGTCCTTAAAATACTGGGTGTCACAGGGTCACTATATTTCCTTTATTTTTGCACGTGTCCGTTTTAAATTTTGGATGGATAAACTTACCCTAAAAATATATTTTTGGATACAAATTATGTATTTTGTCTAAGACCATTTCGGATTTACTCGGAAATGACCGCAGGTTTCGATTAATTAATTGAACACAGTAAATTTTTTTCAATTCAACAGTCTGAGTAAATCATGGGACTTTTGTGACGTAAAAGTCCTGGAAATGTTAAAGAAAAATTTATGAAATTTAATTAATTTACTTCTCGTTTTCCAAATTTTAGACATTTACAAAAGTCCTGTTTGAATTTTGTAAATGTCAGATGTCAGTTTTTAAATGTCCAGAAGAGACATGATAGATCCACAAAATATCTTCATTTCCTTTATTTTTAAACGTATCCACTTTGAATTTTGGATGCATTAACGATCCCTAAACATATTTGGACATTTGTGGACATACAAAAGGGCCGAGATCATTTCGAATTTACTTGCAAATTACCGCAATTTTCGATCTTTAATGGAACAATATATTTTCACATATTTATATATTCGGGACAACAGTCGGAGTATATCATGAGCCTTTTGTAAATTTTTGACTGGATGTTCCGTTACAGTAAGTCGACTGTCAAATGTACAAAAAAATGCTCCCGTGGGCTCCCGTGGGTTGAAAATTTTATTCTGAAGGGTAGTTTATGGAACCCAAATTTAAAATAGATACGTGAAAAAATAAAGGAAATATAGGGGTGAGTCACTAGCTTGAGTCACCCGATGTATTATTTTATAAAGTTTATCTCGGCGCATTCGCCAAAATCTAAAATATCTCTATTAGATCGCTATTGTTTTGTTACCTTAAAATCATGTTAGGTAATTGAACCATTGAGGAACTATTTTACAAAACAACATTACATGAAGCGGTAACTTAGTTCTCTTAAAGGTATATTTTACCGAAACTTTTTGAAGCTAAGACCAATATTAATTTGTTTTAGCTTAAAACAAATTACCAAGATCCGAAGTCCTATCCGCAATAAAAGAAGCGATAGCTCTATCCGTTAAGTATCGATGCGATTTTTTTAAGCTAAAACATATTTCTAATGTTTTTATTATCAATATTATAATTTCTTGTTATAGCAATAGAATATCAAAAATAAATATCTTCCAGTTACACTGTAAAATACGTGATAAACGTTTTCCTGCTGAACATCCACGTTCTTAAAATTGTTAATTTCTTTTTTCGGGGGACTTGAATGCACAATAATGGCTGATAAAATCTTCGCAAATTTGCATTTCCATAATATTCCTGCGCGCTTAAAATTTGAGTGTGATGCAGAGTATCTAAACTTAGCCGGAATGTCAGAGAGGGTTTATTTTGCGGAAAAATGCGATAAGGGCGGATGTGTTCTAAATCGATCCCTCGCTCGTAACGCTAGATACACGTCACTCTAATACGTACGGCGATCTGCGTTTTCCTGCTAACATAGAAATACTCGTATCGAAGGCACTGGACAACAAAACTGCACCATATCCATTCGCTGTTCACGGAAATAATGGAAGAGATAGCGAAAATCGTATTTTAGCTATTTCGAGCGAATCCGTGTTCGCTGCGTATCAGGTATATGCTATTATTGCAGGACTTTCCTAAGGAAAATGTTCAAAATATCATAGAGGAAACTGCATTCGATTACAATAATATACAAGTTGTGTGTTTGGAAATGGATGTCTGAGTGCGAAAACATATATGTGTTCTTTGACTCATTATTTTGTTTCTCTATTTTGAAAATATGATTTTCCTGCATATAGGAAAAAACATTTTAAAATGTGTCATTATAAAACACCGTCCGTATTTTCCTAAAATTTCTATATTGAATTTTTGCAAATTAATATTCAGATTATACATTTGGAATCACTTTTTCCATCGCATAAGTACCTTCCCAGGTTTCTTACAATTTTTATTTAAAAAGGCAGTGACGTTAGCGGGCGCTATCAACTTCTTTGAACATGCCGAATTTTTTATTTCCTTTCACGAATTTGATTATGGCCTTATTTAAGGTTATTAATTATGAAATTTTTTGTGAAAAAATTTACTACGTTATTAAATACTGCTTAGAAATGCGAAGATAATAACGATATAGCCATAGTATAGAGCTACTCCGTAGTATAACAAACGATGCCGGCGATCCTACGTTAAAATTTAAATCCATTTATTGCGTTTAGTCCACATATGGACTGATGTGGTACTAGGTCATGTATCCCAAACTTGTTTATGATGCATAATTATGCTTTAAACTCGATTGTCGATGCTTGTAGAATTATTCTCTCCGTACTCGTATGCTAATAGGCTTCCAGATCAAACAGTCTTTGACTTGGTAGCTTTAATGCAGATGCAACTGAAATTTCAACGGGTAACCAAATTGTACTGAACTGTATTGTATTTGCAAACCGATTTAAGGAGAAAGGTGCATCACAGATAGAACTAACTTGAACTTAACTTAAACTCGAACTTAACTTAAAAGTTATTAAATACTGCTTAGAAATACGACGACAATAACCTTACAGCCATATTATAGAGCTACTCCGTGGTATAACAAAACGGTAAATCATACAATACACAACACAAGGAAAGATACTATAGATATATACCACTATAGATATATACGATACTATGATATATGATCAAAATAGAATATTGTAATATGGCGGAGAAAAGAAAATTATAGTAAATGAAATATATATACTACATAACCTAATATAAAATTTTTGATATTTATGACATTAGTAGAATTTTGGGAAATTTTGATTAAGTCCAAATTGGTTTCACAAGAAATCTTACATCTATGAGCACTATTAAAAAATTGTTCTTTTTTGAAAGTAAGCAATTGATAATTTAGATAATTGTTAAAAAATTTTGATATCTCACTTTATAGTCATGACTTATATTCGAATGATATGATAAGGTCCCTTAAATTTGTCTAACGTTGCTTCTTTACGCGTTCATTTTCACAACTTTGCTCTTGTGCGGCTAAATGTTATTAATTTTCAACATACCCCGTCTATCTGGTTTCTCTGCAACTCAACAATTCTTTTAATCGTCTCTCTCGCTCTCGCCTTATTTATATCTGCAATGTACTTCTAAATTTCTGTCTGCAATCTCATTTTCTTATTTTCTCCCTGGCATCCGCTTTCCTTTCTGAATTATTATTTTCTCGCCTGGTTTCCCCCATTTTTGTTTTCCTGATCTGTCGATTTCTTTTTATAATAAAGTCTATACCATTCACTTTCTCACTTTAGTTATCGAGTTTATTTATGCTTAGCATCTTTACACATTCACTATGTCTACTATACCTGCATTTTACATTCCTAATTCTTATTTAATATATAATATCATTTTCTTTTGTATATATGATGTATTTTGATGTATCTTTGATACATGATGTATTTTGATACATATATATATATATATATATATATATATATATATATATATATATATATATATATATATATATATATATATATATATATATATATATATATATATATATATATATATATATATATATATATATATATATATATATATAATTATTTTGTATTCGTAATCATTTCCGATAATATATTATTTAATACTTACTGTCTTGAACAATACTTTAACGAGGAATCTCTACTTTAATTGATTTCTAACATCATTATAACTCAATTATAGTTCATCTATTATACAGTATGATTATACAGTATTTATAGATATACTTAGTTATATTATCAACAAGTCACACTTTTCTACATATTATCATACGTAAAAAAAATTGTATATATAGAGAGAGCTCGAACTTCGACGAATTCTATAGGCGAGACAGTTAGATCAAAAGAGAATAACTATCGGAATATTTACGCCACCGTAACACAATTTCAAGGCTCTAGACTACTCGGAAATAATTAACTGGATGGACTATGATTTACCTTCTCCCCCATTATTAAAAGATATCAGTGACGATGAAATGGAATCACACATTGAAAGTGACTCAGTCCCTAATTGGAATATAATATTCAAGACATTCGCATTCCCAGTTCACACACAGGCAGGTGAACGATGTGTGAAGCTTGTGACAGAAGCCTCCGGAAAAGTCTGCGGAGCTAAGTCTAGGGATGGTTATATCAGAACAACTATGCTGTCAAGGTCAGCCATGTCTACCTTCGCCCATAAATCGGATTTCAATCTACCTTCCTAAGAATGAGTGAAAACGGAGATGTTGAAGAATGTTGAACAACTGAGTTTCTTGGACTTGCACCACACAAAAACTTTTTTAAATATGAAAATCTGTTTATAAATATTACCAATGGTCTAAAACTATTTGTTTTTAAATATATAACCTTGTGCTCAATAAGGAAAATTAAAAAAAAAACATGTAAGTTGTTAGTATTTCATTGCTCTTGAACTGTGAATCAACAAAATTTCATTAACTTTTAAGGAAATTTTCATCAATCATTTTTTTTGTTGGTGGATGAGGGGATGTTTTGATGACATCAAAGGACTATCGGTAAATAAAAAAATATTTTGCTCCGGGCGGGATGGAATGGGAATATAGGTCATGGGTGTTGCTTGGTGCGGGTGTTATGCAATCCTGTATCATGGATAGGAGAAGCGCCAATACACCAATAGGAATGAGATGGTAGTAAGTATGCAGGCATCCAATTACAAGGCAATTTGGTATCCAACACATTCAACACAGCTCATCTTTGGCATCACTGCCAATATATTATTTTCTTTCTAGTACATTATTTTGCCATATTATTCTTTTCTGTAGCATGTAATTACCGACCCAAGGTTTCCACTTATCAGAAAGGTATAAATGCATATCAATTAGACATGCCATTGTTTCTTGGGTATTGCTGTATTCCAATATTGTTTTCCTCATAAGGGACCCTCGTACCCGTACGTGAGGATGTCTCACTGCCATCCAATGCATCGCGCTCAAGTGCCAACTGCGTTTGAAAAAAAATGATGCTTTTTATTTAAATGAATGCTAACAAATATGCTACATATGTTACGGCATAAAGTTGTTAAAGGTACGATACATTATAGTATATGTAGAGATTAATGTTGATAGTTGATACTCTCTGCGCATTGTCTTCCTTTTGCATCTAGTTACAGAGTTAACGACAAAATAATTGTTTCAGTGGAAAATTCACGTGCAAATGATTTGGGTACTTTATTTCCCACAAGGCCCTCGCAATAAAAATAAATCAGCAGTGAATTGTTGCAGCAGGGGAGAGTGCGAACAGTGGAGTCGAATTCCGTTCAACAAAATTATAGGATTAGCGTACAGCCCCCCTTGGGAAAATACAGCCTTAAATTTCGCAGACTAATACGTAAAAAATTATCACATATTCGGATTTAATTTTTGGGACTGGAAAGTGGCCAAAAGCTAGAGGTCCCTTTTGACGCGGTGGATGTATACCTGAAATCAAATCATACAGCAATTCATCAATTAAGAAGACAATTAAAACTCCATCAATTAATACACGATGATGATCATGATGATAAGAATAATAATATGCTTATTTTGATTGCGGCGTTAGTAGTGGACTACCGATTTTTAAATGTTTTTACTCTCATAAATAAAATATTCAGTTGTTTCGACCTATCTCAAAAATGACCCAACCATTATCCTCTACCTCTAAATGACAAAAAAGCCACCAATGTGAATCTTTTGGCAGAAAAATATGTACCAGCCGTAGATTTGTGGATTTATCGAGGAAAGATTTAGCAGATCCACAAGACGAAGATGTAGGAGACCACGAGAACGAAATGCCACATCTAGATACCGACGACGGCGATGACTCTTCATTTGTATAATATAAAAATATGTTTTAAGGTTGCTCTTTCTAATCATGTCTAAATAAAATATTTGGAAAAAAAATATGGTCTTTTATTGAATTTTTGTTAAAAAACAGTTTTCAAAATTCAAGAACCAAAAATCCTCTGCTTCAAATCTAAATATTTTAGTTTTCTCATGTCTCATCATACGTTTAAAGAATAACATAAGCCTGAGTTTATGGCGTTTTACTAGCGTTGTGGATTTATCGAGGAAGGATTTAGCAGATCCACAAGACGAAGATGTAGGAGACCACGAGAACGAAATGCCACATCTAGATACCGACGACGGCGATGACTTCATTTGTATAATATAAAAATATGTTTTAAGGTTGCTCTTTCTAATCATGTCTAAATAAAATATTTGGAAAAAAAATATGGTCTTTTATTGAATTTTTTGTTAAAAAACAGTTTTCAAAATTCAAGAACCAAAAATCCTCTGCTTCAAATCAAAATATTTTAGTTTTCTCATGTCTCATCATACGTTTAAAGAATAACATAAGCCTGAGTTTATGGCGTTTTACTATATAGAAGGTAATTTTGTAATATTTAAATAATCGAATATTTGATAATTTTGTAATATTTGAAGATATGTTTTTTATCATATCTCGGAAATGAATAAAATTGACTTATCTGGTTTTGGCACCAATGTCTTCAATTTTACAATATTAAAACTTATTAAATACATTTTATCACTCTCTTTTAGATATAATTTAATAAATTTAATGCCTTTTCAGATATGGGGTATTGGAAATATTATTTATTATTTGATGACATGTGAAGTGACATTGACATTTGTAAAAATATACATAATAGGATATAAATTTGATATTCAACTGGTAAAATTTCTACTAATTTCACATGTCTCATAAAATGCCTCGTACTAAATTGGCCTCGTACTAAAAGGTTGTGGAAATTAAACTATATTTTGATATGTGTGACTTTGGTTTTGTGACAAATTTTGACAGTGTACTGTTTATTAATAGATTGTCTTGTACGCTATTTGAGCTAGAAATCTGTGCTACTTTATTTCTAATTTCTTTATATTTTTGAATTATGGTTTGTTTATAGTACTATTTAATTATTTATGGATATGATTAATTATAATATTAACAATTCCATAAGTTTTTGTACATGATACTTAGAAAATTTTATAATTTGGGACGTTTACTGTCCGAACATAGAAGTTTACGTAATAGCAAATCATGCAAAGTTTATGTTCATCTTAATATATTTTTTCAAATTTTGACATGTAAAGTGACAGTTTTCGAAACCCTTTGACGTTAGGAAACGTCTTACTTTTCATAACCAGTGACAAAAAGTAAAATACTACGCAACCGGTTTTCTAAAGTTCATTTCATAGTAGGTTATTATTTATACCTGATAAGCTACGAAAGTGCCAAGCTGTCACACCGTTACAACTTACTGGATTATTTTTAAACGTATAAAAATTATTTAACGTAAAAATTAGAAAACATCTTGTATGAAACACGTTAGGAATCGCATCCTTTTGCTCTGCTGAAGAAATCTGCTCATTACACAAAATATTACTTTTCCCAACTGGTTACATAAATAGCTATGATTATGTTAAATTTAATATTTCCTTGTTCTGACGCAAGGAAGTTGTTTTTATTTCCTTTATAGTAATACCTGCCTTATCCTTAAGCCTTAAAAATGTACATAATATGCTACCGCGAAACCATGCACCGGCGAAAGCTAAAACTATAGCAGAAACATATGTCAGGCACGCCAAAGTACGCCTCAAAGCTCGGTGAATATTTCGTGTCATTTTAAATACATCGAGTGGATCCCCCCTGGTCGCCGACTAATCCAGAAAAACCTGTCCGCCTCTTTCCTCAATGACCACTCCCCACATCCGTTTTTATTTAATTAATTAATTTCCACAGGCTGATACTTTCAGAATGATAGCTAGAATATAATCTAACGCACGTATCTATAACAAGGATTGCACACAAGATATTTTCAGCACATGAACAGCACATTATTTTCGTGTCTCGCGAAACTTTCAATCGAGGAAGCGTTCGTCCTCTTGCGTGTCTTAATTCGACATGTAAAACTTCAGCAATTACTCACGCCATAATTACTCAGACAGTTTAATGAAACACGAGTTCTCAGTTTATTAGGGCTGTCTTTCATATTCCCGCTCGGCATAAGTAACGTTTAACTTGTTTTAGTTGCTACAATAATTAATGCAGAAGTACTGCCAAGGTGCGACCGCTTAAGTAGTATTAATGATTCCTCAGCCGATTGGATGCTGTGATTTCTAATTGCAATAGCTCAGCGGAAGTCTCATCGTAAGATAAAAAGTTTATTGAGCGAAAGCATTATAGGAAGTCCTACCATATCTAAATTGATGCGAAAGATTTTGTTGAATGAATAGAAAAAAGATGGTAAATATGCAATAAAAATTTAGATGTCTCATGTAACTTGTCCCTCCAAATACAGCCCTCTAAAGTTGGGGTGGAAAATAGTTTTAATTTGTGTTCTTGACTATGGAAGAATTTGGAATAATGAAATTGCATGGACTATTTCCCTCGTCTTAATTTCCAAAGAGCACAAACGCGCAATTTTGATTTACAAATGGTTTCTAGCTGGAAAAACTGCAATAATTACAATACCTTTGATAACAAGTAATTATGGTCTCCTAGGACACCAGAAAACGAAACTAAACAATTTTTCTGATTTTATTGTCAATAAATATTGTTCCATTACTAATATTGATCTGGCGATTGAGAAAAGTGTGCCGTACAATAACGTTAAAACCCATACGTCAATATGGAAACAGTCTACCCAATTCTGAAGGAAAAGAAATACGAGCTTTTGAAAACTACAAGTTAACAGCCAGTTCCATAATCGACGTAAAGCTTCCTGTAATATTAAAAGTCTCCTTTAAGTTCTAAAGCGTGTTCCATAATCGAATTTTAAAGGCACTTTTACTGAAAAGCTTCCTTTTTGGTAAAGTCTCGATTTTGGCCCTTGGAGGGGCAAAAGTCGACTTTATTGTAAACTTAACCTACAAATTTATTTTTTACTGCAATGGTCTGGGAAATAGTGGTTGTTTGGGCTTGGTGTGTTTGAAATACAATTTATCGTTTACTGAATTCTAGTTCAAGTTCTTCCTCTTGAAGAAGACACAACGGTGTTAAGAAGAGAAAAAATATATAGGCAACGATTGCGATGTTTTCATCAAAACGATGCGACGACAGAATATTTCCAAATTTCCATTGTTTTTGCATCCTCCCCCCCAGCCTTGTCCTCAGATAAAAATAAAATTTTAATCATACTCCGCATTCGTTACTTTATTGGTCACTTTATTTTCGATAACTTTTCTCTGCAAGTGGATTCAGTAATTTAATCTCATCCTCTTTCAGGAAAGTGGCTTTTTGCGAATTTTTTCCACGTCACGTTGACTCATTATTTATCATATATATGAACACTTTAATAACAGGATAAAAATATACAATAAAGTAATTTTTAACCACAATGTTTGCAAACCAACAAAATTTATTTAAATTTCCATCACAAAACAACTTCGAAAATGTTAGGTTATTATTAAATAAAAGCGTCATAATTGTCACTCGTTTTGCCTCTTGACTAACTTCACAAGTAACTTTCAGGCCCGCAAACACTATAAATATTCACAAATTGAAGCTTTTCCTAACGGGAGATGCATTTCACTTTATGGAACAGAATCGACTTTACAGAGAATTAAAAGTCTACTTTTTCTAAAAGTTCACTTTTCGAAAAGAGCGCTTTTGTTCATATTTATGGAACTGGCTGTTAGAGCAACTGAACCTAATTCCGAAAGATTGGACGAATGATTGACGTCTTATGAAGTTAAAAAAATATATCTCCCGTGGAAAATAATAAAAGATGGTTTTGCAATAAGACTAAAGCATATATAATATCAGAAATTGTTCATATTATTTTTGTATGCTTCTTATGCTGAAGGCTTTTTAAATATCTGAATTGAGATCACTGTCAGAATTTGTTGCATTGACCTATCTTATATTTGAGTAAACTGCACTCTTATGATCGATATTAGGTAATACTAGAGTGGTTATAGAAAACTATAGAATATATAATATCATGTTATACAAAGTTTAATGATAAATGATCTTCTTAAAAGGTCTGATCTTAAGTAGAGTCGTGATATTTTCCCCAAAAACGCATTAATGACTAAAAGTAATTCGTTCAAAAAAATTAATGATGTGGACAAACTATAGTATTCAGCTCGAAATTAATAGTCAGTATTCATTCAGTCATGCGCCACCCTGCATGAATAATGGCTATAATTAATTGTTCATGTTAAATGTTCTGAAAACATCATTTGTTTGCTGTACTGAATTTAATTAATAAAATATTACACAAATTGACACATCATAAATTGATACATCTCCGGAAAGCAAATATATTTATTTTAATGATGTTGTTTGCGATAATAAAAGTCCCGGAAAAGAAATGTGTACTTATAGGTGGAAAACTGAGCAGCGGAAAGTATGTTATCATGTTAAATAATAACGAGGACTGTGGAGGTGGGTTACAAGTTCGCGTTGGTATTGGGATACGGCAGTCTCGCGATGCAAGTCCCTACTAACAATAATTGCACTTTGCGAGAGGCAGAAGACGCTACAAGTTATGATTTTAAATTCCTTAGCGAAAAATGCAATACAACGTCAAGTAGATATTCCGAATGAGAGTGCTTCATAGTTTGCAATCTTGACATGACTGGAGACATTTCCTATACAGTGTTTTATTATAAGCACAAGCTTTCTTCTGAAGATGGAATATGTATGTATGTTCAGTAGGTACTCGTATTTACTCATATGAGAGGATTTTAAGAGACTGAAAATTACAGGATTGGAAAAGGTTAGGTAAGAATATTTTCATGAGTTTGGAACACTTAATGTTGTTTTCTTATTCAGCTCACAAATGTCTCAATATTTCAATATATCGGCTGCTCAAAGTGTTTTTCATCTTGAATAATACAGTAAATTGTGATATATTACTATAGTGCTTTTGATATGCAAACTAATGTAATGCGGTGCTCAGTGGCGAGCGTAGTTATTCTAATATCGGAAATAAAATTAAAAACAATAATGTTAACTCAATTTAATTTACAATATATCAAAAACAAATTGCAAATGGATGCTAACTGCAAGTGTATTTGTTTTTTATCTTTTCCGAGCGATCGTTTAATCTGTTGGTAACGTCTGGAAGACATCTATAGGGAGGTGGCGCACGCATATAGGTATAACATCGCGCGTTGTATTAACGGATATTTTTTGTTATTGTCTCAGTGGCAGTTGTAGGTGTTCGATGAGTAATTGTGTCCTTGAACGTATTAAGTAGGTGTTTACAACGCGACATCGAACGTGTGCGTGAAGTGTAAAAGGCGGGTAGAGTATTTTTATTATAATTGTGTCTAGTGTCAACGAAAATTTATATTTCAAAATTAAGATACCCGCATAATTAATATAGTTAAACTAGATTTAAAAAACTCATAAAATTACATTGTTCGATACGCTTCTTGATTATAAATCCAAGTTGTCGGCGATGTAATGACTTGGAGACAATCGCCATTATGACAAAAGCGGTGAGTTTGTTTTATTAAGAAACTTGTTGATTTTTCATCCTAGCTGAAAATTACCAGTGCGAACTTTAGTGTTGGATGGTTCGAAACGCGTATGATAAGACAAACGAATTAATCGAGAAATGTAATTTCATTATCTGATTTTTCGGCACTTTAAAGAACTACTGTGTAAAATTGAAAGTATGAAAAACTTTGTACACTATATTTTGACTACTAATGTACCAAAAAATGTTCCTCGGAAGGTCGTTAACATTGTGGAAAATCACTCGTCACACTCACTTTTGATAAAGATGAACTTGGCCTTCTAAACAAGGGTTTAAAATTTGCTGTAGCCCCTTCTGATGAGATTTTGGATGATGTCGTGGCAGGGATAGAAAGTTCAATTCAATATCTGCCTGATTCATCCAAGGGTCTCGTCAGAGTGGCTTGCAGGAACCAAATTTCTAAAAATATAATGAATAACGTAGACAATAGAAAGTCATGCTCAAAGAATCCTAGAAAGATTATCAAAATATTGCGCGAGAAAGATTGTTTTTATTTAAAAGCAGATAAAGGTAATAAGGTTGTTATTTTAGATAAAGAGGACTATTATGAACGGGTAAACAAACTAATTAGTAATGGTCCTTATAAAGAACTTACTAGAAACCCTTTACCAAGAATGACCAGTGAAGTAAAAAATGTCCTCAAATCATGTAACAACCTTATTACTCCACCTGTTAAGAATAGGTTACGTGTATCTAACCCTACTGTACTTAGATTGTATTGTCTACCAAAAATTCATAAGCCAGGGAAGTCAGTGCATCCAATAGTATCGTCTATTGGATCTCCGACTTACCACTTATCAAAATAGTTGACTAAGGAATTTGAAAGTTTACCCATTGCACAGCCTAGTTTTTACTACACAGTTAAAAATTCGAATGATTTCATTCATAAGGTCAAGAATATTCAATTGCAAGAGGGTGAAATTTTGATTTCCTTTGATATTTGTTCATTATTTACGAGTGTACTAATTACCCAGACCTTGGACTATCTTGAGGATTTACTCGAATTAAACAACTATGAAAAGAAGTAATAGAAGAATATATAAACCTTACAAAACTTTGTATGAAACAAAATTGCTTCCGTTTCAATGACAAGTTCTATGAACAACATGAAGGAACCGCAATGGGTAACTGTTTATCGCCTTTCATTGCTGATGTCTTCATGAGTCGATTTGAAACTGAAGCAAAAGAAGAATTGGAGTATTTTCCTAGGATTTGGCTAAGGTATGTGGATGACATTTTTGCCGTGTTTGACACTAAGATTGCGGATGTAGAAAACTTCATTTCCAAATTAAATAATCGTTTCACTTCTGTAAAGTTTACATATGAACTAGGAAATAATGGGAAACTTCCATTTTTAGATGTATTAGTAATTAAAAATAGTGACAATAGGTTAGAATTTGATATATATAGAAAAGATACCAGTACGATCAGATATATCCCTAATGACTCTCACCACTGCTGTCAACATAAAATGGCAAGTTTTAATTTTCTTGTCCATCGTTTACTAAGTTTCCCTCTCAGTAATGAGAGGTTTGAAAAAGAAAAAGTATTAATTAAAGATATAGCTGTGAGTAATGGTTATCCGAGAGATAGAGTCGAAAAACTAATTAGGAAGCGTACATTTAAAGACACACTTCGTAATTCTACGACCTTACAAAAGGATATAGAGACTCCAAAATATGTATCCATCCCTTACGAACCCCGGTTTACTCGTGGTTTGAGTAAGGTCTTCAAAAACGTGGGTATAACAGCGATTCATTCATCGAGTAATAAATTAGAACAACTTTTAGACAATCCAAAGGATAAAATTGTTCCAAATGAGAGGTCTGGGATTTACGAAATTAGTTGTAATGATTGTGATCAAAAATATGTTGGACAAACGAGACGATCAATTAACACCAGATTTAAAGAACATATGGCTCATCTAAAATATGGAAGAACAGATAAGTCTAGTGTTGCACAACATGCTTTTGACAACAATCATAGAATCGATATTAGTAATTTAAGATTAGTCAGAAATGTGACCAATAATAATGTGACAAATTGGATGCATTTGAGAGCATAGAAATTGTAAAATGTAAAAGTAGTATGAATAGCGACAAGGGAACTATACCGTATAGCCTGCTTTACGCGTTGCTTAGCAACTAATCATTGAAACGTGACTAATGATTTCACCATAAATAATATAAATAGGGTAGATTTTTAGTTTAAGATTAGTTTTAATCGTCTCCGGATGATGCCAACTTGGTTGGCGAAATGCGTGTCGAGCGAAGTGAAAGTGTTTTGGTGTTTGTGGAAACTACTCCGAGTATATTATAGTTACATCAAAGATTCCAGTACTATAAGAAGTCTACTACTGAGAAAGATATAGGATTCTAAGAGTCTATTTCAAATTAATAATTGTCGATCTAAGACGTGTCTTTAGCCTCAAACTAATAATTAACAGTCCGTCTAGTCTTTTAGATAGTATACGTGATGGGATTGTCATACCAAATCGATGCGGCTGCTGGATACAAATCAGCTTCAGATGTCATCGTAGATGCGTCACGCTCCAAACCTCCATTGGCAGATCTCCGGGAAACAGGGCCCGCGTACGGTACAAACTTTCACACAAATAATTGTCAGTGAATTCGAGATAAGACAGGACTTTATGACGGAGATTAATTCATCGGTATTAAGAACAACGGTGAAACCTGCGAGACAAAGTTTCAACCGAGGCGTTCGTCTGCACACAATGGACCTAGTTTCTAAGTGAGTGATACATTTTAGATAATATACCAAACATCTCCCAGTTATTGATTATTCTTGTTACTGCCAAAATTTAACAATAGCTCTGTGGAGAGTTAACGAAGAATTTGAACGGGGAAGCCGGATTTATTAAGAACAAGGATATTAATTGAAATTTGGGATATCCTATATACATAGTACGGCACTTTTTGTTATGTGTTTTTATTCATTTCCGACTTCTCCAGAAGTTACACTAACTTTCGATTTTTAAATGATACATCCTCCTGTATGTTATGGCATTTTTCTGAGAAAACCTAGTTTCGATGAATGGTCCAATTCAGTTCAATTTTCTTTACACAATTTACAATTTTCCTAAATTTACATTGCTAGAATACAAAAGCCGACATATTTTATTAAAAAAAGGTATTTTAATTGTGTTCAAAATATTGTTTTTATGTTTGCAGTCGCTATCTTGGCCCTCTGCTTCGTTGTCCAGTTTGTTTCAGTTTTCCTATAGTTGACGCCTGCCGGCGAGCTGCATCCTCTCGCCGCTTTCGCTTCTAGGGGAACTATGAATGCTCTGTCTGACTACTCTAAATATATAAACATCTAAATCTGAGGAATTGTATGCTTTTATGATCACAACTCTTCACTGAACAAGCTTTATGTGATTTTAATTTATTCTCTATTTTTATATATCTTTATTTTTATATAATACATCTGTCAAAAGTTAGTAATCTAATATATAAAATTCTCGTGTCACGGTGTTTGTAATTAAACTCCTCCGAAATGGCTTGGCCGACTTTCGTGAAATTTCGTGTGCATTTCATTTAGGTCTGTGAATCGAATAACATCTATTTTTCATCCCCCTAAATGTTAAGGGTGGTCCACCCCTAAATTTTTTATTTTATCTTTTAGGCAACATTTTTTGTTTTTATTTTTTTATGATACAGCGTATAAAAATACATACAACTCCAAATTTTCACCTCTCTACAATGAACCCAATTGTAGCAACAATCAACCCACAATTTTTTATTTGTTAATTAAAAACATTAATTTTTTTGGCAAGATTTTTTTTTTATTTTGTCATGACTTGAATTTAATAGTACTCTTAATTTTCACCCTTATACCTCTATTTTTCCAACGCGATTTTTATTTTTTTTATTCTATCCACAGATCCGTAATAGGGTTGCAAGATGGCAGTCGAATATAATAATTGCAGTACGATAAATTCTTATTCAGAGTTTATAATTTGAATTTCCTTTAATTATGATTTGTTTCTCAATTCAATTTGATCTCCCGCCCTCGCCAGTACGTGTTGTAAGCTCCCGCCAACAACGGCCATTACCGTATCTGTATATATTCTACTTAACATTTTTTGTAAATAGTTTTAAATCAAAACGAAAACGTGTACGTGTTTAATAAATATACGTGTTTTATTATTGTGAAAGGTAAGTCAAATAATAAGCAAATGAATACAATATTAAGTCACTGTTTTTCACCAATACACTGATACTTTCACTGACACTGACACCAATACTTTCTATCAGTTTAAGTATTTTAACTTCATTTATTTATATGTTCTATGTACAGTCAACAATGCCATAAAGACGCAAAGGGGCAAATTTGAGTCGTCGAACGATCAATTCTAGAGCCGTGCGAGATATAAGAGCACGAAGATCAGGCGAACAAATCCAAGAAAACAATGCAGATGTGCGTGTGAGCATGGCGCAGTTACGTGAATCACAATCGCAAGAGGCACGAGATGAACGAAATCAACAAAGACAACTAGAACTGTTTGTCTATGACTGGAAAGAAGAGAAACGAGAAAAGTTCAGCGAGCATTTACAGATTTATTTCTTCGACTAGCATTCCAGTACGAGCCTGATGTTGAATATTATGCTCATTCCAAAGTGGTTATTGGTACTTTGGAAAAGGAATGCCCGCATTGTCATGCACTTAAATTTAAAAATGAGCCAGTTGGGATGTGTTTCTCATCAGGAAAAGTACAACTAACCGAAATTTCCGGTTAGTTGTACTAGGATCTCCGATCATTCTGCTTCGTAACTTGAACCCACCACGGCTGTGTAATGGCACACGATTAGTCATTAAAAAATTAATGAAAAACGTTTTTGAAGCCATCATTTTGAATCGCAAGTTTCAAGGCGAAAATGTGCTGCTGCCACGAATCCCTATGATTCCTACAGATGTGCCAATTGAATTCAAACGCACTCAATTTCCAATTAGATTGGCATTCGCTATGACGATCAATAAGTCACAAGGCCAGACATTGTCTGTATGTGGCTTAGATTTGGAAACACCATGCTTTTCCCACGGACAACTATTGTGGCATGTTCTCGCGTGGGAAAACCATCCAATTTGTTTGTGTTGGCTAAAGACGGACTAACCAAGAATATTGTACACTCTATTGCGCTGAGATATTAATCTTTATTTTTTTTCAACTGCCATAATTGATAGTAAAAATATGAATAATTATTTTTGATGTTTAGATATCTATCAAGAATTGTATTTAAAATATATTCGTTACTTTAATAAAGATTAATTTATTAACCTAAATAAAGCATACTTTCATCGTTTACAACGCCTTCGATTATAAGTACATCCCCGCACACTTATAGTAGATAGTTATTTTTATTGAACTAAAAAAATGTTTCCTAGAAATAAGATACATGCCAAAACAACGTTTGCCGGGTCAGCTAGTAAACTATATAAAAATATTAAATAATATTGTATTAACTATTCTATCTACTACTATCAACTTCTAACGTTCCACGGCACTGGCAAACCCACTTGTCTCCACAATATTGTGGGCTAGAAATGTACCTATCAGATCACTCTTTCTGTAACACTTATTTTATTTATTTCTGTAGTTTTACTTACGATTCCTACTAGGTATACAACGTACTATTCACTTGGTCTCTATTTGCTTCTGAAACATCCAATTCAAGGCTACTGAATTATTTTCATTTTCAATGTAAATCTCCTAATTCATATCTTTATGATAACCGACCCTTCAGAGTCGCCCAACAGTACTTAAAACAATTGTACCTAAATTCGCGCAATTCGCAATCCCTACTTGAACCAGGTAAATTATTTTCATAGCTCCTAACTTTCACTGGAGTCGTCCCGTACCGAAAATACAAATCCAGGGATTAGTCTCAACATTCCAATTTGCATTTTTGTATTTCTAATTAAAAGAAATGTAATTAACTTTACACCGAAGAGTAGTCTCGTCGTAAATGAGGTCAGATATTACGAATATACTTCCAGCCTCGCGAATTAACATCCAAATGAATTTTCCTTATTATTACCATTTTATATATTTTTTTTAAATGTTAATGGCTGAATTGTCATTGGAGTATCCTGAAGTTTTGAAGTAGGCTATTCAAACATAAACTTTAATACGGCATCCTACTTAATACTGATTTATTAAATAATATAGATAGATTAAGAGATTCTATAGGTATCAAATATAATAATATTAATGGCGCAACAAAGAACTTATACTCCAAAAAAATGTTGTTCTTTAGTTGACGATATATTTGACACTTTCCTGTGGCACCTATGACAACATTTAATTATCTACTCACGCTAGATGATTTTTTCAATTGATTTGTAAAACGCTTTAGTGGACAAGAATATTATTTATTGTACTGAAGTTTGTTCATCGGCATAAGTCAAAAACACATATATAATTTTGAAATAGGTATTTTACTAAACCAGTAAAATAGATCAGTAGATCATTCATTTGATTTGTAATATAGTCATACTGTTACTTCTGACGAACAATGTAACGGCTGAAAAATAAAAGAATATGGTACAACAAATATCGAATCCGAAAATATAGATATCGAATATCGGAAAAAATCCAGAGAACATTTATATATTTTTTAAATCCGACGGTCATTGTCGTTGGAGTCATCCTTATGGTCGTCCTTGTTGTCGTCGGAGTCAGTTTTTTTTAACTTTCATTTTAAATTGTATTAAACATTTTAAAAAACATGGTAGCACGCCTATGACCACTTATGATAATAGGGTTTTATTACTTTCTTTCGCTTCCAAATAGAGTATAGTATTCCAGGTAGCACAAAAATATCACTAATGGAATGAATGATTACATATCTGATTTCTTAGAGCGTTTGAAGATGCTGATCATTTAAAACTCATGATAAACACAAAATTGCTATAGAAACAGATTAATATGTATTATTATTTTAGGATATAGATATTTTTAAAAAGAATTAATAAAACATTTCAAACATTAAAAAACAAACATTAACAAAACTTGCCTAGGAATATTTACATAACTAAGCATATATGACTATCTCTTTCGCTTCCTTATAGAGTATAGTATTCCAGGTAGCACAAAAATATCACTAATGGAATGAATGATTACATATTTGATTTCTTAGAGCGTTTGAAGATGCTGATCATTTCAATCTCCTGATAAACACAAAATTGCTATAGAAACAGATTAATATGTATTATTATTTTAGTATATAGATATTTTTAAAAAGAATTAATAAAACATTTCTAACACTAAAAAACAAACATTAACAAAACTTGCCTAGGAATATTTACATAACTAAGCATATATGACTATCTCTTTCGCTTCCTTATAGAGTATAGTATTCCAGGTAGCACAAAAATATCACTAATGGAATGAATGATTACATATTTGATTTCTTAGAGCGTTTGAAGATGCTGATCATTTCAAACTCCTGATAAACACAAAATTGCTATAGAAACAGATTAATATGTATTATTATTTTAGTATATAGATATTTTTAAAAAGAATTAATAAAACATTTCAAACACTAAGAAACAAACATTAACAAAACTTGCCTAGGAATATTTACATAACTAAGCTTATATGACTATATTCTCTTGGGCGAATTGTATTTTATAGTCAATTTATAGCAGTGTGGTGAAATGGTTATAAAACAATTATAAAAATATACACTCTACAGTTCGTACAATATGTATGTATAGTTGAACGACCGGCAACCCTGACCTACACAATGCTTTTCATTGGCGTAGACATTTTTTTTCTTAGGGGGATGAAAGTAGAAGGTTTTTATATGCATATTTTCAACACCACAGCTGATATTGAATGCAAGTTTTCACACCACTCATTGCTGCTCAAGTATTGCTTTCAGCGCGTTACCATTTTTTAATGGGTGGTTCGCCAGTAGCCATATTTTCCACAAGTAACAAAAATAAATATGTACAAAACAGCTAAGTAGTCGAGAAAAATAAACTTTAAAACGGAAAAATACAATAAATATACTTGCGATTGAAATATAATCATATTTATTGTGTAAGTAGGTACCTACCTAATCTACCAAATCGGTAACACTCAACAAAGACAAAGATTATTAACAGACAAGCTTTGACAAAGATCAGAGCTTGTTTGTTAATAGGTACCTACATAATTAAAACGAGACTAAATTCAACACATTTTTAAAAATCCTTACAAATGCAATACATACCTACCTATCAGCTTCTGATCGCAAAGCGATTTCCAATACACACACTTTTTACAGCCAATCAAAATTAGAAACTGACCTTGAGGTATTTTACAGTCATTGAAAATTTTTCTAGGTAGGTACACGGTTATAATTTTATAAACAGTCTATAGAACTTTTAATTTTGCCCACTGATGTAAATTATTAATTTGTGATCTAGGATGGTAGGACGTACCTACATAAAAATAAAGTCAATGGACAATAGGTACCTACTTATGTAATAAACCAGAGAGGGTTTTCAGTTTTGTAAATCCCAATAAAAAACCTAACTTATATCGTTCATTTAGCATTTATAACTTAGCGGCCTCAAGCACTGGAATATTTTTTGGATAAAATTATTTGAGAAATGTCTTAAGTGGAGGATGTAATAGGTACCTACCTACCTCAGTACACGTCAGTACCTACTTCGAGCAGCTCATAAATCAACTTTTTTTTTTGTTAAAGTCGGCTCTGCTCTAACACCCACTATCCATTTCTGCCGTCAAATAATATTTTCCTTAAATTTCATTAACATGCCTATCCTATCTCGTAAATAAAGCGAGGTCTGGTGGAAATCTACGTTTTTCAGGTTTCATACGAAACGAACAAACATGTTTGCTAACCGCCATACTCCTTTATTTCAACTCTCGTAGCGATGTATACCTACATAGGTAGGTATATAAATAATATATTAGCAATTCCACGCCACTGTAAGATATGCGAACCTGATCCTATTCGATCCGAGAATCCGATCCCGATCCGAGAGATACGATTCCAATAAGTTAAAAAGAGATATACTGCTCGAATATTCGTTATTGGAAAGGTCGTGGATCGGCGTTGCCGCTTTTAACTATAAAAATAGATGTTCATAAATAATATATACAACTTTAATATAGTATTGTGGAATTTGATATTTTTTAATTGAATATTGAGAAAATTGAGAATTACATGTGGCAACTGCGCGGTATCTTATATGGGGTCAGTTAACTATACATACCTATTGAATGAACTGTAGTTTTATAAAGGATTTCTTATTTGTGTGTATAGCAGTAATTTATTAAATAATTTATTCTTTGCAACAATTTAGTTACGATGGCTACTCTTAAAAAAGTATTTTATAATTGTTCCTAAACAAAATTTAATGAAATACGTAAAATAAGAAGTGTTCAAATAATAGAAACGTCTTCTAAAATGAAAAATTGTTATTTAGAAATTCTTGTATAATTTGTATAACAGTAACCTAATTTTTTACGTTCAAATCCGTTAATCCCATGTCAATTTCTAAAGAATATCGAGTAGTTCGTTAATACGAAATTATATATTTTACTACGAAAGCAAAACATAACCCCGCATAACAAATATATCATAACTGATACAAATTAATTACTATCAAAACCTTCTTAAGGCTTTTATAAATGAGTTTTATTAAAATTTTATTAATATCTAATAAATATTTCCTAATTCAGTAATAAAATTATCAAATAGTGTTCATAAAACTGTTTAAACATAGTCTCACATAACATGTAATTATTATATAGATATATCGATCGGAACATATAAAACTGATATAAAAGTTGTATAAAATACTTCAAAGGGCTTCGTAATGATTATCTACGGTGCTAATACAACTTTTAATATATCAAATTAGTTGACAAATCTGGCCCTATTCCCTGTTTATATGCATATAAAAGAGTTAAAGAAATCCTTTTAAAATAATGCAGTTTTTTTTTATATATTATTATGTATCTAATTATATTATTTTTAACAGTTATGTATATAACTGTCAACAGTACGTTTGTGCTACGTGGCATGTACCATTAAAATATTAGAACTGTTTGCTGTTTTTCCGATTTTTTTTTTCATTATAATTTTTTTATAACACGTGATTTTATTTACTCCATGTTTGTAAGACTTCAGGAAACTGTAGGTACCTATGTATTGTATATATAAATTAACGCTACTTCAGAAATTGCAACGATTTTTCCATGTATGACGCTATTTTCACAATTTTTATCATGTATGATTTTTCAATTATTTTTAAAATTTGTAAAATAAGCCAAATGACCCATAAATTCAAAGCAAATTTTCAAATAATTAGTCTCTATATTCCACAGCAGGAAAATATTTCTGTAAGAAGATTGTTATGTAAGAAAATATGTAGGTGAAAAAATGTGACCCCCAAATTTTTAACCCCCATGTTTATGAAACCTTAAATTCAAGAAAATGCTTCATCGTGGTACTTATTCCTTGTTATATTATTTCGCAAGTAACTCATGTATTGCTATTTTGCATTACAATATATATTTCGTGAAAAAGTAAGACTGGGAAATAGAAAATGATGTCTGTGCACGGGAGGGACGATCCGCTCTTCAATTTAATAGCGACTTTTTATGATGAAAATCTCATCAAAGACGACCCAACAGATGTTCGTGTCACTTTTATTACTTTATTGAAAGACTTTTGGAATATAGCATGTTATAACAAAGTAGGTATTATCAGCAGATAGGGAAACCGAAAGAAATTTATTGACCTTTTTATCCGTTTAGCGTCGTCATAAAAAATAATAACATTGTGCTCTTATTCTTCTAATAAATGCCTTTCTCGTAGTGTTGTTACACGCGCCCATTTAGGTCTTACATAATATGTCACATTAGCCAAATTTATTTTCCCACAGCTTTACGATTTATATAACGTTTATTATGAATCCAATAATGAGCTTCTTCTTTCAGAAAATTTCTATCACTTAACTAACAAGTATATCCATCACCATCTTTTGTTAAAGTTGCATTCGTCAATTCCGTTACATCGATTTACAAATTTCAAGTATATCTAATCCTGATATTCAAACGAGTGATTTTCGAAAAGCTAATTATCCATTGATGTATTAACTTCTTTCACACATATTTTGCAATGATGTAATTGAATGTGATGATGTTAATAAGTCTGTTGAACATTTAGAAAATGTCTGAAGGATATTTTTGAAATATCCGTTCCTTAATAAATTAAATTAATCCATTAAGAACCCGCCATGGTTCTCCTAAGACACAATAAGGAAAATAAACCAAAACGGGAGCTTGTAAAAACTAAAACCTTGAAGTTTTTACCATGCCCGATATATTCATTTAAGATCACTAATTAAAGTAATATACAAATTAGACATAGGATAAGAAACATAAGATAGTTCTGCAGTAAACGTAATTTAAATTAAATTATTAAGCATTTTAGGTCTTCCTATAGTAAAACCAAAACATGTTTATTAACATGTTTATTTTTATTTTAATATCTGTCGGCGAGAGCGAGGTATTTTACAAAACTGAATCTCAAGCTGAATCAAATCTGAAGCTAATTTAATTAATCCACACCTAATAGATAAATTGCCAAATTTAAATCAAAATATTATCATGAAAATAAATAGGATAACATTAGTAGGTTCAAACAATAAAAAATTATATGAGGTAAATAAATTATTAAATTTAACTTTAGAATTTAACACCACAAGTATATTATTTCAACTTTTAATGTCATGGGATCGGATCATTTAAATAAATTTAAAGCTATTATTGATTATGAAAAAAGGAAATTGTGTATAAAAGATGTATGGATTGATTTTGAGGTAGAAAATAATGAATTAGTGAACATCAATGATAGCAAACAAGGAGAGATAGTAAAGGAAAGAGATGGAAATATGAAAGAAATGGATTTTATAGAAGGAAATAATTGTTATTATGATGAATATGAAGTATTTAATATAAATGATATTAAAATAAATGTAGATAATAATTATAAAAGAGGTGAAAGATATGTTAATAAAATATGAAGATTTAGTTTCAAATGAGATGAGAGTAGCTAAAAGTTATTTTCACAAATTAGATGTTAGAAACATTAATAATTTCAAGGCAACGAATTATCCTTTACCATATATGCACAATCAAAAAGTTAGGGAAGAGATAAATAAACTATTAAATGATAAGATAATAGACTGCATTATTATGCAAGGCTATATTACTAAAAAATTGCTTTGAGAAATTTTCTTATAACAATAAAATTTTGCAAATAAATTTGGGAAAATTTAGAAGAAAATAGACTTTGTACGATTTACCATAATATTAAATCATATGTTAGGATAATACACATACTAGAATACAAAATTTCTTACGTATCATATCTAGAAAAATAATTAACTAATAATTCACTAATAATTCCTTTATTCTAACTTAGCTATCTCCTTTCCGCGTATCATAACATTTACCGGCTGTAACTTTATGCTCTAAAAACAAATTTATATATCTCAATATTTTATATGAAACGACAAATTCGTATTAAAAATAAAAAAAACAAATATCTGGTTAGTAATTCAGCTACATGCGCTAATATTTCTCGGATGACAAATACTAATATTATCAAAAAACAATTATATTATCAAAGCGCCATATTATCATGTGAGAACGGCGCTGAAAATAAGTTTTCTCCCTTGAAAAATGTGTTTGTAAACAAATTTACTTGTAATGACCGATTCCCTGTCAATTGAATGTGTACCATTAAAATTGTTTTCAGTATCGATTATTAGATATTCGCTTCTTTGAACATGCCAGTCTTCAAAGAAACTTCATGCTAAAGAATCACCGAAAACAAGTACAGTTTGATCGCTCCTTTATATATTAGGGCGGCAGCGTTCAGCTTCTGCACGAAAGGATATATTATTAGGGTTATAGGATAATTTATTGATAATAACACAGATTGCCATGATAATGTGCCGGATCCCCTAGGATTAATTCATATTAGTTATCAACAACACAAAGCAGCCACAAAGGATATGCAGTAAATCTCAGTGACTGTTTGGGATGGAAGAAGTATCCTTGCTCGTATTAATTTGGTTAGTTCAATACGGATGAGACTATGTTCAAGTTTCGGAAAATTACAGTCGTCTCAGCTAAGAATGATTTTGTTTTCAGCATGGTTAACAAGACCGTATGCATGCAAGGTTCGCAAATAAAATTAACTGCTCAGTGTCATCCATTTAGTTGTTGCCAATATTCAAGACGCAATTCGATCTCGTGTAAAACTTCTTGGATAAATTAGAGTGGGATTGATATATTTCCGTTCTACTTCGATCCTTTGAAAATCATCTTCTATTTTCATCACATGTTGACACCGTTCCCACTCATCCACTTTTAATAAATTCTTCTTCCGCTAAAGGTTTAACATCATTTAGTTTAAGTGTTATATTTTTGTAGATCCGTTGTTTTTAACTGCAGCCCAAATTAACTCAATTGTGTTGAAATCTGATAACACGGCGAGAGACGCAAGTAACATTGTAACATCTAAGTTTTCGACGTAGTTGGTTGAAAATATATTTTTTCTACTGAGCAATTCTATCATCTCCGCTTTCTTAGAATTTAATTGACCTGGACATTATGGTAGGGTTATCGGTTATTACAAAGGAATTAGAGGTACATTTGAAATAAATGTTTCGTCCAATAATATATTCACCAGATTTGGTACCTGTTTTAAACATTAATAGAACATTAATTAGATATAAAACCCATTTCTCCTGCTGCATGTATAATAATAATTAATCTTGATCCTTAGGATATATTATTTGTAAATATTCCTTTTGCAGAATCATCAGTCTAGTGATTAGAAGATGTGTTTTCCGACTACAGAAGTATTTTTTTTTAATTTAATTCGCATGGGTTCTGAATTCCATATTTTTCATAAGAACTTTTTATGTTTTCGATGGATTGAGACCTTTTTCTGAGATTTTTTATTGTATTTTTTTACTGTAATACGACAACTCTCATTCATATAAATCGTAATAGATTTGCTATAAAATGATATTCTGGTATCTTCGTGACTATTGATTTATCGTCTCACGCGTTTCTTTCTAGGACTGGAAAATGTTTCTCCATCGCTGGTCTCTAATGAACTTTGGCTTTTTAACCATTCCCTCAATACACACAGAAATACCTATTTAAATTATTAGAACTCTACTGAAATATTAAATCTAATATATTTTTTTACTGTAATGTAAAAAATTACTTTATGTAATAAATAATAATGATATTAATAATAAAGATAACGTTTTTCAAATCTATTATGCAAAATGTATTAGAACAGATAATATAAGCTTTTATCTCACTGCGCATTAACGTTTTTCCAACACGTAAATAAATACACAATTCATCACCCAAGATTCAGAAACGGCGTTCCAGTAAAAAAAAATATTTTTGTCTTACCTATCCTTTATAGTTTTGGTTATAACCATGATATAATAAATTAAAATAGAAAATAATTCCTACAAATATGTATAACAACTCTAAAGACTGGACAATCTATAACACTATTTTATGATTACCTGATAAGTAACCTGGAACATTTAAGGAATCGTCAAAAGTGATTCAGGTCCCGTTCATATATGGTCAACGGGCCTCATATTTCAAACGTAATTGTACTACTCTTAATTCAATGGGAAGAAGGTTTTGATAAGAGGAAACATGTTTGGAACAAATTTTTATTAAGATGAAAAAAGTAAAAATACAATTATTTAATAATTTTCATAGTCATTCGTCGTTCTTAACTGCAGAATTTTCACCTAAAACAACGAGAATGGAGACTTTAGATACCTAACTCTAATAGAATCCATGTTGTTAATGTTCATTATGGACAAAATTTATTAAGTATGTTTTTATAGTCCCGATTCCAGATATAGGCAAGATATAATATAGTCCAGAACTACTATGTTGACTATAATAATGTAACTCCTATGAATGACTATGTTAAATATAGTCCAGAATGTAATCGTCCAAATGTAATAATCCTCTGTTTGAATGGGGAATTTTCCCATATTTATTAACAATGAAAGTAAAGTTTTATTAATTGACAATTTATTGAACAATTGTCATAATGAACTTATTCTGTGGCACGTTCTTTAATTAACTATAATTTCATCCGTGAACCATAGAGGATATATTTTATGACATTTGTTTTGTCTATTATGATATTTGGGAACACATATATCGAGCATATTGTAGAATACACTGTAAAAGTATTCTAGAGCCTCGTCTCTATTTTCGATTTGTCCTTTAGCTGTCCGGTCACACCGCCTCAAAAGATCACACAGCAAGTCACACATTTTTTATTTATTTTACACATATTTTTCTTGAGAAAGGTTTAATGCATTATTTAACTCATCTGTCGCTTGGGATGTTATGTCTTTCACTTCCTTCAATATTTCCGAATCACTTTTTGCATTTTTTTAAATAATTATGTATATTGAAAACTATCTCACGTGCCTGACTTTTGATTATAAGTTTGTAAGGTTTGCTGCACTGAGGCCAAGACATTTCTTAACAATAACAAATTGTTTAATTTTCGCAACCGAACCACTTGTATTTAGGCACGCACGTACACCTCACAGTTACGCCACTGAGTAGTTGAAAGCCCACACTCAATTTACATTCCAATTTCAATATTGGCTCAGGCATAGCGACGGTCCATAGCGATAGTTAGTTATATGCGCAGCGTCACCATAAAATGCGTTTGCGGTAAATATAATTTTTTTCTTACTTCATTTTTCGCTACTTTATTTGTAAAATAAAGCCTCAACATAAGCAACTGTCTGAAAATTGAAAATCGAAATTTCTCTTGAAAGGAGCTGTAATTAAAATTTATAACACTTAATACATCCTAGTCCTTACTTTCCACAGTCATATAATATTCCCTCATAGGTATATGAATAAATTTTCTGCTGTACGTACGGTTTCATAGTATTCCGCTTCTGAAATATAATCTATGTTGTGTGGAAGCTACATCAAATACCCGTCTAATACCAAAAGTAATAGCCTCGATAGTGTAAGGCGAAGTACATGAGGCCATTTTTCCATTTCCTTTTTTCCATTACCATTTTGCAGCTTTTACGATCTATTATTCTAAGCTTATATTTAAAATTGTTCACTAAAAGCTTCTGCCATATAAAAGAAACGTTTTATGTTTGGTGGCTGTTACGGAAAATTAAATTACTATAAGTAATTGAGCGCTCGATTACCGACGCTGTATTTTTCCAGGAACTGAGTATAATTTCTTTCTGTCGTTGTCTTTCGCGGAGGTAATGAAATTATGTTGATTCGTATCAAAAATAATGCAAACAGCATTAAAACAAAGAAGGAGTAAGACGTATGGAGGATCAAGGTGAATAACACTACTAATGATAAATCATAAAATGTATAATTTTCTATTCGTGTAGCGTTCGGCTAGCATCAAGTTCGAATCCCGCAGCGTGTACCTGGCAAAAGGTTTTCCCAGGAGGACCAGTTGGTTTCCCAAGAATATTTTTGAATTAATACGTTACAGGAATTGTGTAACAAAGTTGCTCGACTCGTAATATTTGATGCCATACATAATTTGAAAGCCAAATACCCAAGTATAATATTGTCTGTAGACGCGAATGTCTTGTACGCAGAGTCTTGTCAGTAAAACGCTCCCTGGGTGCAATAGTGGCACATCTAAAAAATTAACATTGTAAGTTAATTCTACCATAATACTCCCATATTTGTTTTTTATCAACCAACAATAGTGGCACATTTTTATTTTACTCTGGTATCGCAAGATGGCACTAGTGTCACTAGTGGATTTCGCGCGGTTTTCAACTGTGACGCGGACAATAATACTGGTACCATAGAAGAAGAATTATACAGAAGCGACTCTTGCATTTCTCGTTCAAACTAAATTTACATACGCATGTCTGGGGCAGCCATCTTTTTGGTGGCATTTACTTCAACCTAACTTAAATATTAGCGGTTAGGAATAGTTAGGATTGTGAGGTTTACAGATGTATATTCTGTAAACTTTGTAAACAGTGTTTTATTACTGTCAAGTGTTCTTTCTGTGTTGTGTTATTTGATTTACTTTTTTGAATAATCATTTTATCGAATAATCATCGTTTGTATTGTTTGGGTATATTCAAGCCGAACGACAGGAAAAGACGTTTCATTATTTAGATTTCCTAAGGATCCCCAGAGGTATTTTATTATTGCTGTAAATTATAAACATTTGCATGTAATATGGCGGAGATAAAAAAAATATTCAATAATTGCTCAATACTTTGTTTTTAATATTAAATGCCCGACTCAGTGAATATTATCCTATAGAATGTTTTTAGAACACATTTTATAATTTCATTAGTTATAGTTAACGATGTATTTTCTGTAGGAAAGCAATCTAAATTGCATTATATCCTTTTGTAAACAGGTGTTATACTGGGTCTCTGCGCTGTATTGGATTAGTTCATGCTTTGCATTATGTTGCCGTATTTTGTGATTTGGATCTGAGTAGTGAAAATGAATGCGGTTTTCATTTGCTCATAAATAGTATTTGGAAAATGAAAGTTTATTGTTACATGGAATTTTATTTCCAGGTGAAAGTAAGCGAATTATAGCATAAAGCAATATTTTTGAAGTCGCCTGTATTTCCCTTAAATTTGCAGGCATAGTGTAAGTAGGATTCGTTTCTGTTGTAGCGACTATACATATATGAAAAAATATAATATCTCAAAGTGTGATAAATTGATATATTTTATGTAATATGTTTCACTGGTTCTTTAATAATATTGATTAATGGTCATGAATAAATAATTTCGATTGATGTCAATTGAATTCAATTCATTTAATTATTGAAATGAAGCTGAAAACCATAATGAGAAAGTTGTCGTCAGATATATATATTCTCTAAAAACGATAAATATAAAGATTAACAATATATACATTGTTATATGATTGATGTTAAATAAATCAGACAAACACTATACATTAGACAGAGTATAGGTATGCTAAAGAGAAACACCAAGTATAACGAAGGCCAAGCATAGCACAGACCCAACCTAGTTCTGAATTAGGCAATATCAAACACTATTAAACTCTGTCTACATCAACATAAGTATATTAGAGCATATGTGAAAAGGGGAGTTCATGTTATCCTAGAAGCAGAACAAAACTGTCGAAGGTACGCGTACGATCAAGTGCGTTTTTAACGTAAAAAAAGATAAGTAATATAACGTGAAACAAGGAAAGACAAAATAATGAGACAAGTTGATTCGTTAGCAGACTTGAAAATTCAAAAACCTTTAAATCAAGTGTTTTGTATGATAAAACGCGATTGGATGAAGCTAGATAGTTTTCCAGCAAATCCAAATTACAAGTTGTGTAATATCAAGAAAAAAAACAATTAAATGAAGGTAATATCAACAAACATCAGAAATATACAAGTTGTACAAGTGATGCAAATTGCATGAAGCAGAATGCGAGATAAGAAAGCATTTCCAGCATTCCAGTCCAGCTTCAGCAATGCGCCGCTTGATGACAACATGTCGGTGGTGTGTTTAGTGAAAAGCGACAAGTGCATTTGGATTAATTTTTATTTAAAAAGATAATGACAATAATTTCTGATTAGTTAGGAATATTGCTTTTGGCGGACCTAATGTCCCATCTTATTAATTTTAAGATATGATATGTTATCGCAGGGTAAATACATATTTTTATAATTGCTAGAATTCACTACAAATAACGTTTATCGTAATAAATCAATGTCATATGTAAAGGTAAACTAATGTTCTTCTTTCTATTTAAAAATTTTTAAAGTTTTAAAAAATTAATACTGATACATTTCTATATGTGTTAAACATCACACTAAAAATTTTAATTCTCACAATTCAGCCTAATTTGGAACCTCCTCTGAGGTAAAATTTCTGAATGCTCAAATATATTCACTCAAATAATTATTACTAATATTTTATTTAATAAATATTGATAAAAAAGAAAAACATTAAATGTTAACATACATATCCTTAAGTGTTCACAAGAACTGGCGCCCATGTGAAGAAGAATCCACAAGACTATACGTTATAAAAAGTAAGTACCTACAAGCTTGATGGACCATCTCCTATATTAATCTTAAGGTAACATAAATATATAATGGCATAGCTCACCATTTTGAAATCATCTCAATTGTCAATACCAACGTGGGACTATATAAATTAATAGATGAATAGATAAGATGAGCTTTGAAGTTCTTTGCTATTCATATTTGTTTTGTGAAAAGTAATCTTGGGTTTGTAGCATTTCATTACATAGAGAAATAAGCAAATAGATGAATAATATGGAAGATACACTTACCAGTTCTATATCTGGACATACACACGGAAATGAACCACTTAGAAGTTGTGCAAGTTTACTTTTGTGCACCTTGTGTTGTGCACCTTTATTGAGGAGCTTCAGAGTGGTGTACGACCTGTTTCATTGATCATTTATACTTGAATTTAAAATATTAATACTCCAACACTGGCAGTGACGTTTTATGACATTAGTTTTTGACGGAACTCAAATTCTTAGAATACACAAACCTAGTCTACTATTTATATTTGTTCTATTTGAACATATTATATATTATAACATATATTATTAGGTATATAGTTACCAGAAGATGTTAAACTTTAAAATGCATAAAATCTTGTAGATCCTATTGAAAACAACTACTTTCTTTAGCTATGTGCTAGAGAATATTGAATTGCATATACAATAGAATTCTGAAGCATTCAAAGAGGGAGTGATTCAGAAATTGCTTGCTTAGTCAAAACTAATATCATTTGTTGGTCTTATTTATTAATTGTTTTTTTCGAAAATTCGAAAAAAATCCAATTTTCACCCCTGGATATATTTATTAGCTTTGAAGTTCTTTGCTATTCATATTTGTTTTGTGAAAAGAATAGCATAAATAGTATATATACATATAGAATAGTGTAAATACATATATAGATATATGTGTTGTGTTAAATAATGAACTGAAAGTGCATATTATACTGGGTTCCCCATAATAGACTACCCATTTTAATAGTTGAATTAAAATTTTTGACCAGTATCTAAAATTTTGTTTATTGACCATGCCGTTCAAATAAAAATTTGCTTCGTCGGTCATTAGGAGACTGTGAATTGCTCCTTGATGTAAATCCAAAAATTCTTGACAACATGCTAACCTTGCTTCTTTATCTTGATTGCTAAGGTGCTGTGCCATTTGGTATTTATAGGGATCAAATTTTAGATCCCTATGAAGTATTCGATCTCTTCCCTTCGATATTCCTAGAATAAGCGTTTGTCGATTAGCAGACCTTAAAGGACTTCTCGTAAACGCAATTCTAACTCGTTCAATATTTTCTGGTGTACGAACTGTTCTCCGATGTCCAGGTTTCTTCAAATTTTTTACAAAACCATTTTCACGCCAATGACGAACTCATAACCTAACAGTTTTACGATTTGGCGCGTGATCCCTATTGTTGATATTAAACTGACGCCGGAATACAAGCCTAACTTCTATCGAATTGCTTCTTATGTAAGTATCTACACGATACACACGTTGTTGGACTGAGTAATCTATGAAAGTTCAATAATTATTGAGGAAAACTAACAAACTTCTCGTAGAAAAATGACGTTCCACGAAATTATTAAATTAAAATTTATTTGTGACAGGAGCCTACTTGATTAATAATTTACTTAAATCCCAAATACTACAGAAGATAATCCCACAGAGAACAACCTAATTAGATATCTCATAGGGAATTTATTAATAATATAAAATGGGTAGTCTATTATGGGGAACCCAGTAGTATGTCTCTAAATAAAATACTTAAAAAGAGGATTTTATTACGGCCATTCGTTTTACACGACACACAATTTGTTATTACGTGATCGTAAAATGGACCGTATCCGCAGTTTCATGAGTTAATTATTCATTTTTGTATTCAGTAATTAATAGCATTAATTTCATTTACATTTACATTTTTCCAGGTAAGTTATAAAGACTATTACATACATTTTGAGTTAGGTTAAAATTATTTAGTTTTACAACAGATATTCCTTCGTGGGAAATATTATATTAATATCTGAAGACCCTCGCAGAGAAAATTAATACTAATCATGTATGTCAGGGAAAATATTTATTTCCACTAGCAATCGATGGAGGTAAAGTTACCAACAATGTTATTAACTCGATCGACTCCTACCACGAGAAGGAGCGAAAACCATTACGGCTTCAATTAAAACTAGAGAACTTACTAAATTCATGTATTTTAATTGCATCTGAAAGTGGCTGGGTGTGCCTTTCGCTTATATTCGCCCTCATTTTACTCTAGAGGAAAACTCATGAATAATTATTTTAAAATACCACTCACCTAGCGGTGTAATTTAATGCCATTTGAAATCAACAATGGCGAAGATGATACATTTACAATTAAGTGGTGCATGGTTCCATTACGATAAGTGTTACGTTAACTTGTTTAGCAAAATTGTAAGATACGTAATTCATGTAAAACGTCCAGAACAGTTAGATGCTTATATATAATAATTGGCTAATACCCCTATTAGCCTATAATATGTACCCACATACAGTTATACATATGAAGGTAAAGAAAAGTAGTTTCTTATTCTATGTTATCAAACGAATCGGCACCAGAAGAATGATCTTTAGAGAATGATAAAGGAAATGATAAAGGATAAAGGATGTTGTTGCAATGATTTATTCCGTGTAACGAATATTGTCTCTCCACCTTTGTTTTGAAACATTTTCTAAATATTGTTTCCATTTATTAAATACTGCATTTCAATTTTATTTTTAGTACTTATTATAGTAACTCTCACAATTTACCTAGGCGAGTTCAATGGAAAATGATAAGGAAGTAGTCTTAAAAGGAAATTAATTACTCTCATACTTTTAATTTTATTTAATTATTTAATCAGCTGCTTAGAAATAATTTACCAGTGTAATTTGTCTTACTATTTTCTTAGTTCATATTTAAAAGTTTAATTCTAATAGTTAAAGTTAGTTTACATAAACACAAGTACTTACTAGTACAAGTACTTAAAATTCTCTACTTCACATTGAAAAGCGTGTTTCGAAAAATTTATGCTCTTTCTTATACACAATTCGATTACGTCATGCTTGTGCGCGTTGGCAGGTCGATCTTTTCCATATGTCTCGAATGGTATGCATACTAATAAGCCATGGTCTTTCAAGTTTCTGCATAAATTGCTAGAACAATTTTTTAAATAATTCTGAATTAATATTTTCGTGATAATGGGTCCTTTAATTTTTTGTAATAGATATTAATAATTCAGCCTTATCTATAAATCCATCACTATTTTCTGCATGTAAAATAATGTATATTTTACCCTCGAATCTTTTTGAAGACAATATATACTTTATACTCTCGTCGTGCCAAGTGGTCGTAACACCACTATTTTGGAATACCCACATTTCATCTAGAGACATTCCGAGCATTTTCTGATATCTCGTTTTTCATATATTCCCCTCGAAATAGTATTTCTTCACTGAAGCATTCGTCCATTTTCAGTTTTTATATGGAAACACCAAATATTTTGAAACATTTACATTTGTTTGTCACCTGCATACTGTTTTCTTCTAGTCATATCGTACACAGTTATTACTTTTTTGACTTCAGTCTTTTGGGTCATTTTTTATTTTGGACGCGTCTCAATTTTTGCTAAACTGAAATAAATGAAACTATAATTTCCTTAATACCTTTATAGGCCAAACAGCAGGACGTTTAAACATGGGTTACCTGGAAGAATCAGAAGATGGAAATTGGTACCTTAGTAAATTTTGAGATCCTGACAAAGAGAATTGTTTACTTTAACAGCTTTAAATTAGACTTCTTTAAAAGGATATACTCGAAAAGAGATATTTCGAGAAAACCAATTTTTGTCGTAATTTTTACAATATGACGACGTAGAATGCAGAAGGTGTGTAGGTAGATAAATGTTGTTTCTTTATCAAGATCTAAAGTACTAATGTAGCAATTATCGTCTTCTTCCGATTTTTCCGGGTAAAATGGTATAATGCCTGGCATTAGTAAATTGGCAATATGAAGAAAAAAACGTGGGCGGTGTTTTATCGATTTGTGATATTTTCAAGTGTATATACTTTGTAAAAATTTTTGTTCTTAATGTAGGTTTTTTCACCAGAAAACATTTTTTAAAACGTTCTAAATCCTCAACTTAATTTACCTTTATTCCTTCAATGCTGCCTTATTACCCTTCGTCGCCTTACTTTCAATTCTTCGGTCGCATAGTTGTTTATCCAGCTAACTTATACTGGTTTTGTTGTATTTTTGACCTATAAACATAACTGCTAATACGATCCAAAAGTGATACTTATTGTCTCGAGGAGACTCACAGTTATAGTAGTTATTACTGAAAGACCATCCAAGAAATACTGGAAACATTTGAGTTCGTTCACGATAATCATTTGAAATAGTAGCAATTTCCAAGTCGGCGACTAATTATGTTCAGAGATACCGAAACTAGTTACTTTCCCATCTTTGTTATCTATGTGTGGTAACTTTTAAATAAAAGGCAAAAAATCGTATACGTGTCGGGGTGGAAGCATACCAAGAGTCTCCGTTGGAGGTTTGATTCTTATTGTAAGTCCCGGTGAAGCAATTTTATGTACTTTGCAATTCAAATTTTCTAACTTTTACAGGCTGCGGCAGAATCCATGTTTTGGAGTCATAAAATAAACATGAAACTTGATAAGAAATTTTGAACATGTTTATATTCCATTACAATAAATTACTTTGAGAGGACTGATGAAAAAGAAGTCCTTCAAAAGAAAAACGCTAAATTGCCAATCAATTGATATTAATTTGAAAAATATAAATAACTTGTATAATAAAAATTTTTCTCTGATTGAAATTTCATAATTGAGAATCTACATAAAATAATACATAAATAATGTAGTGTTAGTCAGAGTCTATAGGATGCATCATTTTCGAGAAAATTTCATTAGTAGATTGGACTCACGTATTAATTAATGTTCATGGTGAATTATTGTTTTTATAAATAATTTTAGTGTGCTCTGAAAAAAACAAAAAAAGATGGATATTATGTAGGATTCCGTTGAAACTCTCTAAAATTTGCATAACATTTCATCTCCTGTTATTAAAATTCTTGTTTTGTTCGCAATTTTTCCTTCCAATACTATGTTCTGTAAAATGCAAAAGCGTTTGGACAAGAACGTCGACTTGTCTCATGATAACGTCGATGATATTATGTCGATATTAACACAATAATTCACCTTGTATAGCGTGTTTCATAAAAATTTGAAAATTCAGTCTGTCATTAAATATTTACATATTTTAGTTTGTTCACAGCATACTCAAGTGATTTAGAAAAACAATAATTGAACACTTGAACATGAGATTAATCTACATTAAAATTTTATCGAAAACGATACATCTTATTGACGGAGTTAGAGTGTATTTATGTATTATTTTATGTAGATCCTCAATCCCCTATTTATTTGATGAAATGTATGTCTCGTAAACAGAACAAAATTTCTATATGTCTCTTAGAATCAAATTTACTATCGGAACAGTATTTTCTGAATATTAAAAAAAAATTCATGCCGAAGCTGTCGAAACAAACTTGAAAAATAAAGAGATGTTATATATATTATTTTTTTTAAAATCGCCAAGAACCCGCCCAATGAGAAGTCTCTATTGATTTTACATAATCCAAAGTGTAATGTAATATGAATCAATCATCATATAAAAGTATATTCGAATATGTTCAGCAGTTATTGAGATATTTATAAAAATGGTTTCCACCCTAATTCTTTATTGTGGTGCAGTTCCCGTATATAGGACGCGAGTCGGAGTATAAGTTTTCTAGAAATATTCTGTCAAACATAACTTTTTCTTCCTAAGATCCTGGGATTGAAAACTAAACAACCTGGCAGAACGAAACATCGACAAGAAAATGTTAGTTTTCATTTTGAGTTTGCATTTTCATAGTGTTCAGTTTTCATTTCTTTATAACAAATTTGATGATTATGGTACTATAAGGATCAAAATAGAATTTTGTAATGTGGTGGGTATAAGAAAATGATAGTAAATGAACTACTGTAAAAATCTATCCGCTACGTAACCTAATATAAAATTATTATTCTATTACGTGTACTGTCCCAACCTATGACTTAAGATTATGGTAAATCGTACAAAGTCTATTTTCATCTGTTCCTCCAATGCATGAACCGAAGTAAAAATTTTCGTACGTTTTCACTGATTTTACTAGTAATACCTTACACAGTGAACCACGGCTTGACCATATCAGAAAATAAATCGGTAGTGGTAACCTTTACGAGGAAACGTTTCCATCCACCAAGATGTATAAAATTACACACATCGGTCGTTCCATATAGAACTTCTACCAAGTTCCTAGGAATTTACTTGGATAAAAAACTAAACTGGAAGGAACACGTACATCACATATTAAAGAAGACGGAGAATGCTGTAAATATTATAAAAACCTTCTGCCATCAGAAATGGGGCTCAGATCCAAACATCACGTTAACATTTTACAGAACTCCCGTTAGATCAATTATTGACTACGGGTCAATTGTTTAGGGATCTGCAGCTACAACCCACCTCAGAAAAATCGAGCAGATAAAGAACAAATGCCTTAGAATGTGCATTGGATACCTACCAAGTACCCCGATTGACACCCTAGAAGCTGAAACATGTGAACCACCTTTAGATACGACAAGAAAATATCTCAGTGAAAAACAGATCCTAAAATATCAATCAAAAAAAAGTGAATTACTAACAACAATTACAGAGCTATGCCGATTATGCCACACGTCAACATATTGGCGCAAGAAAAAACGTCCCCTCATAGCTGAGAGCATAGAAAACACGTCTGTCCTTATTGGAGAGCTACACATACTCGAAGGTGAGCCCTATTTCTCTCTAAACTACGAAGATTACCTGTACCCACTGAAGACATACATCAATACAAATTTCCTTGATACCAACCCGTTAAAAGTCAACATCGAATTCAATAAAGACCTAAGTACAAAATGGAATGGTTTCGAAAAAATTTACACCGATGGCTCGAAATATAAGGAAAAAGTAGGATGTGCAATATACTATCCTCGGGAAGATGAGAAAACATTATACTCTCTATCCAAATATGCGTCAACCCTCACAGCAGAGCTTATAGCAATTAAAGAAGCATTCAAAATTTGTTTGAAACACGCTAAAAATAAATTTGTTATTTTCACTGACTGCAAGAGTATAGTGGATAAATTAACTCACACTGAGACTCGATCACATCTAAATCACATATTCATGGAAATAATAACACTAAATAGAGAGGCACATCTAAAATCAAAAATAATATATGTTTCGTGGGTTAAAGCCCACGTCGGCATTAAATACAACGAAAAGGTGGATCTACTCGCAAAACAAGCAACAGAAGTAGGAAGATTATCCTCCGAAAAATTACCCAGGTCGGACTTTTTATGGATAATAAAAAGCAGACTAAGAAAAGCATGGCAAGAAAATTATAGCAATTCAGAGAAAGGCCTATATTTCAAAAACATCCAGCCCCTCCTTCCCACACAACCATGGTTCTATAATATATATAATCGCCCATACATCCGCACTATATGCCGGTTACGAAGCAATCATTCCCTTTGCCCAGCCTACAAAGCAAAAATTGGACTCACAGATATACCGTATTGCATATGCGACGAATTAGCTGACCAACAACACATTATCTTGGAATGTCCATTAGAGTTTATCAACATTAATACCCTGTATGAAAAACTCATAACAAAAAATGTACAACTCCCCATTAACCTACCGTATTTGCTAACGTATACTAACCAACTTATTTTATATAACATATTGTACAATCACACAAAAACCATTAACATTAAATTGTAAATACCAGCTTTAGAAAAAAAAATAAAAAAAAAATATATATATATATATATACATATATATATATATATATATATATATATATATATATATATATATATATATATATATATATATATATATATATATATATATATATATATAAACAAATAAATAAAAAGAAAAGAGGAGAAGTTATAATAATGACAAAAAAAAAATGGCTTATAGAAAACAAAATATAACAAACATAACAAATAAAATAAAATGTAACATTTTAATGATGGGTGCATACCAGGTACCAATCATTTAATTAAATAGCCTGGCTAATTGGTTCCATCCAGTGCCATTTAACACATATCACACACACATACACTGGTAATACCTACCTACATTGTTTGCGGCTTTTGCTATTTGCCTGTTCCACAATTTCTGGCAGGGTTACATTTTCAATTTCACTTTCTATCACACAATCAATTTCATTCATTTATTTCAAATTTATATTATATTTTAGATCTGTTAGATGTTCAGGGCAATATCGTATATAACGTATTGGGAGAATATTCTAGTATTTAGCGTTAGTTATAAACTTAATGGAAAATTTTATCTTACTGAATCTCATTAAGGTATAGGCGGGAATGATAAACGAATTAAAATGTCGGAGTAGAAAAAATATATTATATGGGTTATTATAATAGGTTTAGCACTTCTATTAATTTGACCATTTTTTTGTTACAGGTACCTAAACAAAGAATTTCCCAGTGCCCTTTTGGAGATACATCATGGGTTCGTATTAACACAAATATTTACAATTCGTATATCTAGTTTAGAGTTTATATTTTGAACTATTGCAATATTTGCTACTGCAGACCGAGATCAGAACATTAAAACTTTCGGCAAATGCAATTTGCAAGTAGCTGACCGGGTATTAATTACTCTTGCCTATTTGTAATTTAGTGAGGAGTATTATTAGCCCTATTTGGCTATTCGCAATCACGTATGCAGCTGGTAATAACTGCCATGTATTTACAGTATGCAGTTTATAATAGTTTGTACAGTAAATAGTCTCATTTAAATACAGTAAATAGTCTCGTCGTCGGCATAAAATTGTAGTTTCGCTAATTTAAATAGAATACACAAGAATATTTGTATATTCCCTAACATGGCTGTAAAATTAGTTATGTTTCGGTACACCTATTTTGTTTTTGTGAAACACTGTTTAAAAAAACAAAGCCCTTTTGGTTACTCAGTTCTTTGATGTTTCTAGATGTGGTTCTATTAATTTCTTGTTTATTACAATAAACTCCGACATATATGTAGTCAAATGAAAATGATTTCTATATAATAAAACGTTAGATAAATAATTACATAAACTTAAAAAAATATTTTGAGAACAAAATTTTTAAAACAACGTAGAGTGAAAATAATTATTTACTCTTTTCCGCACTTATGTGATCGTGTAGAGCTTTGACTCCCTTGAAACCGTAAACTATCACTCACGTAGTTTCAATGAATACCAATCACCCAGCCTTGAAATATTACACGCAATGCAAGTTTTGCTAATGATGTCGGCATCAGAATGAGCTGATTAAAACTAAAGTTACCTAAAACTACGGGTCATGTAAACGGTTCGGGGAATCATGAGACATCTGTTTTCTCGTTATGTATTCTTTGATAATTATTATAAAGTTGCAGTTAACATCTAGTATAAATTTTACTGTATGCTACTTATTATTTGGTCAATCTGTACTGTTAAAGAGTATACATCTACGTCTCTGTCCTTAGCTGAAATTAGCCTTGATTAGAAGTCAATATCAGAAAAATACGATGATTATAATAATACTTATACTAAACATAATCAATTTGTGTCAATATACTAACATGATAAAGAGAGAGTATGATAATGAAACAGATTCTATATTTTTTTATTGATACATGAGTTTAATTGAGCATGTGAAAGTTTACCTCAAAGGGAGTTTTAAAAAAAGCCGTTTATCATATTAGGTATAATTTCTTTATAGGTACTCACTTTGATGTTCGTTGGTTAATATAAAAAATTGTTATTCTTTGACTTTGACTGATGACTTTGAATTTGAATTTATCTTAATCTCATCGCTCTTATTTTTAAATTTAATGTATGAAGGGTGTTTTGAATTTGTTAATTTATAATACAGATATATTTAAATTGGATTACAATGATCGTATATTTACGATGTGTCTCCGGGCTTGGGATAACATACTATTTCATAAATAGAAATTCTACAATCACATATAGCTTAAGCTAAAATAAAGTTTACCGCGCTACGTATGGCTGCTATTTACTCCGTTTTGCATGTATTTTACCTCTTCACTCTAGAATACAAGATTGTATCACTTGGATCACAATGTTATTTAATGTGTACTGAATAGTATTATTTTTAAACACCGGAAATGAAGAAATAATTACGTATATAGTCTCCTTGGCTGGATTTACACCATTTAAAATATAAATAATATAATTTACAAGGGATTTTATATGTTATTTATACCTCAGTGAGTTATGAAAAGTACGTGCTTTTCCCATAGTGGTCTATTAATGACTTATTTTTGCTTCGTTTTTCGTTTCCAAGGTAATACCTAAGTAAAATCAAATCCTGTTATATTTAATTTCATGATACTAAAAACTTCGAATCAATGGTTAACTGTATTATATATGAATATCTTAATTTAATAATATCCTTCTACTACAATATGATAGTATCTTATATTTATCTAATCTACAATTCAGAAAAATTGTTTTGATTTATTTGCTTTAATAGTAAATATAATTTATGATCTTCGCTGTAATTTTATTGGCTAACATATATAATCTCGAAGCTTACCGTCTTTGCTATTAGGTATATACATATAATTTCAACTAGTTTCATAGTTTTATCTATCGATGACGATAGCTATTGATTTTAATGATCTCCAATAACTATATTTCGATATTGCACTGATTATTTTAATTGTTTGATGCACTTGTATGGGTATCATACCTGAAGTATTTACCACATTGTTACCTATGATTAATCCATTAAGATGCATGTATTTAGCTCTGTTTCTTTTTATGTTACTGAATTTTGTAATACATGATTCATTATTCGACTATACTAATCTATTTTAAGTACTATCGTGTTTTTTAATTACATAAATACTATCGTTTAATTACATAAATACTTGCACACTTTTATCAACACAACCTGTTTTTGAAACTTCTCTCTCTGTCGTTGTATCCAGGGGGATGTATTCGTTATGCTTGGTAACAAAAAAATGGAAAATTATTAGTACCCGAAAAAGGTGACAGACATGTTTCAAGTATATAAAACGAGTCCTCCAAATCTTGAAAAAAACTTCTTAGAAAATTCTCAATTTGACTAACCTATAAAAGTATTGCCTAGATTATAGTTAGCTTTCGTCTTATTCCTCTTCTACATCTGGTTCTTCTACTGCATTACTGTTGTCTTCGTATGCATCATCACTTTCATCACTACAGTCTTCTTCTCCTTCACTCCCATATTCAGAGCCAGTTTCGTGATCACTATGTTCACTATTGTCGTCACTTATGTCACTATGTTTTTCATTATTATACACTTCATTGTCACTTATAATATATCCTTGTAGAAGTTTCCAGCTAACATTTCTAACTGCTTATGGGTTTCTCGAAAATAAATATTAGAAAATAGAAAAGAGAAAAATAAATAGATTGGGTTGAGAAAATGGGTTTCAGTAAATTATTTTTGCTGCATTGCTTACAACTTTATATAATTATATAAGTAGTTCTGCTATACTGTTTCTGTATATATTTTATAAATTTGTAATTTATTTAGAACTAACGTGAACATTGTATAAATTTACAAATTTGAATGCAATAATTCCCAGCTACTTTGCATACTGCAAACTACGGAAATCGTTGAAATATTTAAAGTGTTTTCGGCTGCAATAATATATAAGGACTTATTAGAGAATTTCCATTACAATCGCGAGAATTTATAATCATTTAATGTAATCCGAATATTTACATTCCCCGTGTTTTCATTAATAAGACAATTACTTGCAGTTTTAAACTTTAATTACCGATGCGATGCACGAAGTATACAAGATATCCAGCCCATTTAGAAATATAGCCCTTAAAAATAATGTTTCCTTAGTGAGTGTTCGAAAATCATCTCAGCTTTTAGAAAAGGCTTACATATATATATATATATATATATATATATATATATATATATATATATATATATATAGCAGATTTGGAGAACAAACTTTGGTATACCGAGGAATATTTTAGAGTTTTGTTGACATTTGTATATCAAGTTAAAGGTAAATTTCTTGAACCACACAAACTTTTTTAAAGGGACGCAAGAAACATCAAATATTAAATTTGGCAAACAACGTTTTGTATGCCAAGAGAGAAAGTTCTAAATAAATAAAAAAACAGACGACTAAGCAGTCTGTAATAGCCGCTGAAATCTGAAACGTTACAAAATGAAAAAATAGTCAGTTATGTTTCAAATATTTGAGATAAATAAGAACAGCACTAATATCATCTGTAAATGAATAGGTAAGTAATGTAAAAGGTTAATGAACCATATACCATGCATCAGACAAAGAAACTGTCATACAGCAGTTTGAGCATAATAGAGATAGAGAACGACGTCCTTACTGCACATGTGCGTTTCCATTGGCGACGCACTAAATTAACTATACTCAATAAAACTTCAACGAGAAAATAAACTAATGGCACGAAAACGTTTGACATAACGTATTGTAACAGATTAATTATTTAAATATGATAAATTAAGTACAATTCAAAACATAAAAATCAAAGCATATGTATCGAAATTATTTCGAGAGTTTTTGTCTCGTAGCAAAATAATGTCGGTTAAACATATGTGATAACAAGTATAAATAACAGCTCTAAATTAATAAGGTTAGCATGTGATCAACATGTGTTCAGCAAAAGGCACTCAAAAATTCAAGCAAATTCAATTCAGCAAAAATTTTTGATAAAATTATAACTTTGACAATAATTGATTTTCTTTAATGATTCAATTAAGACATTAAATATTTTAGTAAAATTAATTTATAATAATTCAGCTTATTTTGAACCTCCTCTGCGGTAAGTGAATTTCATGCTCTAATATATTTGAAAATCAAATTCAAGATTTGTTCCTAAGAACTGGCGCCCATTTTGATGGGAATCTCTAGGATTATTACCTATTATAAGTAAGTATAATAGGTAATAATCAAAGAAATTAATATCATATTAAATAGATATATATTTAAAATTTTTAACAATTGTTTGTCAGAACCGACTCCACTCTATCCTCATTTCAAGACGATATAAAAACTTCTTCCATTTCTATGCTATCTCTAAAATGAAATATCATAAATTAAATATCAGCACAACAATTAACCATTTGACATTTGAGCGAGGGAATATTAAAAATTATTGTTAAATTAAAAACAAATATGATAAATTAATATATACAAAAATTACAAATCATCACAATATATATATATATATATATATATATATATATATATATATATATATATATATATATATATATATATATATATATATATATATATATATATATATATATATATATATATATATATATATATATATATATATATATATATATATATATATATATATATATATATATATATATATATATATATATATATATATATATATATATATATATATATATATATATATATATATATATATATATATATATATATATATATATATATATATATATATATATATATATATATATATATATATATATATATATATATATATATATATATATATATATATATATATATATATATATATATATATATATATATATATATATATATATATATATATATATATATATATATATATATATATATATATATATATATATATATATATATATATATATATATATATATATATATATATATATATATATATATATATATATATATATATATATATATATATATATATATATATATATATATATATATATATATATATATATATATATATATATATATATATATATATATATATAATATTTAAAAAATTCAATATGTTAATAAAAATATATAAATGTTGCAGCTACTATACAAATCCATCACATGAACAGAAATTTACGATGCTGTATTGTTTTGTGTTATATACATATAGGTACATATCATACATAGCTATTCCTATCTTGCATTACATACATCCGCGTATATCGCTATAATGTGTATGTCAATTTTTATAAAACATAATGAATAGCAACAGATTCCAGTTCACGAAGATATTACAAACGAACGCTTCATTTGAAAAAACTGAAACAAATTGTAGATTAATTAATGAAGATGGATTATGAAATATTACTGTTTAGCGAATAAATTGGTCTTATTTTTTATTAGCATTTAATGTGGGCAATTACTCACGTTTTACTAATTGCGTGACAGTATAATATTAGTATATTAACCATTTTTCACTGTTTTGACCAAAATTATCTTGATTTTCAACGAAAATGAGAATGAGAATATTCATATAAAAAGGGGTTATATTATGTTTCACTTAACTGGTTACTCTCATTAAATATCCATTATCACTGACAGGTGCTTTTTGAGGTCATTTATTTATTTATTTATTTTCAAAAAGGACCCACAGAACTAATTGGACCCTAATTGATACTCTTCTGACTAAGTTAAATAAATCTGCGCCTTGTGGTTACTTTGCTACCACTCCGAGATATAATTTAACAATAAATAACATTTATATTTTATTTAGTCGTTTATTATTTTTCTCTTATTTTCAGAACTATTCATCATACAAAATCTGAAACCCAACTAGCACAATAACACTTATAACACTATATTTTAGCAGGCCGAACAAAAATTTATATTTTCCAGTGTCGTGGAAATAAGGTTTCACAAATCATTTTCTCGATAATACCGGCGCCACTGATTTTCAGGAAAATAGAGTAAATGGTTTTATTCTTCATTCTGGTAGAAAACAATTTTCTTTTTATTTAAATTGATCCGACTACTATAATATATTCAATCACCAATATGAGAAATTACCATTTAAATTATTAACTGTGTAATTGAATAAGGAATTTTGAGAACAGAAGAAATGTATCCACTTTTAAGTCTTTTAACTCAAAAACTAGGTATTTTTAGTATATACACTATATACACATTACGATTTTTTATAGAGAATCAAATTTCCTATATATTCTAATAGTAAATTTTAGAGACAAAAAACTTTTTCTTCAAAAAAGAAATCTGATGTAATTTATATCAAAATTGTGACACTTTTTTTTAGAATTTTTTTTTTGATAAAAATTGGCAGATATACAATCGTTTAGTTACTTACTTTTTACGATTTGACCACGTTTTACCACTATACCGAATCATTTATAATGTTTCCATGCGCAAAAAATATTTTTAATCGATAAACCATTATTTTGGATATATCAATGATAGTGATAACGGTTTTAAAGATTCTTTCATGAAAATTACATATCTATCCCGTTTATTACTTGATCATATTTATTATTTATTAATTCACATTATGTAATTAACAAGAAAGTATACAGTATTGTTCAAAGATTTGACATTTAGATGATTTTTATTATGAAAAAGAATGTTAAAATTAATCTTTGAAACATGTATACCTACATGTTTATAAAATATTAGGTATAAAAAGATCTAGAATGTTCTACTAGTTTATAGCTTTAAAGAAATGTTTTTTAATTACATGTCTAATTACATATACATTACATATATTTCTCCCATAATGTTTTCAAATTGAATATCAATATCATCATCAACATCGTTTTGGATATCTTCCATAATTCCTGAAACATCAGGGATTCCACAATTAAAGCTCATACATTATTTTAAGAACATGGGGCATATAATTCCTAATTTTCTACAGCCGCAGGTTCCTTTTTTTCACCACCCCTTCAAGCTCCAGTAAAGTCTGCGGTGCAGGAGATTTCGTTGTACTAGTTGGCATTAATTAATTTTTAAATTTTTTGCAACTCAAAAAGATATCAACTATTTCCTTCCCATTGTTGAATTTGGTAGTACGTCCTTACGCCGTGTTATTTAGTGGCATCAGAAGTTGGTGGAAAATGGGCTGAGAAAATGTTGCGCTTTTCGATAATAATGAAAATTTTTTAAGTAACTGTTGCTCGTAATGCCATACAGAGAAATTACGATGTGTTCAGATATGCGTAACTAATATCTTCAGGACTTGAAAAAAATTTTACGTCAAGAATTACGTCAGCTTTCCTGTTTGTGAACCAATGCCTATAATGAAATCCACTCAGGAAGAAGTTACACAGAAAAACGTAACAAAAATAATTAAAAAGTTTTTTAAATTATTTTTATTTATTTATTTTGTTTGAAAAAAAAAATTCTTGGCTTTACAGTTTGCTATTGCAATGGGAAATTTGGTTCCCTAGTGTTCGTAAAGAAGCAAGTTATTTTGAAAATGGTATATTCATTGGAAGAGCGAAAAGAGTTACTTGAAATTTATATTCAGTGCAATAAGAATAAGTCTCTTGCTCGGAGGGAGTATGGTTATTTCGAGAAAGGCTACCTCCTTCCAAAAATAGTTTTACAAACATTTATGCATATTTTAGGAATACCGAATCTCTGAGAGACAAGAAAAGGGAAAGGCGAAGAACAAAAACAGGAGAAGACACAAAACTCAAGGCGTTATTATATTTTGGTGAAAATCCATCCAAATCATCCCATGCCGCAGCAATAGAATTGGATATATAACAAAGAAGTGTGATAAAAATATTACATCGCCATAATTTTAAACCATATAGTATTTTGCCCGTTCAATATTTAGACGACAACAACCTTCAAGACAGGTTAACCTTCTGCAGAGACATACTTGATAGAATAGAGGAAGATGATGAGTTTCTAAGTCATGTCTTTTGGACTGACGAAAGCAGTTTTTCTACTGCGGGAATTTTTAACAGAAAAAATGCACATTACTGCTAATATTAATTTAGTGGACAACAGATCTGTTATTTGGCAGCAGGATGGAGCACCACCACACTCTGCAGGGAACGTCACCGAATACCTAAACAGAAAATATCCTATTTGGATAGGAAGGCACGGTGTTATACATTGGCCCGCTAAAAATCTATGGATTTTTTTCTCTGGGGTACGATAAAACAAGATATATACGAAACTGGGGTTTTTAATAATATGAATGAGTTAAAAGAATGCATACGTGTTAAAATTGAGGAATTAAACCAAAATGGTGATATATTTCAAAGGGAGAGAAGCAATTTTATAAAGCGATGCCAAATGTGTATTCAGAATGGTGGTGGTTACGTGGAAAATATTTAATTATGTTACGTGTAAATAAATAAAATTGTGTTACTCTATTGTGTTACTATTGACTTTTATTTGTTTTTATTAGGCTTATGTTGTTTATTGTTATTACTCGTTACTGTTATTGTCACCTATATATTATTTATTTATTATCTCAATAAATGGCATTGTTTCCAGAGGTATCTTGATATGTTTTTTGTTTTATAATTGACACCCGTAATGTGAGAAGTTTTTAGTAATATCTCACGAACAGGTAGAGTTATTATATAACAATTAGATATTTTTTTAATTCAGAAAATTAAGGACATTATTTTGGTATAAAAATATACGGGGTGTTCCATTTAAAAAAATCATGTTTTATTTTCCACCCTGTATATCTTACGATATTTTTAATATCCGTGCTCAGATTATAAAAATTCATCAAAAACTGCGTCCACCACTTTTTTGAATGAGTTAAATCGGCAAAGGATAAGTGAGATAAGGGGGTGTCAATCTTAAGAGACTTACCCTGTACAATTCAAAATATCAAACAATAAAATACGTTGTTAATACGAGTTAAAAATCTACCTTTTAAATGACATAAATTTGAAAATTATTGATAAGGGATTATCTTGTCTGTATCATCCCTTAAATCTTCATGTAAAGTTTGCAGACATATCTCTGTTAATTATTCATATAGTATTTCTTATGTTACTTATGGGAGCCGTTGCATTATGAAATGAGTAAAGAGGATATTTCCACATATCGCAGCTTTGATAACATAAGTGAAACTGCGGCGCCATTGCAGTCCCTGTTCCCTTACTCAACTTTATGAATCCCCAAATCCACATCTAGACCACCTCTTGAATAAAACAACGCGGGCCTCTATAGAGCGGTCGAAAACACAGAGAATGCTTTGGCGACTTATTTCCCTAGTCAATATTTTATATTTAGGTCTCTCTACTTAAAACTATTATACTGGGTTCCCCATAATAGACTACCCATTTTATATTATTAATAAATTCCCTATGAGATAACTATACTCTATCCAACGAGAGAATGGACTTGCTTTGCGCATCGGCGACTAAAGAGGAGGGGCTCTGTAACGAGCTACGCAGGACCGTCATTCGATGAAATAAATTCACAACCGTAAACAATACAACTAAAATAACCGTACTTGCGAGACTACAAATACAAACTGTGAATAGGTAGGCAGTAGTAGGTACTTTATATAATTAGGTACCAGGTAAGTATCGGACCCAGGCGCCGGCCCTGGCTACCTGCTGAGCCAATTAAGACGTTGAGGGCGTTGAACTAATGTTCTAAGGGGCGGAGATCTGACCAAAACAGACGAATTTTCGCTCGAGTGCAAGTCCATTCTCTCGTTGGATATTATAAATAGGTTGTTCTCTGTGGGATTATCTTCTGTAGTCTTTGGGATTTAAGTAAATTATTAATCAAGTAGGCTCCTGTCACAAATAAATTTTAATTTAATAATTTCGTGGAACGTCATTTTTCTACGAGAAGTTTGTTAGTTTTCATCAATAATTATTCACCTTTCATGGATTACTCAGGCGTGCATTCCGGCGCCAGTTTAATATCAACAATCGGGGTCACGCGCCAAATCGTAAAACTGTTAGGTTATGGGTTCGTCATTGGCGTGAAAATGGTTTTGTAAAAAATTTGAAGAAGCCTGGACGTCGAAGAACAGTTCGTACACCAGAAAATATTGAACGAGTTAGAATTGCGTTTACGAGAAGTCCTGTAAGGTCTGCTAATCGACAAACCCTTATTCTAGGAATATCGAAGGGAAGCTTAGATCGAATTCTTCATAGGGATTTAAAATTTCATCCCTATAAATACCAAATGGCACCGCACCTTAGCAATCAAGATAAAGAAGCAAGGTTAGCATTTTGTCAAGAATTTTTGGATTTACATCAAGGAGCAATTCACAGTCTCCTAATGACCGACGAAGCAAATTTTTATTTGAACGGCATGGTCAATCAACAAAATTTTAGATACTGGTCAAATGAAAATCCTCGTGAAATCTTTACACAGAACCTCCATAATCCAAAAGTTGTTGTGTAGTGTGGAGTAGGATCTTTTGGTATTATTGGCCCTTAATTTTTTGAGGATGAAAATAACCGCGCTGTAACAGTAACATCCGAGCACTACGTTAATATGATAGAGACATTTCTCATTCCAGAATTAAATAGACGAGGATTACTAGACAATGCCTTACTATTCCAGTAAGATGGGGCAACAGCTCACACCGCCAGAAACTCAATGAGGGTCCTGCGAGAAATGTTTAAAGGCCCACTCATTTCTCGATTCGGAGATTTGCCTTGGCCTTCGAGGTCCCCCGACTTAACGGCTCCCGATTTTTCCTGTAGGGATATTTAAATGCCAAAGTGTTTGCGAGTCGTCCAGGTACGATTGAGGAACTGAAAGTCAAAATTCGTAAAGAAGTTGAAGGAATAGACGAAGGTTTGCTACACTGTGTAACGAACCACTTTTTATCCAATATTAAAAAATGTGTTGAAGTTGGTGCAGGTCATTTAGAAGACGTGGTTTTTAAAAGTTAGAATTAAATTAGCCAAATATTTATAAGCTATCATAAATCCCAAAGAGTTAGCTGTAATTTAGTAAAATAAAAAGTTTGTTTTGTTCACTAAAAAAATTTTAATTCAAATATTAAAATGGGTAGTCTATTATGGGGAACCCAGTATATTCACATCTCCCTTCCATCTACGGACCGCTCAATATCTGTACATACATAACATGATGATAATAATATAATAAGTAATATCGAATATATAAATCACAATGAAAATATCCAGTGTTTCCAGAGGTATCTTGATGTTCTTATTTTATAATTGACACCCATAATGTGATAAGTTTTTAGTAATATCTCACGAACAGGTGGAGTGACTATATAACAATTACACATTTTTGGATTCAGAAAATTAATGACATTATTTTGTTATAAAAATATACGGGGTGTTCCATTTAAAAAAATCATGTTTTATTTTCCACCCTCTATATTTTACCAGATTTTTAATATCTGTTCTCAGATTATAAAAACTCATCAAAAACCGTGTCTACTCCTTTTTTGAATTAGTTAAATCGGCAAAGGATAAGTGAGATAAGGGGGGGTCTCAATCTTAAGAGACTTACCCGGTACCTGCAACAAGCTACCTGCTACCTGATCAAATAAATAACAAGCAGTACAAAGGCGTAACTCAAAGCACAGTCCTAGGACCTATAATTTTCATCATTTATAATACACGGTTTTTGGCAAGTGGAAAAGATCGATGCTGAGTGGTCGATGCTTACATGTTACCCTTGATGTAGCATGTAAGCATCGACCGATGTTTTCCACAAAGAAAACAATATATTGGCTGTAATGCCGTGGTATGAGTTACGCTGTGACGCTCTTTCCCTGTCGTCGGTAATACCTCGAGCGCCAAACTATGTTTTTTCGTGTACAGTTACCTCGTTACCCCAAAGACGATACAATGAGAGCCTTAGATAGCTTCGAGCTGGAGATTGGAAATGTTCAGAGGTCACGTTATTTACAGGGAATAGGAATACTACCTACTACAGTGAGACACACTATTTGTTTAACAGTTTATTCTAACTATTAAGATATCAAGATCAATAGATTTCTACTATCTAGCTATGTATCGTTATTTACATATCACTATTTACATGACGCTATATACAGGTTATGTCCATGCCTCAGTCTGTTTATCAAATTGTTACGATTTATGAAGAGATATAAATAAATAAAACGCTTAAAGCAGCAAGCGTAAATGTTTATAGCAAAGTAGCATCAAGAGCGGTTACTATAGGCGGCAACAGTCTTCTATTTAAAACAAGCAAGCATAAATATTCATAGCAACGTAACAAATAGCGGTTAATATAGGCGGCAAGAATTTTCTGTTATAAGTACTTAATTTTATCGTGCGTGCATAAGGAGAGAGCAATAACAAAAACGGTTTACGTACGCGAGGAGATAGCAACAATAAAGCAGTTATCTATCTATACAACAAACCAAAATAAATGATTTATTGGTTGAGTTTTCGGGGAGTTCTGTATCAGTTTTATTTTTTTCCGAGTATTTTATTATTTGTTATCAGATGATGACAAGTAGTACTTTAATAGGTACAATGGGTGAAATGTGCCGGCTGCAGGAGGAGGTATCTTCCAGTCTGACGTTCAGGAATAGGTAACAACTGCTCTGCTCACCAATGGAATCGATTCTCGGTCATCAAGGTGTGGAAGAGAAATTTACCAGTATCAGGTTTTGCAAATTTGGAAGAAAAAAATATGTATTAATTCCCGCTTGAACCGGATATCAAGAGTGAAATTTATACTAAAATGAATTTAAATAAAATAACTACATTAATAGTTCCAAAATATGAGTTTTTATAATATAAAAAAATATTGTAATGATAAATATTGGAAGTAAATTTTGATTAAATTTCCAAAAATTGAGATTAGACTTTATCAAAGTAAAAAAAATAATATTATCAAGACAGGAATGTGGTATGCAAATTTTCACTATACGATTAAATAAAAAATCGAAATAAATGCTGCTTTTTGCCGATGCAAAATATAAACAAATACCTATGGCCTACGCCGTCGAAGTAATATCTTCTAAATAAACTAAAAGTATGCTACCATTCGGTAAAACAGTATCTTTGATTCTTAATTACCACTACACTAAAACACCGAAGATATATCTTCGCGAACGTAAGCCACGGTCAACAGGCTCAAGCAAGCAGGTCGGCGGAAAAAGAATGATTTTTGCGGATATCGCTTATAAATGTGCTTGCTGGGAGCACGCGATATTAGCGGGACGGAAAGGTAGGGATAACGGTAGATGGTGAGTCGCGGTAAATTTCTACAAGTTCACGCGGTTTTATTTCAAATATTTGAAATAGGAATTCAAACATTAGCCATAAAACAGAACCGAATTTATTTACGTTACAGAATATAAGGGACATAATAGGTGATAATTATTATACTTAATTTGCATTTTAGGTTACGTTTTGTCATTACCCTGGAGTGTAGTGAGACGCATCCGAGATTATGCATATCTAGACTCGATTCGAATAAAAGACATGTAAAGCCATATCTAAGATATCTGTGATTTATTGAAAGGGGCCCATAAAGCAAGAGATAAGCACAATCCCCCGAACAGGAAAGGTTATTTAGAAGGATAAGTATAAATCCATGGGAAGAAAAGTATGCAATATGTCTCCGACTCCTTACGTTTATCTTCAATACAAATCAATAGACCGAAAAGGATCAACATCCTCCATAAATTCTTATCTTTGATAACATATCGTACGCTTGCACGCGAAACAAATAAATGGAAACCACTATAGCTGCTCTATAGGGTGGATCTATAGTAAATCCGACCTCAATTTTCGCTGCTATGATTATTATATAACGCGTGTACTGTAAAAAATATTTCAAATGTTGTATCAAGTATTTAAACTTGTTACAAATTACATAAATAGGTACTAATAGAGTTTAATTCTGATTCCCTTGACGAAACAAACTGCTTGAAATTTAAGTCTCATTGTGGTTGAGCGTCAAAGTAAGCGTCGGCTCTATACTCTAATAGGAAAGTCAAATAAAGTGCAGAGAAACTCTGGGTATCTTTAAACGATCCGTTTTACCGCTGCAGATTAGTGGCTTAAATGTACAGCAGTACAAGTTGGCGATATTCGCGGTCTCTGCAACTTCTCTCTAGGGCAATCAGATTCATTAATTTTCTATTTGCCGTTATTCTCCACGGCTGCGGCTACTCGCCTCTTCGGAAAGCTGCTCTCGATAAGTTCTCACTTCGCTCATTTATGCATACCTTTGGTGTTGGAATTAACACCAAAGTTTAACACCGCACGGGGAGTGGAATTAGAGAAGCCACAACTGAGATATGGTCGCCATAAATGATAATAAAATGACTTCCTCCATCAATATCTCTATATCTATGTACGTTGGCGTGCAATTTAGAGGTTAGAAATGTTAGTTATAGCCGTTATAGTCAAGTTAATTATAGCTAAAATAGCCATTTAATTCTACGTCTATATAATGAATATCAATAATTTCTTTCTTATGTTTCCATGCGTTCTTGACGAAAATTCAAGACTAGATTAGAATAAAAGTAATCCTCTGAGAAATGTTATAGGTATGCATACAATTTTTTATAAGAGAAGGATCTCCAGTTAACTTTAGTGAAATAGACCTCAATCAATATCTCCAAATACCAGATTAAATATGTCAGTTCCCAGATTACATATGTCAGTGGCCAGATTAAACAATTCAGCTGCCGGATTAAATATGTCAGTTGCCAGATTAAATATGTCAATTGCCAGATCAAAGCTAGGAATTTCCAGATTACTCTTGGTAATTGACAGAATATTTCTGTCAATTGCCAGATTAAATCCTCTTAGAAATTTTATAGGTAAGCACCCAATTTATTATAAGAGAACGATCTCCAGTTAACTTTAGTGAAATAGACCTCAATCAATATCTCCAATTGCCAGATTAAATATGTCAGTTTCCAGATTAAATATGTCAGTTGCCAGATTAAATAATTCAGTTGCCAGATTAAATATGTCAGTTGCCAGATTAAATCTGTCAATTGCCAGATCAAATCTAGCAATTGCCAGATTACATTTGGCAATTAATATGTAATACATTTGGCCAGATTAAATATGTAAGATCCCAGATTAAATATGTCAGTTGCTAGATTAAATAATTCAGTTGCCAGATTAAATATGTCAGTTGCTAGATTAAATCTGTCAATTGCCAGATCAAAGCTGGGAATTTCTAGATTACTTTTGGCAATTGACAGAATATTTCTGTCAATTGCCAGGTTAAATCCTCTTAGAAATTTCATAGGTATGCACACATTTTTTTAATAAGAGAAGGATCTCCAGTTAACTTAGACCTTAATCTATCTCCAGATATTGCCAGATTAAATCTGTCAATGCCAGATTTAATCTGCCAATTGCCAGATTAAATATGTCAGTTCCCAGATTAAATATGTCAGTTGCAGATTAAATCTGTCAATTGGCAAATTAAATCTGGCATTGACAGATTAAATCTGTCAATTGCCGGATCAAATCTAGGAATTGCCAGATTACATTTGATAATTGACATAATATTTCTGTCAATTGCCAGATTAAATCCTCTGAGAAATTTTATAGGTATGCACACAATTTTGCAAGAGAAGGATCTCCAGTTAACTTTAGTGAAATAGACCTCAATCAATGTCTTCAGATATTGCCAGATTAAATCTGTCAATGCCAGATTTAATCTGCCAATTGCCAGATTAAATATGTCAGATCCCAGATTAAATATGTCAGTTGCCAGATTAAATAATTCAGTTGCCAGATAAAATATGTCAGTTGCCAAATTAAATCTGTCAATTGCCAGATCAAAGCTATGAATTGCCAAATTACTTTTGGCAATTGGCAGAATATTTCTGTCAATTGCCAGAAATTTTATAGGTACGCACACAATTTTTTATAAGAGAAGGATATCCAGTTACCTTTAGTAAAATAGACTTCTATCAATATCTCCAGGTATTGCCAGATTAAATCTGTTAATGCCAGATTTAATATGCCAATTGCCAGATTAAATATGTCAGTTCCTAGATTAAATATGTCAGTTGCCAGATTAAATAATTCAGTTGCCAAATTAAAAAGTTATACATATTGGTGGTTGAGTTCTGAGAGGCAGACCTTTTTTATGATATTTCCTGCTCTTTACGGATCTTTTTTCCATTACGATTGTCTGCAATAGATTTTGAGATATTTGCAGAAAACGAGACCCCCCTCTTTTTTGTACTAAATTGTTTATAATTTTTGTAATTTTTAGCTACCTCAATTTTTTTAATAAGTTTCTAGATGTCATTCTGAATCGATTGACCCTATATAATAAATTTCGGTATAGGCTAAAATAAGTTCACCGAAATGGCACTTGTTGGTTAGAATACACCGAAGTCGACTATTGCTTGCGTTCTATCACATGCAGAGTTTATCATGGTCAAACATCACTTCTCTCTTCTTGTCAGGCTCTTATCATTATTTCAGTAATACCCAGAACTAGTAACTCAAAAAGCCTTTGAGTTACTAGTTCAAGTCACTTTGTTTTTATCAAAAAATCACTTCAGAACGTTTGAAATACTCGTTTGTAAATATGGTGCCCATATTCGGAGCCCCGGGTCCTAATATGAGCATTTATCGGTTTCTTAATTTTTATTATTATAAAACAATTTCGTCAATTATCTCTACAATTTTTGAATCCCCATTACCTAGAGATTATCTGCAAGTAATTTCATTATTCTGTCGAAAATAATGTAACTGCAATAAAATTATTTGCTTAAAGGTGCCCATATTTGGTTCGGTTACCTTAGATTAATTTATATTTCATAATATAAACAATCATTAGATAGATAAAAGTTAATTCATATATTTTTTAAAATTTGTGTAGTCCTATAATAAAGCATTGCATAAATTAATTAAGGACTTGTGACTGCAGAATTTATATAGCTAATAAAGTCAAGTTTTATTAAGACGCTATAACAGCCCCTTTGGAAATTTTATTTTACAGCAAAAAAATATTTCCTAAATTGGATAATGGTGAATTTTATAACAGAGGGTTGTACCAGAGGATTACTTAATAGACAACATAAAAGAGCGATAAGATCCAATGGTGATAATAAAGGATAAAAATTTGAAACCGAAACTATTTTTGTTTTAAAAAACACCTGAAACGGAGCCATATTAGTACCAGATTATATCACGATGCAATTGATCATGATCAGTCAATATAGAAGTTCCTGTTCTATATTGACTGTTCGTGATCAATTACATCGTGACGTAATCTGGCTAACATGATTCATGCTGCTTAGAGATTGGCGATTTTCCAAACAAATGGAAGTTATCAATAATTACACCTCTGCCAAAATTGAAAAATCCACTGGTATATTCTTACGACCAATTACTATCATTCCCGCTTTATCCGAAGTTCTAGAAAAAGTAGTCCAAACACAAATTTACCATTATATAATAGGCAATAATATTGTATCATAACTTCAATCTGGTTTCCGTAAAGGATATAGTCCAGCCACTGCTCTTGCAAATATTATGGACGATATTCTCACGGCTCTCGACATAGGTAATTCTGCCGCGCTTATCCTCTTGGATTTCTCTAAGGCGTTTGACACTCTAGATCACGCTTTATTGGGCGCCAAACTCGAGTACTATGGTTTTGACACCAATTCAGTAAAATTCTTTGTCATATCTAAGCTGCCGCAAACAGGTTGAACGGTAACATATCTCATGTTCTACCTATCTCTTCGGGCGTACCCCAAGGGTCAGTTTTAGGACCAATATTAATCCTAATTTATACAGCTGACATTATTTCCTGTGGAAATCATACTAAAATTCAGCTATATGCGGACGATACACAGTTATCACACTCCTTTCATCCTCGTTATATTAAGCTTTAAATTGTTGTTTTCCGAATAATTCAGAAGTGACTGTAAATCAGAATTATTCGGAAAACAACAATTTAAAGCTTAATCCTCATAAATGTGTCATTTGTTATACTAGTCATAAAGACCATAATAAAGACCATTTATTATTATTATTATTATTATGACTCCGATCGTGTCACTATCAATTTTATATGTATGTAAAATTACTCAACATTTTCTATTTCGAGATGATTTTAATAATAAAATCAAACAGATTTTTAAAATAAAATCATAAAAAGTAAAATTCTGTTAATTAACACCTCTAATTTTTACATATTACATTATAAAATCAACACTTTGATGTGTTAAAAACAAGCTCAAAAAGCAGAAATTTATGTCAAAGCTACACATTTAATGATATAAATAACACTTAAACTGTTAAGAATTACACTAAATTATATTAAAAATATGTAAAAGTTGAAAAATTGAGTGTTAAAACACTGCACTGGAATGTTGTAGCAAATTTTACACAGGACCTCCGTAAAATTAACATAATACTTTATGTTATATATCTAATATGTTACTAAATACAGAAAACTGTGAAAAAAGCACACAATACAATACAATACCGTGTGGACCTCGATTAACACAATATTGTGCTATTTTTTTTTTAATTTGTTTGATAAGAAATTATTTACTGAATGGATTTACAGGTAACAACTACTCACAACTACACCTGGTGGAGGTATTGGTGAATGATCATGGCTATCTTATCGGATTTGCAGGTGTAACTCAATACAGGTAGGAATATTAGTTCTCTGAGTAGTTGTTACCTGTAAATCCATTCAGTATGTAGTTTAGCCTACTTTTGGCTAGGGTCGATGCTCTAGGCGCCTGCATTGCAGGCCGCTGCTTGTCAAAGGACATTACTTAGTAATGTCTGATGAGTAGTAGCAACTGACCGCTAGAGGGGTCTGGTTATCCCTCGCTTGCACACTAAAGAAATTATTTGTCGAGAAAATTGTTTGCGATAAAATTTGCTCTGATACTTCGCATTTACGTTTGTTCGCATTTACGTTTGTTCGGGGTATTTAAATAGGTTAGATGAGTTTCATTATATGCATGTAATATTGTATGTAATAACAAAAATATAAATATTGGTAGTAATAAATAATATAATAAAAAGATCCTTTCCTCATAGATACGTTTTTCCTCCGTGCGAGGAAAAGGCATTTTTCCGTGGAACAATATAACTCTGAAATTTAAAAGAAAGCGTCGCGAAGACACTTTAGTGTTAATCAAATTTAAGCGCTTCACACGGCGGATTCCTGAAAAATAATTCTTAAAAGTCCGGGTCTTTTGATTTTTTCCTTTCTGTATAAAACTAATTTACTCTAAGAACTCCGGCTTGGTCCCCTAATTATGACGAGCTACATCAGCATCAGATACCCGCCAAAGCAACCTTGTAGGGTTGTAATTGGCTACCGTAATTGCCCCGCAACCTTAAAAGAAACTTAATTGAGATAAAATAAAGTTGTTAAAGTTTGTTGCAGTTGATGGCACTTATTAATTGCGAGAAATCGTTGAGGCTTTGACTTGTACCGAAAATCAATTTGGGAGGAAACTGAAATATTGCAAGAGGTTCTAACAATATAACCGGAGTTGTAAGTTCGGACGTTGCTAAATGTTTTCAACAAGCAGCTACTAGAAAAATATTAATATTAACCGCAAATATTATCAGGACATGAGAAATATTCAAAATTTCACCATATTGTAGAGTTTTGACCGTATTAAATAAAAACAAGGGTGATAATATACGGGGTCCTACTTTTAAATTACGGGGGATATAAATAAATATTAACAGAAGAACTTACTTACTAGGTACTTACTAAGAAGTCCCCGGATATTAAATTTGTTAGCACTATCACCGTACTATCAGCAGGATGAAGTACTATTAGTCCAATCTGTGTATGAAAAATAAATAAATTTCATGCAAAAAATTGTTACAGGTTATGACATACAACATTTGAATGTTGCACGTGATAGCCCAATGAACAATTTTCATCACTTGTTTCACGGGTTTATATTACAGGTTTCTACATTGGTTACGAAGATATAGTGGATATGTAAAATAACTAAAATGTCCAAGAGCTTAAGGTTTATAAACCGGTCATAGAAACGTTTCCACCACCGAATTATATAACATATTATACATAATAACAGTATCGGTTTTATATATTATAATATATATGAGTTTATATAATAGTTCCAGTAACCAAATTATAAATTCAGTATTCACAGTAATTGCAGTTCCCTTTATACATTCTAAAAAGTATTTGAGTTCAAGAACACTGCAATAAAACTTCAATATATTGTTGCTGTACATTTTGCAACCATAGTTCTATTACAACACCACTGGTAACGTTCATAAACACGACCTAACCAAATTTTATTCAGCCGCATGTAGCATTTATATGTGTATGTATGTACACAAAAACCCTATTTGTACATGGTACGGACAACGTTCTCGGTCTCTTTGGCTTCTTGCGTCTTAGAATTACTAGTGCCGTCGCCCCACGTTGGGCGCCATGTACACAAAAACGGGCTTCCGAAGGATGAGGACGTGTGTGGTTAGGGCAACGTCTTCGTTGTGGTATTATTATAGTTGTGTAAGTATTATTGTAGTTGCCTACCTGTTGGGATATGTGAGGTACACAGAGTATAATTAAGCTCTTTTGTGGGTGAGGATTTGTACTTGTGCCACCTTGTGGCGTTGAGTTTGTGCGACGTCCTCAGAAGTCAATTAATTTGTGCAGCTCGGGGGACGATTTCTACGAGAGACTATTATTTTTGTAGAAGACCGCCATTCGTCTAGGGGTCACACACTGAGGAAACTGTTTCTCACTCTGTCGAGTTCCGGGTGGAATATTATAGCACGCCGTACCGTGCGGATGGGTATGGCCAAAGGTCATCGCTAATACGCGAAATGCAATGGTCGTACACAAACTATGAGAGCTTGAAAATGTCTCGTTGACTTGGGAAATTAGCCTTAATTTGTAGGGAATTGGAGCAGGGAAATTTTTTGTCTGTTTTTTTGTTGACGCAGAAGCCCCCATTTCTGCGTAGATGTATGTATACACAGCCCACCCAACGTATGCAAATTTGCTGGTGTTAAGACAATAAAATTAAATGTAGCCCAAACCCTATTTCAACGTCGAAACACTGCAAGAACTAAGTCGTTTAAACCGACGTAATTTCCTTACGGAAATCTATACTCTAACTACAAGAGTTTATCTGTAGTACATTGTGGCAGAACGAAACGTCGGTAGTGCTCTGGCTGATACTTACTATACCTAGTAGCTAGACCAACCGTGTGCGTACGGTTTAACTTATTTGCGTTCATTCTTTCCTGCCGGCCAAAAAACCACGGCCTACGGAAAAAGTGTCGAGAGAAAGAAACACATCAGATAAGGTGGTTAATAGCATTTTATCCAAACTATTATACCTACGCAAGCTAAAGTAAGAAGCTGAAAGAGCCCTGTGGTAAAAGGCAAACGAACAGAGTTCTCTCTGATAGTTATTCTGCCAGGTCTTTAGGTAAGAGCGACCCTTTGTTCAAATAATGTGATGAATGTTAATTGTATTTTTTTTTAGTTTTTTAGTAGTTTTTTTGTGGTTATCGACGTTATCGTAACACTTTGCGTGGGGCATATCTATTTAACACCAATTAAAGTATATATAAATATTATACCAGGAGAGATTAATTTTCCTAGTCAGATCCCGCACCATTAAAACCCTGAGATACAGACTGTTTCATCGCAACATACATAAATATATGTAAATAATAGTTCAAATAAAAAAAGATATAGGTACCTTGCAGTTTCTGAAGCACTCACTAACAAAACCGAATTTAGAAAATATAACCTCTAAATTATCAAACTGTGCGAACAAAGGCAAACGAAAAGGCTAAGAGTAGGCTGAATACACGTGGTTAAAGTATCGCAGGACATGGTATAGGTATCTCGCGGTTTATGTTAAATATTTAAAATAGGGTACTATTATTCAAAATATTTGCTATATAACAGAACAAAATTTATGTACGTTACATAATTTTAAACTCAATAACTTAACATATGGTTAAGTTATTCGCTTCTAATATTTATATGGCAATCTGCACGTTCACGAGCCATTAGAGTATCAATGTTATCATCATTTGTCCTTAGCCGGCGATGTCTCCTCACAGAACGATATGGCTGCACTCGGCCAATAACTCAAGCGTCGCGTCGCTGTCAGCCGAAACGCTGAAGAAGCTCTCAGTAGTGGTGTACTCTAAATTCATAATGCAGAGCATGCTCTCTAGAGGATACACCCGCGTTTCAAAACATTGAAAAGGATAGCAAACATATATTAATGCATTGCACTGTGCAATGCATTAAAGGCACCTTTCCATAAAAATAATTTTAACGTAACATATTTTGAAATATGTCAGGAGCAGAAGCTGTCAGATCAACTGGAGTGATAATAACAAGTTCTCTTGTATTCTCGTAGATCCGGCACAATTCACCATTGGCAGTTGCACGAGAGGTCGAAAGCAGATTTTAAAATAATATTTAACAACTTTAAAAAAATATCAGCTTTTTTGAATCTCAACTTTTTTCTACAATAAACATGAAGGTGCGAAATATTATTTTAAACGTAATTTTTAATTTGCAGAGCTTTTCTCAAAAAGTTTACTTTTAAAACTTCTATTACATCTCATTTATGAAACAATTGTCCTTGTGTAATCTACGTTGATATGGTCCCAAGCATTTTCAATTGCTCCCAAAACTCTGCGGCATTTGCTGGGCGGAAATGTCTATTACCAGGTCTATTATAAATATTCTTAACAATCATCGACCATGCATTTTCAATTGGGTTTAGGTCGGGCGACTTTGAGGGCCAATGTAGCACGTTTATGTTGTGTTCATTAATCCAGTTAGTTAAAATTCTTGATACATGAATTGAGCAATTATCTTGTGGAAAATAAAATTCTGAGAATACAACATAGTGACGGACGGCAGCATAATATTGTCCAATATGCGTATGTAACTCTGGCCGGTAAGGCGCCCTCCTATCCTCCAGCAAACACCAGGACCTAGGGAACTTATCCATGCCTTATCCTTATCCATAACTTATCCTTAAAATATTGATGGCAAAACGTCCACTCCGGTCGGTAGGTTTAATATACCTCTCTTCATACCTCGAATTCTTAGGTCGGTAGACGCGGATGAAACCATCATGACATGAGTGACAGACCTTTTCGTCGGAAAATATGACATTATTCCAAAAGTCATCGGGCCTACCGACAAACTGGTTCGCAAAATTAAGACATTGTTCTTTATGCCTTGGCTCCAAAAATACCTTCTTTGCTGCCGCATAATTTCGTAACTCTGAACCCTTCACCCGCCGCCTTGCAGACTTCACAGATCCAGGAAATTCCGTTTCGAAACAGGCCGTCACTGCTGTATCAAAGGGATTCGTTCTAATATGGTCTAGGAAGAGGTTGTCTTGCTCCACAGTGCTTATTTTACGACGCCCTCCGCCGTGGACGTAGCGAACGTTTCCTACTGTATTCCATTTTTGTTTGAGTGTGAATATACAACTCTTACTCACATTTAGCTCATCTGCAACTGTCTGTAATGACCAATCATTTTCAAGCAATGTAACAGCTTGAATTTTTTCAAGTTCAGTTAACTATGGCATTTTAAAACTTAACGGATTACGGAGTTAATTACGGACATTTGTTTGAAGTTTCAAATAAGTGTCAAAATAAAATAAAGAGATGACATTACAATATCAAAAATAATCGTGCACTTTCAATTGGCGCCAGCGTACCACTAGATGAAAAGCTCAGGCTGCTGGTCCAAAATAGCTCAGAGCACGTAGGACGTACGTTCGGAGCCGTAGGATTCAGACAAGTTGAAATGTTCGAGAAAACGTAACTCTTACCAATTGTGATTCTTTAACTAAGGTTAGAGCTGATGGTCAAGGCACTTATAGTTTAATTAATTCACCTATAAGGTGAACTAAAGGTAAATTATTATTTTAAATAAGTCCACTGTTAAGAACAATAATGCGCGAAAATAAAGACAATTCGATCTCTCTCAAAAAGTAACGTCAAAATCAAATCAAATTATGCTTAAAAAAAATTCAAACGCAAGCTAGATTCTGTGATATGTAGCAAAACCACAAAGTTAATCACCACAGAATATGCTTGTAGGTACAATATTTGCAACATATTTTTTTTATTATATGTTAAAAACTTCGTGGTTATATGGAATGCACGTTTCTCAAAAAAATGCAACAGGGTTTCCTTTAAAATATGTAAAACCACACAATAAATAATACGCTTTAATACGACTGCCTCTTGCGCGCACGTCTGCGTCGTTTGGCGTAAAACTTATAAGACCCCTTAACATAAATCCTGCAGTTATGAATCTCAACTATAGAAAAGTAGGACAACATAAAACAAAATGACGTAATTTCAACGGTTCCTCACGGACACCTAATAACTCATAGCGAAACATTCTTCTAGCAGCAGACGGTGCACAGCTTTCACAAATCATCCCGAGGCATCATCAAGGAAAGCTGTGACTGTGGAAGCTCTGCCTAAACAAAATATACAACCCCGCTCTTTGTCTTTTGAAAAATTAAGCGAAATGATGGGAAAGAACCTCGTACACACCGTATTTCTTAGATTTAATCAGACCCTTAGTTGGCTTCTTTGACTGTAAGGATTAATCTCAATTTATTATTTTGGGGGACGTATTTTAGGTATTTGTATGAGTTATTTTCCAGGTTCGTAGAACTACGGGGACCTAATAGGCTAGTAGTAGATCGTAATTACTGTGGCAATAATTTACTTAGTTCCGTAATATCATAGTTTACGTTTTGTCTGTTTCATTAGGGTAATGCTGCTAAATAATTTATTTTCTATTATCCATCTCTAGAATATACGTAAGCAGATTATAATTATAATTTATTTAAACAACGGTTAAACAGTTGGGCGAAGTAGGCGTATTATAAGTAGTTTGTCTTATTTAGTACTTCTGTTTTCGGAAAATGTCATTTATTAAAAAAACAAATGTAAGCTTAAATAATAGACAGGGTGAGATAGAAACATATTCTAATAATAAGTGGCTTGTACCGATCCACAATAAAGTAAGTCGATACGTCTTCGGAATAAGTTAATATTAAAAAGAAAGAGAAACATAAAAACAAAGACCGACAGGTTATTTTTGGCAGTGAACCAAACTGGAAAAAACAAAAATCCTTGGCTGCTATAAAAATTTACTAATTGGAGTGCGCCAAATATGCAAATGGACCAAAAGGTCAGCAGAATTGGGAGGCTTAGATGTCAGAAAAAAAAATGCAAACGTGCAGCGTTTCATTCCAATGTTCAATGTTCGAACGCATTTTAAACCATTTCAGCATCATTTTAACATACAATTATGAATGTACGAATTTAGGTATTGTTCGGAAGTTTCCAAAGCCGTTGCAAAAATTACGATCGGACCACCGTCCGAGCAACGGTGATTACCTGCATAAAGGGCCCAAATAATGTAATTGGCAATTGTATCAAAACTATATGTCCGATAGATCCAGATTTTTGCACAAATTATTAACACATTGAAAGTTACTCTTTCTAGCAACCCGAGCGCCGTAGTGTAAAAGTTACGAATTCTCAATAAAACGACTCATTTTTCGAGGTTTTTCCCGTTTTTCTCGGATGAAAATAAAGCTAGAGAGTTCAATTTGTAGGTTTTTTAATTCTCCACAACTCAACAATAAAACGACCATACTTACTTGTAGTCAATGGTCGAAACTCAAAAAACCTTTTCTTTCGCATTTTTTAACTGTTTTTCAGACGCCATTTTGTTATAAACAACAACGTATATACGTTTACATCTAGGTATTATACTTTCAAACCCTACGCAGCTCGTTACCTCTTATTTAATAAAAAAAATAATAGCCCTAAAACATGCCCTAAAAATCTCTGTATCTTGACCTACATGTAAGTACACTGGCGGCCATTTGAAAGTGCACGACTCTTATATCAGATTTCGTTATATTTGATCTTTGTAAAACTGTAAGGCGCTCTCCTATCCTCCAGCAAACACCGGGACCTAGGGAACTTATCCATGCCCAAACATTGATGGAAAAACGTCCACTCCGGTCGGTAGGTTTAATATACCTCTCTTCATACCTCGAATTCTGAGGTCCGTAGACGCGGATAGAACCATCATGACATGACTGAAAGACCTTTTCGTCGGAAAATATGACACTATTCCAAAAGTCGTCGGGCCTACCGACAAACTGGTTCGCAAAATTAAGACGTTGTTCTTTATGCCTTGGCTCCAAAAATACCTTCTTTGCTGCCGCATAATTTCGTAACTCTGAACCCTTCACCCGCCGCCTTGCAGACCTCACAGATCCAGGAAACTCCGTTTCGAAACAGGCCGTCACTCCTGTTTCAAAGGGATTCGTTCTAAGATAGTCTAGGAAGAGGTTGTCTTGCTCCACAGTGCTTATTTTACGACGCCCTCCGCCGTGGACGTAGCTCATCTGTAACTGCCTGTAATGACCAATCATTTTCAAGCAATGTAACAGCTCGCATTTTTTCAGGTTCAGTAACAGGTCAGGTTCAGTAAAATCTTGTTTTATTTTCCACCCAGTTTTCAACAAAAAAGAGAGTTATTCGGTAGAAGATAAGTGGTATAAGGGGTCTCAATATTATAAGACGTACAAGGTAAATAAATCATCATTACTGTAAGCAGGTGTGAAGAAGGATTTACCAGATGGTAAAAACAGAGAAATTGTTTCATCAAATTAATTACAAAGCCCCAGTTGTATGATGTATTAGTGCAAAATATGTGAGGCACATATCACTGCAAGAAATGTCACATAGAGAAATACTAGCACGTTATGGCGAGATATACGGTACCTAATTTCCATGTTCCGTAATCCCGAACTTGCTTTGTGGCAATTTATTTTGCTGGCTAAGTGTAAAGCACAGTACATTCCTATTATATCCCGCAAGAGGCAGATGCATTCTGAGATTTATGGTATGATTAAAATACTTGTTTACTGTCGACAGTTATGTATATTACTTTGAGTTAAGTTGCTTTGAATTAGCTATTCCCTGAAATTCTCACTTCCTGCACCTAAAGATGGCCTTTGATTTAAGTGATTATTCAGAGGAGTATTTATAGCAATCAACGCTGAGGAAAAGTAGGGTAAACGAAACCCACACGCGTACGGTAAACGATTTAACTTTGCCGATAAGCCCTAAATCCATCTTTTAACGTGGTTTTGTGATTCGAGTGTTTTAGGCTATTGATTATGTAATATAGAAAGCAACTAAGATGTTCACAGGTTTTTATTTCTGGAATCGGTCAATGGGTCACTTAAGAAGGAAAAACTCTAATTTAATAGCAAAATTAGAGGATGAAAATTGCAGATAGGTGTGAAAATGCTCCCTTTTCAGTTGCTTCAATATATCTCGCAAGCGAAGTAAAATATTGATATACTTTATATGAAACTTTTTGTAGAGATTTGTATTTCCCATAGATATATCGATGGGTTTCGAGTACATCCATGCGTATTCTTTCGAAAGGTGTTTTGGTTGTCTCAGTTATTATTAAAGGGTGACTAAGTTTTTTACGGCATATTTTAGATTTTTGACAAATTTCACAATTCTTTGTTAATTTTTGTACATCTTTGGTTAAGGCAATTATATTTCCCTGGAATTATATAGAAATATAATTCGAATTATATTTCTCTTTTATTCTTCTTGTGGTTTCGATAATTCCTCGATGTAAATTATTTTTTCCTGAATGGTATGGATCTAGGATTATTGGGATTTGTTCTTGATCTGACTATGTTTTGGCATAACATTTTTTTTTTCAGGAAAAATTAAATTAAAATTTCTGGTATTGGTAATTTTTTCAATATAATAAGTTTTAAACATGTTTGTGTTTAAAATAAATATAAATTGGGCTACTTTAACATTTTTTTTCAAAAATATACTTTACACATACTTTTTTAGTATCCCAGCATTTTAAAGGAAATTTTGTCTACATTTTTTTCCGTAAAGCATTTTTACCCCTATTTTTTCTGGTTTTTTCTTCTTAAATGACCCATTGACCGATTCCTGCAATAAAAACCGGTGAACGTCTTAGTCCATATTGCCCTGTTTTTAGGACATAATCAATAGCTTATTTTCTGTATTGCTAATTTTGAACCCGAAATACGTGTCGAATATTTTGGTTTTCAGAGGCCAAAAATGCCTAGACAATCATACTTCCCCTGAACGATAAAAACGAAGTGACAGATCATATAAAAATCAGGAGTATTTTATACATACCCCTACCGATGGAGGCTAGTATATGTTTAGAAAAGAATACGTATGGAATGTCCACTTCTATCCAGACATACTTAATGCGAGTACCGACTTGCTCCAATTTAATAGAGTAGTTTCCTCTAACGGCTGAGCTGATTCATTTAACCGAATTAAATAGATTCATGGAATATTATTTTCGCCTATTAAGTAAAACCTGGAAGTAAGGTCTGGAAAATCTCATATGTAATTGGTACAATGGCTTCAGTCCCAAAGTAATTTCCTTTATACTTTTCGCAATGGCTTCAGCTAAATATTTTAATCTAGTTATTCATGATCTCAGAGGTAAAAGCATGTAAATTAGAACTGCCCTAACCGACGCTTTTCATTTAGCAGTAAGTTAGTGCATAGACAATATCTCTTAAATCATTAGTTGTACTAAAGACTAAAAAACAAATAATTAGGAAACAAATCTGGACATTCCTGAGATTCTGACGTTTGGCATATGAAATATGGTTTTTATGCCCCCCACGTTTTTATTTCTTACCTAACGTCATAATCTCAGGAAAGTCCAGGTTTGTGTTCTAATTATTATGTAGTTTTTAGTACAACTGATGATATAAAATAAAACCATTTAAGTTTAAAAAAAATGTTACCTATTTTTATTTTGTAATCCTTAGTATTTTAAGTTCCGCTGTCCGCTTCCTACCTCCATCATCAAACCCTCGTCATCAATTTTAATGTATGGGACTCATTAAAAGCAACCAAATGAGCCCAGTAACTTTAAACAACCCTAAGTTCTAATTTTGAGACAAATCGGTTCTTAAATCCTTTTGGATGTTTTAAGACTATTAAAAGATTATATTGATATTTCGCTAAGAAAATACTTGGAAGGGTTTTAGTTTCAAGTACTGTGGAGAATTTATGCCAAGTTTGATGTTATCAGAACGTGCCATCAACTTATACCAATCTCTTAGCGTCCTGAAATTGAATGTAACTGACTGTATTTAGCATTCTGACATTTGGACACTTCGTTACAGTATAAGTTATATGATTTTTAAAAAGTCATTTGTATATTTTGTTATAGCAACACATTTACCGAAATATGCTTTTAATGACAGAAATGGCGCAGTGTCAACAGTAAATCGTCCACACTGGATGATTAAGACCTGTGTTTAACTGAAAAAACAAACCTGATTTACGATACCGCTAAAAAGTTGATGAAGCATACCAGCAACATTAGGCCCCTCCATTCTCATTGTCTGCCGTTTATGTTGTGGAAACGCCAGTGTTTTTAACCGCCCAAGAATATTACAAGGGACGCTCCTGAAATAAATATAAGTACGCAAAAAATGTACCTAACAAGAGTTAATTGACTGAACTTTTTATTCTGCTTTGTGAAATGATTTGTGTTTAATTTCTAAGATGCACATTTCCACAAATCCTTACAGAATATATATGCTAATATAATATTAATATTGTGCCTGAAGTTGTGAGGTTTTCTTTCTGATTTCATAGTATTAAAATGTCTTCTTAATGCGTGAATAATTAAGTAAATAAATGAAAGAAAAATAAAAGGCGAAAAGTTCTTCAACCCTTGGGGTTTTCAGTACGTCAGACGATGTAATGTACTAGAATGTATTTATTATAAAAGATCAATGAATCCGGCTCTTATGAAAAACAATTAAAGCAGATTGACAAAAAAACTACAAATTAGGATTACAGAAAAAAATACAAAACGGATAGCAGAAATTGGGTAAATGGTCATTTCAGTTTAATCACTATTAAAACAATGTACCTACCTACTTAAAACAATTATTTTTTTTAAGAAATCTGAGTAGCTATAAATTTAAAGGTTCAATTAACATGATTTTCTTTCACATCCTCTAATTTCTGCCAAATTTCAATTAAAAATTGGATCAACTTCACAAATACTCTTAAAAACCGTGAAAGTGAATGCAACTTAAATATGCAGATGACGAGTGTCAATAATTCCCTACAGTTTAATGCAAGATAAAAGTATTTTATTAACAGATCCCGCTGTTATTTAAATGTTGAAACAGAAAACTGGTCCATTTTCTATTCCACTATGTATATTATATTCTGCCAGTTTCAGCATTATCATATTTTTATTTTTGTGAGAAAATTAAAATCATCGTTGCTTATGGACTTTTCAGCTGAACCCTTAATCGAGAACGTCCAATACACACCTGCACCGAGAAATGGGTCTATCCGTCTATATAATATAGAAGTTATTCTAGTGAGCCGTATTCTAATCAGTCATCCTTCGCGTACCAAATTTACTTTACCCTCAGGACAAGCTCGAGGACCTTCGTCATCTTCTCTGTCATGAGTATCCGAACACAAACAAAGACGAGTGAAGTTGTGTTTTGTTATGTAGATAATTGTTATGGTACTTATTAATAAGGTGGCTTCTATTATGGTTTTTTCTGCATAACTAAAAAGCATCCTGAAAATCATGTCACCTATGGCTATGCGTGGCTAATGCGCAATTTAAAAAACTTTTTTCCATATAGCACGCCTCTGACGACTTGCCTGTAGATTTTTTTGGATAATATTAAAATGGTGGTTCCTTAACTTCCTGGATGTGATGCTAGTTTAATTGAGTAAACCCAAAGCTTTTGTAGTGATTTGTTTTATAAGTTGGTGGATCATGAGTTTTAGTAGATCATAAGTTTTCTCAGAGGCGTTCATGGACAGTTGGATTTCAAAATGATATATTGTTACGCCACTGATTTCGTAAAATAAGTGAGTACTGTCAGAGTCCAATTTACTAACTACTTAATTAACTTTCAACAGGTCACAACTGTTTACAGTGATAAATTACTACTGAATACTTTTAATTATTTGTTAAAACTAAACTAATGTCGCGATTGGCTGGCCCTTAGATACTATTTTTAATGTTCTAGAAAGTTCTAGAAGCTTCTTGATTATTCCATCTCTTTCTAGTTTGTATACAAGGTATTATGACGGGTTCTACAGGTGGTAGTCCACATGTTCATATACCGCAACTATTCCAAATGGGCCACGGATATATCTCGGTTAGTTGATGTCCTAGAGGGTCGAGACTTCGCCCTTGGGTAGTTATATCTGGCACCCCCAGATGCAATGTTGCCATATCGCCGGGTGCAGTGTTGCCAGATTGTGCAGTTTTTCCCTATATCTAGGGATTTTTCAATATATCGTGCACAGTCTCTTCTGACGATTCCGTAACAATATTTAAAATTTAGCTACGTAATAAATACGTTGATTTGTACTGTTTATACAGAAAAAATAGTGTAAGATATATATGTTAAATGTGACTTTATTTTGTTAGAAGGGATGGGACTAACTGAAAAAAAAAATGAGTGAACAAATTGAAATCAGATGAGTTAAAAGTAAACTAAAATATTTAAAAAAAAATACAAGGAAAAGCGGTCAATTAAAATATGCGCCGCGGAAATAATAAGAGATCGCAATGACCTAGATATTTTTAAACTAAATCGGCTGCCACTCAGTGGTTCCGGTATAGTTTGTAACATCGAAATATGATACATAAAACCTGAGCAAAAACCCTCAATATATCGATCTCTTCACACGTGCTACCGCATTTTTAACAGCGTTGTCAAGTATAACCGATTTCTAGAAATTTAAGAAAAAACAAATGATTTTATATACATTATAACAATATCATGTAGCGTAACAAAATATTGATCACACTATATACCTTTCGTCACATCATAAAACATTTGGATGGTGAGTGTGATGCAGAATAAGAATGTATCCCATTCAAATATTACGGATCCAGTTTACACGCTCCTCGGCCGTGTCACATCGGCATTATTGGCATTCATTTGGATGCCTAAATTACCTAATACCATCGAGCGTTTTGTGGTAAAGTGGGGTCAACAATAATTCTTAAAATAGAAGTAATACAGTTATTCTTCAATTTAGTGTATTATTTTGATGGGTTTTGTGTTAAAATTGATTAGTTATTAGTATTCTATCAAAACATAACTTGTTGAATGAAAGCGCCTTTATAGTGACGATTCTAGCTTGCTGTAAGAAAAGTTATACTGCCCCGATCTTCCCTTGCGCCAATTGTGGGTATCCTTTAAAAAAAATTATGTCTCATTTGGATGTTACAACACTACTACCTAGAAAAAAATCATCAAATATCCCACAATGTACTCGATGTCAGCGTTATGGCCATACTAAAAATTATTGTAAACTAGAACCATGCTCCGTTAAGTGTTTGGACCATATTATTACGCTGAATTTACAAAAACATGAATTTACATGGGTGTCAACTGTAAAATCTGGGTAAAATCATACACCTAGCTATTGCTACCATTGCTTCGCGTTATTATATTATCTGAGTATCCTAGTAACAAGAAGCCGTAGCCATATAAAGTTGTTTTGTAGCTCGTTACCTAATTCAAGTGCTTTATAAAAATTCGTATTACGTGTATTATTTTAGTACCTAATGCTGGCAATGCACAACGTAATGCATATATAGGGATAATTAGTTTTCTTGAAGTTTTTGTTTCTCTCCTAATTAAAATGTAATCTAATATTTTGGTCTCGAGCTAACAATATCCAGCTCTTACTACTAGTTTTTACGAGAAATACGACCCTGATGCACTCCAGCGCACTCTTCCATATTAACTTTATATATATAAGGGCGCGGTATATTTATTCAGATGTCAAATAGATTGGGTAAATGTAGAAGTATAGCTTATTGCTTGGGTAAACAGTAATTTCAAAGAATGCGTTCGCTTGCTCTCATCGACTTTGCAGGAAAACATAATACAACCTACAATTTCAACTTATTGGGAAGACGAGAATGGGGAAACTCAATCTCCAAATTCAAACAAAACCATTAATGTATTTCTCACGGAAAACATAAGGATTTTCGTAACATTTCGACTGGATAAGGATTATATAGGCTAGAAAATATTAGGAAAGTTTATTCGATTCAATATTTTTTTAAGCGATTGCTGGCTATAGCATCAGAATGCTTATGTTATGTGTGGGGGTAAATAATTAATCGCCACAAAAATCTATTTCAAGCAATATTACAATAGACAAGTTACAATAATAATTATAGAGTATCGATCACTAATAAACTATGTCTAAATTAAAATATTAATGCCAAAGCATCAGTGTAAAAATAGGATTCGAGAGTTATCTATGAACCAGAATCAATATGTGAGGCAATACCAGGAAATGCAAATGTTTTTCATACGGTATATCCGTACCAGTCAATAACAAAAAAGGGGTCTAGTTAAGGCCTTCGATGAAGTAACAGCTACGCTTCTAAGTTTTATAAAATTTGTTGCAAATTAATAGTAAACCTAAAATAAAAATATCAAATTGGTGCTAAATAAGCTTCTACACCAGTGTAATAGGTGTAGAAGCAGAAATAATTGCAATAATAAGTTTTTTCAGAAATAATTGCAATAATAAGTTTTTTCGTCGTATTTAACAAGTAAGAAGTGGAAGGCTTGGTAGCATCCCAGCCGCACAAGACATTTGTGGTTAATATAAAAAGAAAAGGAAATAATTTTCCCTGTAAATCAAAGTGATAGAAGTATATAAATACAGAAGCAGTAAATTAAAGGTTTGAGGGTGAATAAGGGTGAGGGGTGAATTCCAAAGAAGAGTTCCAGCGGAGATAGCAGCATTCCAGAGGCAGTACTGCGACATCCGCTAGATGACGCCACCACCAGAGCCCAGCAGCATCTGTTATTCGTGTACATACCAGTGATATCAAGAAAAGTGGTGATAAAAGGATTAACATAATTTTAAAGTTAATAAACAATTTCAAATCTTTGCTAGTTTTAATAAACATTGTGGCAGAGGATTTGATTCCATGTAATAGCTATAAGTAACATAGGTTTGTCGCAGGGTAGAAATAAGGTTTCAAGATTTTGTTAATTTTATTATCCATATATGACAATAAACGGAGTCCTACAAAATCAATTTCTTATTCCTTGTTCTTTTAAAAATTTCAGAAAACAATCTAAGACTAATACAAATTGAGCTTCATCGAATTCAATAAATTTATTAAAATATTACAATACCATAAAAGTCACTATTTTGAAAAATTATCTTGATTTTAAAAATAATCTTGCATATAAATTTATCATAGGCCTAATTGGACCCCCTCTAGGACTAAAGAGCTCATGCTCATGTTTAAAGATATCCTTCTAGTAAAATAGAAATTAGTGTTCATGAAACTGGCGCCCATAAAACAGAGAAGGATCCAATAGGGAAGAAATAGAGTATAGTTGGTAACAGACATATGAGAATGAAAAAATGCCGCATCGTCAAAGAGAAACCCGATGTCTTTGATGAGCAGCGCGAGCCGACTTTGATTTCGTCAAAGCGTAGCCGCATCCTTTGACTATGCGGCATTTTTTCATTCTCATATATGTCTACTGGATAGGGCTGGAACCTTTGATGTAACTGTAACACTCGGAGTAGTTTCCACAAACACCAAAACACTTTCACTTCGCTCGACGCGCGTTTCGCCAACCAAGTTGGCATCATCCGGAGACGATTAAAACTAATCTTAAATTACAAAATCTACCATATTTATACTATTTTTCCGGTGACGTCACTAATGATATCACCCTGAAATTTACGCGTGACTAATCACGCTTCAATGATCGGTTGCCAAGCAACGCGTAAAGCGGGCTACGGTATGATATCACCGTCAATTTTAAGCGTGACTAATCACGCTTCAATCATCGGTTGCTAAGCAACGCGTAAATCGGGCTATACGGGATAGGTCCCTTGTCGCTATTCATACTACTATTACACTTTACAATTTCTATGCTCTCAAATGCATCCAACTGTCTATTATTGGTCACATTTCTTACTAATCTTAAATTACTAATATCTATTCTATGATTGTTGTCAAAAGCATGTTGTGCAACACTAGACTTATCTGTTCTTCCATATTTTAGATGAGTCATATGTTCTTTAAATCTGGTGTTAATTGACCGTCTCGTTTGTCCAATATATTTTCGATCACAATCATTACAACTAATTTCGTAAATCCCAGACCTTTCATTTGGAACAATTTTATCCTTTGGATAAAAGGATTTAGTTTTAATCGTCTCCGGATGATGCCAACTTGGTTGGCAAAACGCGCGTCGAGCGAAGTGAAAGTGTTTGTGGAAACTACTCCGAGTGTCATATATGTCTGTTAAATACAATAAGTATCCTGTAAGCAAATTAAATATTTCTTTATCATACTATTACTATTATAATATCTCATTTTATACAAATTTAGCCAAATAATTTTTAAGAGCTTTCATAAATTCATTTAATATAAATTATAGAATATCAACCCACAGTGGGACATTTAAAAGAGATAAAACATAGCAATATATATATATATATATATATATATATATATATATATATATATATATATATATATATATATATATATATATATATATATATATATCCAAAAATTTAAATTTTAAAGAAATATAAATTTAGAAAAATTTAAATAAACTATAAATTGTTTGGACCGTTTCGAAGAAAAAATAAAAAGAAAAAATAAATATTTTTAAAATACCTGACGCCGCCACGCGTACAGTTATCACAACTCGACCTATCAATAGGGTTGAGTACAAACTTAAAACTGTCTTAAATAATAGTAAGAAAGAAAAAACTCAAATAATTATTATGAATGGTATATTTTTTAATGTACGAATAATATTTAAATATATTTTTAATCTTAATATAAACAGAATTTTTAACGATTTGATGCGATTTGATAAATAATATTTTTAGTTAATCCCTGAGGCATATAAACGAACCAACTTGATGGTTTGCCAACCCTTGAACACGCAACATTTAATTGGCAATGCGAAAAGCACGGAATTTCTATATGCAACTCACAAATTAACACTGTTTTCCGTGGCATTTGCATATTTTTGCACATAATATATTTATTTCTTCACTCTCTCATCATTTTTAGATTTGTTTATCAAAATTTTAATATTTTTTGTAAAAATTTTTGTATGTTTTTTAACTTGAGATAAATTATTTTTAACCGTATCACAATTATTATTATGTGATAGATTTGAGCCTCATTTAACTTGAGAGATTCCACAAAGATATACCTTTTAGTGGACACTGTGTATCTCTCCACCCCAAGGAGCAAAAACAGATCGCATTTCTCCATCTATGCGCTGTATGGCCATGTACTTACTTCGCTATCAGGTTTCAGTGCCAATAGCAGGCACTTTCAGGACCATCCCAGTCCATGCTGGCGAGGAAAGTGAAAGGGGAATTCAGGGCAATTGGAATGTAGGATGCAGAGGATGATGTATGGAGGATATCTAACAGGGCTTGGAGAGACATACGCTGAATTGATAAGAACATACAGTTGGCTGTAGCTGCCCTAAAAGCCAGTTGTGCCTTTCTATGAATACAGAGATACGTACGTGATTTCTCCGGGGAACAACAATAACGCTGACACTTTTTGCTGTTCTAAACAAATCAGGTTCAAATATAGTCGCAAGTTGCGTCGTTAGAGATGCATACCTTTTATAAAGTTTGCCTGTTTTGTGCCACGAATGGATCCATAAATTTATGCGACGCTCGGTTTTTCTTTGATAGCAGACTTTGCTCTCGGAAATTTATTATATTCAGAGGCAGATATGGAAAAGGGAGTAAATTAAATTAACTACACACATACTAAATTCTCTAGTAGTAGTTAAATATAAATTGGGTAAAATTTTTGCCATTTGACAAAAAGCTTTGGCTTGTGGGTTTAAAACAGACGGCATTGGGTATTAAGTTCTATATGAAGTTTAAGATAAGGAAGTACCTTGAGCAAGTAAAATAAACGTAATTTGATAAGAGTCCTGTTTTTTGGAGAGAATTAATTGAATTAATTTAGAAAAAAGATTTGGCGCTATAGCTTTTAGAAATTTACGGGACGTTTCGCCAATTTTTATACTGATTATGTCAAATTATATTTGCTTTTTTACTTATTAACTTTTACAGAAATGAAAAGCATGGCTGTTGCCTCGAACGCCGTAACTGGACTCTCCCAAAACAATTTGTTGTTGCTACGGAAATGTCCTGTTTATAAAACAGTGCAATTTTCGGGTTATGTACTTCTTTCTTGTACTGTCCCTTTCATCTGACGAATCAGATTGATTATTATCGGTTAAGTTATTTATCGGCACAAAAATCTGTATCTAGTATAATCACAATAGACCCAAAAATAATTATAGCATATAGAGCATGAATAAACTATGTCTTGATTAAAAGATTAATGCGAAAGCATCATGGTAGAGATGGGTTTCGGGATTATATAATCTAGAAGCAAAATGCAAATGTAGATATGACGCCTAAATTAAACACTGAAGTTATGCGACAAAGAATGAATCTGATGATAGTGTAATGTTTAGAATTCAAAATTAAATCAAGTTCAAATTATAAGATTATACGTAAAATTAATTAAATCAAATAGACATTAATCTGATTGGATCTGATCTAAAAATAACAGTAAGAAAGAAAATAGTAACCAGGAAGTGCAGTTGTTTTTCTATAGGGCATATCCGTGGTTACATATGACAATGCATGGGAGTTCAACCATAGCGTTCAAGGAGAGAACAGCTCCGCTAATAATTTGTACAAAATTTTGTTAAATTTAATAGTTAGACGTGAGAAAATATTTAAAATAGTGCAATATAAGTAGAACACCAGTGGGAAAGGTTTTAAAGCAGCAGTAACTGCTTATTAAGTGTTTACGTCGAAATTAAGACGAGAGAAGTGCAGGCTTGGTATCGTTCACAGCCTATAGAAGACTTTGGTTAGCAGTATCAGGAAATGGAAGTCAAATTATAAGAAGTTCCACGTATAAAGAAGCAGTATAAATGATAAGCAGCATAAATGATAAGCGAAAAAATAAACAGCGCGTGGCACTAATATGCAAAGATAGAAGAAGATTTACTTAATATATTTGAATTTTAATAACACAAAAATTAAACGATTCAGCTTATTTGGAACCTCCTCTGAGGTAAGTGATTTTCATGCTCTAACAAATTTATCTTAAAGTTAAAGTAAAATGGGAAGAAGTAAAGCCTAAGTGTTTCTATATATATTTATAAATCGAGACATTATAAAATCATTATTCGCCACAACTGGGGCCCATTTGAAAGAGAATTTTTAGAACTATAAATAAGTAAACAAATAGTAAGTATCTTCTATTCAATATCAAATTATAGCACCATATTTAATTTTAATTTAACATCATTATTAATAGTAATAAAAGTTGCCTCAGTACAAAAACAGATTAAATAATATAAATAAATATATAATACTACAATATACATATATATATATATATATATATATATATATATATATATATATATATATATATATATATATATATATATATATATATATATATATATATATATATATATATATATATATATATATATATATATATATATATATATATATATATATATATATATATATATATATATATATATATATATATATATATATATATATATATATATATATATATATATATATATATATATATATATATATATATATATATATATATATATATATATATATATATATATATATATATATATATATATATATATATATATATATATATATATATATATATATATATATATATATATATATATATATATATATATATATATATATATATATATATATATATATATATATATATATATATATATATATATATATATATATATATATATATATATATATATATATATATATATATATATATATATATATATATATATATATATATATATATATATATATATATATATATATATATATATATATATATATATATATATATATATATATATATATATATATATATATACAAAACCAATAAATATAAAACTATACTGGTCCTAAAAGTAAAAAACATTAACAATAACAAATTGAAAATTAAAAGTAGTTTCTATACTTTTTTCCTAGGCAACTACTACATGAATAATTGAAATTAAGCATTCTTCTATAAGATAAAATGATATAATTAAAGATATAATGAAACTATTTATATGCATACAATCTGTAAAGAACTAACTATAAGCGGTGAATAGAAATAGTTAATCCTATCTTAACCCATTTATCTATTTTCTATTAGAATTCACAAAGGGTATTTTAAGGACAAAGGGGCTTAATTAAAAGCCGAGTGTTAATTAATTTTCTAGGTAGTTCAGACAAGAAACATATTTATATAAATGGGGATTAATAATACTTTAAAAATGTGTAATATCATAAAATATCTATTTATCTAATAAGGATCATATCATGATTGGGAATGATATTGGAAACATAAAAACATATGCAGTCAGCTTACAAAAAAAATCAGTTAGGAAATATTAAAGCTATATACTGCTTTATACGTGCATTAATTTATAAACTGACATTGATAGAGTTTAAATTATTTCACACTTGATTATTGAAATTAAATTACGCAACTCACTAATAAATTTGAGAATGCATTTTCCAATTAATTTAAATAAAACTTGTTATAAATTTGTATTAAATTAGGCCTCTCGTAATTTAGGAATAGGAAAGAAAAAGAGATTATATTTAGTATGTGGTTCCATCAAAATGTCGAAGTTATGAAATTTAGGCAATAATTGAAAAACTAAAATATAGTTAAAATTAAATCCAAGTATTTATAAAATTAAATCACAAAATATATTATCTGCAAATGCCTTGATGGTTTCAGTAAAAGCAGATTTAATTCCAGTGGTGAAGTACTAAAATTAAACCTATCGCGGACATTTGCTCGTCAAAAGTATTAAGGAGAATTGCTTTGAAATGAGGTTCTCGTTAATTTTATAACAAATAAGTAGGTGCATATAAGAACTTCACTGATTGGGTGAAACAATTTTTTGGATATATTATAAAAGTTACAATTTCAAGTATTATACAAGTCAGCATTAACTTTTGTCTAATGGAAATCGGCTTATTAAACGCAGAAATAAGTCAGTTATATTAAGCGCCTGAAATCGATCGATAAATAGGTAACTGGTAAACAAACCTTTTACATAATAAATACCATATACATCAATATAACTGGTTTAAAATTAATGGTAAGTAGAAATAATCATAAAATATTTCACCAAATGAAAGTTTTGTACATTTCAGGTTATGCCGAATACTGACTATTAACTTCAAAAAAATTACTCTATTTAAATAAAGTAGATAATGAACTTTTATTTACAGGACAATGGATATAATCTACAAATGATTAACCTAACTATGTGTTTTCTCTAAATAGATGATACTTATGATGAAGTAAAAAATACTTATTGCAAAACGGACTCATAATAAAATGTGACATCAACTTTACATGAAAGAGAATGTTACAATGTTCTAAGTAAATCACACCCCAAAAGAACAAGATTATCCTAAAATATTTTTAAACTATGTTCTCATCGATTGATCTACGAATGATCTTAACTAATAAATGCCTCTTAAATTTGCTCAATAATGGATATTTCATTGATGATGCTTAAAGTAGGACCAGGACTTTTCCTCTCAGCAAAAAAATAGAATGCGATTTAGCCCTTAACGTTATCATATACTTTATGCCCACTTCACATAATACCGTAGGCCTTCTTTTCAATTTTCATATGTTCTTTATATACCTATATAAATAGGGCGGCGGTTCGTGCGGACTTTGTAAATATCTGCCTTCGGCAGATCTTTTTGAAAGGGTCAATTTGATCACAAATATATTTGAATTTATAAGGACTGGTAACAAGCCTGTCCTTTATATGCATACATTTACCAAAGAAAACATCACTGCAAATGATATTTATTCAATGGCTTGCTAATATGTCGCATAAGTTAATCAAATTTTATCTGCTTGCATGTCACAATGACATAATTTTGTCATTTAATTATAGTAACGTAAGTAAATTCATTATGATCCTAGTACCATAATGAACTTCAAAAATTCTAGTACCATAATGAAATTCAAAAACTTCTATTAGCACTAGTTATTTGCATACCTAATTTATTTTCAAAAAATGCAAAATACAGCAACTTAAATATGTATTAAAAAATATAAAAGTGCAATTATTACCGTTGCCTATATTGATACCGTTTGACTCTATTGCTATTAAATTTGTTGCCTTATTTTGGCAAATTTGTTTTTCATTGTATGTATTCGCTCCTAAAATTGCTGCTAATATTTCAATATTTTGTTCTTTCGAATTTTCAATATAGCTTTCAAGAACAATATTGATTCTGCAACCGCACCAGGATCGGCAAAAATGAAGTAGACCGTCGAAGAAAATAAAGTCCGGTGAAGTCTTCAGCGCGTGGTGAATTAAAAAAAGTAGCAATAATTTTTTGCACTTCACCAAAAGTATGAATTCCAACTGGTGGTTTCGTATATTTATTACTTCTATAGCATACATTTTCACACATTGTGTGACAATTTCTACCATATTATTAAATCACGGCAGATTCTCAGACGTTACAAAAAATTCTTGCATAACTTTATTTTTATAATTCGTAACGTAATTCTGAAAGCTGAACCATCTTCATCTAAAAATTCTACTCAAAATCTATTCAAAAATCAATAGGGATATTGATTTTTTTGGATCCCTATGTTTTTTACATATATGCAAGTAGGGGAACCTGTCTTTCACTGTGGGTGGAGATTTATTGGCTTGACAATAATTTAGTTATTTTTTGTTGAAGGTTTATTTCCTAATATACATGGTGCCTTAGAAAGGGTGGCAATATCCATTAATTTTATTAATAATGAAGTTTGAAATAATTTAAACTCTATAAATGTCAGTTTCTAAATTAATGCACATATAAAATATTATTGAGTTTTACTATTTTCTGACTGAATTTTGAAATGAATCATTAAATAAACAAATTTGAATTTTGATTCGATCAAAATATCATGTAACCCAATATTTAATCGAATATTGAGCATCTACGACTACATACAACATATTCAAACTTGATATAGCAATTAAAAATTAAATGAAGTAAAATATAGCACAAAGCGAGTGGAAATAATAATAGAATCTTTATTTAAAGTAAAAATATTGTCCAAATGGTAATTTCAACTGACAGCTTATGTCACGTGTAAGGCCGCCTTCACAGTGCAGACAGATAATACCTTAAACAAATATAAATATGTATAAATTCAAAAGCATTGTGATATAACAATAATAATAAGTATTTATAATAATTAATATGTGATAAATATTTTAATAACAAAGTGAAAGTGCATAAATCCAAACCTCTTAAGTGAATAAAATCTAGTGAACAGACTAAAAGGAAACAAGTATGCATATCCTGGTTTCTAGGAACTAAAACAACTGATAAAGAAAATGTATTGATAAGCAACGTTCAAACGGTTGCAGCATGTAAATTTGTTTTCTCCAATTTTTTCATCGTAAAAATGTAGATTAAATAAAGCAAAAAGGATATATCTACTCGCAAGAACACCTACGAAGACTTGGTACGTTTTTAACGAGGAGGCGAGGTTTCAGATCGTAGCAACAGCTTGTATTGGCTATCAGATGTGAAGAATTCAGTGGGATGTTGTGCAGTCAGTCCCTTATTTTCACCTCCAGCGAGGAATAAAGACCTACAATAACACCGCAATCGCAATGATAAAAAGGTATACCTTACAACATAGGTATGTCTAATCAGAAATAAAAAGCTAAATTAAAAGTACATGAATCATTGTAAAAACTATATACATAAATGAATAATGCGTATACAAAAGTTTCCTTACCAATATTGAGCGCCATAACAGATAAAATCTTGGAAAACTTATAAACAAACACGCACGTTTTATATGTGTAGCCCATTTTAATCTTCGGTTATATAGTAAAAATATAATATAGATTGGTTATCGACTTCACTAATTAATTTAGTTTTAAAACATTTTCCTGTAAATATTTCTTTCTTTAATCATATAGAAATCTACGATACACATAAGGCTTAAGGCCTAGATATGATCCATAATAGTTAACAAGATAATAGGTAGATGGAGTTATGTGTACTGTAGAATTTTATATATAAATTTAGTAGGCAATATATTAAATATAAGCAATATACAACCTAAAATTTGATTAACACAAATGTGTATAACTGGTTGCATATATAATAGTATATCATTCCCCAATTGAAGGCAATTGATTTATTTAACAAGTCGTTAAATTTTGGTAACCAAAACATCATTATTTCTCAAATAACACACCAACATGTGGCATGAATATAAATCAAATTAATATATAATAAAACAAATTATCAATTTTATTTTAAAGTATATATAAAGGGTCCGCCAATAGGGACGCTCGATCTTTGACAGCTCATGGCGGCCATGTTGTTTGTGGTAGAGTTGGCAAACGTAGTTGTTATTATTCAGTGTATCTTCACAAATCACCATGAACCAATTCAGCCGCGAGCAACATGTGCAAATCGTTAAAACTTATTACGAAAATCATTCATCGGTTCGAGCAACGTTCCGCGCGCTCCGCCAATTTTACGGTGCAATTGATCGTCCTGCTGAGTCGACTATCCGTCGTTTGATTAACAAATTCGAGGCAACCGGTTCGGTGAACAATCAGCCAACACCGACGCGTCGTCGAAACGTCCGATCTGCCCAGAATGTCGCCGCTGTGCGCGATAGTGTGCGTGAAAATCCGCGACAGTCAATTTCACGTCGCGCACAGGAACTCCGCCTTTCGGAAACATCACTTCGCCGAATCTTGCATCTGGATTTGGGCATGCATCCGTACAAGATCCAGCTGACACAAGAGCTCAAAATAAACGACCATAGACAGCGCCGTATCTTCGCTGATTGGGCTTTAGAGCAGTTGGAAGTCGACCCCGATTTTGGTCGCAAAATCATCTTCAGCGATGAGGCACATTTTTGGTTAAATGGGAATGTCAACAAGCAGAATTGCCGTTATTGGGCCGAGAACAATCCACAGGAGGTCCACCAGGTCGCAATGCACCCAGCAAAGGTAACTGTTTGGTGTGGATTTTGGGCCGGAGGCATCATCGGGCCGTATTTCTTCGAGAACGACGATGGTGTGTCCATCACGGTAAACGGCGAACGATACAGATCCATGATAACGAACTTTTTCTGGCATGAAATCGACAATATGGATGTCGAGGATATGTGGTTTCAGCAGGACGGCGCTACGAGCCACACAGCGCGCGCCACAATGGATCTTCTGCACGAGCGCTTCGGAGGAATGGTTATCTCGCGCGGAGGCGACATCAACTGGCCACCGAGATCGTGCGATTTAACCCCACTAGACTATTTCTTGTGGGGTTTTCTTAAATCACAGGTCTACGCAAACCAACCACAAAACACTGATGCCCTCAAAGTCAACATACGCCACGCCATCGATGAAATACAGCCCGATTTGTGCGCCAGAGTCATTGAAAATTGGACTTCTCGTATGCGCGCCACCCAGCGAAGCCGAGGTGGACATTTGACCGATATTATTTTCCATACATAATGCCTTCGAATACTCTTTCAAACAAAAAATAAATTTCATTTATACCTCTCACACAACTTGCTTTATTTCATTTTAAAGATCGAGCGCGCTTATTGGTGGATATTACGGCCTTCTGCATCTTCCCAGCGATGACTTCTGCCGATTGACGGCATGCTGGGATGGTTCTTAATTCTGAGAGCAATGATTGTCGCATACCTCCGAGAGAGCCAATAATAAGAACCACTATTTTAACAGAATAACCCGGGTACAGCCTGCGGAGTTCAGAGAGTAAATCTCGAAATTTTGTCCGTTTCTCCTACTCTTTCAAGACAATGTTCTTTTCGGCCGGAGCCGAAAACTCAATAACGAACATCGTCTTGAGTTGGTGGTCGAGGAGGGCTATGTCAGGCTTATTGGCTTGTATCCGCCTGACGGTGGAGAATGAATAGTTCCAGTATAACCGAGACCTCTCATTCCCCACAACGGACTCAATATCCCCCGGAGCATAGGGCAACACCGGTGTCTGATCTATACCGTACGAGTGCCGTAGGTAGTAATACAGCACTACAACAATACAGCACTCGTACACATATATATATATATATATATATATATATATATATATATATATATATATATATATATATATATATATATATATATATATATATATATATATATATATATATATATATATATATATATATGTGTATATATGTCTAAGTTATATATGTCTAAATATTGACCGATCTTAAAAAATCAAACGGTTCTTTCTTCGTTTTGAAGAAACTATAGGACGGCATTAGCGAATATTTTTTTGTTGCAAACAAACGCCTAGCGTGTAAAAAAACCATTTGCCTGTTTTCTCAAACGGCGTTCCGGTATGAGGAAAGGGAGGGGATGGGAGAAATTTTTTTTTACTAGTCGACAGCTTTTTTATATCTTTAATTGTAGCTCAACTAGCATTTTAAATATTTCGTTTTTCCCGTCTCTTAATTTTTATAATAATTTTGATAATAGATATTGCTTATTTCTAAATATACGTTTCACATTGGTCGTTAAGAATTTGATATCCCATGTTTTTAGTAATCTAAGGTATAATAAGTTGTCTCAGGATAGATTGAGCTTATTTTTTTTTGTTTTTTGTTCAATGTTATTAAATCACCATCAAAGTATAAATACTGTTATTAAATAGATGTACTAGTTAAATTCAAACCAATCTCACTTTTTCTTCCAGAATAAATTCAATATTAATAAAGAAGTCACATATTAAATAATCTTTGAAAAATAGTAGCTTCAACGAGAAAAAAGATTTTCTTGAGCATAGAATTAAATTTATAATCTTGAAAAAGCCGATAGTACCAATTTGATTTTATGTCTATTTTGAACTTAACTTGAGGTAAAGTATTTCCAAGCTCTAATTCAAGATTTAAAGTAAGAAAACTATAAGAGTTTTTCATGTTATCTATATAATTATAAAATTAACACTCATACAAATAAATAATAAATTCAAATTGTTCACTGGCATTGTGAACTGGCGCCCATTCAACAAAAAAATCTACAAAATGATAGAAATGGGGAAATGGGGGTGGTTGGCCCCCAGTCTGCTGCCTCATATTTCCTTCCCAATACCTCTTCCCCAAAAAAATGAGCCTCCAACTCCAATCCCCCTAGATGAAAAAACAATTTGATTTTTCCTATTTTCGTAACTACGATTCGCGATATCTTGCGAACTAATTATCCGATTTCGCTCAGCTTTAAGTGAGCAGCATGTATGTTTTGTCGTACTCTTCGTTTTTTTTATAAACTCAAAATCCGCTGAGAAATGCATTAAAACGATTTTCCCATGCTTTTAAAGATCGTTTCCCCCTCCGCCCCGTTGACCCCGTCTGCACAAACTACGCCAAAATGACCGATTTGATAGATTGAGAAAAAAAGTCTAAATTTGAAATGTCTGCCTTCGATACATGTTTTTTTCCAGATCCACTCCACTAAGTATGTTGTTAACGAAAATACCAAATACATCGCGAACCAAAGCCTTGTTTTTTTAGATATCTTTAACGTACATAAATATTTTTGTTACTAAATTATTTGTTATTATTAAGTTTGTTAGTGGCCAAATTAACAGTATTTACAATACAATATCTACATCAATACTGATATCGAACTTGACTTTCTTTTCTTAGGAAAATATAATAAATATGTACATCTGTAATGGCTGAAAAAATTAAGTAACAGTAAGCTACAAAATAATATATTTATCAAAATGATTTGACAACCAATTTGACATAATAATCATCTCTTAAGAAAATGGGTCATCAGTAAATATTTTTCAAGAATTTGTTTACCCAATCCACCATATCCTCAAAATACAAATGACGTTTCTTTAGCACATACTACAGTCTGACAGATTTGGCAACAATGTTTATGGGTCACATGTTTTACAGTTGATGATGTGCATCGGTTTTTGTTTTCAATCTGCTATATAATAATTGGACAATGTACACAGACACGTTCAGCAGTCTATTAAAAAAAAAGTAATAAATGCATGAATGTGTATGAAACAGTCGCTATGATATTCCAGCCAGACTCCGATTTATTTCAATTGGTTGATGAAACTTCTATGGCCAACTACGAAATTTATATGTCGAGCAAACCGATTAAACTTGAAAGCGCTTCGTAAGAATATAAAGGGCCAAATCTAGATTTCATAGAAGCAATATATCAACCCAACTTGGATACTATCAGACATATATTGTGGATGCTTTTAGATCGTATTAGGAGAACAAAAGCACCAGCTCCGTGAATCGTTTCCATTAAATGTGCGGCTGGCTGCCCGTGGAATGAAAACGGCTCAAATGTAGATAGATTTGGTGTCTGGTCAGGTTTTAAAGTTAAACGAGTGCAACTTGTAACTCGCCGCGCCCGTGAGCCGAAATCGTGAATATACGGCCGGCCCAAAATATCAGCGTCCCTTATATTAATTGGTGAACAATTATACTCAATTAACGAAAAGTGGACATGTGTATGTTGGTAGGAAAACTCGTGAAACATTAATCAACAGGACATATAAGTTGTCGAGCCGTTTCCACAAATGGCGCTAGCGATAATTTACAGGACTCTGATTACTTTCTTAATGTTTTAATAAAACATATTTTCTGCATATAGCCTCGTTAAAATATACCCAGGGAGGCACGGCGTTCCAAAAATATAAGAAAATATCAATAATAAGAAATCGTACAGTTCTGAAACTCTTCCACAACATTAACATGCAGACTTACCGCATAACTTGTACAAAGTATAGCCATACAGCGTAACAAAATGTAATAAAACTTGATTAATAAAACTCTGCAGGACTCATATTTTTTTCGTTGAAACCTCTACATCAATATCATACTGCTACTGTGGAAAAACATTGTCAATATTGAGAGTGATGCAGAATGGTAATTTCAATGTAATGTCAAATAAGGAAACTGATGTACCGTTTTATGTTGGGCAGTTGAAAAACAAACTGTATAAACAATAATTCTACCAAAAAATGGTAAAAAATACCGTTTATTGGCAGAAAAAAATGTTTATAGTTCATGGACAAAAATTAGTTGAGAATAAATTCATAAAATACATATTTAACATTATTTCAGTTTGCAAAGTAGGAATATAAATTCAAAATTGTATTTTAATCTCATATTTTTGGAAAACTGTTTAACATAATTCAGTTTCTTTAGGATTTCCGACAAGGCCTACAACTTTGTCAAGGTCTTCAAGTTCACCTATAGACCTATATTTCCAATATTGATTTGGGAATTTGTTGATGCTTCATCATTAATTTCCTCCGAATCGCTGATATCCTCTAATGGTAGCTTTTCAGGGTTAGAATAGTTTTCGGATCCGTGAAAATTTGAGCATTTTTTTTTCATCTTTGCGCCAGCAGCATCTTTCCAAATTAAAAATTGTGTTCCTTCCATTCTCCTCTACAACATTTCGTTGACTGGACTAATAAACAAGAAATAATGAAATAAATCGTCGCCACAGGATTTCTCTTTCCATTCATATTGGTGATAAGTAAGCGAAATAGCCATTCTGAAATACAGAATATGTATCATTCCTAATAATTGTACTGTTTAATGCCAATCTTCCGCTGCTCTTTCCAAAGTACTCTTTCCAAAGATTTCCACGTGGCTGGTTCTTTACATATTACTTAAAATGTGTAAAATAATGAAAAAGGAGTGAGAAAAGAGATAACTAATTACAGACTTGAGCAACACAGCATGGCTATGACGGAACGATCAACAGTTTCTATTCTGAGTCGTGTATCTCAGTAGGTCTGTGAAATTTTAGAGGGACGGTCAAGTTGTCATATACGTCGACTTTCGAAGATATTTAACAGATTAGACCACGGAATTCTATTAAATACACTGAACCCCATTTGAGTGGACCAATAAAATTCAAGGGTCAGATTTAAGCTGCCGTAAATTTCTAACTCAGTGGCGTAGAACTATGAACTTTTTTATTATATAGGTCTATCGTTCTAGCAAAATAATATATGTTGTGTACATCTTCAGTTTGTTTATTTTAAGAGATACAGCGGATTTAGTAAAACTATGTTTTTTTCATAAATTTCAAATGCATACAAGGCTGTACCGGGTAAGTCTCTTAAGAATGACACCCCCCTTATCTCACTTAGCCTTTGCCGATTTAACTCATTCAAAAAAGGAGTGGACACGGTTTTTGATTAATTTTTATAATCTGAGAACAGATATTAACAATCTCGTTAAATATACAGGGTGGAAAATAAAACATGATTTTTTAAAATGGAACACCCCGTATATTTTTAGACCAAAATAATGTCCTTAATTTTCTGAATCCAAAAATGTGTAACTGTTATATAATCACCCCACCTGTTCGTGAGATATTACTAAAAACTTATCACATTACGGGTGTCAATTATAAAATAAAAACATCAAGATACCTCTGGAAACAATGCATATTTGCATTGTTTATTTGTTGACATATGTCATCCACTTTTTTGTGAGATAGTAGTTTACTATCTTAGATATTAGCGTAAAAAATACGTAGTGTTCGTAAAGAAGCAAGTTATTTTGAAAATGGTATATTCATTGGAAGAGCGAAAAGAGTTACTTGAAATTTATATTCAGTGCAACAAGAATAAGTCTCTCGCTCGGAGGGAGTATGTTAGGTTATTTCGAGAAAGGCTACCTCCTTCCAAAAATAGTTTTAAAAACATTTATGCAAAGTTTAGGAATACCGAATCTCTGAGAGACAAGAAAAGGGAAAGGTGAAGAACAAAAACAGGAGAAGACACAGAACTCAACGCGTTATTATATTTTGCTGAAAATCCATCCAAATCATCCTATGCCGCAGCAATAGAATTAGATATATCACAGAGCAGTGTGATAAAAATATTACATCGCCATAATTTTAAAACATATATTATTTTGCCCGTTCAATATTTAGACGAAAACAACCTTCAAGACAGGTTAACCTTCTGCAGAGACATACTTGATAGAATAGAGGAAGATGATGAGTTTCTAAGTCATGTCTTGTCTGGACTGACGAAAGCAGTTTTTCTACTGCGGGAATTTTTAACAGAAAAAATGCACATTACTATGCAGCGGAAAATCCACATATTGTAAAAAAATAAAAAAACAAGGATACCAAACTGTAAACGTGTGGTGTGGCATCCACAAGGATGCTATTGTCGGTCCTGTATTTATAAATGGGCCCTTAAATGCACAACGTTATGTGGATATTCTTCAACATCCAGTTAAAAATTATTTAGATAATATTAATTTAGTGGACAACAGATCTGTTATTTGGCAGCAGGATGGAGCACCACCACACTCTGCAAGGAACGTCACCGAATACCTAAACAGAAAATATCCTATTTGGATAAGAAGGCACGGTGTTATATATTGGCCCGCTAAAAGTCCGGACTTAACACCTATGGATTTTTTTCTCTGGGGTACGATAAAACAAGATATGTACGAAACTGGGGTGTTTAATAATATGAATGAGTTAAAAGAATGCATACGTGTAAATATTGAGGAATTAAACCAAAATGGTGATATATTTCAAAGGGTGAGAAGCAATTTTATAAAGCGATGCCAAATGTGTATTCAGAATGGTGGTGGTTACGTGGAAAATATTTAATTACGTTACGTGTAAATAAATAAAATTGTGTTACTCTATTGTGTTACTGTATTAATATTGACTTTTATTTGTTTTTATTAGGCTTATGTTGTTTATTGTTATTACTCGTTACTGTTAGTGTCACAAATATAGTATTTATTTATTATCTCAATAAATGGCATTGTTTCCAGAGGTATCTTGATATGTTTTTTGTTTTATAATTGACACCCGTAACGTGATAAGTTTTTAGTAATATCTCACGAACAGGTGGAGTGATTATATAATAATTAGATATTTTTTTATTCAGAAAATGAAGGACATTATTTTGGTATAAAAATATACGGAGTGTTCCATTTAAAAAAATCATATTTTATTTTCACACCCTGTATATCTTACGAGATTTTTAATATCCGTGCTCAGATTATAAAAATACATCAAAAACCGCGTCCACTCCTTTTTTGAATGAGTTAAATCGGCAAAGCATAAGTGAGATAAGGGGGGTGTCAATCTTAAGAGACTTACCCTGTACAAATAAAACTAGAATGAAGGAATGGACTCTTTGTAGCGTAATTCATGGGCTTCATTTTCGTTTTTGATATGTTTTTTAAATCCAGGATTTTAAGAGATATGGAAGTTTTCGTAAACCACTGTTTTGAAGTAAAACATTTTTTCTCTTAAAATTTTGTTGAAATAATATATGAAATTTTTAATAACTGCATGTACTTAATATGGTAGTTAGGTTATACATTTTTAAAGATGTGGAACACCTAGTAATTTTAAATTAATTCTATAGAAATAAAACACATAACAAAACAGATAAACAGCGAATGACAATGGAATAACAACATTAACAACTACTATTTATTAATATCTTGTTGCAACTTTTTAATACTACCTAAAAAATTCAGAGTGACATAGTTTGTGGTTTTTGATGAAAAAATTATTATTTTTAATGTCATACACTGCATACTTGATTTTTTTGAATATTGTCTCTCCTACGGGTTTCTCAAAAAAACTGATGACAGAAATAAATAGATTACCCTCTTTTTAAAACTACCTAAAAAATTCAGAGTGACACAGTTTGTCGTTTTTGAGAAAAAGAATATTATTTTTAATGTCATACACTGCATACTTGTCTCTCCTACGGGTTTCCAAAGAAACTGATGATGGAAATAAAAAGATTTCCCTCTTTTTAATACTACCTAAAAAATTCAGTGAGACAGAGTTTGTCGCTTTTGAGAAAAAAAATTAATTTTTAATGTCATACTTGATTTTTTTAAATATTGTCTCTTCTATGGGTTTCCAAAGAAACTGATGAAGGAAATAAATAGATTGCCCTCTTTTTAATACTACCTAAAAAATTCAGAGTGACAGTTTGTTGTTTTTGAGAAAAAAATTATTATTTTTAATGTCATAAACGGCATACTTGCACTGATCTAAAAAACACTGATCTAAAAAACTAAAGCGGATAGAGAAGAACTGATTCCTTATTTAGATTCGGCGCCTTAAATATAGCTAATCATGTAACTGATTCTAAAATCTAACTGATTCAGTTCTAAAATCCTAGGCTACGAAATTAATTTTTTGTTCTAGGCCTATGTAATTTTCAGTTTTGAAATGTATTTTTGGGATCCATTGTGTTATTTATATTCGTTTTATTATTGTTATTGGTTTGTGCTCGTGTTGTGTGGTTATTTTTGTATTTTTTTTGTTGTTCTTGTATTTTATCGTTACTTTTTTAGTTTTATTATTGTTTGATCTTTGCACTGCTTTGGCGTTATTTAAATATTCTTCTCATAAACCATCGAATCGATCATAAAAAACATAATATGGCAGGATGCCATCCTGGAAGCGCATTTACTGTGTGGCGACTTGCAGAAGTAAGGCAAACCAGAAAATTGAAACTGACTTCCAATCCAATTTCCAATTTTAGCTTAGCTTCTTCACTTAGGTTTTTCTTTATCTTCCACAGATTTCCACAAGATCCTCAGATAAGAAAGGTGTGTATTGGAAGGTATATAAGAAGGATGTTTTTAATCCTAATAACCAAAGGATTTGCAGTAAGCACTTTCATAAAGAAGATTTGTGCCGTGACGGTAATGAACGTAACTCCAAAAAAAATTGGAATCAACAGAGGTATATGTTTATTTTGCCCCGTCTAAAAATACAGTTCTTCTAAATCCGGTGTATCTCTTCAAATAAATAATCTGGAGACGTGCACAACATATATTATTTTGCTAGTACGACCTATGCAATAAATAAAATCTAGTTTAAATTTGACCATAAATTTCGTTGGTGTACTTCAAATAGAGCCTTTTATTTCCCATCTATCTGATAGGTACCAATATTTAAAATACCGTGCTTACTCATTTAACCAATTCCTTCGATATCTGGTGTACCACAGGGATCTATTTTGGAGCCGCTTTTTTCGTGATATTTTTCAACCATATTGTGTCGGATTTAGATAAGTATACGCTTTTTAATGTGTGCTGACTATATCAAATTATTTTGCAATATAACGTCGCTATCAGGCTCTGACCAACTTCAGGACGCTCAGGACCGTGTTGTAAATGGTGTATTATGAATAACATACAACTAAATGCATCTAAATGTAATGCAATCAGGAAAAATCAGCTACTCATGAAAAATATACCAAATAATGCATGCACTTTTTCCATGAGGTTTTCTACTCTAAACTAAGTTAAACATATTGAAACTTGCACCTCTAGTGCATTCAAAAGTTTCGGATTCATTATACGGAATTCTAAGGGCTTTACTAATTGGCATACGCTTCGTTTATTCTTCATGACTTTCATGCGACCACGTTTAGAATACACGTCAGTTATTTGGAAAGTTATTATAGCTCCTTCGTTTATGAACCAACTGTTTATGAAGTGAACATGAATATAAAACTTATTTTCCAATATAGTTATATATATAGTCGAAATAATATCAAATGTTATTTTTTAAATGCAACACTCTGTATATTTTGATCTCTTTGGAATCAACGGAGCAAATTCTATCTCACCGTGTTGCGAAATTTAAATAATTTTCATAAATTATTTTAAAATTTGTAATAACTTTCTAATACAGAAAGCTGTGACTGGGGTAAAATCTATCTATCTCAACTATTTTAACACAATTTTAACACAACAGTTCTTAGTAGTAAGTTAATATCATGTATTGTGGGCCAACAAATTTTAAAGTGTTTTTTGATATTGAAAATTGGATTTGGATTAGAAAATCAATTTGATACAACAAATTTTATTATATACATACCCTGCTTTAATAAGGTACTGGGAAATATGCTATGCATATTACTTTAGTGGCGCTAATTATTTATTTAGGCAACAAACGCATATAAAACTAAATGTTGAATATAATATTTTATGGATGTTTTCTATTTGTTGTGTAACTTAATGTTCTTTTCAAGATGCCGGCATATTTACGAGGCCCCCGGGATATTTCTTGCTACAACAAAGTACACAAAATAGATATACTTCGTACTGCTTTTAGTAGATTTTCGTTTAATATCCCCTGCGAGAAGGGTGTGCGAAAGGTCACGTGCTCCATTTCTGAAGGTTCATTGTAACCTACTCCACTTTTAGGTATTCTTATACAACAAGGGCATGTGTAGGGAGAATATTTTATCAACAACCATCTCATGTCCTGCGACGCGATATGGCAGATAAATTCTTGCAAGGCGGTTTTCCTTTAAAAATGTCAGCATCTGCAATGAAAAATGCTACTAAACCTAGCTTTTGGTGCATCGACATAATAATTTAATATTTTAATTTATTTTTAATTTTATCTACTGACATGGTTTCCTTGTATTATTGTGCATTTCGTTGTAGCCTAAGAGCAGGCTAGGACCCTTTAGTGTAGCTGCGTCCAAAGTATCCCCGAACCCGTGGCTTAAAGCGAGGCCCGACGCTCAAAGATAAAAAATTTCGGTATCAAAAATTTTACAAGCTACATGGATTATAATTAGGAAAACAACTTTTACTTATCCTTAAGAAATGCAGAAAATTGCTGCCAGGTAGTGTTACGGTCACTTTTCATTAATTGACATGGGTTAAATATTTTAAGTAAAGTAAAATGTAGGTTTTTATATTCTCGAATAGTATATTATGAAACATTTGTGATTAGAACTCAGGGCATGAATATTACAGGTTTCACCAACTGTGAATTAATTAAAACTTAACAGAGCAACTTTTAACAAAACTTTTATGTTATTGAAACCTAAATCATAATTAAGCCAAACAAGGTCTTTGTGATTAGAACTCAGGGCATGAATATTACAGGTTTCTTTGCGGTATACCATGTTTCATATTTCATATTTCGATTTATCATAAAACATTATTGACCTTTCTTAGCGCATATCGTTGTGCCATTTTGTCCTTGATCTTTATTTTCTATTTTTCTCTATGGCTTGCGTAAAAGGCTTAGTCAACATATTTATGGCGAGTTACCTGGCTTCGAGGCTTTCGTGTTCACCGTGTCAGGTGGGGCCATTTTATTGTTCTTCTTGTTTGAGTAACGTCAGGTGACGCTACGTTATATTTATAAAATTGTTTCCTTATTAAAAAAGTACGCAGTTACTTACTTCCAGATAGTTGGGATTGTTAAGAAAATCACTGCCATTTGGTGTTGCGGTTTTGTAAAGCAACACCAAATCAACTACGTCGGATAAAATAACTTTGAGAGCGATTTCTTTCTACCACGTGTCCATTTTATATTTTTGCCCTTTTCTGTAGTATCTAAAACTTGATTAGTCCCTTATGATGATTGAGAAGCATTTCGCCTAGGCTGATCTTATGTAAATTATGCAAGTATATTCACTTGACCTTTTTTTCATTAATCATTTATAATTGAATTTAAAATATTAATACTCCAACACTTACAGCGACAAAAACTGATGTCATAAAACGTCACTGCATTAGTATTAATATTTTAAATTCAAGTATAAATGATCAATGAAACAAGTCGTACACCACTCTGAAGATCCTCAATGGAGGTGAGAAGGTGAACTAAAAGATACAAATCTGTACCTTGTAGTTCCTGAAGCACTCACTAACTATACCAAAAATGTAGCACAATGTACACAAAGGAAACTGAAACGGCTAAAAGAGGACTCTTGTGTCGTGGCTTATTTATAAATTTTTCCCTTCCATTTCGGCTCGCGGCATACACACGTGGTGTCAGTATCGCAAAACATGGTATAGGTATCTCGCGGTTTATTTTAAATATTTGAAATAGAACGGAACGGAATTTATTTACGTTACAATGTTAGTTTGCACTGAGTATCTCGTTAACCTTCCTCAGCGCAATTTCGGTAACTTAATACAGTTACAGTTCGACTGCACCTTTATTCCACCGCAACTAACTCGTATTTGCTTAACTAACCATGTCAAGCTTCGAATAAACAAAATTTCTACTCCTTTGAGCTTACCTTTTCAAAGAATACATCCTCCGCTGTAGCAAGGTATCTATTGACTAGGAAGCGTGCTGTTTGCTTCTTGTGTATAAAATACCTCAAACGACAGACGGCGGCGCATAGTTAGATCGCAATTAAAATTATTGCTCTTGTGCTTTTCATGAATATCTGATGCATAATATTTAAATAATTAATCTAGTTGTAATAGTTGTAACTGCCAAGCAGAAATGGTGCACATCAGATACCTCAGAGACTTTGTGTATTCGAGACAACAACTCCAGAGGGTTTAGGGTATATATATATATATATATATATATATATATATATATATATATATATATATATATATATATATATATATATATATATATATATATATATATATATATATATATATATATATATATATATATATATATATATATATATATATATATATATATATATATATATATATATATATATATATATATATATATATATATATATATATATATATATATATATATATATATATATATATATATATATATATATATATATATATATATATATATATATATATATATATATATATATATATATATATATATATATATATATATATATATATATATATATATATATATATATATATATATATATATATATATATATATATATATATATATATATATATATATATATATATATATATATATATATATATATATATATATATATATATACTATACTATAAAATAATATACAACAAATTGACAACTTCAAATGGATCACAAGAAGCTACAATAATGGGGAATGGTTACTAATGAGCTAAAGGATTTTGGTCAATGGTCTTTTAGGTGCCACCAAGGAATAGCCACGTGCATAACTTTACATATATACTTGTGGAATAGTTTTCCTCGGAGAAAGGCACAATAATAGGTAAAAACAATTTTGCATTTCGCAATTTAGAGTTCACAAATGTCTTCAAGCGAGCTCAAGCAATAAAATAATACGAAGTATTATCTTACAGATGCTCAAATTCTAGACGTAATTCATAACTTTTCCCTGAAATGTCTAGAATATAACCAGCTCTAGAAATACGGCGAGTCCCTTATAGTCGTAGGTATAAATACTCTGCAATAGTTAAAACTTTCACCAACTGTGAATAAATTAAAACTTAACAGAGCAACTTTTAACAAAACTTTTATGTTATTGAAACCTAAATCATAATTAAGCCAAACAAGGCCTTGTGGAAATTATTCTTGCATTCAACGGGTATAAGAACAATCACGCTCATAAGACGTAACTTCTGAGTATACTACAGATATGAGATGAAATATTCAAGAAGTATATAAATTAGAGTCTAAACCGGATTTATATACAGGGTGTTCCAGTGCTTGCTAGCAGGACCGCCATTCTATAGAGGATCTCATTTTAGGGTAAACATGGACTAGAAACTACATTGATCTTCGATTTGAAATTTGGCACGTGCTTTTTCTTCAATAATAGTATACTTTTGTCATTTTGTCATCTTCTTCAATAGTAGTATATGAGACATTTATATCAATATCTAGTTGCGTAGAAACTTTTTCTAGGTAGAATTTGCACGCCAATGAGGTTTTTATAAAAAATATGTTTAATTTTAATGCTAATTTAGTCAAAACTGTTTTAGTTAAAATAAGTTTATGACGTCTTATATCTATTTATCCTTATATCTATTTATATTATAGCATAAAGTTCAATTAAATTCAATGTCTTATTTCCTTATTCATATTTTAAACTTATTTCTAATTTGCTGTCAATCTCAATCTCGAAACTTATTATTATTAAATAAAAATAGTTTAATACTTATATTATAATTTCGTGGTTTAATATAATATTTATTTACTTATAACAACTATATTACAATAATTCACTGTCTATATGTATTTTATTACTACTATATGGTTGCTATGGCCTTTTCAAAAGATATTCTGCATTTTATGATACGTCAAACTGGATTTATCTCCTTTTAACTTATTTACATTATGCTTCGCCATTAATCAATAATAAATAATATTACATAAACTATCAGTTTCCTGTGATTACACAAACGACACATTCCCATTAATATAGATCCACTAGCGGAAATATCTAACTTGGTAAATGATATATAGAAAGTTGGAATATAATTATGGACTTCAACCACCAATGGTAATCGATTCCAGCCACAAAAAAATAAACATTAGCACGGAAGCGTTGATTTAGCTGATTACATCTGCTAACTATGGTGAATCATACATCCAATCACGGTTCTATTTGTCTTCGGTCTAATTACCAGTTTGATCCACCATTAGTAAATGCCTGCAAATTTATATAATTTGGGATTGCCTGTTAGTATAATTCTATGTAACTACAATTATTGAAGCACCATATCATAACACCATAATATTTATGAATTTATGAATTTATATATATATATATATATATATATATATATATATATATATATATATATATATATATATATATATATATATATATATATATATATATATATATATATATATATATATATATATGTATATATATATATATATATATATATATATATATATATATATATATATATATATATATATATATATATATATATATATATATATATATATATATATAAACTTTATTTTGTATTTTACCTTGGACTACAAATTGTAATTTATTTTATAGACTATTGCTGAACTATGTATATTGTATAGCCATATTATGTATAGCCTTGGGTTAAACTGATATGTTATATTATAATTTTACTATGTCTAATTATATTATAATATTTTGTCTTCAGTAAGACAAGTATTATAGAAAATATGATTTGAAAATTTTTATCTTCTGGAAATTTATGGTTAAATAGAAGTGGTTGCTCACTTACTTTAATTTGTTTATTTCTTGTAGGTATAGTGGTAAAGGGCGCCACTCTACAATATATGTGAACACTTGTAAAATCGATAATTATTTCGTTATAAGTGTTGAATTTATCACCAATTTTAAGAATATTTTTAAAATTTTAATAATATTTTTTTCTTTTAATGAGAATGGTGTTTTTTATACATTTATAGATATATAACTTTTAACTTTAACTTTTAATTAGAGCATGAAGCAATCTATTCTCTAGAACAGAGTTCGAATTATTTATAATTTATAGTGTATAATGTAAAGTGTAAATTTAAAATGTACTTGAAATTAATAATTTGGCTAATCGTTGTATTATGATGGCAGGATTTTACTCTTGTTCTGTATAGAATTCGTTATGAAACACCCTGTATATGTACATCGATTTTGTTTTTAAAGGTAAAACTTCCGAGTTTCACATTGTCAACGCTCGAACAGTTGGGTGAACAAACGCTCAAATTTTAATAGGCAAGGAGAGGCAAGCCGTACATCGATGTAAAGCCCCCTTAAATTATCTAAACTGTGAAGTACTTAAAATATCACCAGCAAATGCACGATGCAAAATGCAAACCGTAGCGTCCATGAAATATTATAGATAACTGCTGAACAAGTTCTCATACCATGAGGTCGTATGAACTTTATTTTAGGTCTGTAGAATAGGATGACCTTGAGGGTTGTATAGGTAATCGGAAGAATAAGGATTTCTAAGCTATTAAAAGTCGAAGACACTCGGCGGTCTTGTTCATAAAATTGGACGCTTCTTAATTTCGATTGCTTTGCGGATATTTTGGGATTTTAAGTCGTTCATAGGTGCTATTTCCAGTGTTTTCGAAGTATATATTATGTCCTATTTGAAGGCGGGGTTGGATTAAGGATAAGATGGGACATAATATTCTAACTGCAAGACGATGTTCGTAAAGTCTGTGGTTAATGCGTCTGATAGTTTGAACAATATAAGTCTAGCAATAGTGTGCAAGTTAATTGATATATACCATGGTAATCATTAAAGTGTTGATGTTTTGGAGTTTTGATTAAATTGGAAATTGCCCGGATTAAATTGACGTTTCTGGAGATTTTATTCGACTCCTTTGATGTAGCGTAGGAAAGCTGTTTGAAGGTGGGGACGTTCGGTAGGTTTTATTTGGAATGTATTTTGTGCTTTGTTTATGCATCGAGTTATGTGCGTTTAACGTAGCCGTTTACTATACCTAAGTGCTTGTACTAATGTCTATAATTTGGTTTTTCTGTTGTTTATATCAGCAAGTGAAATTGGTCTTGTTACTAGGGTGTTAATGTCAGTTTATTTGGGATGAATAGTGGTGATTTGGCTTTAAGGTAGGTAGTGGTTTGTATGGCGACCTTTGGACACAAGAAGACACTTGATCTTAGTTGTTTTTGGTAACGATGATATATAAGAAATGAAATGAGGAACTATGTTCTATTTCCATTGTAATGAAGTAGGAATAATCTCCCTCACATTACGCTAGAAACTAGGATATTTCATTTAACTGTAAGCCCGTAAATTATTCATAGATATTAATAACGTTAATATGCATCGAAAAATTTCTTTTCTTTTCAGGTAAACATTGTTATTAAATTGTACATTCAGTTCTGCTTATAACGAGGTCATAAACAAATCCCTTCTGGGTACCCCGCCGCCGTCAGTAGTTTTTCCAGTATCAATAATCCGCGTAACCGTCACCTCAAGGCACCGAAATATCGGACAGCGCCACTTGCGCTGCACTCCCAACGATATCAGTAGGTAGGGAGATCACGCGTCAACGCGAAAAAACCGTCCAAAATCATATAAAAGCAGCTCCACAGCGCTGTAAAGTCAGTTAGCATTCTTCGGTAACCGAAAAGCATTCTGCACCCTTCGGGTTGTCGCATTTTGCATCCTCCGCCTCCGCTAACCAAAAAGCATTCTGCACCCTTCGGGTTGTCGCATTTTGCATCCTCCGCCTTCGCTGCCGTTTTCGTTGCTGTTATTCTGTAATCTGACAAGGTGCGACTTGCCGTGATTGCCGCTACCGATCCCCGTCACGAAAGAAAAGTAAGTGTACTTTATTAACAAGCGCTAAGGAAATCCAGTCTCCGAACTCGTTGTTAAATACACGTGGAAATCGTGTGGGTTCACCCAATAGGCTGTAGTTCGGGTCGTAGCATCTTGCACCCTTCGGGTTGTCGCATTTTGCATCCACCCTTCTGCTGAGCATTTTGCATGCAGCAGGGACTCCACAGGCTACCTGAGTCACGCACGCAGTTTTCACTATTCGGTCATCGAAATCGTAGCCAAGTCTACGTGAAAATCGTTTGGGTTCACTCAATAGGCTGTAGTTCGGGTCGTAGCATCCTGCACCCTTCGGGTTGTCGCATTTTGCATCCACCCTTCTGCTGAGCATTTTGCATGCAGCAGGGACTCCACAGGCTACCTGAGTCACGCAAGCAACTTCCGACAAAACTAGTCCGCGTACATCTTACCCGCGAAAGTTTGGATTTCCTACACGCTACACGCTTTACTGTAGTATTATTGCTTCCTCCGCTTACTAAAGTAGTACCATTTGTTTTCACTCGCCGCCCCTTTGTTATCCCACTTTAAGCCTTTATTCGTAACGCTTTTCATCCCCATGACGTAACTCGCTATAGGCAGACTGAATACCCTCTGTATATATGTAAATACCTGTGTGACCGAACTAATAAATTCTGTAAATAAAATCTGTTGTAATCATAAACCGGTGTTCTTCTTGAAGATAGGGTAATACAAGGCCTATCGGTGGATCACGTGACCTGGCTTCCGCCCTTCTCCACAAAAGTTATCCGGGGCCCCTACAGATACTGCCTGTAGGGAAAAGTGGTCTGTCTGCACTCTAAACAGACAGTGCTCTCGGGATAAAACCTCCGCACCGAAGCTAAGAGCGTCACACCATGTTGAACTTTATGTTGGGATATACAGGGTTGGGCAATAGTGCGTCGGACTTCGATATCTCGTGTTCTATGATAGCTAGAAATTAAAAAAAAATGCAAGTAAGCTAAATAAAGAAGTCTATAACTGGAAATATTATATATTTTCGAACATAAATGGCGAACCAAGAAAATACTACGGAACTAAGTGCCTTTTTTTTAATGGAATCCATTTGGATCAGATTGGAAAGCCCAATCCAGATATATCCAGCAGTATATGCATGAGTAATATTGTATTCTGGTTAATTCCGATTCTGTCCCGATCGTTTATAAATTATATCAAAATTGCTTCCCGCTTTAGAACTTTTGTTGAGGATCCTCACCCAAGTCGAAGCTGGATTCGCTATCTCTGTTTCTCATTATATCAAAATTGGTTTCCGCTTTAGAACACTTCAAAAATATTTCCCTTGTCCTAAAACACAATTACTTTTATCGCATGGTTGCCCGACTGACCAGATAATAAAAATAAGTGCACATGTCGTAAGATGCCTCAGATGGACCAGTGTGTTCCACAAGAACCATCTAAGTACATTCCTGTCGCGAAACAGACGTAGAAAGTTACCTGAGAAGAGAACAAGAATCACCCTAGACTTGAAAATTCAGGCGGTCGTAGTTAATCTTGTTTAATTAATTTCGCGAGTCTAAGAAGGAAGTATATATTAAAAGGATCAGCAAGTACTTACCCTAACACTCTGTCTTAACGTTTAAGCTTCTATTGATTAAAAACATCCCTTAACTGACGACGTAAAACATAATATGGAATTGGCAGTTTTAATTAGATTCGGATTGGTATAAAGAACGAGAAAATGCTTCCAAAAATAATTTCAAACTTTACGAGGCTCAAATAGGTGCGAATAAAATTTGATTGTGTGAGATAAAACAAATATATTTGCCTTAAGGTCATATGATAAAAGAACGGTAAGAAATTTAATTAAAGAGGGGGAGTATTTCATTTTCTCAGTTGGAATTACACGGAGGTAGGTAGGTTATATCTCACACAATTATTTTCTCATTTAACTTCATGGTAAAAACAAAAAACCTAGTAGCCTAAATTTAAAATATAGAACATGTTATGTATAGACGATTTACAATAAAATATGGTTAAGTATTGTACATATTAATACAATTAATGCCTAATAGAGTTAATGACACATGCACAACGTTCTCCGCTTAACAGTCAACCTAATTTATTGGACCAAGCATATGCAAATAACATAATATTAAGTAAAATTAATGGTTTATGGAATTATTGATATTAATATCTAATTTTGTTTAAAAGGGAGGACTTAGCCAAATAGACATATACTTTGTATATGTCTATTTGGCGGTATACTACTTGCAGTATACCAGCACACTATTTGTATGCTCGTTATAGATAACGTCTCAATTCCCAACGTTCAGGTTGACAAATGTCCGAAAATGTCAGGACTAAATTCAGTGCCTATCGCATTTGTTTTGCCTGTTTTATTTCTTAGTAAAGTTTGTACTCTTTTCATCATCGAAAAAGAGCGCTCCACAGTAAGTTGAGGTATTGACTTGCCAAAACCATGAGGAGATGGTGGATATTTAGTAGGAAGGACTCCTGACATTTTTTCAAAATCTCCAACGCTTGCCCTTATCAATTTTTGTTACAATTTTAATCCAGCTGGAGTAATCGCCTGTAATTGCGGCAAAGGAACGCTTATCTTCATACTATGCTATAATATGTTACCACATAATATATAACACGCATTGTATTATTACAGTCAATGCACTTAGCAATATTAGTTTTTGGACTAAATTTATGTGAAATCCGCATCGATACGCGTGCCGTGCGCATCACTTACCAAGGAGCCAGAGTTCTGAGTTTGATCTGCATAATTGGATGTAATAACAATAATTATAAAATTATTTGCTAGAAATTGGCAATACTATGATTTGCACGTGACTGAGGGAAATCAAGATTTCCCAATAGCAATTTCTTAATATCCTCTTGAAATTTGTTCCGAACATTAGTTATCTAATTTAAGGAAATCGGCAAAAACGAAAACGACCCAAAATGAAATTGGCAATTCGCTACCTCACTATCACAAGGTTTTCTGTGTGATTTTTTAAAAAAAAATTCAGTTACAGTACTACATGTTTCTCTGTTGAGAATGGAGCTTGGAAAAAATCAAGGCAACTCCAACAAGAACGGAGTTTTACGTTGAATTTCAAGACACCCTTGAAATTCGGACTTTTTACGAGAAATGACGTACAAATTCCGATGCAGATACATAGAACCCTGTAATGAATCCATGTATCAGACTATATCTGTACTATACATATCTATACATATATGTACTATACATGATATCCCTGTACTATACATAAAACCCTGTAATAAGATCCACATATCCTGTAACGTAAATAATTCCATTCCATTTTATAGCAAACATTTTGAATAATAGTACCTTATTTCAAAAATTTAAAATAAGTCGCGAATTTAAAATAAATCCTTTGGACCCTCTGGGCCCCTTCCTGGCTACGTCACTCTGCTAATGGAGGAAAACACATATTAATTGCTAGAGTACGGAGTACATGGTATGTAGTGAGACAGTAAAGTGTACAGAGTATAGTGTAAATAGTCCAGCGTACAGAGGATGCAAGTGTACAGAGAATACTTTAGAGAATACAATGTACAAAGTAAAGATCATAGAGTGAATTGTCCAATGTACATAGTACAGGATACACGGTGCATTGTAGAATATAGAGTATATAATATAAAGTACAGAGAATAGAATATATAATACATTGTACATTGTTTTGATTTTCACATACAAATAATGTTCTTTATTTACTCAAGATGTGAGTAAGTAACTAAGTAAGTAACATTGTACAACATACTGTAGGGTGTAGTTTACACCAGTGTACATAATATCGTATAGTTTACAGAGCACAAAATATTCCAAATTCAAAAAATTTCGCTTTGTGTCTCGCCTCATCCTAAGTCAAGCCCCTTAAAAATAATCCCACTTACGTACATTTTTTTACGTCCACTCGTACATTAATGACGTATATTTTTTTACGAAGAGGTAGTTTTCACCCCTTAAAAATAAAACCCATTTCAAGGGTAATGAGATTAATTCCAAATTTTTATCAAAATCGATGGTTTGGCGAGATTGGTTTTATTGATTTTTTTTTTAAGGTTATGTACTATGTATCAAGGCCTCTGTACTACTGGCCTCAGGGCCTCGAGATAGTTATAATCCGGTTTCTCGCTACCAGAAACATATATCTAGACCCAAAAATGATCTCACTACGACAACTGAAACGGAATTAATAGTATACGAGCATATTCCTAGACCTAAAATACCCCCAAATTTTAAAGGCTAACTATACGCTTGTATATGAAACGATGTTAAATATTGTAGGTACATCTGTAATTATTTTTAAACGAAAATTAAAGCTGCAGTGGTTTTTAGTATGGGAGTTTTTAGGTTTTTAAATTTTGTCTTTTTGTTAGACTAAGATAAGTTTCCTATACATGTATAATAGAAAATAAATCATCATTATTATTATTTATTTCGTTTCTATCTGCTCCGTTGCTTTCGTGTTTTCTATTCCAATTTTAATTTTTTTTAGTTTATCTGGCTATTTGCAATTATTTTGGTGAAATTATTTGAGATTTAGAGGCTTGAATTTATTGAAATCGGCGACCAGAGGTCCGAGGTTTATTTCAATTTGTATGTTCGCTACCGCGGAAAAGCAGCTTGATGCATATATTGCTCTATGTATCGTCGGTATAAATAGCTAGGTTAGCTTTGGGAAAGATTAAGTACTTTCATCGATTTTCAGTAGATAGCGAGAATGGTTTCCATTCACACATTCACTGAGACGTAAAAATTTCCACTAGAGCATAAAATATATATTACAAAAAGTGCTGCATTGAAATTAATTAAATAGAATTCAAGAAAGAATCATCCTATGAAAGAAAGAGCTTCTACTTCATCGTATATTTCTGTTTCTATTACATAGCTTGTCTTCATGACATTTAACTTGACTTGACTTCAATCCATTTGTAAATATTACAATCATGTACTTACTTATTGTTTTCGTACTTTAGGCATAATACTGCCTAAGGAGGTATATCGAATAGGATTCATTATTATTTATATTTCCATTCATATTATCGTGTTCTCAATATATTAATTTTCCCCTTCAATGAACATGGGAACCCCTAAGAAAACAAAAACACCAGCTATTCATAAACGATTTCCATTCAGACTCATTGCGCAACCTTACAAGATCACCGTCAAGGTTATTAGTAAAACATACAATTTCCAGACGGAATTTATTGCTTCTAATTTAGCGTAGGCTTCATTATGCACTTTAACAACAATACGAGCCAGGTTAAATTCGTAGGTAGGTTAAATGAATGAAGTCGCCTAAATTTTGTATAGAGCATTATTTAATGAAACCAAAATCGAACTGCTGCTTACCTTAAAAGTGCTTCGAGCAGAAATGGTAATTAGGCGAGCATTAGTCTCAATTATCAAAACCAGAACTAATTGGCTGGTGGTATTGCCAAAACACTGTTTGAATTTTATGGGTGCGGTGAACATGCAACTAGGATAATGTTGATTAGGTGGAACTACAAGGGCTTGGCGAAAGGCTTTGTTCCAGGAAAGTAATTTATCTATATCCAGTGACATCACGCTTTCGGTACAAGTACGACAATGGGTCAAATGGGTCATTAAAGAATATTTAAATTTAAAAAATCTCTCAGCATGCTTAGTATATTGCCCATGTGATTGTCACATTATAAAAAGCGAAAGTCTGAACACCACATCATGCCGAAAGATAAGAAAAAACATAATAACGTGTATACGCTACTTTTCCTAAGTCATTTCTTAGGAAAATAGCCGTTTTTGCTGAGGACCCCGCGCTATTGTGCATTGTGTACATATACAGAATAACGTATTCAGATAACAGAGGTCGTTTAGTTGTGCGTGGATAGCCACAGTTTCGTGCTTGAGCGATTTCTGTCACATTTATATTTCCCAGAATATGATAACACGCCTTCTTATGGTACGGTCTATGAGCCATATTAATGTTTTTATAAATCTTGGATGTCATCTTTCCCTCGAGATATAGTTTCAGACATACGTTTTCCTTCGCATTGTGTAAGAAATAAATTGGCCCTTCGGTTTTACGACAGTATCTATTAGAATATTACGGGATTGTGTACTGGACAAATTGCCCAACATACATACATAGGCTGTATGGGGTATATATTACATTTTATCTTTTGTCTATGTTACTATACTTATAAGATTTATTTTTATTCAAAGCACCTAATATTTTGTGCAATATTGTATGGTCAATGCGGTCATATTTTATAGCTATATAGAATGCGATGGTAAATATGAAAAGCGCATGCAACTAGTTATAGTACACTGATGTATTTCTAGTTTTCCTATTCATTACTATCTGACCGATTTTTACCGTTGCTACAATTTCTGTATCTAGTATCTGTACCTCTTTAAATGCTCAGAATTCTATTGTATATGTAATTCAATATTTTCTAGCACATAGCTAGGAAAAATAGTTGTTTTAATAGATTCTATAAGATTTTACGCATTTTAAAGTTAAATGTCTTCTGGATAAATGTATGCATAATGCTTTTATATATAATATGTTATAGAAGAAATATAAATAGTAGAGTAGGTTTGTGTTTTCTAAGAATTAAAATTACATCAAAACTAATGTCACATAAAGTGTCACTGAAAATGATGAAGTATCATTATTATAAATTCTAGTATAAATAAATGATCAATAAAACAAATCGTAAATCACTCTGAAAATTCTCAATGAAGGTGAAAGATCTTGTACAACTTCTAAGTCATTCGTTTCCGTATATATGTCCAGATATACAACTGGTGTGTTTTCCTTTGTTTATTCATCAATGTATTTGATTATTTCTCTGTCATGAATTGCTACAAACCCAAGATTTCTTTTCACATATTAAATATGAATAGCAAAGAACTTAAAAGCTGATGCTGGTTTATCTGCTGGTAAGTCTCGAAGCTGTCTGAACATGGTGTTTCGTATACACCATGAGAATCTTGGCTGAATCATTAGGAGTTTTGATTAGGTTATAAATTGTTTGTTGGGTTGGTCCTTTTGGTCCTTTTGTTGTTGGTTTTGAGGATTCTAGAGATTTTATCTGCAACACCTACGATATAGGGTAGGAAAGCTTTCTGTTGCTCGGTATAATCGGACGGTTTAGAATATAAAATGGATTTTGACCTGTTTCTGTATGTTTTGTCATAGCCGTTTAGTATACGTGCTTGTTCTAATATCTACGATTTGTTTTGTCTATTGTGGTTCTCAGTTAGTCCAATGGATCTGGTTACTAGGATGTTAGCGACAGAATTTTATTTGGATGGTATTATATAGCATGCTAGTTCGTCAAGAGAATTTTGTCGATATCTATCACGAGAAAGAAAAAAGCAGCAACAAATAAGTTTCAATATCATAATGTTTTACTTTCTCATCCATATCTCAACAACGCTTAACGGTAGTTGAAAAATTCAAAGTACCTTAATTGTAGAGAGTAAAAAGCAAGGAAACCGTATATATTTGCAATTTTTATATCATGACGGAGAGCCGAGCTATCGCAAGAAACAAAACGTACCCCTTTTTCCAAAATAAATCTTGATCGACAATTTCAAGTTAAGCTTTTCTAGGCCGATTTAAATATATATTTTTTAATAAGGCCTATATGCAAAATCGTATATTTTCCTTCTAAATCTCTTATATCTAACAACAACTACTATTGCTACTCTACTAGTCTGTATAGATAACGTGAAAAAAACGAACCGCTCACCGCTTCTATTATAGCATGCCAATTTAAAATTAATATGAGGCTGAACTAAGATCATCAGAACAACATAAATATGTTCCACGTTTCTAAATGATTTAATTTTTAAGTTATAGCAGTACAGAAGTTATTCGTTATATTAGAGAGCATTCTATATTCTGACAAACTAAATCGATGTGCATACGAAGCGCAGTCGAATGCCTACGTCTCCACATGAAACGTATATTTCACAATGCCCCGGCGGCTAGAAGCATTATAGCCCCCATTTATAGTAAAATCTGGGTATGACACTTTACAGTAACATTAATGATGTTATTTCTAGGTGCTGAAGAAAGTGTCGGATCCAGGAAATTCCGTGATTTCTTACAAGAAATGCCTACGCCGGGAACCGGACCCTACTTTGACACCTCAATAAATTCCAACATTACAGGACTTGTCGGAAAGACGGTTTTACTACACTGTCGAGTTAAAAACCTAGGAAACAGAACGGTAAGTAACACGATTCATCATGTTTTTATTTACTAATGTTAGTTGTTTTATTTCGGAAATATGATACTGGCGGAACAAGAAAATTTAGCCCAACAAAATGAAACAAAAAATGCTCGCTCGTCACTTTTTGCCTGTTATTCGATTTATTTTTTGTAGCGTAAATCAGATCGGAGGCACTAACTATAACTTTCAGTGATAGTCATGCACCCAATATGTAAAAAATTATGACAGAAGTTAAAAATTCATTTTTACAACCACCTGATATTTATTATTTTTTTAGAACTACATTCTGTAATCTGTAACATGTAATCTGTTCGGAGCGCAGATCAAAGATTCGCTGCACTTAAGCCCCATTGAGCCCCTTGTGTTTCTTTCGTGAGGGAAATGTCTCCCTAGGCCATCGACCAGCCAAATGTTGTAAAAAAGTGACGATGTTGACTAGGTGCGTTTCCCTCAAATTGGCCATAGAGGTCCAACGTTCCCCCAATATCGATTATCTGGTCGATAACACGGTGGGACACTCACAAAGTACATGCTCGACCGTTTCAACTTCGTGTTCAAATCCTCTGCAGATGGGCGTGTCACTTTGTCTCATATTGTAGAGGTGCTGCTTTACCTGGCAGGCTCGGGTGAGAATTCCTGTTGTAAATCGTAGGTTTCCCCTAGATATTGACAAATAATTCCCCGCTGTCTCTTCCCTGGGATATCAGGAGATTTCTAGCCAGCTGACAGCTACTTGTTTCATCCCATAACGTCTTAAATTTCTTATGGGTGTTTTCCTCTATTATTTGGAGTTTCGCTGCAATTGGTAGTGTCCTTGAAGGACCAGGTACAAGGATTTTCAGGCTGGCTGCCTTCTTGGCCAGTTTGTTAGCTTCTCTTTGGCCGTTGAAGCGTTAGTGTCCTTTGACCCAACATAGGCAGATATTATTGATCTGACAGGCTCGCCCTCACAAGTGCTTGGTGATATTCCCATGTTGACCAGTATTATCCCATGTTATCCCATGTTTAGTTATATTATAATTTTTCAGGGCCAGTAGTAGCTGATTGGTCAATGTATATTTATATTAATATCAAAGTTATTTAACGGCGCAAAAATCTAAAACACATAATCGTAATAGACAAGTCACAACAAAATGTATGTAATATAACATCCACAAAAACTATGTGCATTTAGAAAGAAAATTGAGTTAGCGTAACGTGAAAATGGGGCCTCGAGAGCTGTAATCTAGGAGCAGATAAAAGAAAGACATGACGGCTGTATTGTGAATATTGAAATTACATTACGAAAGGTAAATGTGATTATTGTCTATAGCTTAGAAGTGAAATTTAAACTGGGTGTATGATAAATTATAGCATTTAAAGGTAAACCTAATTAATTTATAAAAATAGCATTGATGTGATTGGCCAGAGTTGTCAATAACGATAAAACAGGAAGCTGGATTATAGGAGGAAATGCATTTGTTTAACCGGAAAGAAGTTCGGTAGAGACGCATAATAATGCAGTGAGTTTTAACAGTGATAGCGTGGTAATCAACAGCTTGCTGGTTTTATGTGACCTAAAATTCGTAAAATTTCATGTTTAAAAGTAGTTTCAGGTGTTTAAAATAGTGCTATGGTGTGTAGAATCCAACTGGGAAATTGTCTAATTTGAGTGATTGTCTACTATCTGTGCAATCTGTGCGAGCAATCTCTTCTGCGGCTATGTTTATATCTGCGAGTTTAGACCTATATTCATACCCATATGAGTTTTTTGATGCTTTTTGATAATGTCATAGGTCAAATTATTAAGACAAATCGCTCACAGAGCTAAAATTTCTCATCTAATTTATGACCTAAGCTGACTCCAGAACCTAATTTATTATTTAGTTGCCCTACTAGTCTGTTATTTTGAAATTACCACCCTATTTTGAGATATATTAAATGAGAAATAACGTCTTAGGGCCTAGACATGTCCTGCACCACGCAAAGTGCCTATCAAAGCTTAGCGTTCGCATACAGCATCTAGAGCTCTGACCTTGAACGCTCCTTCTTAGGTAGATGCCTCCTACACGATAGAAAAGACGTACAAGAGAAAACTGTCTAAGTTTTACTGCAATTAGCATACAGCAGAGCTGCTAAATAGTGCCCAGGCGATTCACACGGTAATGCGAATGCGTTTTGTACGCAAAGCAATACGTTTGCTATTGAGGACATTTCGCGATGCCTAGCCATGTCCTGCACCGCGCCAATGTGCCTATAATAGCTTAGCGTTCGCATACAGTAACAAGAGCTGTGACCTGGATCGCTCCTTCTTACGTAGATGATAGAAATAACACCGTCTAGAACCGTCTAGAAATAACAATTTTGATTTTTACTTTGTTTTAGATTAAATCGGTCTGAACATAATAGATGTCAAATTAAAAAATCTTAAGTGGCCGAAAAAAAATCGAATTAATTACCAGACTAATAGGACATTAAACGTGAAGGCACCATGGGTGTTATGGGATAATGATGCCCACGGTCGACGTACATTCCCTCGGGCCACTGTCGACCTCGGTGCGTTATTTTCCTTGATACCTTAATTATATTTCGTCTGTATTCAATTATTTATTATTGATGAATGAATAGAACATTTGAATAAAAATAAAATTAAAGAAATATCACAATGACATTTTTGGTATATTTATAAATATTAAAAGATTTTAAAAAAATAACTAAAGAAAAATTAATTACATATGTTATGGGTTGTAATATTAGCTGTAAGTGTTTTTTTAATTAAGTACAGAGGGACATTGTCGGGACCTGGGCACATTTTATTGTTTAATCTTGAGTTTAATAATTTAAGCAAATCATTAAGTGAAAAGAATATAAATATATCGTAATAGAATTATATTTGACATAATTTTCTCTGATAATTTTACCAGAAAGTGGAACTTGTTCCCAAACCAATAAAATAACTATTAAATTGAGAAGCTACTAGGTCAGGATTTACAAAATCTTCATCGTTATGCAGAGTATTAAAATTATTAAATGCTTTACTATCACAACAAGGATATTCAATGTATACAAGAGTCATCGTATAGCCCTCTATATAAATATATAAATTTTAACCAAGAAAACCTGCTCGCTATGAACGTATCACTAAGAATAATTATATTTCAAACCCGCACAGTCAATAACCGTATCTCGACTTTTTATATGGATGGTAACAGCTATAAAATTGACCCAAATGTAATATGTACAATTTGCAATAAACAAGTAAAAGAATCTCTTTCTCATATATTGGTGCAATTTCCAATGTATGAGAATCTCCGAAACCAGTTTCTCAATAAATACTTAATATTTACTACTGTAACAGATAATATATTATACAATGCTAAAAAAATACTGCTTACTATTAGAAACATACAACAACTAAATGATAAGTATTACTTCATGAATGGTATATTACGTTTAAGAGCGTTCATTAGTAACGAATAACTAAGAGAAGCAGTTATTGACTCGTAAAATGGTCTCTTCTATTCAAATTGGTGTTAATCTTTTTACTTTATAAATTTGTCTATGTATGTATATGGGTCGGAGTGTAGTGGAAGGTAGTGTTACACTCCCATTCCACCACAGCACTTAGGCCTCATTAGGCCCTTTATGCATTCCTCCTTTTTACTTGAGTACTTTTCTTCAAACCATCCTATATATTACACGGGTGGCCTGGTGGCAAAGTCTCTACAATTTGTATGTATGATAGTATGGTTCTGAGTTACCGAGATCAATTACTCTGGTCCTCATTACCATTTATCTGGGACCACGCGTCCGCGGCAGATGTGTTGAGTGTTCCCAGGTCTCGGGCAGACGCCACAGTCCGGGCCCAAGCCTGCCTAGGTCACCCATCCAAGTGCCACCAACGCCCGCCCAGCATAACTTTGAAGATCTTACCGGTGATGTCTAAGCGGCTAGGCAGTCCCATTCAGTCACCTTAGTCGCCTATTACGACAGGTAGGAGGTACCCTGGGTCTATTCTACAATTGTGGCCCCGAACCCAGAGGGTGGACTTTATAAATTTATAATTATTGTTAATCTGTAGTTTAATGTGCTTATATAACAATTGATATATTTTGTTATATAATAGCTGTAGCTATAATGTTTTACACTAACCTCTTTGTAATGGCATATATAGCCTATATACAAATAAACTACTACTACTACATTAAATGCTTTACGCCGATTTATTGATGTATTTAATATACCCCATGATGTTTTAGTAAGGCTATGTGATTCTATTTTGAAAATACTTTCTTTTTCTGATGTCTTAACATAGAAATACAATATGAGTTACCACCAAATATGGACAAATGAAACTAGAAATTATCCTATTGAATATAAAAGAAGATATTCATCTGACACACCTGTGCAACTGTGCATCTATTAGATTCTACAAGCGACAACAAGCATTCAGGAACTGAAATGGGCATAATATTACCATTTTAAATCCTGATCCATATAACTGTTGAAAAGCAGCACATTTCTTAATCCTGTATGATGATCATATCCATATTTAAATATTTATATGGCATCGACTGAACTTCGAGTCTGCATAAATAAAAAAAGTATTTCCAAAACTTTTATGTTGCAAACTTCCTCAGTGTGTTCATACGATATGAATTAGTAAAGAGCCATTCGACTGAAGTTTGCAAACTTTCCATTTTATTTTTGATCTTCTCGTACTCGTTTCCATCCAAAATAAGGCATATATTGCGGATGATGCGTTGTGTCGCCTATAAAATTGCACAGTACATCCAATTTAGTACAAAACCGATATAATGTTGTCAACAGCTTGGTTTTATGTGGAACACTGCTGGGAAAATAAAACTTTATTGGAATTCTGTGCGTGAGGCAGGGTTTTTATAACAGCCTATTTAAGTGTGCTTTTACTGCTCTCGACAACAATAACAGGTTCGAACTTAATTTAAATTGAGTACGGCATAATTGGACTTGCGGTATTACCCATTGTTTTATTCTGTAATTATTTATATTTTTGTTTGTATTTAGTCAACAGGATATGTAGATAGAGTATTTGTAGTGTGCATTCTTCTAAAATATACATGGACGGAGCCATGAAGCTGCCCGAAGAATTGGAGGGCCAAAGGGAATGAAATAAAACTAGTACCAAATTTTATAATTTATTTCCACTGATTTTGTTCATCTTAACTCATCTTGTTCGTCCAAATACAAGTTGCTACCATCACTGTCAAGTTGCTAAACATCAGATGATAATCTATTAGTCAAAAATGCGTAGTCAAAAATATGCTCTTTTTCTATTATCAATATCTATTAATCTGACATATATATCACGCCACACTTCTGCAGATAATTTCTTTATTTTTTTCTCGCGCATGCCTCTCATCAGCTAATTAGAAATTTACATTATGACTTGCCACCAACCGCTTGACTATAAGCCCATACGTTTTCAATATGGTTGAATTCAGGACTACAAGGAGGGATTCGCAATATTTCATGAGCATGTTGTCTTAGTACGTTGTCCATATGGTAATCCGGATATTTTGTTTTATTTATTTTACCAATTCTGTTTTTTTTTCGTCGGATCATATTATCAATAACATAGTCATAAGACGCATTGTCTATGACAAGTACCCTGTTTGATGGCAGATTTTCCCCGCTAGCATGAACTATGACCACTCTTTACCCTTTTGAAATTGGGTATTTTACAAAGTTTTTTCTTGTCAATTCAATTTTTCTGTCCAAGCTATGCGTAAATAAATCTCGTCTGTATAATGCTTCCTTTTTGTTTTCTAAATGTTATTTTTTTTGCAAATTCGATTTGTTTCAATCTGATGTCGTAAGATTAAATAAAAACCAGCCGATTGTCAGAGCTCTTCGTCCATGCAAATTACCATTTTGTTAAGATGCTTCCATAAAGTAGTTACAGAGCCTGTACAATTATTTTCCTGTAGCTTACATAATATGCCTACATAAATAATTATCATTGAATATTATTAAATTTAATAATTAAATCATAAAAATACATCCCCCTTTAAGCCTCCTTTTTTCAATTATGTAATAATCGAAACATTTTTCTCGTATTGATCAAATTTGACCAATATTTTCTAAATAATATTCTGGAGAATTTATTTTCTCTTCTTTTTGGAAGATGATGAAATTGACCAGGTGTTTCCACGACAGCTTTTTGTTCCTCGGAAACTTTTCTATAACTTCTGTCGTATATGCCAGTGGCTTTTAACTGCGCACTGTTTAAAGTTACCAAGTGGAATAGAAACACCATCACTGGCCTTTTTTTTCATAAAAACCAAAACATTAGCAATTACTTTGCTTATGCTTGGCCATGAATTATTTGTCCGTTACCAATAAGTAACTTTTTGAACATTTTACGCAATGCAGTACTGAAATAAAGACCGAATAGCAAATTAGGTAAACTAACAACCTCAAAACAATGTATTTTCTCTATATCTGTATCTATTCTTTACATGGATTCAATTCCTGTTATTTAACGAAAAACAGTTAAAAACTCTAGTGGAACACAATAAGTCTACTTCATAAATTGTTTTAAGAGCACTCAGGTCATTAAGAAATAAAATCGACGACGATGTGAATAATGATCTTTAACGGGACCAAGAACAAGAAGATTTGTTTTCTTCCAGCAGAGTGAACTATTTGACTGAGTGATTCTGACTGATAATGAAATTAACGATTCACCTAAAATGTATAACATTTTTATTATTTTGATTTTTATGAATTTAGATTCTTTAAAACATTTCCTCGTTTTTCACATGAAATTCATAATCATGCTTCACCTTCATTGCTCTTTTTAACGAGATAATGACATATTATGGCGATGAAGACACAAAAGAACGATTGTAAATCAGAAATGTATGATAAATTAGGGCAAAAATTGGGTACAAAAAACTAATATGGCTAATAAATTGTATTGGACATATTTACAATCTACCTATTGCAAATGACATTGACATGAACTATGGGTGTAATATGTATCTATATATGCATCGATATATACATTCTATATACATTATTCAGTTACTAATTTATACAGTAATCATTTCATGTTTTTCAAGAAAATGTATCTGAAATGAAAACAAAGAAATCTTTACCACTCCATATTATGAAAACCGCTCACTTTACCAATGACGTTTGCTCTATACCTCATAGCTTTTGACATATTCACGAAAAACTGTGACGAATCATTACCCCCTCCCCAAACCCGACGCTGGTAGTCGAGCAACTTTTTAGTATGAACTATGGGGAAGGTATGGAAGCATTTCATGCTACTAAGAAGTTTTTGTTGGCATTTAGGTCTTGGAACAATTTTACTGTATCATTATTATTAATGAAAATAGATAATGTTATTATTAATGAAGATATATAAAGGATATATACTTCAAACTCAAAAATATCGGTTCCAATAAAATCACAAAATAATTTTTCCTACACAATGCTATTGTATTTTCCCTAGCACATTAACAGGGACAGATATAAAACAGGGACAAAAGTAATATATTGGATAATAAAGACTGTCACATGAAGCTACATAAAAAAATCAGTATGGAAAATGTACTACAATTTGATTTAACGTCGTATAGAAATTAAGTGGTGCTATGGTGGCATGCGTCACCATTAAATGTTGGTTATGTTAGCTGGATATTTATCGGGTGGACCATCAATAATGGAATGAATTTAGAAACCCACTCTAAGCTTAGGAAAGTTGAATTATGTTGTTGGTTTCGGCAAATATTTGGTCTATAAACATAGCAGAATTACGCCAATCAAAATAGCGGAGTTGTTCAAATAGCCGTCCAAGTTTAAGGGTATCCGTATACAGTTGTTTGCTGAACTATATTAGCCTTTTACGGCCAGGACAGATATGACTTGTTTGCTAGCTTAATATTAATTTCCTTCTGATTTTTCAATAGTGTCTTGTGTATTCTCTTTTGGATATATCAAGAGAGCGTTAATTTCTATTGGGCACTACTTAAAAGGCATTTACACATACCTAATTTTCTAGCAAATTATTTTTCATATGAGGAAGGTAATAAATACTTTCCAAATATTACCAAGCATTAAATGTAGGTAAGCAATCTAGAATTTCGGATTTTTCTTCCAGACTAATAAAATTAATTTATCTAGATAGAGAGATAATTTATTGTTACGGAAGACCAAAAGACCATTTTACATGGTATAGGCAAAATAAGTTTCCTAAATTAATCATAACATAGAAGCAGTATAATAATAAAATGTAAAGTAAATACAACAAATTTAACAGTAACAATAAATAAATAAATATAATAAACTTTTTATAAAATTACTATATTGAATATTGATATATTGAAAACTTAGATCTAGGGATAATCTGCACAATGTGGCAACACTGCACCCGACGATGTAGAAACGTCGCATCTGGGGAAGTCAGATCCAACCCCCCAGGGGCAAATTCTCAACCCTGTAGGACTTCAAATAACCGAGATACGCCCAGTGGCCCCATTTAGAATAGCTGCAGTATAAGAACATGTGGACTAACCCCTGTAGAACTCTTCGAGGCGTCCTCTATACAATATAGAATGGGATAGAATCGTTGAGAACAATCTAGAATGGTATGGAATAACCGAGAAGTCTCCAGATATGTCGCAAACCTAGAAATAGTATATAAGGGCCAGCGGACATTAGTCAGTTAAGTTCAGACGTTCTTAGAGACAATACAAAGTAGCAAGTAATTAAAAGTCTTGAGATGAGAAATGTCTTCTTTGAGATACTGATAATTTACTAAAGGAATTTAATAATGTGCATTTGGATTCTGGACAGTACCACTTATTATACGAACCCAGTAGCGCAACAGTACATATACTCCTAAGAGTATAAACACATTATAGTTCTATGAATTCAATTATAATAATGAATATGTTTTCTATATTTATTATTTATTATTAATATTTATAATAAAGGTGAAAATGTGCAGATTTGCATAATTCAAGAATTCTCCGCTCCTTGCGATATCAGTACTCGTTACCATATTTGTAGTGTAAACTGCTTTTAAAGATTGAAAAGAAAAAAGAAAATTGTTCGCGACTCAGTTCAGTTCGCGGGTGAGGTTCGCGCAGGAACCTCACCCGATTTCCAACCGTTATGCCTTTTTAGCGTAGTAACAACATCCTCATCGCTATCGACAACCATTGTTGGAGAAGTTCTTCTCAGATAATGCCTTGTTTATTCCTCCAAATTTGGAAGCTTCAAATACAGTGTCACATCCTTTGCTACGCTACCAAATATATGGATAGCCATACCAGCTTTATAACATTTCCCATTTTAATTCTGCAAAAAAACACGTCGCGTCTGGAGGACGCAAATTAACGAACTTTCTATATTTACTTGAATATTCATTCCCAAAATTGTGAAAGTTCTATTCTTATTAGTTTCAGCGTTAGAATTTCAGTGTTGCTATTTTAATTACCAGTAAAGATCCCATGTGTTCAGTATCATTAATTGTCATCTTGACTAGTTCGTCGCAACGACATCTACTTGACAAAATAAGAATTGGTTAGCATATATGTAACAAACAAAATGTTATTTTGTTACATGTAGCTATCTATCATAATACTACGTTGTGTCACTAAAAAGCGTTTTTAGATCTTTAAAAATATTACCTACATTTTTATAGAGAAGCGATACCGTCAGTGCTGCGTTATATAACAGTCAAGAATATTTGTAAATTATGCCAATGGATTCCGACATTCCGACACAGTAAAAACGTTAATAAATAAAGTTTAAAGGTAAGTTTTACCTACAAGAGTAAAGAAAATACTATTTTCCTAGCAACGTTGTGAAGGAAAGCTTCAAGTTTGTACTCGAGCATATTGCGTTGAGATATTGCGTCTTATTAAGAATTTCAAGCATAACTCTCGGGCTTAAATGAAGTCTGTGTGCCAGATTTGCCTACGTGATATTACCCAGTAACATGTTTTCACACCACTCATGTTCACAAATAAGCGAAATGCTTGTATTGTTTTACATATATGACTACTTGTGTGCTCTAGTCTGAAAAGCAAATTTAATTAACTGTTTATATATGTACGTGTACAGTTTGCTAACGCTTAATATGTAATTAAATATGTTACACAACATTTGTTACACAGTGAAAATAATATCTGCATTTACAGATTTTCACTTTCCACTAAATAGGCTTCAAATAACTTTTATCCGTCTCCGTGTAAATATGTTAACCGCAGATATGATTATTTATCATATTTGAAAATACTACTACATACTTTGAAAGTGCATCTACGCCGACTCAAAATGTTATTCCCTCGGGTATTTTAAAGGCAGAAAACTTGTGCAAAATAGGGGAACTTGTTGAACAATATTATGACTAAAAATTAAATAGTCATATAATTTATATAAAACAAAATATGTCTAGGGTTCAAAATTAAACCTTGCGACACCCCATCACCCTCTAAGCTATATATATTTCTAGTTTTAAAGTTCGTTGTTGTTCATATCTATTATTAGTAAGAAGTAATCTTGCTAGCCTTATCAGTCGAATATCTGGACGTATATACGAATATATACGAAAACAAAGTATTTAGAAGTTGTCAAAGTTCAGAAGATGGAACAGTATAATATGTAAATAATAATTAAAATTTGATAAAATGATTACACTACTATGATCTTCATACCTCGATGTTATATCTAGCCATCAGTTTTACACGGTTAGCCTGAACATCGTTACTTCGCGGTGAAGCCGTTTAACAATTCCCAAATTGGGAATTTGAATTAACATTACTGATTGTTACCCAAGGCTATCAGAAATAATTTATATGGCGAAATATAGATATGTTTCGTTACAAAATATAAATAAAGCATATACATGTCCAATACAGTAATATTCACCGCTCTCATACCCAAAAACTCGTATTTCGACAGGAGTTCCTTAGGACTTCCCAGGACTAAGCAACAATTGCACTTTAATCATAAAGCGACTCATAAAATTCCTAAATTCGGCAACTATAATCCAAATGAACACTACTTCAGCGAAGGAATAGCTTTATTTTGTCTCTTTATTGCTGTGGAAATCTACAATCTTCCGGCCGTGAAAGACTTCAACAACTACATAAATATTTCAAGTGTCAATTAATTACTCTTGGCGCATTCACCCGAATATCGAAAATAAATATGTTTTTTTATTTATTTTCATTCTTGACAACTTAATTAATTATATTTGTTGTGCCCGTGATAACAAAATCAAAGCTGGAAATCAATTTCAAAACAATAATTATTCGGTATAAAAATATGATATAAATTTCAATTATTTATTAAATAAATTAATGACAAATTTAATAATGCATTATAAATTCCAGATTAATCCAGCTAATTACCATATCTGAGAAATTAGAAATTTGGGATGATCGAAGATATATAACGGAATTATCTGTCACTAGGAACAAAAAGCGCTCCATTGTTTAAATCGCTGCTCGATCCTACCCTGCTCCTTTGTATGCTAATGGCATGAAGAATGGGTTTTCGTTATCGAGCCGATCTGATGTGTATGGCATTACCGCTGACGGATATTGATAAGGAGCTTCTAAAAAAAATGTATACATAGATTGAAACCCATAGATAAAATCCCACTTGGATTCAAAAGGGAAAGCTTCTATAATTTAAATTTGTTAAAGTTGAGTGGTTGTACTGTTTTTGCGATCAAATTTACTTCACTAGAACCATGGCGTTTGCAGAGATGTTTCATATTTAATTATGTAATTAGGTATGTAAATAGTTTTTTAGCATTTGAACTGATAATGTACTATTTAACTAAATTGGAAACATATACCGGGTGATCACGGAGCATGCTAAACCCCGGGAATTTCCATAATTTTTGAGCAACTCAAATGAAATTTTGCATTGATCTACGTCCAACATGGGTCATTTTGTCCCACCCGTTTTTTTTTGCCGTCCAGTTTCGACGGAAGTGACCTCAACATTTTTGGAATACTGAGAAAATTACAGTAGAACTATTTTGGTGACTTTTAAGCCGATTTGATTTTTTTAATCGAAGGGCTAAAAACGTTCAAAACTGAGTCATCGTCAGACGAAGATCTAGAAGTGGTGGCATTGAGTGATTCTTCAGATGATATGGACGACGATGACGAGACCTGCACTGGTTGTGGCGAAACATATTCCCAAACCACAAAATCTGACGACTGAGTTAATTACTTACGTTGCTTGAAATAGTTTAAAAGATCACAAAAGGTTGCGCGAGAAAGACTGTTTTTATTTAAAAGCAGGTAAGGGTAATAAGGTTGTTATTTTAGATAAAGAGACTATGAACGGGTAGACAACCTAATTAGTAATGGTCCTTACAAAGAACTTACTAAACCCTTTACCAAGAATGACCACTGAAATAAAAAATGTCCTCAAATCATGTAACAACCTTATTACCCCATGTTACGAACAGGTTACATGTATCTAACTCTACCGTACCTAAACTGTATTCTCTACCAAAAATTCATATGCCAGGGAAGTCGATGCATCCTATAGTATCGTCTATTGGATATTCGACTTACCACTTATCAAAATTCTTGAGTAAGGAATTTGAAAGTTTGCCCATTGCACAGCCTAGTTTTTCAGTTAAAAATTCGAATGATTTCATTGATAAGATCAAGAATATCCAATTGCAAGAGAGTGAAATTTCGTGAAATAAATTTAAAATGAAACAAGTTTATTCAATAATGAGTTTAAACAAAACATCATTATTATGACATAGATTATATATGAGGAACAAATGTTTGTTTTATACATCAAAAATCCTAGGAAGATATTTCTGGAACACAGAACGACAATATAATTACAAAATGAAAAAATAAATGGTTCTATCGGGAATATTTTGCAAAAAAAATATTTTCGGTAAATTTGAGTACAGAACTGTTAATTTATTTGTAATTATGTCATGTAACTTAAATGCAAGGAAGGCGTTTTATTTGTGCCATAAATATCTAACAAATTCTTTGTAAAATATAGACATCTAACAAACAAAAATTATAAAAATCGTACAACCTTTCGTTCACGGTAGTAACACGGAAATCCTCCTTTGCTATCTTCTTCCTCCACAAAATATTTTACACTAGCTGAACATCCATTCCCTTTGATGTTTGTTCATTATTTCCGAGTGTACCGATTCCATAGACCTTGGACTATCTTGGGGATTAACTCGAATTAAACAACTATAGAAAAGATGTAATAAAAGAATATGTAAATCTTACAAAACTTTGTATGAAACAAAATTGCTTCCGTTTCAATGACAAGTTGAACAATATGAAGGAACTGCAATTGGTAACCGTTTATCGCCTTTCATTGCTGGTGTATTCATGAGTCAATTTGAAACTGAAGCAAAAGAAGAATTAGAGTATGTTCCTAGGATTTGGCTGAGATATGTGGATTACGTTTTTGCCGTGTTTGACACTAATATTGCGGATGTAGAAAACTTAATTTCCAAATTAAATAGTCGTTTCACTTCTGTAAAGTTTACATATGAATTCGAAAATAATGGAAAACTTCCACTTTTAGATGTATTAGCAATTAAAAATAGTGACAATAGCTTAGAATTATATATATAGGAAAGATATCAGTACTCGCACCAACAACAAAAATGGCGCTGCTATCAACAAAAATGGCGGGTTTTAATTTTCTTGTCCATCGTTCACTAAGCTTCTCTCTCAATAAAGAGAGGTTTGAAAAAGAAAAAGTATTAGATAGAATTGAGTTGTATGTATGAGATATAATTGAAAAACTAACTAGGAAGCGTAAATTTTAGGACATAGGTACTTCATAATTCTACGACCTTTCAAAATAATTTAGTGACTCCAAAATATGTATCCATCCCGTACGATCCCCGGTTAACTCGTGGTTTGCGTAAGGTCTTCAGAAACGTGGGTATAACAGCAATTCATTCATCGAGCAATAAATTACAACGACTTAGGAGTCGTTGTAATTTACAGGACAATCCAAAGGATAACATTGTTCCAAATGAAAGGTCGGGGATTTACGAAATCAGTGGTAATGATTGTGATCGAAAAAATGTTGGACAAACGAGACAATTAATTAAGAGCATATGGTTCATCTAGAATATGGAAGAACAGATAAGTCTAGTGTTGCACAACATGCTTTTGACAACGATCATAGAATAGATATTAGTAATTTAAGATTAGTTAAAAATGTGACCAATAATAGACGTTGGATGCATTTGAGAGCATAGATATTATGAAATGTAAAAATAGCATGAATTGCGACAAGGGACCTATACCTTATAGCCCGCTTTACGCGTTGCTTAGAAACTGATCGTTGAAGCAATGCATGGTTAGTAATCCTTAAATATCATGGTGATATCATTAGTGACGTCACCATGAAAATAGGGTACATTTTTTAGTTTTAGATTAGTTTTAATCCCCTCAAGACGATGCCAACTTGGTTGGAGAAACGCGCGTCGAGCGAAGTAAAAGTGTTTTGGTGTTTATGGAAACTACTTCGAGTGTTATAAATAGTTTCATGATTCTTGCTTCATACTTTAGCCACGATTGTGGTATTGTTGTATGAAAAACAAAGTGATATTTTCGCCGAAATACCTTTTTTCTGTCGCGCGATCTCGCCACTGTGCGCCTAATCATTTTATGAAAGAATAAAGATTTGTTTAAAAAATAAACGGCAGTTTTAATGAAACATTTAATGAACTAATGAACTATCCTCGTTTTAATGAACTATCCCCGAATTACCCTATCTAGCTTAACAATACATTTATTTTAATTTAATAGCTGGACTATTTAGATGCCACATATTATGTCGTTCTTGTTTCTTTAGTTTCATCAAAACTCATAAAGAAAAAGTCTACTGTCTACTGCACTATGACCTCTGCTTTATATACTCGTAGGTAAGCGTATCGCTATTTTATTCCTAAATGCTTCATTAGTGTGCGCTCATTTCAAATAACACTTCACTAAATTTATCGCTCCTGGACCATTTCCCCGTGAACGCTCATGATGATCTCCATTCTTTCGATTAATAAATGGAGTCTTCTTGCCGAGCCTTTGCTGGAACGCAATTACAGCGAGGTTAATTCCAATACGCCTCCGATCCCGAAGCAGCGCCGGCGGTCTTATCTGCCAGGCGATAATAACAGCTGCTTGTTACTTCGTACACGCGTAACACCGTCGATAGCCGAACTCTGTTAATGTTAGGATGCAGGTGCTAATTGGAAATAACGTTACGTTCGGTTACTTATGGCTCGACGGAGGATCCCAGTCTCTTGTTTTTAATTGCTTGTTTTGGATGAAGTTTACTTTTTATTCTCCGTTCGGAGGGTGCGAGAACTAATTAAAATGTGCCGCAATTTGTTGTGGAAGAGAATCGATATCGCGCCAGCAAGTTAATGGATTTTTTTACGTCAAATTGTTTACAAAAAAGAAAACAGCGGGTGCTTTCTGTTTAGCAAACTTGATGTGTTCTTCGAGGCGTCATTATCGCGGTTTGTAAAATATATTTACGATGAGGAAAATAGGTATTTCAGTCATGGTGGTCATGCACTTAGTGTTACAAAACCGTTTTATTAATTTGTGATGTTTTGTCTCGCTGCGATGGTTTTTCGGGCGCCAACTTCTGTTTAAAGTGCATGCAGGTAGCACTGCAGCAACCTCGACTAACTACGAGTGGAGATGGCGGAAATCCCACGTGTAGCGCGATCGCAGGAATAAATCTCACTATCCTGTGTACAACTAATACACGTTCTATGGTTTTAACAGTTTTATTGTACCATGCAAGTCATCATTTTATACATATATCTCTATTTAGTACATCTATATACATATACGGGTTATTCAGTCTGCTTTAATTACATTTATTTATTCAAACTGGGGTGTTTTGCGGGATCAATGGTTTTACGACGGGAGTGAGTAGTACTTATATAGATGGAAGAGAATATCGACCGATTTCAACGTGTATAGAAGCATACGTGGGACAAACAGGCCCTTAGATCAATGCCGACTTGACGTCGCGAACCTGTGATGAACTGCGCAGTATTTACTGTAGCGTGATATCGGTTTTAACAATTGATACACTTATTAATTGGTTATATGACTTACTTCACACTTAGTATCACACTTAGTATCACACTTTGACGGCTTACTATCTACTATCCTTATCTTATACAATTCGGTAGTAGGCGCAGATACTTACTGAATATTTCAGCACAAGAGAGCTACTTTTAGAGACACGGCGAACGAATGTCTCCCTCACCATACGAACCTCTATCCTCTGAGCTGTTTCCTGTGCGCTACCGCTGAGCTGGTGTTCACGCGATTTCTACCATACCTGGGGCTGTGGCCAAGAGGCTGGTCTTGGTATAGAAAAATTGTTTACGAGGGTACTCTTCCCCTGAACGGAGTTATTTTCATCGTGACTGTAAGCAGAACTTTGCACCGAAATATCAAGGTTTAATAATAACTTCTTGAACTTCAATACGTTATTCAGCTTAGTAATTCAAGCAGTGTCTGAAAAATAGCGCAATGTGTGGAACATTATATCAACCTCATTGGAAATTTAATATAGAATAACTGTCAGCCTTGAAGTGTGATAGTCGGCATATCTGCATATACGGAAATAAAATGTCAATAAAAGTTATCTTAAATGTTTCATCAAATAAAAGTACTTCAAAACGTAGATGGGAGATCTATTATTGGTCGCTTTAAAAATATAAAGTCACCCGTGAAACATAACCTCATTCTGTTTGTGGGGAACGACGGAATAAATAACAAGAGATATGTTCAATATGAGATATTTCCTTTCGCACTCACTAAATAAGAAAATCCAGCTTTCCATAAACTTAAAATACAGTAGAATGCCAAATAAATATTCACATCAATATAGACATCGACAGGTAGATTAATAACTATGATTTAATAAAATAGAGGTGACCTATGCTTTATCATTTACTTACAAAGACAAAGAAACAACAAATTATTTATTTACTGAAAAATGCTAATGAAAAATTAAGTCTAAGATTAAATTTATATTAAACATATTAAAACTTTAGATAATGAGTAACTCTGAAATGTGGATTCTCCTATGCTTGAAAAATCATGGCTGGTATATGAAACTGAGTTTATTCCTTATGAGGAGTGGTTTACCAATAATAATACGAATAAATTTGGCACTAGTTATTATTTTTCGCACTTGTGGGTCAAAATTTCACTTTTCACACTAATTGGCTTACGAAAAGTATCACTTTTAATGCATGGATGAGAAAAAATTATTTAGCTGCAACCAAATACCGACATCATATCGTACATAATACGATAAAAATACTGAGGGAAAAATAATACTCAAAACGAATCGTAAGTATCGATATTACTTTACAGAAACAAAGGAAACAAATATCTGGCCGTATCCCAGCGATCTTATCCCTCGGATTTGAGAATCTGTTTATTTAACGCAAGGATTTTATATGACGCTTCAAAGAAAAAGGCCAACTGCTCATTGAACCTTGCAAGGGTATGATGATTCAAACGCAAGAAGGGAATAAGCGAGACTGTGGTATAAGGAGGAAATGGGCCGTAAGTTTCCAATAACGCGTGACATGCGAGGATTCCTTTTGAGTTTTGTCTGTTTCTATCCTATCTGGAACACTAAATTTTGTATAGTATAATATATTGTTGTATGGGTTAAAATAAATATAAATATAATTGAAACCATACAAACAGGACCTGCCTTATAGCATACCCTCAAGAAAATATAAAAATGGAATACTGCTGACGGTAGAATAATATATGAAGCCCAGCATATTCCATATTTTATACTTAAACCAATGAGTCCTTTTACCCTTTTTTTTCCGCATAATCAATAGTCTAACATAACTTGTATATATTATATTGTTAACAAAATGTAATTCATAAAATGACCTACCTTGACTTTGAGAAGTAAATGATGAAAGTATAATCGATATTTCCAACTGAAAACACTAAATAATAACTTCTCGTTAAATCGATCGATCACCTCTCGTTAAGCAGATGTGCTCCTGAACGAGACAAATTGGCCGTAATCAAAATTATCGAGTAAGTCAACATGAAGGGTTCTTAAACGAAAGGGAAAGAATTGAGACAATGACGATGATTGGCGTCGAAAGACGCCGTGAGCTTTGCTTACAGGAGTGTACCTTTTACTTAATTTAACGAACCCTAATCGACCCTCATTTCTCTTCGTCGAGGAGCGGACTCGAGGATAAAATGCATGTTAGGGATATGTTAGGTCTGGCGTATTTTAAGCAAGTGAAGATGAGATACGCAAATATTCTCACGGTGTTGATGATTAATATGGTTTGTAGTGTGTAGTACGTAGTGTGGATTTCACATAAATTCTGCAACGTAGAATTAAGATGATGTCAATGGTGAAATAACTTTATTTCTAAAGCGATTCAAAACACAGCGATTCAAAACAAGTGGTCTAAATTAGTTCTGAGGGAAGTATTATATCCAACATTTATTATTTAGAATACCGAAGGTTCAATACAAAATTAAATAATTATTGAAATATGTATATAGGTACAACCCCAAGCATATTATCCATATAAATAGTATATATTTCTAGAAAGTGAAATGCTTGCAAAAAAATAACATAAATCGCCACCAAGCAAACTTCTTCCAAATTAGATATGAATATTTTTACCATGGATAAAATTAAACACCTATTTATTTATACATACATATATATATATATATATATATATATATATATATATATATATATATATATATATATATATATATATATATATATATATATATATATATATATATATATATACACAAATACAGTCAAGACAATGTAATCTAACTGAAAATAAATAGAAGGAAAACAAAACACTAACGGATAAGAACGAAATAATACTTACTTAATAATAAGAAACGAACTGGCTGCAAAAACGATTCTCATAAGACTGGATATTAAAGGCTATGCATATGCCCTTGTTATTTCTATCTGCATTCCTATTTATTAAAACATAAACACAAATCCTAAATCTGTCATCTCAGTAATAATCGTGATGGATAAGTGGAGGAGGGCCTGAGTGGCGAATCTTGAATACCGAGTGTATCGTAAACATATTACAATTGAAAATTCAGTAGACAATGTAGGTTTAGAAAATCCGGATGCCAGAAATAGTTTTTAAATGTATTAAATACATTGTTATCTTGTAATGCTCGCACATTGACACAAATAGGGATAACAAATATAACTGAAATGAAGTAACCCTTATCACTGATAAACCTGTAGCGTTTAGACGTAGACAGTTTCAGATAATGAGCGTCAACAAATTAGATATAAATAACAGCACTGTTCTACTGGTACAAAAGTGAATACGAAAAACGGTTATGCGTTGACTATAGGGCGTTGTAAAAAACATAAGAAGCTTGCATTTTGGCCTTATTACCAAGCCAGACACGTAATAAGGCCCTGATGACACTCTCTTATAAGTCTGCCATAACTACTTAATTCTGTCCACTTAGGTCTTATGCTACGATTTTTCTTAATTATAATTGCAAAACAAAAGAAGCTGACAATAAGATTTATTTTATGACCGGCCTGATAATAATTTGTATGCTACCTTACTGCTCAGTCAGATTATAAGGCTTCATTCCATGTCTAGTACATTTGAACTATTTAAGGTTCTGAGTCTTAATCTGACACCAACACTACCTATAATCTCAAAATATTTCGTTTAAGTTACAGCTCACAGAACGCTTAATACATATAATAAGGGCCAACAAAAAACTGACTATTTAAACATAAATATTACTTATTTTATGATTACGTTTCTTATGTCACTGAGAAACGTTTATGTCAATATATTTATGAAAAATTTGGATGTGAATTTGTGAATGTCAATATATCTGTTTATAATGTAGATATACCACAAGGAATACACAGGTGAATGATTATAATATGTTTATTGTCAGTCTTTGTTCAATGCATCTACTTCTAGTTCTATCTTTGTTTATCAGATTATATAATACATCTACATATAGCTTGGTTATGGTAGTTTTTATCGACCTTGTTAAAAATAGAAATCGGATGCTGGCATACAAAGGTACAGGATTAGGGACCCAAAATGGCAGTAGATGTTACGGGGAACCAAAATGGCGGCAATTGAAAAATAAGCAGTGCTATTTTAGGGTCTATAGGGAAGAAGTAATACAGTATGTCTATATGGCGGCGAGTCCAGGGTATTCTAATGTACATATAGTACTCAAGTGACGCGACTTCTATGACAGGAGTGAGTAGTTTTTTCGAAAGGGTTAAAGGATGGCCCTTCTGCTCGTGAGTGTTAAAGAATTTCGTAGGCAGAAGGAAGTTGAGCTTGGTAGTCGTAAGTGCAAACGAATTGCGCAGCCAGAGAGGGGAATATTTCTGTTTAACTAAATTTTTCCTGGCGGTTTTCACGAGACGGTGTTCAGCTTGTTGTAGTAGGCCCTACCAAATATATGGTTACTGAATGATTAACTGCAGGAGAACGGCTTGCAAAGGTTTGTTTTGGCGGTCTTTTTCCGTTTCCTGGTATTGGAAAATTGTGTTCGGGACGCGCTGCCCTGAACCGAGTTGTTTATGGCTTGAATATAATCAGAAGTGATTGTACAATTTAATACTAATTCACAACTAGAAAGATTTTTATGGGCTATATTTACTGATTAAATTCTAATATTTGAATACGGTACTATATACCTAATGAATTATCATGATATTGACGTAATGAGGGGGAGAAGTTGCCACTCCATTACACATGTGAATACTGGTTCTACAAGCCACGGAAGTTTACCTAAATATCACTGCATTAAGTCTATAACGTCCATAATAATTTATGTATTTTTCTCAGTTTTCTAGCGAGAATATTGCGGCAAGAACGAAATCAATGCAATAAAAAGCTATGCTTACCTATATCAGAGAATAAATCATCATTATGTTATATATAAATAATTTGGCTTAATATTCATCCTCATTCAAAGTACGAACCAATTCTTTTATTAGTCTATTCTTAGCTAGTCTCTAACATATTTGTACACACGAACATCAAAAAAATAAGAAATATTGATTTGATTAACTTAATTTCATGGTGTTCTCCACACCATCTCTGAGACTTGTATAATCAACGACGAAACAAAGCAGCCGGTCTAAATCAAGCTATAGGAATGATAAATACTCCTTTTTATCCCGCCTATTTAAGAGCGAAGAAATGGAAAATCAATTTATTTCACGGACCACTTGATTCACTTTATTTACGCGGTCTGCTCTGTATTCCTTTTCTAAAAGTATTCTCAAACAGAAATCGATTAAGCATAATAGCGATGTTAACTCGCAACTCCTATCAGTTCCGATATATCAATCACTTAACTAGAATAGACTATGTCCTCAGTATATTTTAAATATGTGATGAAGTTGAGTGAGAAAATAACAGAAACCATCCAGAAATTCGCAGTAGTATTTCTAGGCATACACCTAAGAGAGATGTGACCTATGTCATAAAATCCTATGATGATGTATGGAAATTAAACATTGTAGTGAATTTATTGTTTCCTGATGTTTCCTGATGTTTCCTGGTGTTTCTAACACTGCCACGCGACCTACGTACGCAATAGCACGAATACGTACTTATACATTATTTACACCAGGATTAGTAGGACGAATAAAATTGGTCCTTGAGGAAGTGTAATGGTACGAAAATTATGTTTCTGTGGGGACCAATTCGACGCCTCGTAAAGAGATTAAGTAGACAACCTTATGGGTTACTGGCAATATAGGTAGTAACTCACTAACGTGAAGACATTCTATATAGACAATTTGTAATTCAATTATTTGATTTGCCATTGCCATTGCCATTGCCATAATACAGGGTATTTCAAATATGACGGCCTATTAGACGTATCTGGAGAACAAAGGTAACTTCCGGTTACTTCCGGTCGAAGGCTATTATTTTAAATAAAACATCCCCTATGTTATTACATTATTGGATTCTACATTCGAACCTGCGTGACTTTTATCGAGCATGTGTTACGTTCACTTTTCGTTTATTGACATAATTTAAATATTTGAGCGTATATATATTATAGGTATGTGCGTTCTCTAATGATATCTTATGAAAAACGACTAAACGCGCCCTCTGACATTCGTGATTAGGACTCAGGTATAGATGATAACCGGTTACTTTTGGCCATTACCAATTGCATTATCGATACGCCAGGTCACGTACTTACTCTGTACTAAAGTAGCACCACTTAATCCTGCTCCCTCCACGCTAAAGTAGTACCATTTATTTTGCAATGGCCGCCATTTGGCATTCCAGAAAGAGCCTTCGTTCGTAACGCTTTATAATCCCGCACGATGTAACTCGCTATAGGCAAACTGAATAACCTATGTATATGTACGTATATGTAACTGTGTGGTCGATATAGTTCATCAATTATGTAGATAAACCTGTTGTAACCATAAACTTGTGTTTTCTTGAAGATAAGGTAATACAAGGCCTATCTGTGTGTCACTGGCATTGATAGTCGTGGTTGTTAATAATTTCTTAGCGCATATTATTTACGAAGGAGAACTAGTTACATTACTTTTGTTATTTCATATTTTTTTTCGATTGTTCTGTGGCTAGGCGAGGTTGATAGTTCTGTGAATAGTACGAAGAGACAAATGTCATTTTGGGTCTTCTTGGTCTTCTTGGAAGGAGCCACCTTTTTCTTATTAATTGCCTAATAATTTTCTGGAGTTTAAGTGCTTCCCTACTAAGTAACGTACTGTGTTACAATCCGTGTTTGGATTTTTTAGGGGAGTCACTGTTTATGTGTTTTTGTGATTTTGATAATCGACGCGTGCTGTTGCTGGATTAAATAACTCTCAAATTAAGAACTTGCTTTGCATTAGTCCCTAATGCCTATTGAGAAGCATCAGGCCTAAGCCACTGTTCGAGGCTTAGGCCATGGCAGCCCGAATCCTGTTTACATAAAGCACTCGGGTGAAAGAGACGGACAGTAGAGAGATATACTATAGGGGGTCCAGTTACTAAAGGAATATATTCGTTCCTTAAATGCCCAAATAATTAAATAGTTGCGTGTTTTATTATTTATTGTTGTGTAATTTTATAAATACATTCATACATTCATATGTAGATATATGATATATAGAGTGCAATATTTGAAAATTTGTTGTAATTCATTTGGTATACAAGGTGGCTGATTTTCACAGCATCGAATAATAATGGTAGTTTCTTATGCGAAGTATGCTCGAATTCGGTTTCGTTTCGATTCTACAGGATGTTAAAGGAAGAAATATATTTTAAATACTTTGTTCCGTCAACAATAGAGGTAGCTTTCTGAAATTTGGTATATAGAAGTCCTTTTGCATTGTCTATTGACTAGTGGTTGAGATTTTTTTGTTAAATATACAGTGACGTGCAAACGGGGTATTCATACATATTGTATTTTAAAAATCGTGTGCCCTGGTTTTCTCACAGCGCAGATATAATATACAGATAATATTCCTACACACGAGATTCCTCGCTTAATGCACAAATTTTTCGTACCTTGCACTTTTTGCGATCAAAAGGACTATTTTTAGTAAAGGAAGCCGAATTCTACCACACTTTACGAAAGAAACTACCATTATTTTTCGATAAACTATCGTCTGGTAAAGTCCTGCTGTAACCTTATTTCTTTCTGTTTTTGTATAATTCTTCACTATTTACTTTCAAACTGCTTGCAACGAATATTGCTGATTGATTAATTGATTTGATTTGAGATTGGCGGGGGCTCTGCCCTTTGACGTATAGGCCTCAGTATGGTCCCGTCACGTCCCGCCTTTCGAGAGCTATACCAGTCCAGTTGCTTTAATAAAGCCAACTAGGCGGCTGAGACATAGCTCTCTAAAGTCCCTGGGCATCAGCATCAGTTGTCCCAGGTATTGCATACGTGTATGCAGGAGAATGGGGCAATTCATCAGAACATGCCCTGCTGTCACCTCATCTTCCAAGCATCCCCTACACTCAGGGTCTTCCACAAGACCCATTATGTAAAGGTGTCGTCTTAGGTGGCAGTGACCGGTCCGTAGGCCTGTCACTGTTCTTAAGTTACATCTTCTTAATTTCAGCAGCTGTCTGGTCCTCCCAGCGTCGGCGCCAGATATGAGTTCTTTAGCCTGTCTCATGCCTGGAGCAGGGTTCAGGCCCAGTAGGTGTCTCTAAAGTACCTAATTTAGCTAGTTGATCCTTCTCGTTTCCCGGTACACCAGCATGTCCTGGGATCCAAACAAGGTGTAAATTATTCCTCTGAGAGAGCGTCTCGAGGAATTCCAGAACCAGTTTTGAGCGCACTTCAACGGCACTAAGTGCCAAGATGGCAGCTCTACTGTCGGAGCATATATTGATTCTACCAGTTCTTTGTGGGCCAGCCAGAGCAAAGTATTTACTTATTTGTTCCCAGTCAGAAAAGACTCCGGCACCCGACATTCCATCCGCCCTGGATCCATCCGTATACCAGTTGGTTCCGTTGTGGACTACCATTGGAGTGTTCTCTATCCCCCACTCCTCGCGGTCAGGGATTACTACCTCCAGGAAGTTCGAGGGATATAGGTTAGTGGGAATATGATCACCACTCATGAGTAGAACCGGGCATCGTTCGGTGGCCCAGTTCCACATGCGAGAGTGCCCGAATGATCACACCTGTAATTGGTCTAGCATGCGCAGTCTATATACAGCACGCATGGCCTCCAATTTAATGAATATTTGTAGTGGCATGAGATTTAATAGCACCTCCAGAGCTCTGGTGGGAGCCGTTCTCAATGCTCCAGTCATCCCTAAACACGCAAGTCTCTGGACCCTGTCCAGTTGTCTGTTAGTTGAGTTCCTTTCAACACAAGGCCACCACACAATGGCCCCGTAAGTTAAAATTGGTCTAACAATAGTGCAGTAGAGCCAGTGGAGAACCTTGGGATTAGATTAAGACCTCAGCTTCCACCAAAGGCTCTCCTACACGTCCACAGTGCACACGTTGCTTTCCTGATTTTGCATGATATGTGATCATGCCAAGACAGTTTAGCATCAAGGTGAACACCTAGATATTTCGATTTACCATTCTGGTAAGCGTACTGATGTGCGTGGAGAGGCCGCATTGCAAGTTGTTCCTCCTTTAGGTATTGGTCAATAAGCCTTTCCAGTGTCTTCAATAGAAAACTCGTAAGACTTATTGGCCTAAATGGCTTTGGGAACGATTATTGCTATTTCCTCTAAACATCTGCATAAATAGTCGGAATATATAATAATGCAATATCAATAAGCAGAAAAATGAAAATATTATTTACGTTCTTTCGTCTATTTCACGCTACATTTCAAATGGCAATCGTAAAATTCAATTATGCGCGATAGCTGCACAAAATCATATCAGTTTAATATTCACATTATCTTATCTTAAAATTATGATGTTAATGTGGTATTATTACATTTGATTAAATGATTCTAGCCACAAGTAATTAAAATTGAACTCCTAGAGCATTATAGTTACATGTGATATTTTCAATACGCTTAAGGTACTTGCGAAAGATGCAAGATCTGTAAATTTTTTATTAAGATGAGCTTGCTTAGGAAAACCTTTTATTGTCCACTTTAAACGCAGTCGAATTATACTCAGGAGGGTAATGATAAATGTCCTTATACTCTTGCCGTTATTGAGATATTGTTCTGTAGATAGAAATATAGAGGAGTTGGATTAGGAGACTGGGGTGCCGAACTCCAAGGACCTTGACGTCTTATCCAATGGTATTCAAAGATATCAGTCAGATCTTTGCTTACGTCACGTGTACAATGAACAGGAGCTCCATTCAACTCATATCAATAATTTTGAAAAGTACTAAGCGACAAATTGTCCAAAAATACACTAACAGTGGTACTAACAGTGGTAATATATCTAAATATTTTTGAGAATTGAAGTTTTCTTCATGAATACAAAAGGCTAACTTTTTATTCATTAGTAAACAAAATTTGTAACCGAAATCTTCCTTTAAAATTATGCTGGAAATAAACAGCCTAAACAGCTACAGCTAATTAGCTTTTTAATGGGTCATAATTAATTTGCTAAATATCGTAAAGCGAAAATAAAATGTTCCCTCCACCAACAGTTACATTTCTAAAATTCGTTGCCAAGCACGTTTTGTTAAATTGTTAAATAAAATCGAGAGTGCTAGTGAGGAACATGAAAAGCGTTTTAAAATATTTCCAATCGACTTCCGAGATAAAATTAAGATCACGGAATTACAGCAGCACTAAATCAACCTGGAAATGGTAGCAGAACAGAATCTTGAATTACTGGTGGCATCTTGCCATCCTGATAAATACGATACCTTTCTTGACTTAATTACTTTTGGAAGTACGCCGACAACGAAGGATATTCGATTTTTTAATGTAGTACGTCTCCTTAAACGCTATATGGCAACATCTGACCCTTTGAAGTTTACCGATCCCCCCTTTTTCATTTTAATTTCATTATTTTATTCTTTCAGTAGAATGGACCAGATTTTAAATAATGCTCTTCTCGTCCTCTTGGCTTATTATACATCTTATTGACAGAGTTTAATATCGTTATCAGTATGTCAATGTTTATATCCATGATAAAGGTAACAAAATATGTTGTTCGTGTAATTTTATATGCTAAATCGCGTAAGAAAAATTAATATAGTGCCGAAGACAAGAGCTGTGGGTTAAAAAAAATTGTAGCACGTACTTCGGTCAAAGGTTACTACACTTTTGGGTCATCAGGTTTTAGACTTTTTACATCTACGGAAAAACTGTAGTCATTTCAGATAAATTTATCGTCTTTCATAGTAGTTTTCCATTGACAATTTTTTAACTAATAGAAACTGCTACATCAATACATATAAAATTGATGGCTCTGTTTTGTAATGTCAAAACAACAGCTTTTTACTAAATGCATATGAAAGTAAGAGTAAAACAGTAATTTTGACCGTAAATTTAGTAAGAACAATTCACACTTATTTTTAATGTTATTTCCACGCCACAGTAATATGTATTATACAGATTATAATATCGATTATATTTCAGTAGTAAATGCGGAGTTCTCTAGGGTTCTATTACGATAAAATGCTATGAAACTAAATAACAAGAAACTGTAAAGTCTCAAGGCGGCTGCTCATAAATAATAATCTACGCGATACCTATATACTAAAGGACCATGTTAATATTACAAAAGGCTGCGTTTAGAGGCACGTCAAAGCTGATTCTTCCTCTATTATTTATCAGCACTTCATGCACATAACATTGGCAATAGAAAACCGCAGCACTGTTCCTATGTTATTTGTGGCATATTCCATTTTCTATTCTTGTTGGGTATCACGTATAAAATATAAAAATGTTAAATAATAAACATTTACACCCCATCGATCAGGTTGATTTTCTAAGATAATTTTTATCCTAAAATCGTAAATGTCACAATTTAAAACAAAGCAAATACAATAAATTATAATAATACACGACGCGTCGCGTCAGTCTGTTTTTAGGGTTCCGTACCAAAGTGTAAAACGGGCCCCTCTAAGACTCCGCTGTCTGTCTGTAAGTCTGTCCATCTATCCGTCTGTTCATCTGTCACCAGGCTGTATGCTCATGAACCGTGATAGTTAGACAGTTGATATTTTCACAGATGATGTATTTCTGTTGCCGCTATAACAACAAATACTAAAAACTGAATAAAATAAATATTTAAGGGGGCTCGCATATAACAAATGGATGATATGCTAATGTATGCTAAAAAAATTCCGGAGTCGCCGGTCGGACGAAATTAATTAAAACCTTGTGTGATTTTATATATTTAGATATTTTTCCACATATGTGTAAGACAACACAAACGCATGTTTTCGCAATCGATGCGAGACTAACCTATACAAATTTCGTCACTCTACCGTTTTACAGAGCAGAGCTCTAGGATCGTTAAACCGTTGATTGAAGAGAATCCTTCAATCAATGGTTAAACATAGATTTTAAAGGACCATCGTATTTCTTTGCTGTGAAAAGCGGGACTCTCCAGATGAGTGAACTAGAGCTTGACCGATATTTAAATGCGGTAATAAAACTTTATTTAATAATTACAGACCAATTTCTGTCTTGTCAATTTTGCTGAATTACTTGAAATAATTTTATGTAATCTGTTCATAAACAACTGTCGCCTTTTTAGTGCAGTTTTTAAACAATCGATCCGCAATGTCCAATTCAATTATATTCACTAAATTTAACTCAATCAGAGGTTAAATAAAGAGGTTAAATAAAATTTCATTTTAAGATAATGGCGTTAGAGAAAACATATTATGCACTTTACAGAGTACACTTCGACCTGCCAGGAGAATGAGGTAAAAGCTTATTTCCAAAATTAACATTAGTAAAGGGGATTAATTGAACGTGCACTATCCAAGATTATCCCTGGATGGTTTATGATATTAGCAGGACCAGTTTGTATTCATCAGCAGAAATTATAGGCTCTTGTAGGAAAACAGTGTAGCACAAATAGCAACCGGAAGCGGTTGTAAGTGTTTGCTTAATATTCGTGAGCCGCAAGCAACACCTGCACCCTCTTCATGGGTTAGTAGGCGTTAGACTGGCAAACCAGGTTGAGGCACCCGAATATTATAATCTCCCCTCGGATTATGGTTAGCTACTTTATGATTTTATCTTTTGTTGCATGTTTAATTAGTTTCGTTCTGATGCCGTTATATTAATTTAAATAAGGCTATTCTCAGGTTTCCGAAGTAGGTCAGGTGGATTATTAAATATGTGAGAATAAAAATTACTCGTACGCCGCTTTTAAACACTGCGCATTGCGCAACGTTATTGAGAATTTTAGTAAGTTAAAAAAAGACGAAGTGATGGATTGTGATAGACTGTGTGACTGTAAGTGATGGACTATAAGTGAAAAAAGACGGCTGTGCTAAGAAAGTGATGGACTGTGCATTATAGACCGGGAAGTTGTGACAGATTTTTGGACGTAATTTTACCCAGTACCTATGCCATTTAGATGATATAATCATATGCATATTCTGATGATAATACATGACATATTTGAGAATCATCCGAGGTTCTTCATATATTAAAGTTAGTTAACATTTTTCGTTTGTAAATTTAGCATTTCGTACGATTTTACTTCGGCTGTCATGTGTTTCAAAATAAAATTCAAGTGAAATACTATACGAGCCCCTTCCCATATCAGTTGGCCCACCCATTGAAATCTTAGTTTTTTGGTCAGCATTAAAACATAATAAATACTACAAGCTGTGTTTAGGTCTCAAAGTAATTAATAGGGCATATTTAATCTTATGCAGTAGAAAACACCCAACTTTATTGGTCCCGTTTTTTTATTCATTACAAAGTAAGCCTACAATTCGAAGGTGATCGTGGAAAACAGACGCCACAACAATTAAACAATTATTGCTAATACTCATAGCTGTCAGAATTCATTTGATACAGCTTCAAAGTAGTTGTGTTCTTTAAAAATGGGCAGAGGAAAGGTTATGGATGACAAAATTCGTTCACTTATTATTAAATATTTCAATTGTGGGAAGTCAAACTCGGAAATTGCAAATTTAGTAGAATTATCGCGGTATAGTGTAAGAAATATAGTTAGAAGATATAAAACGACGAGTTCAGTCGCTGCAAAACCCCGATATGTAAAAAAAAGCAAGATTACAGATTGTGATAGAAGAGCGTTAAGAAGAATTATCCAGAAAAACAGACGTGCCAATTACCTCGAGTTAAGTGTTCTGTGGAGTGATGCCGTTGGAAGACGTATTTCAAGATCAACAACTCACAGAGAGGCTCACAAATTAGGATTTGGGACTTACAAGGTAAGTTTTTTAATAAAAAAAAATGAACTAGAAAAATTAAAAGTGACAATTTTGCATTAGGCCAAAGAAAAGCCACTTTTAACACCACGGCAGAAGAAAAATAGGGTAAGATGGGCAAAAGAACATAAAGATTGTACATCTCAGCAATGGCGTGCAATACAATGGAGCGATGAGGCCCGATTCGAAGTTTGTGTTTGAGATAGTCGAAGTAAGTTATTCGCAAAAAAAATGAAGCATTCCATGCTGACTGTTTTAAAAGAAAAGTAAAATTTCCTGCATCCGTCATGGTGTGGGGAAGCATATCATCAAAAGGAGTAGGAAAACTTAATTTTATTGTCGGAAACGTGGATACAAACAAATATTTGGCCATTTTGGAAAAATCACTTTTATCGGGTCATGGAAGAGTGTTTGACATCAGGCCAAGAATTTATATTTCAGCAGGACGGCGCAGCATGCCACACCTCAAATCGAAGTTTAAAATGGATGGAGGACTATGGTATACCACTTTTGGAATGGGTTTCTAGTAGTCCGGATCTATCACCCATTGAAACTTTGTGGCACGAGATGAAAAAGGTGCTACGGAAATACCCTGCTCGCACAATCCCTGAACTGAAGCAAAGGCTTCAGGAAATATGGGATTCTTTTACACCAGAATTATGCCAAGGCTTGGTTAATACTATGCCTCAACGAATTTCGCCTGTAATAAAAAATAAAGGTGATGTTACCCAGTGGTAAATTATAAAATTGTTGTTTTGTTAATTTAACGTATTTGTTCACATTTATTTCTTTTTATTCTCATTTTGTGTTAGTTATCAGTCTCAGTCACCTAAGATGCATTTTTATGGTTAAAAGAAGTTGTCAAAAGAATAAATAAATTTGGAAGTTCGTGTAGTATATTTCTTCTTCTACTTTTGCTCCATAAGATGAAATTTCTGACTAATCCCTAGGTGGGCCGACTGAAATGGGAAGGGGCTCGTAGTTACAAAGTCATAGACATATATCGTAATATCCCCCAAAAGGCATAGGTAAAATCACGTCTGCAAATATGTCACTACCTCCCGGTATATTGTGGAACATTGATTGATTGGAGAGATGGAGAGGGCCGGTAAATTTTAGTAGATATATCTGAAAACCAGGCCGAAATGATAAAAAATACAAAGGAAGAATAAATAAATATATGTCTTGACAATGTGTATTTAATGAATTGCTAAAAATGGATTAAATGCATTAGTGAAAGCATTAACCACGATGATTATTCGAATATGGATGAATATGGACACGATGAACGAATGGATTATTCTCATAAAATAAAAAAAAATTAAAATGCTTATACTGTAATATTCCATATCTGAATCTGAGGAGAAATTTACTTCTGCGAAGATAAATTATGAAAAATATTGTTTTCTATCTGGTTATTATCTGGTTTTTTTAACTAACATTAATACTGCTTGCTACCACGAGTCCAATACAGCTCTCATCATTTTGAACTATATTTTTGTCATAATAAGGTATGCATAATAAGATAGGTAATAAGTTATACTAATATCAGTTCTATTGCATTGTACTGACAGTGATACCGTAGAAGCCATAAAACAAAATAGGCGTTTTTTAAAATTAATATATATACTATAATACTTAACTATAATACTTTAATGGCGCCCCACGTTGGGCGCCATTTTTGAATAAGACCTCTTCTTTTAATTTAGTTTACCCGAACTAAATGGCCTTTGATAGGATAGGAGGTCTTTGATAAGTGAATTAGATAGTTAGTTAGAGGTTCTCATAACACATAGCTACCCCTAGATATATCACCTCAGAAAAATCACAGGTTGACAATTACTGACTTGATCTATCTGTACTTTCAATTTATATTTAAAAATAAATATATATATATTACTAGAGAGAAGTAAGACAGACCGCAGAAATTACTAGACAATAATTAATTACCAACTGCAACTTCTGTGAATCAGATTTTTACTGTAATTTTAACGGTAATTTTAAAAGATAAAAATCTGTACCTTGTAGTTTCGGAAGCGCTCACTAACAATACCGAAAATATAACCGGTAAGTTATCAAGCTATGCGAACAAGGTAAAATTAAATGATTTTGTTGGTGTCGCGTGGCTTATTTATAGGTTTCACCCTACTATTTTGCCTCGCGACGTACACACGTGGTTTCGGTCGGTCTACAGTTTGTATGTAGATATCTCGCGGTTTATTTTAAATATTTGAAATTGGGTACTATTATTCAAAATATTTGCTACATAACGGAACGGAATTTATTTACGTTACCAGACTGTGACCGTTAACAATTTGTTTTAAAAAAGAATTAAATAGTTAAGTTAATTGTTTATTTGTTAATATTATGAATTTTCATTATTGTGAATAAATAAAACTGGTTGGTGTATGATTAAAACTGGTTTTAATCTTCTCCGGATGTAACCAACTTGGTTGGCCAAACGCGCGTCGAGCGAAGTAGTTTTGGTGTTTGTGGAAACTACTTCGAGTGTTATCATTAAATCAAAGGTTCCAGCCCTATCCAGTTTTATTATTGTGTATGGTATGAAATGTTATTATTAAAAATGGAAAGGTTTAAGTACCAAAAAATATCAAAAAGGAAAATATTTATGAAATAGGTATGTGTTGATAACAAATGCCGGCTATATAAAACTCGAAACTTTTAGTCGAACTTTCTAGTAAATTTGCTAAAATTGTTTAGATTTTCATCGCTCATGCAAATAGTGGAATAATAATCCTCCATCAATCACTGTCGCCATTAAAAGTAAATTTTACAATCTTGCTATAGAATCTCAGGCCCGCCACTTAGTAAGTTTGTTCAGCTGTGAGGTATGAGGTGGTGATAATTGTTATAGTTCCTTTAAGTATTTCCTGGATTAGATTAAATATATGATAATGAGACGACAATATCGCATTCCCCCAAAAAAGGTAATTAGTCTCAGTTTCCGGAGTAAGTTCTAGAGGAAAATTCCTCCAGAAAATAGCTATGTGAGACATTGTGGTAAGTAAAAATAATTCAGAATTAGAGATGTAACATAAAAATCACGCTTTTCAATTTTACGCTTTCATTTCAGTTACTAGAACAATTTATATTAGACGATGACATCCTGGCAAAATTGAAGAATTAGGTATTTTATATAACATATTTCGTTTCCGCTTCTCGACTACCCTATACCTTGTAATAATACGGAGCTATCGAATTGCCATCTGCAGTACTGCAAATCATTTCTTTTATTTAATAACGCCATAGTGGAGATATAATATAATATTTCACGTAGCAATTGCCGTATTTCAATAACTTCTAGTACCTACTAGGATGTTTCTCTATTTTACTAACCCCTAGGTAATTTATTTTTAAATTTTTATCTTTGTTGCGAACAGTAAATATTACTGTATTTAACTATATTTTTAAATGAAAGCCATATCAGTTACTACGTTACCCTAGATACGGCACAATGGGGCCTTAGATAGCTTCAAGTTGAGATCGGAATGTCCAGAGGTCACGTGATTTACAGGAACACTATCTTCTGCAGTCACAATTTAAAGCAAGAATATTAATAGTTTGTGAAATTTTCACTTTGTTACAGTACTTGGAGGTAATAACAACTTTGCGTTTTGTTGTCTACCTATTACATAACTTTGAATCGAAATTTAGACACAAACATATACCATGCATATGTTTGTGTTTTGTTTTTCATTAAAATATCCCTGCCTAGTATCAAACGCATGTTCAAAAACAAAAGCCACTACATATATATTTATTAATTATTTACAACGTAGTTTTTAAATTTATTTCATTAAATAACAAATGTATTATTTATGAAAGTACGAGTAAAATGTCATTATCAGTGAATAATAATTTAACTTAATTTAATAATGGCAGATATATTTTCTAAATTACACAGATAATCCGCTTCTACAGTAAGATGGATGTACTAAATGTAGAGTCAATATACTTATTGGGAAAATTACTGGTGGGCAATGTATCTCTGACAGATTCTAATTGGCTCTTATTTTTTACCCAATATCCCTCAATTCGTTTTCAATCTAGTAGCAAATTAAGTTATAAAATAGGGAAATGATTTAGAACTGGGATTACATGGGCTTTGAAAACCCGATAAGGCGATAAGTTATTAACGTTTTATTTGCAAGACAGCTAGTAGATTTTCCTTATAGGGACCTTTCTCATCATGCAGTCTTATTTTCACTTAAGAACTACGAGATTATACATGTGGATACTATTATTTGATATTTTCAACTTGGATAGATATATAGATAAATAATTTGTATCAAAATACACAGTGTTTACATAGAAGCGTAAGATATGCTAAATTTCGGCACTCAATAAAATTTAATCAGAAACTTTAGATATATATAAAGCATTAGGCATGTATGCCTAATGCTTTAATAAAGAATGTATCTCATAACAAAATCATAATATCATAATAATAACAAAAACAAAGAATATATATCATATACAATAACCATTTCACCTACTTCTACAATATACAATAACGGTTAACTTTTTTTTATAGTTCAAAAACATAATCTATTGAGTATTGCGACTCTACCAATATTTAAAATATATTTTATTGCATCCTTTTTAAATTTCATTATGGCGAAAGTGTTTTTTATTTGTTGAGGTAGTGCATTGTATAACCTAGGCGCTAAATATTCATAGCAACTTGGCCAATGGTTTTTAAGGATGTTTTCGTTATAAAAATGTCATTTGTTTTATTTCTTGTTTGATAAGTATGATCTAGAGGTTCAAGTTTATTTTTATTTCTAAATTGATTAATTATAACGTTAAAGAAATATAACTGTCTGATGTCCAAAATACCACTGTCAGTGTAAAGTGAATCAGTTGGGTAAGTACGCTCCTTATTGTATATTATTTTTATAAATAATTTTTGTAAAATTTCTAATTTTTTTAGGTGAGTTGTAGCTACTCCGCCCTAACCAAGAATCCCATAAGACAGTCTTGATTCTACTAATGCGTAATATAACATTTTTAAATGGGATACATCCAGTATATTTTTTAAATATTTTAATTTAAACAGAACATATCAATTAAAAATCTTAAAATTGCAAAGAACTTTACATAGACCTAATTGAACCACCTCCAGGACTAAAGAGTGCTCATGTTTTAAGTGATTTTTCTAGTAAATTAGAAATTAGTGTTCATAGAATTGGCGCCCATAAAACAAGAATGATTCAACAGAGAAGAAATAGTGTAAGTATCCTGTAAGCAAATCAGACATTTATTCGTCATACTATTGCTATTAACAATTATCATTCCAACGTGGGACTTTCTTAAAAGAGATTTAATAATAATTATTTTTAACCTTACAATTATCATCCCAATATATATATATATATATATATATATATATATATATATATATATATATATATATATATATATATATATATATATATATATATATATATATATATATATATATATATATATATATATATATATATATATTGTTAGAAATCGATCCTGGTGGGCCGCTAGATGAAATAAATCCAGTTACCGGAGCCTACAATGACGCTTGCCTCAATCGAGTACTTATCACTCGACATCGTAGTCTGTCGAATGTCATTAGAATCCATGTAAACATTGCTCTAAAATTGTTAATTAATTGATTAATCAGAAATGTTGTCAAGTTTGTAGAAACAGTGTAAATTAGTTTAATCCAACAGCAGCGGTGGGATAGTTTTCACGTTCTCCTATTCTACTTATGAATTGTGCGCAAGCGGACTTCGTCATGGAAGAATTCATGACGGAAATGGTGAAATGCATTAAACATTGTGCAACAGCGCCGCATCAAATGGACTTGCCCCTTTTTAGACCTTAGGCTATAGAGATTTTTTAGGACATAAAAAAATAATAGGTAAAGAACATTGCACGGTTTTATAGTTATTATAGCTATTATTTTTTAATACCCTAAAAAGTTTCTACAGCTTGGCCTACTAGGGTAGGATCACTTTCCGCAAATCGTAATTGATTGTGACTTTTGTGAAATCCAGTATTAAAGTATATTTTTAAGAACACTGATTTGCTTTCGTCGTCTTACCCTGGGGTGAGAAGATGATTATCAAGGTGAAAAAGTGGGTATTACTTTTTACCTTGAAAAATAACAACGTATTAGAAATAACAAAAATGTCCTTTGATATATGTATAACGATGCAAAAAAACACAAAAATGTTGTATAAATCACACGGAAAACAAAATATAATAAGCCTTCTCCTAAGATATAATGAATTCCTATTAAGTAAAGAATCAGATACCTACCTATTCTAATATGCGATAGAATATTAAAAGTTCCATCCATATCAGATTTGTCACAGAGAAGAGATTTCTTAGATCTGTACGATTTATTAAGTCTGTCCTGCCAAAACGACATACGTTATAGAAATAAAATGTGTCTCACGGTACGTGTTACGATATAATGCAATGAATATAACAGAATTATAGAAAAAAAAGGCAAAATCAAAATATCGCACGTTAAACGTTAGTAAGATTCGATTCCTCTTATATGTATCGTCACCTAAAATAGAAATTAGAGTTGTAATAATGCCTGGCAAGCAGTCCGCTCCTCGGATGGATACGTAATACACACCTCTCTCTCTCTCTCTCTTGTGATGAAATCTTCTTTTTCTAAAGGCATTATTGTTTGCCTTGTATGATGTAATCATCTTGCTCTAATAGTTTCTTTCTTGACGTCATCCATTTCGGTATTACAGAACTAGTTCAGTATTATAGAAATATTCGAAGAAAAGCTGACAGTATAACTTTCTAGGTGTTTTGTTTCCGTGGAACAATGAGAACGGGGTTTATAAAGAACACCGCGAGCCACGAGACAGGAAGTTTCTGATGGGATAACTCAGGCATTTTACAAGATAACCCAGTAAGAACTGGGAAAGTAGTGGAATAAAACGGATTTAGCGATCAAATGGAAAATGCAATCAGGTGGACGGTTCGTGGCCATGGAAAGAAACAAGCTATACATTTTAATATACCGAATGCGTCGTTATAACGCCAAGTCAGCGGAAGAAAAATCGTGTCACTAGGTTTTCTAATAAATGATAACAACATAATACGATTAGTAGGTAAAAGGTGGAATATCTGGATTCTGGAAATACAAGAATTATGGTTTATTTTTAAATTGTATTGATATTATAATGATCTACATTTATCCTATCCGACGTAAACTATGATATATTTATTTTCTACCTAGCTTTGAGATAACAGTTTTTATCTAAGAAAGTGGCGGCTTGTGGGTTCTAAAATAGGTGAAGAGTTGGAAAAAATTACGTCCACTTACATACGGCATTTAGAAATTTTTTTAACACTTTATTGTAAAACTAAATTTAAGTGATGATCTAAACATTGAAGACTCCCTACTTGTGGAACATGTTCTTCAATTTTTGTTTGCAAAAAATATCATAGCACTGAGCGATCAATTTTGATTTTTATAGTTGTATCGTTCCAAAGAAACGTGGAATAATGTTGCAACTGCCCTAATATAAAAAAATCCAACAAATTGTTTTCCACGAATATTTCACTAGAATTACTATAGCTAAAAATAATAGAGTTTGTGATTTTTGCACAATATCTGTCGTATCATCAACGTATCATCTACAAAAAAATTCTTAATCTATTCGAGCTATGAACAATCAAATAGAGGGGTAGCGCAACGTACGCTTAGCATTATCTTGATATAAAGCAATTCTATGATCACACATGATTACATGTTTTATCTGATTTTGCAGTAAAATAGCTAAAGCGTCTTAAGCTCATTCTTAAACCACTCTTAAGGTAGAGGGGAAACTACTGAAAAAAACGCCCCAGATTTTTTTTCAATGGATTCCCCATCAGGTCTATTTCAAAGCATAATTTATTTTTCCTCTCCTCAATTTATTTTCTTCTATATTTGGGCTATAGAAGGAACATTATTACTTAACTCTTATATGCACCAAACTCCAAATTAATCATAGGCTATCGGACACGTGCGCAACTGTTACCATGACAACCGTATAATTTGGTGCATTTTATAGTAACAGTCTATTATCACGTCACTTTCATTTAAACTGTGGTGTGCTGTGGTCTCTTGCATCTTACCGACATAGGTAGTCGGCGCGCAATAATTTTATAGTTGCCGTTATTTGAAAGATCTATTATTAATATTAATTGTACTTGCTTCTAAGTACTTGCTAATAATAATTTAATCGCCGTGCGGCACCACACGAGCCGTCACTGATCTAAGGTCCAATCAATAAACTGGTACGGAATATATAGGTACACAATATAAAATCGCTAGACTTTAATAATCTACCAACAGCTTGTGCTTACGGCAATAAATACTATACGCCTACATTAAAAACAAAGTGGATATAAAATAATATGAATATTAATATCCCTACTCGTACTCTAGGACAATAAAGATAACTTTAACTTTGCTTTAATAAAAACTCTTAAACTACCGAAGCATTTTATAAGCATATTAACTTTAATGTGTAATGAAATTGTGCTTTGCAAAGCCAGATAGGTATCTTTAGAGAATATAACCATTACTGGAGGCACGTTTTTTTGTTTAATATTGAGAATGTACCATCTCATATAAGATCTTCTTTATCTTATAAAAGTTTTATACGTCCTTTGCAATGACTTTATTAAAAAATAAGTGTCACGAGAAATATCGTAAACAATATTTCTCGCTGATCGGTAAAAATTAACTTTGTTCCTGATCACCGGAGCAGATGACAAAGGATGCTTAGAAAATCCGCATCAAATAACGATGCCATCGTTTGCTGTCGTCAATAATAACATTTTTAGGACATACTGCAACGTAGATTATAGCAATAATAATAAATAGTCTTTACTGCAATATTATACTCAATTTTATTCATGTGACAGGAGGTGAAAGCTACCTGTAAGCTTAACCTTTTATATGTAAAAATGTAGTACATCAAGCATCATTATAATTGCGTACATAAACAGTATTCCTCATAGCAGTGTTTTTATAGAGGTACGCTCTAATAATCCACTATATAAGTAGGCATTGGCTGTAGTAATAAAATACGTTTCGTACATGAAAAAAAACGAAAACTTTCTGATCTATTTTAAATATTTCAAATATAGGTACCTAGTTTCTTATATACATAGCGCAGTTCAAAGGCAGTTTTTTCGATCATAGTAGCGCAATTAATACGTGACCCAATCCTATTAACACTGCATCTTGTTCACAGATTTCAACATAATCAGCATTTAATAATGGTCCATTACTAATATTAAAATATGAATGATGATATGACTTATTCTTATTTCATTTGCGTTTTTATCATTACAAAACAAATTGACTGAACGTGGAACGTTGCTTTAACAATGAATAACTAGTTTGTTTTCCGTAGAATTATTTTAGTGTTAAATATGGGTAGAAACTAAATTTCTAAGAAAATGTTCTTCCTTATATGATTTTTCCATGAATTGTTCACAAAATTCCATTCTTCTGGCATTATCCGCATGAAAAATTTCTTGTATTTTTCGAACATTGTATAATCTGAAACCACATTTTTTAAAACTGCCCTAATTGTTGATCGCATCGAATAATTTACTTCAGCAGCAATTTGTGAAGTAGTAAGAAATATTAATATCTGCCATGGACTTGAACCTGTCACCTTGACTATTCTTAATTATACCACTGCAATTTTTTTCTGCTTACGAATGATATTTAAAAAAATTAGAATGCAGCTGATGTTACCGTGCCAACCCCCAAGTGTCTAGGCGGCCACTGCAGAGTGCAGAGGGCTCTAGACGGTTGTATCCGTTTGAATCTGTCAATTCGCCTGATGAGCGCCCCTATGATCGAAGAGGCTTTGCGCTGTCTGTATACTATAATATACAATAATGCAATACAAATGATGATATATAAATTTATTGCCCTCATTCATACTAATACAGGACATGTTTAAAGGTTTCCTGATGCTTTGTGACTCAAGTAATCTTTGTTGTTCTAATAATTCAAAGTGTTAACAATTCTCATATCAGTGTAATTTCGTAATATTTTTTGATATAATAAATTCATCTATAAAATGATATATTATTTGCTAAACTGAAATTTTATATACGTTTCTTTTAATTCCTACTCTATAAATTTTTCTTGCTTCTTCTACAAAATTTCTAATTTCCTTAAAACTAATGTGAGCATCTAATAATGTAGATGCAGAATATCTAGTAGCTTCATATTCTGCATCTTAAAACTGATTTTCCTGAAAGGAAAACTGTTTAAGTCAGAACCTGGTGTTTGGCGTCTCCGACATACTGGGTGTGATTATTCTTCCCTCCTTAACTTGTTCTGCTAATACAGGTTACTCAGTTCACCTATTTTTGGAAGATATGGCTTGAAACGCAAGTGAACCTTCTACAATTTACCTTCACAAATCCGCATGACTGCGCCACTTACGCTTCGCAAGTCAAAGATTTGCTTTTTAAAAACATTTTTATTTTCAAAAACACAATATTTCACTGCAGGCCGAAAGAACCGAACTTGTTAAAAGTGAGAATAATAATGAATAATAGTGAGCAATGAGTAAGACTCGCTCCTTATCGTCTATGCAACATTATATAAAATAGAGATTGGAGCTGTAATAAGGCCGATTGAAGTGCCGTTTCTGTGCCGAAGTGGATATGGAACTGTGTACTGTGAAGGCAGTTATTGTACACTACAACTTTCATGCAGTCGCAGTTAACAACCCTTATGTAGTGCAGGGAGACTTCTTTGACAGATGATGTATATTCATAGTGTATGCGGCAGTCTAAATAAACCCATTTCAAATCAAGCTAATGCATTAAGATCTGTCTAAGCCGCAGAATGTGTTTTACGTCCTGCTTTATTGAACGAACACTACTTTAGTATAAAGTGAATACATTACATCGAGATGGAGTATTCTCCGAAATAACACTGTTGTCGTTTTATAGCCAATATAAAATGAAGCACAGAATAAAAAACACCCTTCTTTCGCAAATGATAGAGACAATAATTCTAAAAGCTCCATGAATCAGAATGCGGCCAGCTCTGGTTCATAGCTAGCCACAAACTTCATGGAAATATTTACATTTAACGGAAATACATTCAGGTCTAGTTACATTGTTTTGAATTGACATTTTCACTTAATTTAAGTAAAGGCATCGTCTATGTCGGGAGATCATAATACACTATACGATATACAAGCATATACAATAATACACCAAATTAAAATTAAATTAAATTCAGTAGCCTTCCACTAACGAACAGACTATAGTACAAGCGCAAACAAACACTTGCCTATAACCAACGAACATAGTATAGCTGAACGCCAACAAGCTACGCGCATGATTGGTCCAAACATAATATCGTTATAACTAAATAATTAATCGTCACGAACAGCTGTTTCAAGTTAAATTAAAATAGACAAGTCATACTAATAATTATCACATATCAATCACTAATAAACTGTGTCTAAATTAAAGGATTAATACGGAAGCATAGGTGACAACAAAGGATTCGAGAGTATAGCTAGGAAGAAAAATGTGGAAATTGAAATTAACTCTAAATGAATTACCTTAACTGAAAATATTGAGAATTCAAAATTATGTTTTGTGATAATTAAAGTGTAATAGTTTAAATTGAAATTAAATAAATCAAATATTATAAATTAATCTGATTGGCCCGATCAAAATAACAGAACAAGAAAGAAGTAGGTAACCAGGAAGTTGAATCTGTTTTTCAATACAGTGCATCCGTAGCAACTAGCAACAATTAAAAAGAGTCTAGTTACGGCGTTCAAAGAAGCAACAGCCACGCTCGTGAATTTTATAATTTTTATTAGGAAAAAGTAATTGTAGTTAAAGTAGGGAAAAGCTTGGTAGCGTCTCAGTCCAGTGGAAGAAAATTTGCAGTCTATATATCAAACAAGAAAATGAAACAAACTTTCACAGTGATTAAAGTGATAGCAGAGTAAAAACTACAGCCCAGCAGCAAGTAATATAAATTTGAGGGTAAATAAATCCCTAGGCGAGATCCCAGAAAGGCGGTCAGCATTCCAGAAGTAGTGCAGCGATATCCCGCTAGGTGACACCACCACCAGAGCCCAGCAGCAGTGTACTTCACGTATAAGTGAAATCGAAATACGTTTTGTGAAAGTTCATAAAATGGAAAATCCTTAAATATAAACATGAAAGGAAATGAATGCATAAATACACAAATAAATAATCACATAAAAGTTAGCAATGGTTAACAGAAATTACGTTTGTTTGTTACCTTTTTGTCACTAACTTAAGACTTTGTAAACAAGCCCTTAACAAAACACTCACGCATTTCACTGTTGCAATATCTTGTAAATGAACCTCTGGTGGTGGAATTCTGCAACTTGCTGAATCTAAAATGGCGTCAAACGGCTGCTTTGGTGACTGTTTTTGATTTATATTTTTATTAATTATCATAGTTTGTTATTTATTATTGTAGTATTTATTAATAATCATTTATGAAATAAGCAATCATTCATGCCATTACGCGAGAATCACAAGTGACTGACAAGATATGAAGCCAACAACATCAACTTTGTACCGAAAGGAAAACAATAATCCAACTCGGGCTTGCCCAGTTGAATTGTTCTGTGCAATATCGAGTCAGAAAGTCAATATTAACGGATGTGAAGTATAAAATTAAACATACAATTGTGCTTCATATGCGGACGCCGTGTATCCAGAAAAAATAGAGAAATTAACGCTGTGCCCGTCCGAGGCAACGCGTCAGAGAAATACTTACGCGAAACGCAAATATTGCTGCCTTGTCGATTATTTGAATTTTGTTTTATAATAAGGATAGTTAAGTTAGATTTTTTTTAAAATATGACAAAAATATAAAACTATTTTTATAAGAGTTATCAGCCTCTGAAAAGTGTCCCAAAACTTTCGGACCATACGTTAAATGAACCATATCAATGTAAAATAACTATTGAACACAATAATAGTAGTGAATATAATTTCTTAATTTAAAATAAACGTTTAAGAGTACTATGCAAGTATACTGCATATTACATTTTAGTATATACGAGTATCTAAGATACAAACTTTTCACTCCATGTAATTTATAGCCAACTTATTGTCTCAAAGGGATACAGACACAACAGACTTTTCATTATGATTAACAAATAATTTACGTCTCCGTTTACTTGGGTCCTTCTTACCCGGTTTATTATAAGCTTGGCCGATCTACGGTAAAATCTGGTGAGCTTTCGCACAGACGAGTATGTTGATTAATTAGACAAATTTAGTGCATAGAAGCAAGGGACGGCATTCGGTACAAGGGACTTTCTAACGTATGCAAAGTTTTAGTTAGTAGCTTAATTGTAACGTGCATCTCTATGTCTGCAAGGGGACAGAACTTTAATTAAATTTATATTTTGCAGCTATTCAAATACAGGAGCTACTTACACAACTGAAATGTAGTTTTCAGTAGGTATTTTACTTTTAATCAGAATAGTAGTAATTGCGATTAGCGAGTTTATTCCAGATCGAGGCGTCTTCAAGCGCTGCCATGTTGCACTGGACCTATAGTTGGATAGCTTTCATAAGATTGTAATAAATTATCGTACATCAATTGCAGTAATTTTTCATGGGCTGCAATAATATTATTTTGGTGTTAGTATGCCAGGAAATGAAGACATGAATTCGGAAATAAGTAGTTCTAAGCGGATTATTGTTTTAAGTTGTAGAGTTGACCCTTAGGAGTAACATTCCAAAAGCCCCAGCCTTAGACCTCTCAAAGACTAGGCGTCCTAGCGAAAAGGTCATTATATACCAAATTAAAGAAAATTAAATAGTCTACTGAAAATGTTCAATATATTTTTTCGCTGGGGTAGTAGTAAGGTTGTACGTGAGTTTGAAATTGCAAATAGCTTTATGGATTCCCCATTGGATTCCCCATTGGACTCCAAAGTAACAAAGGAATATATCACAATCAGGGTTTTGAAAATATTTCTCACAAGTAATGACTGCAAGAAAATTAATAAAAATAAAAACAATATGGGAACCCAGATTGGAACCTTGAGGAACACCCGAAGTTGGAGAAAATGATAATGCACTAAAATTTAGATATCTGACCATAGTCTATCAAGTGTCTATCGCTTAAGTAGGAGGTGAACAATTTAATCAAAGACTCAGAAAAACCAATACTTTCTAATTTTAAAAGGAGTATGTTATTGTCAATATGATTAAATACTTTTTGGAAATTCATATAGACAACATCGACCTGATCTCTATTGTCCAAACCATCAGATACGTATTGTGGAAAAACTGCTAAATTAGATATTGTTGACCTCTTATGCATGAAACCATGTTGGCGTGATGAAATAAGCTGCCTCGTAGAGTAGGAAAGTATATAGTATGTACTATATAGTATGGTTTCAAAGATTTTAGAAAAATTATACAGTAGCGCAATGCCTCTATAATTTGATACGTCATTTTTCATTTCCCTTTTTTGGTATAGGGCGTCTATGTTTTTTTTTGCAATAAGATGGGAAGGAAGAATAACGTAGGATGCCATTTATTAAAATATACAGTGGCTAGGCGAAAACATATGCACAGTATCTTAGAACGAAACGGGGAGCACCATCTACGCCCATTGTAAAAGTATCCTAAGATCGTTTCAGATTTTGTAAAACAACTTCATATGTAACATTCTGCAAGTCTATGTGAAGTCTTAGATTGTTATATAAAGAAAAACCAGATGGATTAACTAGTTGCGATTGAATTAAGACGCTGTTAAAGTAGTTAACTGTCGTTATAGTACCTTACAGAAGCTATACGTGAGGAACCTTTCTTTTTTTTTAATAAAATTCGAAAACTTTTTGGGATTACCAGATAACGATCGCTAAGAATCGTTTATAAATGTTTTATAGGTCGCATCAATAAGACGTTTATATTTGGAATGATGAGCTCTGAAAGCATTGTAGAGATCAACTGATTTAAGATTTTTGTACTTAGTATATGCAGCTGATTTTGCTTAGAGCGATTTAATAACTCTCCCTGTGAACCAAGGTGGATAGTGGCGAATATTGGATGAAGACGTGTACTGTAGTACATCTATATCGAAGAGACTATATAAATTGTCGTAAAATGGATAGCATAAATCATTCACATTATCTACATTGTATCAAAATTAATCATAGGTTGTATCAAAATTAATCCGAATGCGTTTATGAATATCCATGTTATCAATATATTGTTTAAAACAATTATAAAAACATAAAATGAAGCTACCTTACATTACCGCCTTAAACTAAGTCGGTCATAAATTATCGGTTTCAGGTACCGCCTTAAATATTCGCCAAGTTAATTCACTGTCAAAGCTGTTGACACATGTCATATCTGTGAATGGGGGCGGAGACTGTAATAGCTTTGTATACTTATCTAACGTGATTTCACTGTGAGTTTATTCAGCATATAATTGAATATCTTCGGTTCCCTGCACATCATATAAATCCGGGTGCGTTGTATTTCTGCTGATAAATGCCGGATTCCCTTAAATCCAGATAGAAACATCACCTGCAGCAATATTAATTGGGGTTAATGATTAACACTTATCGTCAGTCCTGAAAATAATCCATGGATAATCTGCTTGCAGGCAAACTGTTAAAAGCTCTCAAATGCTATAATATAACAAGTAGAGTTATAAATTCTAGGGTAAAAGTATCAATAAAATAAGACTGCCGTGTTATCTTCAACATAACTTTTATGACAGCGCTTTAAAAGCTGGTATAGTGACATATAGTGGAGGAAGAGAAATGCGAATTAGCTTGAGATGTTTCTGTTGTGATCTTAAGTGGCAAGTTGTCATTTCAGGAATTTCCTGTAATACCTACAGGATTGGTGTTATAAGGAATTACCGTCAATCATCTGACCGAGTTTTTATCTTGTGTCACAACGAAACGTGTTATTTCCGTCCTTCCAGAAAATCTCAAGTGGGGAAATCTGTGGCTCAGTTTTTTCATGGTATAACTAATTATATACTTCGATTTGTTTATTTCTTTAACTCATTTGGCAAATTCTACAATGGATGTTACTCTTAAGTAGATAGCAGTGCAAAATAATTAACTAACCGTTATGTTTGCATTTGATACAAAACCGAAACGGCCGAAAACACAAATAGCTAAACGCAACAATATATAATGAGTACGGGTAGATATTCACAATAAGACTGTCAATACCTGACAGACCGTAACGTAAAATAACGTATTATTATGTGTTCTAAACGCGGTAGTTATCGTTACAAATTGCCTGTTATGGAATTTCCTCCAAGTGATTGGATGGTATAGAGTTAGCAGTTTTATAAAGAATGTCAGACGTCTCAAGGCAGTTTATGCTTTGTTGGCTACAGCGAGGAGTATGTTATTGCATTTCCGTCCTCGGTGCAGAAAGTCTGGAAAGTCAAAAAAGTTTTTTTCACGATTGTCTAACAATATGTATATATATATTGTAATGTATATTTTAATTACTATGATTAATTGATTTATTTGAAGCTCCATATTGGTATGCAAAAATTGTAATGTATATAATGAGGTTCCACGTTGGGATGATAATTATTGAATATGATATTATATTATGATATGATATAACTGTGAAATGTTAAAGTTCTACATTGTTGGATGATATTTGTAATATTAAGAAATCATGTTAAAATTTAAAATATAATAAAGTATTACTAATAGATTTGATAACAGAGATAATTTCAGTGATCGCAGAGTAAAGAAACACCTGATAAAGTAACAGGATACTTACGCTGTCTCTTCCCTATTGCTTCATTCCCAAGGGCGCCAGTTCTAAGAACACCTATTTATTTTGAGGAAGGTTCACTGTAGCGCATGAGTCCTCTATGGTCCGTAAGGGGAGGTTCAATTAGGCCTTTATATTTTGCACTATGTTTCTCTTGAAAGGTTGAAATAATTTTGACTGATAAATGAATCTAAGATATTTTATATGAAGGATAGAAATTTTATAATCTTCTCAATTATATAATGTAAATTGTGAAGTTTGAAATAATAATAACAATAACGCAGAAGCTACATATATAAGATTGATTTTATTAATATAGCAAAGGCAGTAATGTGTTAACGACAATTAAATGCAAAGCACAAAGAAGAAAGTTATGAATTTTGCAAATTATATTGCAAAGCGGAAGTATGTTTGTCTGTACATATGTAAGTTATAATGCAAGATAGAAACTCCTACGTAACTTAAGCTAATTACATGGGCATGAGCCTCTGGAACAATGTATCCTGTATACCGGGTGGTCTAAAAACAACCGGAATTTTATATTTCCTCAATAGTTTCGTTAATTTTTTACCGATTTTAATTGTTGAAGTACTCAATTATAACTAAAAGGTCAAGTTGTAATACCTCTCCGCTTTAATTACATTACCTTAATTAAAGGGCCTCTCATCCAGGAGATGTGACGTAATGAATTTTTATTTGTTGCCTATCGGCTGCTCAGTTAAATACGGAGGTCGTGGATAAGTGGATTTGCTAGAGGCTTTCACTTAGATACCTTTAGATATATCACCAAAAAAATCACAGATCGACAATGACCGGCTTGATCTACTTCTACTTAAAATTTTGGAATTTACGGAACGGAATTTATTTACGTTACAAAGTTATAAGGTAGTACAATCATATTTAAATTTTGTTTAATATTGTAGGTGGCGCTAGTCACCAAACTTAATGTTTCTGTGTAATTCGCTGTATTTTTTTTTATTGATAAATAATAAAAATAGTAAAAAAGTATAGTAAAATAAGTAAGAAAGTAAGTAATAAAATAGACATTTGTGAATATTATACGACAAGAAATATTAAAATCTTTTTATCATAGCTTCGCTGTAAAAAAATGGAATTTTTTATTTCTTCAATATTTCCGTAAATTTTTCCGTTAACAGTTATATTACTGGATAGGGGTGGAACCTTTGATGTAACTGTAACACTCGGAATAGTTTCCACAAACACCAAAACACTTTCACTTCGCTCGACGCGCGTTTCGCCAACCAAGTTGGCATCATCCAGAGACGATTAAAACGTTAAAAGTTCAAAAGTTAAAAGATTAAAAGTTATATTACCTTATAACTTGATCTTTGAGTAATAATTTAGTATTTGAATAATTAAAATTAATTATTCAAATACTAATTAAAAAAAATTAACGAATCTATTGAAGAAACAAAAAAAGCCTTTTCCTTTTTTTGGACCACTTCGTATATATTTTATACCGGGTGTGACAGTATCATGGTATATCTTAAATTTTGAATATAATTGATTTTGATTGATAATATAATTGATTGTTTAAATTCTAATATTTGTGATTTTCTTTACAAGTGAAATTACACTAATTTTCGAGATTTAATTTAAACACCTTGTATATTATTGAATTTTTGAATTCTGTATAACATTCTGAATCTAACGATCACATAATTAACATTTCAAACGTCAACATTTTATATAATTTAATTTTTAATTTTTCACTTAAGCGTTCCATGACGGTCGGATTTATTCTAATTGACCCGTGTTGCTAGTGAAATCCAAATCAAGTCAAAAACACTGAATTATTGATTTATGATCAAATAAAGTTCATCAAAAAGCATTTTGATGAACTGCATGATGCATGTGCAGTCGAGGAATATGTCGGTATGCAAGTGTATTCCTACCGCAAGACAAACGTAAATTTTGGACCAAACTAAATCTCGGGCCAAACTAAATAATATGTTTTGTATAATAATAATAGTAATTAGTTTGCTCTGTAAGAAAGCAAAAGTATCCCTCTTTATCAGAATCTTTTCGAGACAACATTTAATATTTATAAGATACTCAAATTTGCTGAAGTTTCCAGGGAAATATTCACGGTGTTATATAAAGTTGGCAGGGGTTTCCACATGAGAATTATGAAAACAGACGCTCCCTGCTTACTAAGAGTTCTTAAGCAAAACTAGTGTTTGGGGATTTCATTGGCGCAAAACAAATATTTATAGGATTAAAGTTTTATTATGCTCCAAGTCCCATGGGTTATTCTCATAGATTTTGTGTTTTAACATTAAGTGGGTCACCATGTAGGTATAATAATGGGCGGTATGGATATTTTTTTAAACATTAATATCTGAAAATGTCTAACATTAGAGACGAAACGTATAAAACAGTATTTTTCAGAAGCACGTTATCTTCAGCGACTATTATTTTAAATGTTTCCTTTTTATACTTACCTCGGCTCTCTCAATATTTCTTTACGCTATTTTTTTATTGTAAGCAGTTGTTAGTGCCCCGTTGAGAATCACTTGGGAGGAATAATAAAAGCTGGAAATGAATATAAAGGAAAATAGTAATATTTTATGAGCGTTATATACACACGAAAACCCATTCGCTCTACACTGGCGATCAAAATAAAATCTTTAGAAATTGATTGATTTTATGTAAGATTCGTCTCGAAGCATGAAACAGAGGGACGTTTTTAGTATTTATATACTTCCTAAAATGTACATTGTTAAACAACGTGTATAAGTTATATAAAAGTAGTGAATACTCTCAATTCACCTTCCGAAATACTGACACTCGTATACATGGATTTGCGATATAAACGCAAACCACGTTCTTCAAATACTTTATGTAGATTTTTATTCAAATGTTGTGCCGATATTTTTATATAAAAAAATGGCATCTACGTATATGCCTCGCCTAGAAAATAGCAAACATGGTGCGTAAAGGTTTTTCTATGTTATATCCTATCGGATTATGCTTGGCACTAGTATTCCTCAGAGAATACTCGCATTCAGCTATTTTCGCTTCGATTAATTTCCATTAGCAATCCTTGATGAAAATATTTGATGTATTGGTCTTGTTTCATATTACTTTTTCTTCTTTTATACCGATTCCACTCATATAATTAGCTTAATAACCATTTTACTGCAATAATAAACTGTCAACTTATTTATTAAACATTTTTCGCTGTCGATATTATTACTCATTAAAATTAGAGAACTATTGGAGATATTATATTAAGCAGGCCAAAAACAAGTGGATATTGAATTCTATATAGGAATCGAATTCAACTTAGTGAAAAAAATATTGAACAGAAAGTTGGCTCTCATTTTAAATGAGAGTAATAGGAGCACTATTAAATATTTTCTATTTCGCTTCATTGGTAGCCTAATGAAATATGCATTAATATTTCATATCAAACAAAAGCCTTCAAATTTCAGACAAATTATGCATGAGCAATCGGTTAATATTTCCATGGACCCATTTAGTCATTAAATATTATATTTCGAAAGCATATAAATAGCACGAGCTAAAATGAATTTAAACAGTGACTGCAACCGCATTATCAATTAATTGTAATTACGTTGGTCTTTTTAAGTGCAGTAATATAATGTAATTTAGTACATATGTGCTATTTTATAAGATGCATGCAAATGAGCATTTGATAAATAGTATACTCATACTCGTAGGACGTATATTGTTATCGATTATAATATAATATTAATTATGTATTTGTCTAATTCCAATTAAATAACAACAGGAATCACAATGCGAATTATGCGGATAATAATAATATTTTATTGCGTAATTTAAAAAACAAGTTTAATTATAATAATGAATATGTAGAGTTAAATATTAAGAATAACACAATACTTACTTAAATATATTGTTTTCATAGCATATGAAATATATATAATATATATAGAGATTAACGAAATTAGCTATGTCTAGATTAAAAGATTAATGCGAAAGCATCATGGTAGAAAGGGGTTTCGAGAAACAAAACGCATTGTAGATATGATCGAAGTTACGTGACAGATAGTGAATCTGATTATATTATAATGTTTAGAACTCAAAATTAAATCAAGTGCATCAGATTGTATCACAATAATAAGAAGGAAGGATGGTAACCAGGAAATGCAAATGTTTTTTTATACGGCATATCCGTGGTTACATATAACAATGCAAGAGAGTTAAGCTATAGCGTTCGAGAAGAGAACAGCTCCACTAATAATTTTTATAAAATTTTGTTAAAATTAATAGTGAAACTAAGAAAATTAATTAAAATAGTGAGAAATAAGTAGAACACCAGTAGTAAAGGTTTTCAAGCAAAAATAACTACATATTAAGTGTTTTCGTCAAAATTAAGAAGTAGAGTCTTGGTAGCGTCCCCAGCCGTAGAAAACTTTGATGCGCAGTAAAAGGAAAGGGAAATCAATTTATAAGAAACTTCAAGTACAAAGAAGCAGTAAAAGTGCAGATTATGAAAATTCACAGTTTGAGGGTAAATATATCCGACAGTTAAGTTTCCGAATCGTAGCAGCGTTCCAGAGAAAACACGGCGATAGTAGCAGCATTCCAGAGATAGTACGGCGACATCCGCTAGATGGCACCACCAGAGCCCAGCAGCAGCTGTTAGTTTGAGATCAAACGAGTACCGTGGAAAATAGTGCTAAGCTTTGCTAGTTTATAACATATATTGTACCAGAGGCTCAGTCCCATGTAGTAGAATAAGTTACGTAGGTTTGAGTAGGGTAGTAATAAGTTTCAGAATGTGTTATTTATTTTCATGATCATATGACAATAAATATAGTCATATATATTACTTCTTCTTTCTTATTATTTTTGAAACTTTTCAGAAACATTTAAATCCTACAATTTGAGATAAAATAAAATGCAATTGCTTTAACAGAAATTTTGTAGTTTCATAGATTCACTGTTTTAATATAACTTCAGTTTAAAAATCTTGCAAAATATTTACAAACCTAATTGAACCCCCTCTAGGACGATAGGGTACCCATGAAAGGGTACCCTATAGGGTACCCTTAGAAAGTGATCCTTCTAAAATATTAGAAATAATAAGTGTTCATAGAACTGGCGCCCATAAACAAGAAGGATTCAATAGGGAAGAAAAAGTGTAAGTATCCTGTAAGCTTGTCAGACGTTTCTTCGCTATACTATTACTGTTATTATCTCATTTTCTATAAGTCTAAAATCAACAACGTATTAGAGCATTTTCACATTTCATAAATTCATATAATAAAATTATCGCCCAACAGTGGGGCTGTTAAAATTTCATAAGTTCTTAACCAATACAATATATATATATATATATATATATATATATATATATATATATATATATATATATATATATATATATATATATATATATATATATATATATATATATATATATATATATAGAGAGAGAGAGAGAGAGAGACTTATTTAGGAGTTAACTGAAATGTTTATTTCAGAAGCACTCATTCACTGCACAGTATATAAAAAATCCTTGCTTCCATTGTTACAGAATATGATGCACACTACAAATAGAATACGAGCAGTGATGTAAATGGCTACTGATTGCCTCTTTTCATGTGTTAAATTATCTGTAGTTCTGTTTTTTGCTCATTCCCTTTAAATTTGCAAATGCATGGCACAATGTTTAATGTCCTTTCATTTTTCATTAGCTGCAGTGAATTAAAGTGCTCGACCCTGAGGAAACGTTGAATTAGCACATGAAACAAGCAGAAACAACTCAAATCTAGTACTGGTCCTTTCATAGAATCTCAAAAGATTTCTGTTGTTATTATATTAGCTTTCGTTTTCCTTTAACACTTTGACTTGATTTGAATTGCTTTCATGACAATACAGTGTAATTACAATGTAAAGTACAAGGTAATAATCAATATTGTAATTACAATAATATTTTGATTATATCAAGTAGTAGGAGCAAGAGGTTACAGTTTAGAACACTAATAGAAGTAATTGCAGTAGTCAGTGGAAGTAATTGCATAAGAAAGACTTGCCGTCTATCTTGTCGATTAAAATCTAGAAGAAAATTGTTTTTTTTGAAATTTTTTTTTAAATATATTTTGTGCCTTATTTTGTTGAATAAAAAAGGTTTTTTGACTTTGTAATTTGCATTTCGATAGGAAATTTGATTCTCTGCCAAAAATCGTATTATGTATTATAAAAATGCATTGTTTTTGAGTTAAAAGACTTAAAAGTGGACACCTAATGCAATAGCACTTTCTCAACTTTACAAGGAAAACCAAACAATACAATTTATGAATCAACAATCTTACTATGAAATATTAGGCGTAGAAGTCAATAATCTAAATGACAAAATTATATTTTCAATTTATGTAACTGTCATAAAGAAACAATCATTTTCAAGCTTTCACATATATGCAATCCCCATCAAAAATCTTACCCTTGTGAGGTACACCAAACCTTGTGAGGTACACTAAACCAATCCTAATACTTGATACACATGGGCACATGTAGATTTATAATTTTTAAGGTACAATTAAACATATTAAAGAATAAAATACCTTGAACGAATTAGTTCTTTATTCAATTATCTAGTCTATAGGAACAGCAACGTGCCCCCATGCAATAGCTGGTTAATCGGTTTTTACCGCATGAATTAATTTCCTTTGCCTTTGCGTTGCTTAAATCCCATTTTATGAAAACCATCTGCATTGCAGCGAATAGTTTCAGATCGTGTGTATCTGCATAAATATGCCGTTTGCCGTAGCTCTCATGAAAATTTAATGCATATGAATGTGTACCACCATCAACTACCGTTGACATTATATTATTTAATATGACATGCTTCGCTGCCAGCAACCTCTCGTTTCATAGTGAACCGAAACAAATGCCTATGCAAACATAAGTTTACTACTGAAAGTTTGCGGTTAATCCATGCTTAACGAGATATATTAGTGTGAATATATTACGAACAGTACGACCACTTGCAGTGTAGTGAGATGATAAAGAGTTGGCTGCAATTGGCGCTTAGATACAAAATGCATATTTCATAACTATGTAGTCAAGTTGCTGTTATCAGGACGGAACATTCATAGAGAGAAAATGTATTGTAGCAGGCATTCCCTACCATTCTTTTATCGAAATCAGGTTTAGTTTTCACATTTAAATTTCTTAGTGAGGATTTGTAATAACTAAAATAATGATAATTCTAGTACATTATTTTCCAACTGTCTCCAATTACTTACAAAAAAATATTTGAGAAAATGTGAATCAGATTTGATAAATAGCAATACCGATATATTTCGATATAAACAGTTTCGGGTTTGATTTTGGAGCTTAAATTTTACACAGGTTGCAAACTAACGCTATTGCACAAATTACACATTAAATTACACAAATCGTAGTATGAAGCCCAGCAAGGCGTACTTTTAAAATTCAGTTGCAAGGTTTGACCCGAACAATTCGACCCCAAAAACGCAATTGAGGACTCCAAAAACCTCGGGATAACAATTTCAGACGGATTGGAGCTTAGATCTGTCATTTTCAAAAAAATTTATCGTCTGCAGCTGACCTTTGTCTGTCCCTACAACATTCGTTCGAGCACCACCAAACTATCCCTAACCTTTGCCGAGTTAAATTTGGTATAATGGCCATCTGCTTGTCCGGTATTTTGCCCATTCTCTCCTCTTGAACCCTTCTATTTGATATCCATATCATGTGGTTCATGCACTCCATGAAAAAACATGGAGTAACAAGTGCATAAAAAATAAATTGGCCGCCATTTTGGGCGGTCTGCCATATTGGATTTAGAATGACGTCACTCAGCTAGCCATGCATTGTCACCCAAGCTATACGTGCATGGAAAATTTCAGCTCAATCGGTTGAGGATAACTACTCTAAAATTTTAAAATTCAGTTCAGCAAGATTTGACAAGTAGAAACATACATGGACACATACATACTTAGCAAGTTAAATCAAAGCTTGTAAAAAAAAACATTGTCCTGAAATTAGTAATATCACTAATTCTGCTTCTGACTTGAACAAATCATGGTTTTATATTGTTAATAACGACGATCACAAAATAGCAACTGACGCAGATAAAACTAAACTTTCCAACAATTTTCGTTGCAAATATTGGTACATAAATGGCTAGTAAGATTGATAAGAACCCTTATAATGTTCGAATCAGAAACAAACTTAGAACGAGTCTTTGTTTTTACAGCCGAATAGTAATAATTATATTGTTTCCGTAATCTCTAGTCTAAGAAATAATACCTCTCCAGGTCCCGATGCCGATAGATAACCATAGATATTTTTACAAAATTTCATGTATCATTTATGTTATCCATTGAGGTATATAAATAATTTGATTTTTTTACTGGTGTTGTTCCTTAAGGATTTAAGGAATCTGTTACTCTTCCAATATTCAAGTCTGGTGATGAACTTATTGGCTAATGACCTTAGTGACTAATTACCGACCAATCACTCTCATAAATAATTTTGCTAAAGTGTTTGAAAACGCTCAGAAAAACAGATGGCATATATTCTTGAGGAAAATAAGATTTTATCGAGAGGTCAATTTTGTTTCAGGGATCAAATGTCTACCGAAGATGCTGTGCATCAACTTTCAACAGATTATATGTATTACACATAATTTAGATAAACAAAAAATATTTTTACCTATTTTTCTCGATCTAGCAAAGCATTTGTAGTCAATTGGAGCATTTGTAGTCATGATTCTTCTATTTTCCAGATAACTAACAGAGCTATTTGCCACAGCTTACCCAGAGCTTGCAATTAAAACGTTTCGTTCGATTTTACAAGCTTCGGCCACCTTCGGCTTTTCCCGGTCGGCTACGCATGATGAAACCGACTCTACTGCCATAAGTGCCATGCTTCTCATCTCATTTTCTGCAATACATAGTCGTGAGTCGTGACAGAGGGTCAGTGGTGTTTTCTGGTTATATACGTGGTGTTATTGTGTTTTGTTTGGCGGGAATTGCTATATAATGAAATAGATTGATAACTGGATGAATGAACCAATGACTGATCAGATGTTTGTATTATATTTTATATTGACGTGTTAATTTTGAGTATAAGTTCATTCTTACATTACTTAATTATACTTCCAGTATAAGTGTAATAATTAGGCCATTTTTATTTTTATAATTATTATATTCTGTAGTTTTGTATTAGTGCAATACAAGTATTAAATATTTATTTTATATACATATAATATATTAGAGTAATGTACTCAATACATATTAGATTTTAATTTTGAGCTATATAGTATATAGTTTTATTTGCAGCAACTCCGGTGACAGTTGATTAAATTGGAAGAGTCAGTAAATATTACTGATGTGGAACGGCATCATAAAAATTCATCATTTTGCAGCAACTAAATAAGGTGCTAGTGTCAACTACCCCGTTCCATTAGCCACAAAGAAGTGATAAATACCCACATTCAGCAAACCAAATGTAGTTATTATAAAGCAACGATGTAGTTGTCGCCTACATTAATGACATTTGTCGAGCAAGTAACGCTCTACGAGAAATCGCCACACATACACCCTTGATGGTAATTCTGCAATAACATAAAGGATCAAACAACTGACGTGTCGTGGGTGTAAGAGTAAGTCCTTAGTTGTCTGAAGTGTGAATATAAATACCTCAATTTGATTCCAACTTTAATTAACCCCAATAGCAAGGATTAATTTGAATTGTCGGTATCTGAGATCGGGAGATTTTCCATGCGCGCGAGTCGTTAAATTACTTTACAGTAGGTCATACCACGTGGGCTATCCTGACGCCTACGTAATATCCTGTATTTGAACTGAAACGTCAATGTATCGAGGAAGAATAGCATCATTATTGAAACTGCAAATGAAGGCTTTCAACAACACGTAGCCATTCCATTTTAAGTCAAGCTATGTATATCTGATTCGGTAGATATATGAAAGTACTCATTGATAACGCATCTGTTTTGTTTAAAAATACTGTATGTTTATTCATTGTACTTTAACACGAAAATAGTTTGATGCTTGATTCATCTTGAACGCATAATCATTTCAATGATTTATTTTTAATTTATATACAAATTTATCGAGTATTTTCATTATGAAAATTTCAAAAAAAAGTAATAATATATTGGGATGAAACAATGTTGTTTTTCTTTCCATATATTTATTTACAACAGCTTGTAGCATAGACTATGCTCGTTAAACTCAAGTACACTTATTTTACTGCAAAGCCTAACTATTCTTAATATTTTCGTTTTCTATTCATCTGAATATATTTCTGCATTTAGGAGATATAATGTTATAATTTTTTAGGGATCATTTCATAGGACGTAATAAAAGAGAGACCGTAGGCAATGTTATAGTTTTACCACTTGCTGTAAACCTTTGAAGTCCGTTAGTAATAAATGTGATTTGTTTATGGTTATTGCAGCGGCTTCAGTTAAAACGGATAACAATAAATAGTGAAAGCTTATTGGGTCTTTCTAAATGTTCGTTAGGCATTCTTTATCCTGATTTGTAGAAATTTGAACTAGGCTAATATAAAATGTATTGTAACCGAAGGTAGGAACACTTTTTGTTTGACCAGCTCACGGGTCGTTGATTGTAGCGAATGTATCCTCTTGTATCTATGTATCTGTTAAAGTATTTTTAATATAAGTATCATCCTGACAAGTGCATTTTATTTATTAGCGAGTGTTAAAACAATAAGTTTTTAAACAAATTACAAACTTTACAAGAAATTGTGATTGAGCTTATGTGAATAAAAAAACTGTGAATTAAGTGGCTATGAAGCCTATGTGAGTTGTCATATTTTGATAACTCTACTTAAAACTGAAAATATTTTTTTTATATAAATAGGTATTATCCTAAATTGTATTTAATAAAGTGTTTTTCGTCAGTATAGGATAGAAATAAAATTAGGGATTAGGGAAAGCTTCTTCAGGACTATAAAAACATATTATTGTAATATATATAGAAATAAACAATTTAAACTACAATTTAAGATCGTCTTTAAAAAAATAGCATACATACAATGTGTATAAACAATTTAAAAACGTTTTAAACGAATGTAGGACATTTGCAACATTTGTAACAATTGTAATAAACATTTTCAACGATTTTAATATAACATACATAGGACAAACAAAACAAAATGTAAAGGTACGTCTAAATGAATATAAATATTCATGTAACGAAAAACACAAAAAGCAAAAAAGAACAAACAGCGCTGGCTACACATTTCACTGAAAATCATAATTTCAGCTTTGATGAGATAAGGAAACTAACTACAATAAAAGACTTAACTTAAACTTTAACAGTGAATACAAGGACCAACACTGATATTTTAAGTATTATTTATAATCATTTAATTAAAAAACACAAGAATGAAAAATTCTTGGATCCTTCATTGCATATTTTGTCGTTGTCTAGCAGAGAGCAAAACTAATAGCCTGATTTAAAATTTTGTTTAATATGTGTTGTAGTGCAATATGTTTTACTTATTTATTGACAATAAGCACTATGTGCCTTACTAAGGGAATGTCATCTGTAGGACATCAGGGGACCTCAAGGGGGCGTGACGATAAATTGGTATTTTTTGATGTCTCGTGTTCGTCGTAATTATCTGACCAAGTCCGGGGATCTTCTTCGTGGTGTAGATCGAAAGAGTCGGTATGGTTTCGGCTTTCGGCTACAGAGCAGGTATAAAGTAGCCGTGTCGAAATCACTACGTGGGAGCTTTGCCTGCGGACGCGGTACAAGTGGGCTGTGGGCGTGACTTGCTTTGATGAAAACGTCTTTGCCTTGATATCTCCGAAACGGCTGGAGATTTTTCGAGGAAATTTTCAGGACGTCTCAAGTAGGTGGAAAGACATTGTGTCGCGATCGGACACGTAGAAGCGACTGCAGCAAATCTTGACGTCACAGCCAATGGGGCGTGGTGTGGGTACTGGGTAGGTATACGTGCGGCCACGGAGCTTGCGGGAGAACCTGCATTAATATTTTGCGGAGGCCTCGGATATTTGGTCGGGGACCTCTGGTGCAAGTTTCCTGAAAATCGGTGACCTGGTGCATACTTGTGGTTTCTGGGGCCTGCCTGGAGATTCCGTGTTTAAACTTCGTGGACGCCTATAGGCTGCGGCCAAGGGTCACTGGTAAAAATTTGATACAGAGCGGCCGAATGGAAGCGGCTACAGAAGTCTCTCGATTCTTCTCGATTTGCGTTCTGCAGGCGACTTGATTTGGTTTATGGCGTTGCGTTTTTCATCTGGCGAGACACTATTTGGCTTGTGCACTAGGTGCGATATCTCTGATTGTATGGGTGATATCAACCTGAAATTTGGACAGCAGATTGGGGCTGTCGTGATGCGTAGGTAGGCTGAGTGGTATGGTACTCGGACCTGGGGCAGTGGCCTCAGAAGGGGCGGCGACTAGGTAGGCACTACTGGAACGGCTTGTTGCCTGTTGGAAATTTAACTATTTGGGTTTAACTGTTAGGAACTCTTACGTAAATTTAACTCGTACAGAATTAGTGGTCGTAAATACTGCAGACAGGTACATTTGAGAAATCTTGGAACCACATGTTGTATGTCGATTGCCCCAATAATAGGCGACAATTTCATGCTAATCCATGACGATGCCCTTCTTCATGTGACTCGATTCATCAAAAATATTTGCACGAAGTACAGATCAATCGGTTGATTTTTTGGCCTGTAAAGAGTCCTGATCTCAATCCCATTTCGCCGAATTCTATCCCGATTTCTGGCACCTACAAACTTGCAAGAGCTATTATTGTCAAAGCACGGAGAGGCAATAAACATTGTAGATTTTCTGTTGTTTTGTTTTGTTTTCTATTCCATTTTATATGTAGGTTAAAAAAATATTCATTCTGTAGATTTTTATGTTTTATTTATAATTGGTATCTCCCAAAAGCAGAAAGATATGAAGACGGATAAAAAAGAAATTGTTAAGAATGGATTAATTTTTCAATATTTTTATACCTCAGACCGCAAAATGCTCAACAAGTAATGAAAAACAATGTATTACTTTTTATTTATTTAGTTTACTATACGAGTGTTTCGTTCCATTTACAATATCCATACTTTCGTTCGTTCAAGCTACACTGCCATAATAATAACGTATATGTCGTTCCCTACCCTACCAGTAACTGAAATAAAAGGAGAATCCTAGAGACAGAAGATTTTATTGCTGACAACGACCCAGTCTTGGCTGATATTCCTTAAACGAATTGCGTTTTTCAGAATGATTTAGCGATTACTTCAGTGCAGGAATCCAGCATAGGAATTTATTCAAAGACGTCTTGATTAATGAACGATTGCACAGCGCATACAGCGTCGGGTTTTATTCAATGCCTTAGGGAGCAAGTTTTCCAGACACTTGTTTTTTGCCGATAAAATAATGTGTTTCGTTTATTTGCCGACGCGTATTTACTAATAGGCCAGTAGTGTAAAACCAAAAAATCATACGAATCGGAAATAATTACTACAAGAGGTTCTATTGTTTTAATGGCTTCATTTGTTGTCCAATATGACTATACAAGGTTTTCCCTCTCCACGGAGTTATGCCAAAGTGGTGGGGATAAAAATGACTTGGAATTCTTGAACGTTAAGGATTTTTTCGATAATATAAATCTGTCTCTTCTAAATTCTCCTTAGAATTCGAATTTGATACAAAGATGCCAGATAAACTTGATTCAGTAGATGTACTTTGAATAACTTTGAGGAAATATTAGCGTTTTTCCCGGAACCCGTCGAAACAGCTGTCTGGTTTTTCACACAATGGAATTTTTGTACTGTTGAGTTTCCATCTGAATTGTAATATAACACTGAGTAAATTTAGATCTCACTACTGATTTCAGTTTTACTTGAACAGATTTGTCACTAAATGTCGTATCTGACTTTGTATTTTGCATATTCAGTGGAGAATGATTTCCAATATATTTCTGATTACACTTTACTTCTTTATAAAATATGTGTAGTTAACTGACCGCGTATATCATACCGCACAGTTGCCACATGTAATTCTCAAATTTCTCAGTATTCAAAAAATATAAAATTCCACAACACTATATTAATGTTGTATATATTATTTATGAATATCATAAAATAATATTTGTGCATACAATAATAGGTCAAGATGCTAGCCATTTTTACATTTATTTTCGTCTACTTTAATTATGGCAATTCCGTAAATATTTATTTTCATAGTTAAAAGTGGCAAAGCCGCTCTATTGCAGACCCAAGGCTGGATATGCAAGCAGCATATCTCCTTTTAAGGCTGGGATTTTGTAGAGGATTTTGTAGAGGCAAATAGATGCATTTATTTTGGTTAAGTATAAATAATTTAAAAACTACATAATATCTGATTATCAAATTAGGTGTATTCACTAGCTATTATCATAGTGATAATTATAATATTAATATAAGTTTTTTGTTCCAATATTTTCTTATAAATCTGTTCTGTGCGCTTGCAATGAAAATAATGTGATTTTAACAATAAAAATGCAAATTTTCATTTCTAGCGGACAGAACAGGCCTATAAGAATATTTTGGGACAAAAATATTATAATTATCACTATGATAATAGCTAGTGAATGCACCTAATTTGATTATCAGATATTATGTAGTTTTTTAATTATTTATACTTAACCAAAATAAATGCATCTATTTTCCTCTCACTCTACAAAATCCCAACCTTAACTTATTGGAATGACGGGCCGTCTGTGTTTAGTGAAAACAGTAGCAAACGTCCGCCTCTCTTACATGGGCGGGTCTGCGGGAATTGCGCGCGTATTCTGTAATCTGTAACGGTCATTCGCGATAGACTCGTGCGTTGGTTGAGATAAATAAAAAAGTTATTACACTTTAAAAATTTATTACAAAATTTATTATACTGGGTTCCCCATAATAGACTACCCATTTTATATTATTAATAAATTTCCTATGAGATAACTAAATAGGTTGTTCTCTGTGGGATATCTCCTGTAGTCTTTGGGGTATAAGTAAATTATTAATCAAGTAGGCTCCTGTCACAAATAAATTTTAATTTAATAATTTCGTGGAACGTCATTTTTCTACTAGAAGTTTGTTAGTTTTCATCAATAATTATTGAACTCTCATGAATTACTCAGTCCAACAACGTGTGTATTGTGTAGAAACTTACATAAGAAGCAATTCGATAGAAGAAGTTACGCGTGCATTCCGGCGTCAGTTTAATATCAACAATAGGGGTCACGCGCCAAATCGTAAAACTGTTAGGTTATGGGTTCGTCATTAGCGTGAAAATGGTTTTGTAAAAAAATTAAAGAAGCCTGGACGTCGAAGAACAGTTCGTACACCAGAAAATATTGAACGAGTTAGAATTGCGTTTACGAGAAGTCCTGTAAGGTCTGCTAATCGACAAACCCTTATTCTAGGAATATCGAAGGGAAGCTTAGATCGATTTCTTCATAGGGATTTAAAATTTCATCCCTATAAATACCAAATGGCACAGCACCTTAGCAATCAAGATAAAGAAGCAAGGTTAGCATTTTGTCAAGAATTTTTGAATTTACATCAAGGAGCAATTCACAGTCTCCTAATGACCGACGAAGCAAATTTTTATTTGAACGGCATGGTCAATAAACATAATTTTAGATACTGGTCAAATGAAAATCCTCATGAAATCTTTACACAGAACCTCCATAATCCAAAAGTTGTTGTGTGGTGTGGAGTAGGTTCTTTGGTATTATTGTTACGTTAATATACTAGAGACATTTCTCATTCCAGAATATAATAGACGAGGATTACTAAACAATGCCTATTCCAGCAAGATGGGGCAACAGCTCATACCGCCAGAAACTCAATGAGGGTCCTGCGAGAAATATTTAATGGCTGACTCATTTCTCGATTCGGAGATTTGCCTTGGCCTTCGAGGTCACCTGACTTTTTTCCTGTGGGTGACACTTTTTATCAAATATTAAAAAATGTGTTGAAGTTGGTGGAGGTCATTTAGAAGACGAGATTTTTAAAAGTTAAAATTAAATTAGCCAAATATTTATAAGTTATTATAAATCCCAAAGAGTTAGCTGTAATTTAATAAAATAAAAAGTTTGTTTTGTTAACTAAAAAAATTTTAATTCAAATTTTAAAATGGGTAGTCTATTATGGGGAACCCAGTATAATGTTCACTATGAATCTTCATTATCTATGAATAAATAATATGTAGATGAAAAGTATACATTAATTTGTTTTCATAGGTAGATACATAGGCGACAGGTAAATAAAATTATACTTCGTATTGTTGAGATACAAAGTTTCAGCGTGAGAAGCAAGAAGTGGGACGTAATTTTGCCATGTCCGCTATTATAGTGCCGTGTATATTTTCCGAGTTTAGAGTTAAAATAAAACTCGCACGAAAGAAATAATCAGGCGAGATCTCATTCTGCGAGATGAACAAAACTTTGCTGAAATTAAGATACAAGATAAGGAACAGCCGCGTCTTTTTGTATTTCTTAGCTGAACAAATGTTACATCGCATGGAATATCCAGCTGGAAATAGGCGCTTAATCTGGCGCTTCAGTTTCAGTATTAATATTAAGCTAAATATGCAGTAAAACGATCTGCATTTAATCTTTTCGGAGCTGCAGCTACTTAATGACTTGTGCGCAATATTAAAGTGGATTTTTATTAAGCTAATACCTGCAATTCTGTTTAATAAATCGGAAATATAAGAATTGAGAGCATTTTCTCGTATTTAAATCAGCGTCGTTTCTACTTAAATTTATTTTCCGCTGCTCGATGAATCTACTTGTGGTATTACACGCATTAGACAAAAACACATCGTAAGGGTTTAACTTTAGCAAGTATAAATTTCCATAGCACGGGTAGTAAACTTACTTATTTTTGTACCTATATTTACCTGAAATTTATAGAAATCACTTCCATTTATAGTAAATTTCCGCACTACATGTATTGAAAATTTGCATTTTTAATTAGCTTTAACACTCTTTCAGTGCCAAACATACGTATATACATTTTAGTATACGTAATTTAGTTATAATTGGGCTTAGATGAGGCGCCGGATTTATTACTTATTATATTACTTATATACTACTAGCTGTTAAAGCGAATACTAGCGAATTAAACAAAAAATATTTGTTCAGTTTTTGCGCCACAGAGTGTCGAATACGGTCATTAGCGCGGTCTGCATAGGGATTTGCACCCTTAAGTGGAGATACAGTAAACAAAAATATGTAAAAGATCTGAAATTTTCCAGAGAATTCAATAAACCAAAATACAAGCAACTGTCACCTCCAGGGCCCATAGTAAATTGAGCCCAAAGTTGGCAAAAAACGATTTTTTCCATTTTATCCTGTCATGGATCCATAAAATGGAAAAAGTTTTTAACAAAAGTTGTAGAACTATTAAATATGGATCGATCTGTGGGAATCCGATTCAAAAAATTCAAAAATAAATTATTTATTTGCAAAAAATCGCGTTTTTTTGAAATATCTTCGTCATAACAAATGATTTTTTCACGAAACTTGTAGCTGTAGGTGAAAGTATAGCTCCTACTTACTGAAAAATATCATTTTCAAAAAATTTAAAAATATAAAATTTTTCCAACCTGTTCATTCCATAACTGCAAGACCAACATAGTTCTAGACAGTGTAACTCCTCTCCTCTTTAATTACATTACCTTAATTAAAGAGCCTCTAATCCAGGAGATGTGACGTAATGAATTTTTTTGTTGTTGCCTATCGGCTGCTCAGTTAAATACGGAGGTCGTGGATAAGTGGATTTGCCAGAGGCTTGCACTTAGATTCCTTTTGATATATCACCAGAAAAATCACAGCTTGACAATGACCGGCTTGGTCTACTCCTACTTAAAATTTGTATAAAAATACTTGGACGCCAGGTCAAGAGTACTTAAATAGTACAGAAGACCGCAGAAAGGGTCAGCCAATAATTATCAGCTGTGACCCCTCTTGTGACTCAGACTTTTCCCAGAGAAATAAAAGATAAAGTTTTTTTAAAAACAATATATTACAAAAATATTTATGACCAGTTGATGGTTCACAGTTATTCTTACAGTAAACAATAAAAATTGTTTACTCTTGACACAAGATCAAGTCGAGAAATTTATCATTTACAACAAAAGTGAATTGTAAACCTTGGAAAAAAGTAAAGTGGAAATACTCCTTAAGACCTGGTAATTTCTAGGGGCAATTAATTATACAAAAACACCTTTTCTGCTCAAGGCTCAAGCAAGCAGGTCGGCAGAAAAAAAAGATTTGTGCGGATATCGCGTATAAATGTGCTTGCTGGGAGCACGCGACATTAGCGGGACGGAAAGGTGGGGATAACGGTAGATGGTGAGTCGCGGTAAATTTCTACAAGTTCGCGCGGTTTTATTTCAAATATTTGAAATAGGAATGCAAACATTAGCCATAAAACGGAACGGAATTTATTTACGTTACAACAGTGAACTATTTTTTTATCATTGTATCTATTAAACATTAAATTATTTTCTGAATAAACCAAAATACTGATTGTCTACAATTTATGTCAATTCTGCTAATTTAAATAAAAATAATCTATTTTCAATGCCTCTCAACTAAATATCCCTTGGTAACCCAGACGATCATAAATTAATTGTAACCATGTACATTTCAAAGCAAACAAACTTGCTGAAATCCCATTTCTCATATCTAACAAGCATTTTTCTTGAAAACCAGAGAGAAGCGGTTCATCTTAACTGACGTACCCCTATAATTAATTAACCGACGGAAGTTTAGTGTAGGCATTATATTTTTACATCTGTGGAATACCAGTGGTGAAGTTTTAACATAAATGGAAATTAGTGAAAAGTTACTTGAATTTAATAAGAAAAGTTTCGGTCGATATTAGTGGCAGAAAAACAGAAAGGAATTGTTGTGCCTTAATTTCAAGTACAATAGCAGGCGGTTATATAGACTCGCTACAAAACAAGAAGAGCATCGGGGGCCAAATTTTGTCCAAAACTTCAGCGAAAAACATTGCTCTCTACCCTGATAAAGGTTTCATAGCATAATGACCTTAACTGCTAATTATTTGACCTATAATTAGTGGTCTCTCATCCATGAATCACTTACGTATGGATATTTAATTATGCCTATCGGCTGCTCAGATTTATTACAGGGGTGTATCACTGTTTGATATAGAAAAGACACAGCTGGATAGTTACTGAATTTATCTATACTTTTATTTATATTTTATTAATAACTTAGGACTAAAATATCTTTGGACGCCCCAGAAATGGGAAACAATAACGCAGGTGTCCATTATTGTTATTATTTTAACTCTGTCAGTCAGTCTGACTTTCTCCCAATGAAATGAGACATGTTTTCATAAAAACAATATATTACAAATAAATAGTTGTATACCTTGGGTATACGTCTACAGTTGGCAATTAAAGCTATTTAAAACAGGACAATAGAGCCTGAAGGGCTAAAAAATTAAACAACGAAATGGAAGCCGAACAATATGCAATATAGCCTGAAGGTATCTAAAATATGATACGAAATGGAAGCAAAAAAAAATATTGACACAGTTAAGCCAGGAAAATCCAATATTTACAAATAAATGATTTAATAAACCTTTACAATAAGACCTGGAAAATCCTATAATTTAAAATATAATTACCCTTTTCCTGGTAGATTCTGGAGATCTCCTCGTATAAATTCGACGTGGCCTAGGATCCTAGGAAAGGGCTATCTCAGCATCGAAGAACGGATTGGATTGAAAGAGGTAGGAAATGTTGTGTCCAGATATTTTACAACATTTCCTCATAAGTGGATTGGAAGAGGCAGTTTATTTTCATGGCGCGCTAGGTCACCTGACATTACTTGTCTGGTTTTTCGTCTATCGGGTAATGTGAAAGATTTAGTGTTTCAAGAACGGCCAACGACAGGGGAAAATATAATTTTTAGAATAATGCGGAAGTGGATTTTACCGTGCAAGCAACACGCGATAGACTTGAGCGTTGTACAGAGAATGATGGCAGGCAGTTTGAAAATCTGGGTATGCATTAGGTCATCTTCAGTATCGTTGGAACATCCTGGGTTCGTCGGGCCAGTTGAAAACAAATCTTAAATGGTTTCTATCAATTGCCTGCAATGCAATACATATAAATAATTGATAAATAAATGTTTCTAGGTCCATCCGGGACCACTACAAGTAAACGGTATATTATTAAACTTTTTAATGTAAAAATATATTTTTTATAGATAGATATCCATTTGAAATTTTGGAGAAAAAAACAGAAAGTTTGTTTGTATTTAAAACAGTACTATTACAATTGCGCATTTTATTCTAGCAATGATAATGTAAAATTGAAGCCAAATTCTTTGATTCTGTTAAGCCAAATCGGGGTAACCACCATTTTTCCTTACAAGTGTTTACCCTCTCCCCACCACTTAATTTTTAGAGCTATGAAAAATATTATAAGATCAAAGTTAATCGAAATTATACCAACATTACTGAGAACATATTTTCAGTATGCCTCATCGTAGCAAATTAACGAGATATTTATTTTTTCTAATTTAACGTTACTGTAACGCCCTCTAGCGGTAATCTTACAAACTTGAAAATAAATTCCAGCCTTTTTCCGGTCCACTTTTGTATTACATTTTTTTCCTTAACGTTTTATGTCATACAGTTTCTTAGATATGGCCCTCGTCCTCTATTAATGACTCACATGGTACATATATCGAATGGATATAGAAAAATAAATATATGCAAATAGGTATAGGTAATAGTGAAATCATTTTAATAATAATAAACCTACGTTAAATTGTTGATTATAATTCCCAAAATTGTAGATTGAAATTTGTGCAATTAGTACAAAGTTGTTTACAAATGAAGCTATACGACAGGACGTATATAAAGGTACGTGATTTATTTAATGATATCAAATAAGATATCAAACATGAAAGAAGAATTAGTGCCAAAGTCTGTGGATATTGCCACTTGGAAATTACGATAATTAACGGAAATTAGTTGGTCTTTAAGTGTCTCGTGCTGTAATTTGTTTAGGTATTAGGTAGGAAGTAATAGGTAAGATAAAAGATAAAATACGGTAAACAGTAATTAAATATATATTTAATCCTTAAGGTAAAGACACAAAATTTGTTAAAACATCGAAATTACTCTTTTATATACATCATTTAAATAGGCAGGTTATGCTCAGACAGGCAGGTAAAAACGTAGGCAGGTTATGCTCAGACAGGCAACTATTTATACCTGGCCAGCTTGAGTTATGGTGTTATTTGCTTTGATATTACTGGCAATATATATTTACTATATATTTATTTTATTATCATATATATTTACTAAAATATATACACATATTTTTCGCACTTTTCTCGCCATAATTTGCAACAATTTTTGAATAAAAAATTATTTTCGAATTTTATATTATCTGAACAAGTTTTAATTCCTACTTTTATACTATTTAAATAATAACCAGTCACATATTACCATTTTTTAAAAATCGGTTACACCTCACTGATATTAGCACCTTATTTACATATTAATAAAACTTGCTTTTCGCCCCAATTCGCTCCAATTAATTCCTATAGATTTAGAAGCTGAGATAAGCAGGCCATTAATATATTTATTAAATTAAGTTCACAACCAAACAGTATTCCTAAATCTTTATAAGATGAACAGCATTCAATTATGATATTAATGATTTTATAATTAAAAGTAGTTATTAATTCCTTCCTTCCTTATAATGATACTATTTTTCATTTTAAAACATAAAATGGAGGATTTATTAGAACACAATTCAGTTATGTTATTAAGGTCATTCTGCAAAGTTAAACAATCCAATTCAGATGCAAAAATCATCCACAAATAACCATTGACGAGAACCCATTACTAATATTAAGTCGTTGATAAATATTAAAAATAGGAGCGGTCCCAAGTTTGATCCTTGTGGAACTCTGAGATGAGCTGGCTAATATACATATTCGATTTAAACCCACCATATTCAACAAATTGCATTCTGTTAAATAAATAGGATTTAATTAATGCAAATAAACTATTAGAAAGGCCAAAAATTTGAATTTTTATAATTTTGGTGATTGTTGATTTATTTTCCATAAATTTACGGCATTCCTTAGTGCAAGATCCTCAAAAATTATCTTGACTCCGATAAATAAAGATCTCAGGCTCTACTAACGAAAAGGAGAGCTCCCCGCAGCTAATTATATCTTGCAAGGCGGCGCAAAGTGATCCAAAAATCAAAGAAATGGGAAACGGAACAGTGCGAGTTGTTCAAAGAAGCCATTATCGTTCGTCTTGGAATTCATAAATAACGCGCGAGTCTACTGCCCTTGGCTAGGGGCTAGGGCTGATGAGCAAACACTGCCTTGACTCGGGTAGTCTCATTTTCCTGAATGATAACAGATCGGGCAACTAGCTGAAAATAAAATAGGATGATGTATATCGCTTTTGGCTGTAATTTCCTGCAGTCTCCAATGTAAACGATGAATAATCTGGCCCATTTTTTAATACCGAAGGAACGTAAGATTGATCACAATCACAATTATTATTGTGATTAATACTGTGGTTAAAATGCACTTACATATAAAAAACATTTCTGTTTCGTTAACTAGTCATGCACATTTTTGTTGATCAGACCAAGAGTATCATTACTAGAGTTGCATGAAAGTTAACCTTTTATATTTTATTAACTCGTAGTAAACAAATAAATATTCATTATCATTAATGAATCATTTTAATTCTTTCAAATGTCCTTTGAGACGGATTTTGTTAATTAAATTTAAATTATCATACTATGGGAATTTAATTTTTGGCATTTACGAAATTTATAATTTAGCGTTAAATCTTCGAGGGGAAAAGCTGCACTGAGTAGACGTAGATGGAGAAACGCGTCTGCAGATATTTTACCAAAGTTTCTGTTTAGATAATTATTGCATCTTTTTTTTTATTTATATGCGATTTCTTCAGATGATATATGGCACACGAGGATATATGGCAAACGTTTTACAAAACAAAATAACTTCTTTGATCCGTTTGTCCTACCTAAGGTAGAAGGGTAGGACTATTATTGATAGAATAGATGTACTTTAAACTTTTAACACTTTTTCTTTATTGCATTATTTATTGCATTATTGTCTTTTTTCTTCGTTTGTCGATAATCTTCATTGCATACAACACAATCGTTTTCCAAATCACTCTAATGCTCCTCTCCACTGGATGAATCTTCTAAAATCATGTCACCGGATTCTGCAGAAGAAGAGTCATGTTCATGATCGATTTGTAATGGATTTTGCACATGCTGGTCAATTTCTCCTAAAAGCATAGGAGAGATGGACCAGGAAATTTCTGGAGAACCAAACGTTATGTAGTTATTATTGTTTTTAGGTTAGGTGTACATTAGAAAGCAGGTTTGATGACTATAATACAAACATTTCGCCTAATACTGAACTTAAATTACGTTAATCGGCTGCCAAAATAATCCTAATAATTTTTTTCATTGGTAACTAAAGGACACATTCTATTTTGTTTCTTTCTGCTCTCTTTCATAGTCTTTCGAAGTGTCTTCTTCAATTTTCGTTTCCAATTTGCTGCCTTTTCTCTTTTTCAATTCCTATTCCAATTCCTTCAAGTATTTCTACATATTGCTAATACTATTATTTCTGCAATATCTTACGTTTGTGCTTCTATCCCTTGTTATTTGTTTTATATTTTCATGTTTGCTTCATGCTTGATTCTTGGCCATACTTTTCTTCCTTTGTTTTTTATTTATACTATATACTCTTTATGAAAGCATTGATCTTTGCTAGTTTTTTTTCTATATCATATGATTTATCGCTTTTTACTATCCATAATTATTTTTCACCCCTCTACAACACTATTTTACTTGTCTTGTATTTGTTTTTTAATTTTTCGTATTCCAGTTTCGTATTCCAGTCCATGTTTCACATCCATAGGTTCCTACTGGTCTTATATGTGTTTTATAGATTGTGATCTTAGATTTGCTATTTAGTATGCTGCTCTAGTATCGTTATTAATTTTAAAAAGGCATAATAGCATTCATTTCCTTTTAGGATTCTTGCGCTTCTTACTTCTTGGAGACGTTTGTATTGGGGGATTCCTTCAGCGATACATATATTTCGTTTTGTCTTTCTTTACTTGAAGGCCTCCTTTATTTACCTGTGGCTCAAGATCTATGGCGGTTTGCTTCAAGGGGACAAGATCACGTGCAATTATTGTAATATCGTCCGCATACCCAAGTATTTGTGTGGTTTTATTTACGATGCTTCCAGTTCTATTATTTTTTTTGGTAGCTGTTTCCAGCACTAAGTTGAATCATCTACCATTACTTAGTATATATCTCGTTCCTCTGTCAATTCTTCCCTTTTGCTTCAGCATTTAGTATAGTTTTATATTCCATGATCCAATTTTCATAGTACTCATTATTGTTTCTCATTTAAATTTGTTATTATTTTTGTTTTCCAGAATAGGGCCTTTCTTTTTTTTTGTTTCACACTGCGGAGTGACCCTGAAGCGTCCAGTTTGAAACAGAATAGATTTCCAGCATTTAGTTATCACTTATGTCCTTCATTACCTTTATATTGCTTCTGATGATATTAAACTCTGTAAATATAAGCTATTTCCAATATTAACTCAAGCACGACAGGAAATCGCTGACATTTTCAAACGGATCTATGTATAATGCATGCGTCTGGTTCCTCCCACCTTCATTTGGCATCAGCGCAGCTCAAAGCCTGCTCCATATCTATCAAACGTATAAATGCGCATCGATTTGAAAATATTAATCCATCTCCTTTATGTGGACGAAACACACTGAACCATGAACCTGCATCGTAAAGATGATATCTCACTGTGCGATTGATGACGTTGGCCTAGTTTTATAGCGTTCCTTGAGTTTATTGTGGATGTGGTCGATAATTATGTATTTTGCGGATTGATGCGCCAAAAATTAATGCTGAAAAACGTCATTTTTTTTTCATCTAATATAGCCGGTGCCCTAGATCTTGATTGATCAATAATAAATAAACTCGTACATAGTATGTTCGAATAAGTATATTTCAATATTATTAATTTCTTCATTTACTTGACCGTTGTTGTATATTTATTATTACATAACATTCATCGAGTGACAACGTTGCAAATTTCGTTGTCAAAAGACGTCAGACTGTGGCATGGATGACCGGAGCAAATTAAATGTAATAAATCTGGAGGCGAGAAAGTTTCGTTTAATACGTCTCTAGTATACCCTGGTTTTACATCATGTGATTTAATTGGTGATCAGTTAATAACATCATATGGATCATATATAGTCACAGATGCTCATATTTTCGTAATTTATAAATTAAATTTACATTTATTATGAAGGAAATTATGTGGAATCAGAATTCTACTGTAAAAGGTATATAATAATAAAATTTTCATTGTTATTCTCTAGAAATATTTGCGATAAATTTTCAATATTGGGGATACAGTTCATTAAAAGTTTTTATGAAACTACAGCACAGAACAGCATGAACTGAAAATGTTCCACTATTTCGGTCACAATAAAATATAAATAGGTACAGCTTTGGAAAGTAATCTCATCAGCTTCTGTGATAAAATGAATTTTATTTTCGATATCAATTCAACGGCCGCTTTGTTATTAAATTATTACTCTGCGAACTTCATTTTCGAGCAGCGCTGAAACTTTTCGAGCAGATAAATAAAAACTTGTAATTAAAAACTTCTTCTTTGCCACCTCTTTGTGCCGTGTTATTATCAGCTTCATGGAAAACTGTAAAAAATAATAAACTGCTGTTGTTCAAACCTCTTAACTACCGTAAATGTTGGAGTGAAAATATATATTTATATATTTTAGGAGGTAAGTGGATATACTCTATTCAACAATTTAAACAAGAGCACACAATTTTCACTTTATCACAACGTCTATGTTGTAGGGAGTAGGTTTAATGTGTCAGGTATCCAGTTATGTAAGAGATATCCATATATCTGATCCGGCGAGCACATAAGCGCTCAGTCCACATCCAATAATTTTAATTCTTACAGAGAATGTGACATTCTTATGATTTTTAGTATTGAAACTGCTTCTGTCTTTAAGAAAACGTTCGTGACTTGCGACATGCTATTCATCTGTCCAGTCAGCAAGGTTCTAACCTTGCAGAATACGTATATGTAAATTTTAGAGACCAATCATTATACTAAATTCGGAATAACATAATGTGAACAGTTCCATAGTTCGTGTTTCTGAAACTTGCAGTCATTTGTAAAAATAAAGTCCAAAGCGTAAGAACAACCTTAGGGCTTGTTGTAGGGTTTCCTGTCCCAAAATCCTCTTTGAATTTTTTTTTGTAAAACGTATCTCTTTATAGTTAATGTCATTATTAATGTCATCTCTCTTCTCTACTAAAATATTAGAGAGCACCTTGATTTCTTTTTTGATGATCTAAGACTCAATTAAAGAAAATATAAATATATGTTTCTATTAAAAGATAATAAATATAAATAAATATTAAAGGATACTGCCGCCGCCGCCAGTTAAAAATTGGATGTCAGACTTCTTCATGGGATAGTGCACGCAGTTTCCATCGAATGTGCATTTAAAACAACTAACTTTTCTTAAGAATATGTGATTTCGTTTATTCTTACTCCAAGTTATCTGATGAAGACCCATTATAGAAGGAATTGAAGGCACAGACGATGGTATTTGAAATAATTTTACTACATCGATATCGGTAGCAGAAACTTCCCATATGTCTACTTTGCCTTCCTGAAGTTTTTGTACAAAGATTTTTGCAGAAGAGATTTCTTGACCTTGTAGAACCAATCTATCGGCGTTTCTTTTAAGAGCCCCACCAACCCCGTCCATTGGTCCCTTCCCATGTCCACTAGCGCTGTAGTTCCATGACATCTCTTGTAATTTTGGAAACTCTGGTGGAATTTTGGTTAAAAAATAATATATATTTTTGCGATTTCTATACTGACTCGTTGGACCGTCCGAGAAAAAATTGATAGCTGTTATGTTGGGGTATAATTGTGAAATTTTCGTTAATATATGTTTTAAATGTTCCCAAATTGCATAGGCCTGATGGTCTAAATTCTCACTGACAGAACAGAAACTATGTGTTTCAACGTTTTCATTATTTTTAATGTAATACACTCCCGTATGTAATGATAATTGTTTTTTTGAAGCACCGAAATGCATCGATTGAATTTCGGAATTGTATATTAAAATATAGTTTTCAGCGAAATCGATTTGCAAAATTATTTCGTTGTCTTTTAACGTGCATTTAGATTTGTACATTTCGCTCATTTGATGCTTCATAATAAACAAGTGCTGCTAAAACAATATCAGTTGTTCATTAAATATTTTCATTAAATTTTTAGCGTCTGTTATTTTTCCTATTTTAGCGGTTCTCCTAATATTTTTTTCTTGTCTCTTTATTATTTTCTTTTCTACTAAAGTATCCCACTGCTCAAATTGTATCTTTTCAGTTAAGTTAGTTTTGAACTTATTTTTTTTGCATTTATTGCAATTACCAAACATGCAAGCCATGTTTTTAATATCGCAAACCATTTCTGATATTGAAGTTTCAATGTCTTTTATGTCCAAGATACCTTTAATAAATAACTTGTTTGCGATAAGTTGAATATTTGAATGTTTCACACATGCACAGGTTTCACGATCGGACCATTTTGGATGTGCAATCCAAAAGGGCCTAAAACGACAAAATGTTCTAAACGAAATTTTACATTTTGTTTCGCTTACAAATTTTTTGAATAGGCCTGTGAGAGAGTCTAGTAAAATTCTCTTTTGTTTACGAATTTTGTTTTTAGCAACAAAGTCGCGTTTCCCAGGACACATTTTTGAATTATCGTCGGGCTCCAAAAATTCTTTTACTATTTTCTTTATATCTTGAGTAATCTCACAACTACGTTTTTTTCTGTCATATGTTAACAAGTTGTTATTATCTGCATATTTTTTGTGCGTCTTATAACTGACCATTTTATTAGCGGCTCCAATAAGTCTGTACTTTTTTAGTACTTTTCCGGTTATAACTTTTTGTATAATGTGCTTCTGAGAGTCGGTATTTACTTGATTTATATTCTCCTCTATCTGAGCTGCCAGAACCTCTCCGAAAAGTAAACGCTTTACAATTTGTTTTGGCACATCATAATTTTTGATCATATCTTGAACTTTAGTGTTGGGTGTAGGATTTTCAGTTTTTGGTTTCGACCTTTGAAGACGTTTTTTATATTTTGCCACATCTCTTTCTAATTTACGTATTTTCTCCTCCGCGGTATGTAACTTTCTGTAAGCCTTTGCTCTATCCCGTCTCACTTTCTTCCTGCCGCTGTCTTTCCTTGAAGAATTACCCATATCGATATGTTCTACAATTTCTTCGTGGTCAGATGGTGGTGGAGTACTTCTCTCCAACATTCCCTGCAATTCTATTTCTGCTTTTTTATTTTCTCTATATTTAATAGTAGCCTTGTTCCACTTCAATCTTTTTATTTTCTTTTCCTTTTCATTACAATCAGTAATGTACTTGACCAGTCCCTGTTCCCGTTTTTTCTTATAACGCTCTCTATCTTTTCGTCTTTTTTCCTCTAAATCCTCTTCAGACATTTTTGCCCGAAACTTCTTTACCCTTTCCCTATTTAGCTCCTTTTTACGTTTTATCTTAGGATTTTCTTTTGTTTTTCCCATTTTAAAAACTGCAAATTTAGAATAATGCATTTATACTTATATTAAAAAGTATTATTATTGAATAATTATTTAAATTATGCAATTATAATTAAATACTAACTAGTATACAAAATCGTTCTAATCCTAAGAAAATGCTTTAAAAATTATATTGACATAAAGAATTGTTAAATTACAATAAATAATGTAAATATTTTAACAAATCCTATTTGTATCAATCGATAACGTAATTAAAATAATTTTAAAAGAAATATTTTATTGTAGCACTCAATAACGCAACTTGTTATCGTTAAATTATGCACACACTGTATACTTTAATGATTCCGGTAATGTAGCCATTACCGAAATGACCATTACCGAAATGACACTTTTCCCAGTAATATGATATCACCTTTAGTATCCGAACAGCTTGGATTGCATTTTGAGGTTATGTGTTGATGTTGATTGTTGTTACTTTAGTGGGTGCATTTAAAACTGATTAATCTTAAAACAAGTAGAATTTTGTATATTACCGTAATGACATGCAAAAATGTACGACCGAATTTTACGTTTTTCAAAATTTATAAAGGTCAAATACAAGAAAATAGGGAAAACTTACCAAAACTAAATCTTAGCAGACACGCTTGGTGACAGTTCTATCACGCACAATTGGGCTCCAAGGTTTGTGTAGTGAAGGTAGAACCAATAGTTTACAATGTTAAAAGATGAGATAAAAATTTCACGTCAAGAAAAGTAGTCGCAGAAATAGAAAGTTATCTCTGAAGGATTATCAGAATTAGTTTTGTAATTACTAGTAAGTATGTAGATGACAATAATATTAGAACATAACGTGAAATAAAACGTGTAATAAAGATAAGCCCAATTTTAATGCGCTTGGGGGTTTGGGACAGTTACCGAAATGACATTTTTGATAAAAACCTGCTGTTATATGTCAAACCGCAAAGTTTAAAGCCATTCTATTTCTAGTTCTGTTTAAAATAATGTTACACAATTCCATTTTTCAATTCATATTGGATAAAGGGTATTGAACTTCATAGAAATCGCCCTGGGACCCTAATCGTCCCAATATATGGCAAATACCCTTAAAATCTTGTGGTATCTATAAAAACAACTATATTTCCTAGATGTATGCTATAAAATATTGAATTACAAATACAGAAGAATTCTGAAGCATTTAAAGAGGGAGTGATACAGAAATTGCTTGCTTAGTCACAATTAAAATCATTTGATGTATCTTATATATTAAATATTATTTAATCCGGCATATAATTCAGGATAATTTCCATGTTTTAAATTTTTAGACTCGAATGATCGAGTTCTGACCTTTAGATCCTTAATTACAGGCAAATTACTTCCGGAAAGTTCAAGAATTTGATTAACAACTCGTAACTCGTCTAATTTATTTAGAACTGTTCTTATATTAAGGTGATATAATAAGGTGACGATGGTTGAAGGATTCTAAAAGTTTTATCCTGCACCACCTCATATATTTTACATAAATGGAAACCGAATATATTCCGTCAGCTCCCTCAGCCTTTAATGCTGATCACTTTCCTATAAACCAACATTTAACGCTCAACGCTAAAATGATTATAAATAAGAGTTTTCCTTATACAAGCCGAACTCACATATAACTGTCATATAATGAGATTATGTTATTATATTTAAATTATTCCAAAACTTCACGGGGATTAGAGTTTTTCGTCTCCACTGTGGCATACAGCTCTGTTAAAATGCAAATTTCCTGAACGTATAGCGTATAGCAGGAGATGTTCGGAAGGTTGACTGCTCACTTCGCTGGCGAAACTTATTGGCATTGAGCTGCATGGCTTTATTATGCGCAATTTTTAGATATTACCTACTAGATAAAGAATTATTTTATGCAGATGTACACCTAGGCATTTAAAGTATGAGATATTTTTAGCTGTAATACCTACCAGTGTATTAACCTTCCTACTACTAACTGCGGTAATGTTGTACCCAACTGGATATTTTTTATTAGATATTGAAGATACTTGATATGTGAATATGATCAACATATCACTCTCAAGTGATTCACATATCACTCTCAAGTGATATGTGAAAATCCTCTTAGGAATGCTATATACATACATTGCCTGATACAATGTGAGATTCTGAGGGTCATACGAATGTCATTTTTTTATTTCATTGTCGGAAAGGTCTGAGGTACAAAAATGCCCCAGTAGTAAATTATGTAGGCGTTTTTACAATAGTTTATACAGGTCTTTTTCTGTCGATACTTGTTACCGGAGCCGTACGATCGATGAAATTTTATTTCTGTTTTGTCCGTCGTCTGTGAAACATCGACTGTGCGAAGTGCTTGGCTAAAATGATTTATATTTTCAGTTGAAATCATAATAAGGCTTGGTAAGTTGCATTCATATTTTATAATTTATTTATTTCTACTTCGTGAAGCAACATATTAGAAAATGGCAAGTGGAAAACTAAAAAACTCCAAAAAATTAACGGATGAATAATTACAAATGTATAATTACAAATGTAAATGCATAAATGGGAAATATTGACGTAGATGAAGATTTGCCCCCTCCTTGAGGAATTATCAGACGAGGGGGATTTTCTTCAAGTAATTGATTCCGAATCGGATGTTATCGAAGCAATGGAACTCTGAAAGCCACAAAGGAGCCAATTGAAACGTTGTGGATTTCAGATAAGTGTTACAGTAGGCCCATTTTTCCTGACTACGTCAAGAGATGTTGCAGTTAGAAAATGTATACATTTTGGTGTCTTTGAAACGAGACAAGACGTAAAGCTGTGCATAAGTTAGCGCCAATTAGATGCGTATTTGACAATTTTGCCGAAAATTTCAAACGAATGATGTATCCAGGAACTCACATGACAACATCTCAAGTTTAGGAGTCGAGTGTCTTTTAGAGTTTACATGAAAAACAAACCTGACAAATACGGGATAAAAGCTTGGGCTCTCTCTGATGACACCAATGTCTAAACCCACAATCTGCAGGTGTATTTAGGAAAGGAGCATAATGTCGTGGCAGAGAATCAAGGCGAGAGAGTGGTCCTCGATTTGGTGGATCATTTGTCTGAAGGGTACGGATTACTACCAGACAATTTTTTGACGTCTAAGTGTTTAACTGACAGGCTCTTAACTAAAAGATCGACCCTTTGCGGCACAGTGCGTAAAAATAAAACTTTTATTCCAAAGGAACTTTTGTCCAGTAAAACTCGTCCAGTACCCTCAAGCATTTCCGTTTTTACCAAGGACAACATATTAGTCTCCTATTTGGCCGACAGAAATAAGGCAGTCATTTTATTATTCACTGAACCTTCTTTAGATGCAGTTAGCGCGTATGAAAATATTCCCAAACCTGAAATAGTGTTACATTACAATAGCACTAAGGTGCTGTTGACACAGCGGATAAAATGGTAAAAGAATATACTACACGACGAATGACAAACAGATGTACAATGGTTATTTTTGATCATCTTATTGATACCGCAGCCTTAAATTCTTTCATTCTAGGGACACTAAAGTATCTTGATTGGAATAAGTAATATTTGGAACCCAAGCGTAAATTTTTGTTAGTCTTGGAAAAGAACTTGTAAAATTTCAAATAATTAGAAGATAGTACGGACATGATCCAGCAACCAATTCGTGACCACATGATTACAGTAGTTCCCGAGTTGGGCAGTTGTAACGTAAAACTAATTGAGGAGAAATCCTGAGGTCGTTGTGTCTGTTTACGCAAAAGAAACAGAAAATCACGCAATAGATGTGCTCTTGGGACATTTTGTCTGCCAAGAATGCCAAGAGTTTACATTAATACTGTTATGTAGCTTATCTATATATAAGTTTATGGAGCAAAGTCCATTTAATATTATCGGATCTCCTGTTTCCTGAATTTTTTCAGAAAAAAATGGGACACCTTGTATATATATATATATTTATCATCAGCCGTGACATATATATATATATATATATATATATATATATATATATATATATATATATATATATATATATATATATATAATTACTATGACTGTGGATTACTGCGGAACACAAAGAGTCTAGTTAATGCTACTCACTTAAGGAGGTATTCCCGAGACTTGAGCACAGACCCAAAACTAGACAAATGTGCCCTACAGGCTTCATTACCTCAGGTACCCTATATCAAGCAGGTGACGAGGATTTCCTTACGCCCACTTCCTTCCCGTGTTTTGTGATGCTTTCTAGTCTACGACATCGTGGAACAGCTTCTGTATTTACGGCCATCTTGTTGCCGCAATTTAGTGCAACCGAGGCGTGCCCAACGATACTCCTTGCGATCGTAAATTTTATATTTCGGGTAACCCTCTCGAAGATATCGCCAAATTTAACGGGCGATAACATTTTTAGGACAAAGAGAGAAAAATCTCTTCCGTGGACTTTTCTGGACGTAGCAAGAAATAAGTGACTGGACGCGGCCAGTCAAATAAATATTATATTCTCGATTTCGAGAACGTCAGTTAACCTCATCATTTTTTACTGTATATAAATAACAACAAAATTTCTCTATTTCAAGCCATGTAACACCATACATGCGGTGTTATCAACAAAAATGACATGATTTTTTTAAATGTAATATTTTTTTATTTGAAAATAAAATAATGCCTACCGAATACGCATCGGCCCTTTATATAAGTACCCAAATGTTGTCAATGAGATTCCTTCACGCGTGTTTGTTCAAGGTAATTTCCCTCGGCCAAGGCCAACACGCTTTCACATTCTCAATAACAATATATTATATATTATATTATATGTGCGGCTCGTGGCTCCCGCCGTTGTTTAGTTCTAGAATAAAACCGTTACTGGATCAGAAAGTTTGTAATATAGACAGATTCGACTGAGGCTAATCTAACACCAAAATCAAAAATTAGCCGTCAAAATAATATGTCTAATTAACCATTTATCATGAAATCAAGTACGTGAAATATAACGTATATAACTACCCGATTTACAGTCGGAAATTTGATGTGAATTACGGTTTGTCATATTTACGTTCTACTAAAACGGCAGGTGGTTCCTATCCAGCATATCCACTAGGTCCTAAGATCGCCCTCTTTCTTAAAAAATAATATTTGTAACTTCCTGCCTTTGATAAACATGAATCATACAGCCGAGATGTATGTGACATCTCACACGTCTACTGTCTAGAGTTCTAGAGAACGGAATGCCTTACGTTTCCCAGCTGGTATCCGCAACCCATAGCGATCACGTTATATAATTGTTATGGGCAGTTCATAATCTTCGTGAACACTTGTAAAGTTACTAATTATAGATATTTTGTTCGTATTTGTTTTGATTTTATTTATTCTGAAAATAGAAATTTTATTGATATTGATAGTTTTCGTTTTATAAAAGAGCATGAAATTCTTTCCTCGTTGGTTGATTTCAAATTTAGATTAGTTTTAATTAAATTAATTTAAAATATGGAAGTATTATTAATATTGCAAACTTTTTTGTGCAAGTATATTATAACCTGATTTTGTCTATCAGTGAAATATTATTATTCAGAGGAAAAGATTATTTTGTGAAGATTTGCTAACATTTATTATATGGAAATCATATTTTGCGAAGGAGAAGTAATATGAAATTTTATAAAAAATAAGAAGCTATAAGCTACCCACAACCCTAAATATCTTAGGCAAGTAAAAATACATAGGACATTCCAAATAATTACGTAAACCAAATAAATACGTAAACAGGAAATACAAATTTTGTGCAGACATATTCACAAATAATAAATATATATGGTCACGAAACGCTGTGAAAATATGGTTTTGTTATTTATTACCTTATAATCATCAAAGTTATTCCAATGTAAACAAACCGCTGAACAAAAAACACTCGCACTACACTGCACTATCTTGAGAATTTTCGCTATAGCGGTATTATGCTGTGATCTGCAAATTCGAACTCGAAAATGGCGTTTCTCAGCTGTTGCGGCGTTTATCTTATGCTGAACTGCTTCGGAATCTCCAAATCAGGATATCTCGAACTACTGGATATGAAATTTTATCCTATCTGGTTCCTCTTCTTTAATTAATATAAAATCCTACACGGATATCTGGAAGCTCGTAGACCTATGACTTCATAGCAATCTAATTTGTTGAAACACTTGCTGTAATCACCTGGAATTCATTCTGCATAATCATTCTGCAAAAAACTGGATACACACGTTGACAAACACTTTAAGATACTTTTTACATCTTGCTTTTAACAATTTACTCTTAATTTTCTACTTTTAACTTAATATTTTTATAGATACAACAATTACGTGGCGATCTTCTTGAATGCCTTTTACGTATCATATTCATCATCATTTATTACTAAGGAAATGGTTTTATGAAACAAAATATAATTTCCTAGTTACCAAGCATGGTAACTTTTGTTTGGCCAATCACAAGCCGTTACTAATTTGAATTTTCACTATTTCACAATAAATATGCACTGAAAGTTTTTTCAAAGTATATCTAGAATATTTGCACCGTTTAATTTACTTTACGGCTGTTATTTTTTTTGTTATTTCTGTTGCTTCCATTTTGGATACCGGTCAGCTCACTTGACAGTTATGTCTTTCTTCGAGATTAAGTCACTAATATAATCTAGAACCCTAGCATCGGTGTTTCTTATTGATTAATATTTTCGTTTACAATACAATATATATATATATATATATATATATATATATATATATATATATATATATATATATATATATATATATATATATATATATATATATATATATATATATATATATATATATATATATATATATATATATATATATATATATATATATATATATATATATATATATATATATATATATATAAATATATATATATATATATATATATATATATATATATATATATATATATATATATATATATATATATATATATATATATATATATATATATATATATATATATATATATATATATATATATATATATATATATATATATATATATATATATATATATATATATATATATATATATATATATATATATATATATATATATATATATATATATATATATATATATATATATATATATATATATATATATATATATATATATATATATATATATATATATATATATATATAAATATATATATATATATATATATATATATATATATATATATATATATATATATATATATATATATATATATATATATATAACCCTAGCATCGGTGTTTCTTATTGATTAATATTTTCGTTTACAATACAATATATATATATATATATATATATATATATATATATATATATATATATATATATATATATATATATATATATATATATATATATATATATATATATATATATATATATATATATATATATATATATATATATATATATATATATATATATATATATATATATATATATACCATAACATTATATATATACCATTTTCTATATATATATATATCATATATATATATATATATATATATATATATATATATATACCATTTTCGTTTACAATACAATATATATATATATATATATATATATATATATATATATATATATATATATATATATATATATATATATATATATATATATATATATATATATATATATATATATATATATATATATATATACCATAATTAGTAAAATTACATATCTTGACGATTCTTTGTGGTACTATGAATTTTCTACTTTATTTTATTACACTATGATATTAAACATGACTGACCAATCGCTGCGTAAATGTACTTGCTCCGTGCCGATTATCTTCCTTTATTCAAAGCACTACGATTTTGTTCTCATACTTCTTTGTCTGATACATTATTATTTGCCATATGCAGTGTGTTTTAATGAATGAATTTTATGTTTATTTTTAAGCTATTTTCTTGCTTACTGATATATACCGCTGCAAGGAATTATGGATACAACTATACCGCACGTGGATTGTTTCCATGAGACATTTTTAACTGTAGTGATGCTGGTGACACTATCCGCATTATATTCTTTCGTTATGAGAGTGACTTTTCAAGTTGTCCAGTCCCGGATCGACGTATCGGGGAGGCGTGAGCAGAGTATGTCAATATTGGCAATTTATTTGACAGGGGAGGCTCTAGAGGTTTTAGAGATTTCGATATCTCAAAGACTTTTTAACTTTTATTTGGCATGATGCTGGCACGGTAGACATTCTATATTTCCGAGCCACTGACCGAACACCGCTTGTCCAAGAAACCTTATATATGGCCTTTAACTTTACTGTAATCGCTTTTTGCTATTATCTACATATTTTACAGATATATTTGCTTATGATATTGTACCAAGATATACAGCAAGGGATCCTTTAATATAATTGAGCAATGAGCAATTCAGAAAAATACCTCTCATTCAGAACTCTCTCGCGTCAGCGCGTGTATGCGTGGATTGAGAGAAGGGCCCTTCCCCATATTCGAAATAATGGCGGAGTCGCCGGTATATATTATATTTCTTTCATAAACTTTTAAAGGAAACCAAATTACTGACAAGGAAAATAACTATTAATATGTAGTGTTTCTCATATAAACGCTTTTAGGTATATTCCCCCGATTTATGTTTCCCTTTATTCCTTTTTATGGCAAAGGGCAGAAGCTATGCGATCTCTACCCTCCTTCGGAATAAAAAATATAAACTATATATCTAGTTTCTAGAACTTTTTGGCACCGTTATTAGTTTAGTCAATCATCCGTGAGAGGAGAACCTAAGAAAACTATCAATGATTAGCCCATAAATTGAAAAATCATCACGAAATAATTTTATATCCTGGTTAGGTGTTGAAAGTTAGTTTCATCAAGAGCTCTTAACGACTCTTTACTAGAACAGAGCAAATAACAAACAACGCTCCATAGTGCCGAATCGATAAGGAAGTTATTTACTAACGACGCTTGCGATACCGGGAACAAGACACTGCTGTATCGCCATGGTATATTTCCTTGCCGCCTTTATTGAATTATCTATAACCCAATGGACCGCTCCAATTTCTTGTCACTATAAATAAAAAGCCGCATTCGATATTTACCTGCTTAACCACTTCTAGACGTAATAAATTGTTTGTTTTAAGCTCTCAGCAAATAGAGAGGGATTTATTTATCGCTTTAGTTTCCACCTGCATTGGCATGGATAAGAGCTTTTGGATTCCGATATACGTATCGCGGATTATCCTTTTGAAGCGGCTTGTTTTTATTTTGGCTTGTCTTTTTGCTGGTGAGGCTTCAGTCAGAAAAAGGGCGAGCCATTCTTTGTCGAATATACTCCCACCGGTGGTCTGAACTCAAATAAGAGAGGATCTCGCTTCACGAGGAAATTTAATTTATTTGTTGTGTGGAGAGGGATCACTCTATAATGCCTGCCCCCTTTAATGTATTTAACTTTTGTTGATGCATTTTTCAAATATAGCCAAAATAATTAAATCTATACACTTCATATATCATTGAACCATTAACACATTTAATTAATTTAATATTTAAAACAGGAATAATCCCACATCAAGTCAACTTTTACTCCTATATACAAATCTGATGATCATAAAAATCATGATTTTTTTGATTAACACTATGTGATCACGGACAGACAGTTTGGGTTTAAAAAGAATACACGTACAGAACATGCAGTGATTTAACAAAAGAAATAGTAGAGTGCCATGATAAATCAAAAACATGTTTAACTGTATTTCTTGAATTAGCCAAAGCTTTCGGCACCGTGTCACATGAAATATTCGATAATAGAGTGGAGTGAAAATGATGAAAATTGCGATTTGCAAATACTTTGTTGATTGTGCATATATACCTAAAAGTAATGCACGACAATTTTTACATTAAGAGGTGCTACAGTGACCTTGAAAATTAGTAATAATGCACATTTTCTGATTTTTTTTAATAATTAAATCAAAAATTATATTTCTTAAGTAATTCTCTGCAATCTGAAAATCCGCATGTAAGTGTTTCAAATAAAATGTATTCATGTTCCATGGTAATTTGAATTGCAGTGTCAAAAAAACGAAATTTTCACCAAATTCGACGTTTTTTGACGCACAATTATCTCCTGTGGGATGTGGATTTCCTAGGATCCTAGGATGCGGCTACGGCTCGGAGGTCCAGCAGAACTGGAACGTACCCTCTAAGGATGATGTGTACCACAATGGGTAAAATGTTACTGTAACGGGAAGAGAGATCTTCCCGATAAATTTGGAAGAAAAATATGTATAAAACTCCGCTTGAGCAAGATATCAAGAGTAAAATTTACACTAAAGTGAAGTAAATAAAAATAATTAAATTAATAGTTCAAAAAAAATAAGCAAATGAGCAATATTTAATATTTAACTAAAAGATATTAAATACAACTAAATAGATATATCCCCTGGATATATTTATTAGCTTTGAAATTCTTTGCTATTCATATTTGTTTTGTGAAAAGTAATCTTGGGTTTGTAGCATTTCATTACATAGAAATAAGCAAATAGACGAATAAGAAAGAAAACACACTTACCAGTGCTATATCTGGACACACATACGGACATGAACCACTATGCACATGAAAACGAACCACTTAGATGTTGTACAAGTTCTTTCACCTTTCTTGAGGATCTTCAGAGCAGTATACGATTTATTTCATGGATCATTCATACTTGAATTTAAATTACCAATACACCAACACTTGCAGTGACGTTTTATGACATTAGTTTTTGACGGAACTCATTCTTAGAATACACAAACCTAGTCTACTATTTATATTTGTTCTATTTGAACATATTATATATAAAAGCATTAGGCATACAGTTATCCAGAAGATGTTAAACTTTAAAATGCATAAAATCTTGTTGAACCTATTGAAAAACAACTACTTTTTCCAACTATATGCGGGAAAATATTGAATTATATATACAATAGAGTTCTGAAGCATTCAAAGAGGGAGTGATACAGAAATTGCTTGCTTAGTCAAAACTAAAATCATTTGTTGGTTGTATGTATTAATTGTTTCTTCGAAAATTCTTGAAAAAAATCCAATTTTCACCCTGGATATATTTATTAGCTTTGAAATTCTTTGCTATTCATATTTATTTTGTGAAAAGTAATCTTGGGTTTGTAGCATTTCTACAAACCCAAGATTACTTTTCACAAAATAAATATGAATAGCAAAGAATTTCAAAGCTTATATATATATATATATATATATATATATATATATATATATATATATATATATATATATATATATATATATATATATATATATACATATACATATATATATATATATATATATATATATATATATATATATATATATATATATATATATATATATATATATATATATATATATATATATATATATATATATATATATATATATATACATATATATATACATATATATATATATATATATATATATATATATATATATATATATATATATATATATATATATATATATATATATATATATATATATATATATATATATATATATATATATATATATATATATATATATATATATATATATATATATATATATATATATATATATATATATATATATATATATATATATATATATATATATATATATATATATATATATATATATATATATATAATATATATGTATATATATATATATGTATATATATATATATATATATATATATATATATATATATATATATATATATATATATATATATATATATATATATATATATATATATATATATATATATATATATATATATATATATGACGGTCGTATGTTACTATTTTGCAATTTGCATTAACAATATTGCATTCTTATCAACATCTCTAGAACTATCTAAGATATATTTATCAGGTATATCATTAAAAAAATTTATTTATGAGTTTTCCTCTAAAGACGGCATTTGAAAAATTGGCGCATTTCATAAATAAAATATTCTGCTCGGGCATTTTTCTTGGTGCCTTTATTGAATTCTCCATGGCTCGATAGACCGCTACAAATTTCTCGCGTGATAAATAAAACCTGCGTTGGATATTTATCCTCTCAACCTCTTGGCTCTTACGGCAATAAATAGCAGATTTTAAGCGCCCTACCACATCGATTTTATTTACGATTATTTCGACGCCCGTAACTGCGACATATTACGAAATGAATATTTTCGAGTGACATACAAAAATATGGTAGGATATTAGTGTGTTATGATATCAAGTAATAATCTATAATAATTATTAGTAAATCCATAAAACTATTCCCCTAAGATTTATGAAACCAACAACATTGGTATATACCTACTTACACGCATCTCTTTTCCATAATCTGTTATTGCAGAAGAATTAATAGTACCTATTGAAAAATGTTTAAATCACGTATCCCGTATGGATAAAACCAAAGGGATATGTATTAGGCGCGACTCCGTTCAGCAGCTCAAGTATACACTCAAAGGAATGTTCATGTTCTTTTCCTTTCCTTCGACATTTGGCGCAGGTCTTTCCATCAGGATATTTTTCTATTCCACCCTTTGTTTTACCTTATTGTGTATTCCGTATGAGGCGAAGAGCTTTGGAGTCAAATAAATTTGATTTGCGCATTGGGTTTTTTTAGTTTAAAGGATTTTTTATTTGCTATGTATATCCGGGTGTAACTATTTGCTCGTGCACAGATCCTTTCTTCCTTGAGAGGGTGATTCTCTAGGCATCTGTTTCGGGATGACGGATTTTTACGTTTGTGCTGATTCTACTGGGAATGGATTGCAATAAATTCTGCGCTCGGGAGAATCAAAGGGTATTGCGTGACTAATGTCTGCTAAAGATAGTGCGCGCGATATTTACGATTTATTAAGTGGTTAGTATGGGTATTAGTCTTCGATAGCATCAATATTAGTATCTACAAATCACTTACATTATTTACGTGTAATATCGATAAAATATGAGAGAAATTAATAGAAGTAAAGTTATTTAAAGGAAAGGAGGAGAGTTAATCAATAATTTTATCATTAAGTTGCAACTATTGCAAACTATAGAGCCTAACTTTAAATACCGTAACACGACGGTCTTGTTGGTTACAAAAGGCTAAATAAAACCGAAACGTCAAGACATTCTAATCATCAGTCGTTATATTTCTACCACCGCAAGATAATAAGGCTCCTCAAGAAATTAAGTACCGTAAAAACCCCAATCTTTGAACACTACTCTAAAATTGAACAATATTTAGAATCTGACAGAATATTAAGTTAATAAAAATCGTAACAGAATTCTATCAATCTGTCGCAGGTATTTTGTTCCGTGGATTTTGTTAATGTGATGTTGGCAGTAGTTTAAAGTTTACTTTGATTTCCCGGGTTTTCTGTTGCCCTGAAACTTTCATCTGTAAACTGGTAAGTATTCTTTCCAAATATTTACTAGTAGCTTGACATGTTGCTGTATTGCTTCGTTATCAATGATATTAGGTTAGTTTTTGTTTATTTACAAAAGAAAAATTGTTAAAAATTTCCTAACTTAAAATGAGTATTTCTAAATACCCCAGCTTAACTTTGAACAGTTGTTCAAAGTAAGGATGCTGTTCAAAGTTCGGGTGTTAATATATTCTATATAAAGTTAATATTATATTCTATGTTTTTATAGGTATGGCTCCCGATAAAGGGATCATCTTAACAATGCCTTATCGGCTATTAGGCGTGGCGTATCTATGCGAAATACATCAAGAAAATTTAGCCACAAATTAAATAGAAAACATATGAAACCAGTGGGACACCCAACAGTGTTTACTAAAGCAGAAGAAAATACATTTGCAGAACATATTCTAACGGTGTCAGAGTGGGGTTTCCCATTTAATTACACAGATATAAGACAATTGGCACAAAAATATCTTGACAAAATTGGAAGACAGGTTAAAGAATTTAAGGGAAACCTTCCAACTACCAAATAGGCAAAACTGTTTGTCAAAATACATTCTGAACGTCTAACTGTGAGAATGTGCCAAAACATTAAAAAAAGTCGAGCAAGCGTATCACAAGCCACTTACAAGAATCACTTACAAGAATCTCTTTCAGAAAACGGAGAACCTATCGGAGCTGACCGTGTATTCAGTTATGACGAAACTAATTTGTCCGACGATCCCGGTCGAAAAAAATGTATATTTAAACGAGGCGTAAAATACCCTGAACGCATAAGAAACAGCTCCAAAACCTGTATTTCTATTATGTTCTGCGGTTCTGCTTCTGGGCAAATGTTGCCTGCATACGTTGTGTATAAGGCTGAGCATCTATGGTCAACATGGACTGAGGGGGGACCCATTGGCACCCGATATAACAAAAGCAAATCCGGGTGGTTTGATGCTACCTGCTTCGAGGATTGGTTCCAAACAGTATTTGTTCCTCACGCATCGAAATTAAAAGGAGTAACGGTGATATTGGGTGATAATCTAAGTCCGCACTTTACCACTCGTGTGTTACAACTGTCCAGAGATAATAACATTAGGTTTTGTTGCCTGCTGCCTAATGCTACCCACCTTCTGCAGCCAGTAGATGTCGCATTTTATGGTCCTTTGAAGCGCTCATGGCGTAGCGTTTTAGACGATTATAAACTTAAATCCAATAAAAGAAGCCAAACGTTAGCGAAAGAGTTTCCAAGGTTGCTAAAAAAATTATATTTTAAACGATATCCCACCGACGAAAATCAATCGTCGAATATAATATCTGGTTTTGATAAGTGTGGAGTTATACCTTTTAATCCAGAACGAGTTTTGAAAATGTTGCTAGACGCTCAAGTCACAATGGAAGAAGGTGAAGGTGTAAACACCACTGTATCTTCTGAGGTTATTGACTTGCTCAAAGAAATGATATATGTAGACGACATGCCAAGACAAGTACGTAAGAAGAGGAGATTAGATATACCAGCAGGAAAGAGCATTAGTGTTGGTGACATGCAGCGAAGTGATATTATCAGCGAAGAATCTGATGAAGAAATTGCAGAAGAGCCGGCGAGGGAAATTTCTGATAGTGAACAAAGCGAGGAACAAAATCCTGATGAGGAAGAGGCGGTACAGAGAGAAGTTGATATTAACTGTGAAATTGGGAAGTATTATATAATAGAGTTTAAGGTAAAAAATTTAAAACAACATTATATTGGTAAAGTTGTGTCCATTGAAGATGATGAAAATATTGAGGTAAATTTTCTTCGGTCCTTCAGAAAGGGCAAAAATAAATTTGTGTGGCCAAATGTACAATATCAGGGTTGTATTCCTCGTAAAGAAATTGTTGCGTCTCTAAATGAACCCATGTTGGACAGAAGACAGGCACTCTTATTTGGAACAAAAGATATTGAACCATATTTATCAACGATGTAATAGCAATATTATTTAATTTTTTAGTATGATGTTTTTGTTAGTTTTTTTGATAGGTACTCCTACCTTAAGAATTATGTTATGTTTTATTTACCAAAGAATTATTCCTGTGTTTTTTACCAAAGAATTGTTTTTATTTATTTTTATATCCAAAGAATTTACTTTAAATGTACTTATAGACACTAATAAATACTTTTAAAATAGTTCTACATTGTTTTTTTTCAAGTATTTTAATTTTATTACGGAGGAAATATTATTATTTTTACATTTCATATGTTCAAAGTTGAGAACAGTGGACTATGACTTTGAGAAAGTGTATAAATACTACTACGTTCGATGTTGGGTTCTTTGGAGCGACCTTTGAACACCTTGGTTTTTTTTTTTTTTAAATTATTTTCGAAGTTGTGGTGTTTCTGTTAAGGCAAACTTGTACAAATTGAACGATTTAGTTTTTTTGAAATCCTAACTGGTTCTTATTATTTTGCATTATTGTGAAAACTGTTCAAAGTTAGGGTGTTTTACGGTAGTTTTATAATTTCTCGTCAATAGTGAATACCACAGTCCTGCTATAACTGTTTTTAATATACATATTTTTTTCAGGTATCTTGGGTAAGGCATCGAGACATCCACCTGCTAACTGTTGGAAGATACACTTATACATCAGACCAAAGATTCGAAGCAATACACACACCACATACGGAAGAGTGGACTCTAAGGATAAGGTATCCACAGAAAAAGGACTCTGGTATATACGAGTGCCAAATAAGTACGACACCTCCAGTAGGACACTCCGTATATCTCACTATAGTAGGTCAGTTGGCTTGGATTTACCATAATTAAATATAGTAATGTGTAACATATTTATACTCCATCAAACACCGTATTTTTCGTAGGATTGTTGTCATATACTTTCTGTTTTGACGGAAAAACGTTTTGTACTTCAGTCCGTATGCACAGGAGTATGTATTACAGTCATGTAATTCCAGGAACTGCAGAATTCGATTCCCATAGCCGGATTACTGTATTTGATTTCATGCTTCCTGGTCATGAATAAATAAATTTGTTTAACATTCATTAGTATGAAAACCTCAGTTGCCGCAAAAGTTTATGGTATTTCAGCAGAAAACCGCACTCATTTGTGCTTGGAATTATCAAGCAGATAAATCGTTTTTGAATACGTATTTATATTATACCCACACCTAAACTCAATTAATTTGATTGACTGCCGAGACCACTTCGCTGTTAATAAATTATTGATATTTATTCGCAGTTGATTAGGTAAAAGCGCAAGGTCCCTTTGGTTCATTTGGAGATGAATAGTACTTTAATAAGCCCACTTATCACGCCTTTGTTGTAGATGGAAATCAGCGTAGTTTCGGTAGTAACTAAATTTTACTTTGCCTGCCGTGCCTGAGTGACAGACAGTCCTGTAATGTGGTTATATTGCCTGGATGTGTCGTAATATGTAAACAAATTCAAACGTAATTAATAATAATAAGATTTTCTGCGAAAGGGTAGAACAATAATTTACACTGTATCGTACCGATATAAATACCTGCACGGATTTAATGTTTGATATTCGGTCTCATATTCGTGAAATATAATAGAATATTTAAATTTCTACAACATGTGCTCGAGATTAGATTTGTTTAGTGCAAATAAATCTTTAGTTTGTAGAAATTCATTACATAGAGAAATAAGCAAATAGATGAATAATATGGACGACACTTACCAGTTGTATATCTGGAAATATATACGAAAACGAGCCACTTAGAAGCTGTTCAAGTTCTTTCACCTTCCTTGAGGATCATTAGAGTGATGTACGATTTGTTTTATTGATCATTTATACTTGAATTAAAACTATTAATACTTCATCACCTTCAGTAGTGACATTTTGTGATACAAAATGTCACTACTGACTTATAATTTAAATTCAAAGGCTTACGCGAGGTCAAGAATAGGTTAAGGAAAGCCTGGAAGCAATTCTTGTACAAGCACATCCAGAATTATTCCTCGGAAATCCTGTAGTTATTAGCGTTTACCCAGGTTTCAGCACCCTTAAAGCTTCCTCAAAGGATTGGAAAATGCTACAAAACACAAAACTACGTAACCAAAGGTACCTCTTCACTTTAATAAAGCTAGCTTACTAAAAGTATAGCAAATTCGTAAAATATAAAGTATAACAAACTTTCAACAAATGATAATAAGTACTTATCACATATAATTTCATGCAAATTTGAGCTCCGTACATTAATGAAACCTTTAAATCGATTCTATAGATCACACACTCATTTAGAGTCACCAAACACGTAAAATAGCAATAAGCAATAAGGGTTGCCTATACCATTTTTCATGCTAAACATGGTAAAACATGGTAACAGTAAAATAATACACATAGCGGTTTTCAATTAATTGTTTCTCATTTATTAATCTATATAATAATATATATTTGTATTAATGGAGATTAAATATTTCCGAGGTTGATATATATTATATTAACTGTTTTCGTTTTTCTTTTTATAAAACTATTATATTTTTTTATAATCTTTTATGATACTTCCTATTTCTGCATTTCTTGATTTTTTTTATTTAATTTGCATGTCTTAACGTTTTGCTTAAATATGTGTACTGAGTCCGATTTTAAAAACCATATGAATTCGTAATCCGTAAGGAAATATCAGAGAATTCTGTTTTACCGCATTATTCCAAAGAGTTTCTATTTTATAGATATTTTATGTAAGCTCTTTACCATTTATCAGTTTAGCAGTTCATAAAATCAGATATAAAACCCTAGTCTAGGAAAATATGCGTAAAATATTCAGGGAGACTATATATTTTTATGATATCTTTCAGATGAATACAAGATGATTTATGAAAGTCTTACAATCATGAATCGAGAAAGAGTATTTAAAATATGTGGCGCAGTCAAATGAAAATAACAAAGCACCTGGTAATAGAACAAGATTAATTACTTTACTCTCTGATACCTAGTATCAAATCGGTACAGAACAGAAGATAAATAACAATAAGAAACTGCTTAATATAATCAGAGTCAAGTGTTCAGATCTGGTCTGGCAACTCTGCTCCGGAATCCTTACATTTCGAGAAGGCGAATTATATTTTAAATTCAAGTATAAATGATCAATAAAACAAATCGTACATCACTCTGGAGATCCTCAATGAAGGTGAAAGAACTTGTACAACTTCTAAGTGGTTCGTTTCCGTATATATGTCCAGATTTGTGAAGTGTGTCTTACTTATTATTTATCTATTTGCTTATTTCTCTATGTAATGAATTGCTACAAACATATTGAATCATTGAATCATAGTAGAACATTGAATCATAGTAAAAACTATATATCAATTATTAATACGTATATAAAGTTTACTTACCGATATAGAGCTCCAAATACAGATAAAATCTTTGAAAACATAAATAAACACGCACATATTATGTGTACAATTCTATTTAAACTTAGGTTAGGTATTAAAAATCTAATTAGTTTAATAGTATCGACTATTAACAAATAATTTAGTTTTAAAGCATTTTCCCAATTATTTCTTTCTTTAAACATACAGGAATCTACGATACACACAAACTCAAGGTTTGAGTCTTAGACACGATCCATAATCGTTAATAAGAAAATAGGTAGATCGAGTTACGTGTACTGTAGAATTTTATATAGAAATTTATTAGGCAATATTTTTAAATACAAGTAATATACAACCAAAAATTTGAATTACACAAATTATTTCCTATTTCCTATTAAATAATATTACGGTGGAGTATCCAAGGAATTACATGTTCAAATTTTAAAAATTAGCAGTAATCGAACGTATTTAGTGTGTGAGTAATAAATTTATATTACACCGTTGAGTAAGAAATTATAAAGGGCGCAACGTGTATAGCGACATGCCTACCCAATCTGCAAGTTTAACGCCCGCTGTAACTTGGAAATGAAGTCTTTAATAAAAAATCTTTATAGGGCAAATTATTCTTAGGTTCAAACAGTCCTTCATGTTTGGAATTCCGTTATGTTACACCCTCTGTTTCACACTAGGGGGTTTTGGATCCAAGATTCGTCAGTCTGTCGAAACTGTTGTTATAGCGGAGGTTCAGTTTAACCATTTTGTTACAAAATGGGCTCGATGGGTAAAGAAAACCTTCACAAACAATATGTTATCGATAGATTAACAAATTTCGGAACCAAAGAGCTCCTGTTACCTAATATATATCGGATCCAAAATTGTACACGCATATCGCCATACGCGTTGCGCCTCTTTACAATTTCTCTATCAACGATTACACATAATGCTTGGATGCACAATACCATTAATAAACTTCGTATAAAGTAATAAGGGCTCTGTTCTAGAAAATTTAAGGCTTTATATAGGAGAGCTGTAAATACCCAGATTCGTATATATTGCAGTTGCGATTCTTATTAATTGTTTTGATATTTTAACAATACATCGAGATTTTACAGGAGACCTTTTAGTCTTCTGTTCTTTATAATTATTATTTCAAATGCAGGCACTTTATCTTTTCAATATTTATTTATGGGTGACGTAAATTAATAACGTCTTCGGCGAAGATTCATTTCCTTTAATGTGATTTTGGCTTCGGAGTTAGCTTTGGATTTATTAAAAGGAAGTTTCGCCACAAAACAAATTATTATAATTAGTTCCGTTAGGGAAATAATTCTTGTTCATTCAAACAGACGGGAGCGTAAAGAGCTAAACAATTCACTTCAAAAAGTTTTCCTCTGTTATCCGACTACTGCCGAGGTACGTTTTACGACGCTTTATCCTGGAGACGGATTGCTTTGTATTTATTTACTCGTGTATTTGTTTGTTTAATTGGTTTGATGCATACGCAGGTTTATTCTTTACTGTAAACTTGAGCATAGAAAGGTGGATATCATTATGCATGAGGATATTATGGAACAGATGATTTAAATATATGTTTAACAAAAAATATTAAAATTGTGTTAACTTTTAGCAGTAATTGACATTTAAAATAAGTACTAAATCATACGTAAACTAAACAACTACTTCCATGGCTATATACCTTTACATACATTGAATTGCAGGAAATTGTATATATGCATTAATTATATTCCCTACAATTAGTGCCATCGGAATTGTATTTTTAAGGTTTTATGTACAAATACATTACATTATTAATTAGCATGGGAGAAATAAAATAAGGAGGAATATGATTAGATGCACTACGGAGTTTTTCATAGCATAAAATTAAATTATCTCTCATTTTTGACATATCAATTTAGCACAAACCCTCCGTTTTTTAATATAACTTTCGAAACAGAAGTTTTTTACTTCAGCGTTAAGACGAATTTGCTGCTTTAAATGATGTAATAATTATTCTTCTTTGTTCGCCATTCCAAATTAAAGTTAATTATCATTTTCCTTTTATTTTACATTTCCGCTTTGCCTGTAGATAACGTCTTTCAGCAGAAGGGAACCAAAGTGAAATGTTGCATATTTTACAATAGTGAAGTGCAATAACACACAGTTTTAAATAGCATCAACATCACCCGCAATAAGAATTTAGAGAATGGCATTAGAAACTTCAATCGCAATTTATTTATAAGAGTTTATTTTTAAATTAATTCATTTAAGTGATATATACTTTTTATAAAATAGGTGGGGAATGTCCACATTTTCGGCGCAATTTCAGACCCCAAAGTATCCGATTGTAATATCTTAATTTTTTGAAATTGGACATCTTAATTCTAAATAATTTTTATTTTACACTGAAATTAGCAGTCTGCTCAGTGACCGTTCTAGTTCGCCGTTGTAATTCTGGTATTGAGATAAATACCAAAAAATATTTTTAGTGATTTTTCACAAAATGAGGCGGTTTTTAATTAAGTAATTTTGTAGGAATTGTAGTTTGCATTCCACGTCGCGTATTTGTTAAACAAAATCTAAAATTATTTGGCTCCGTGGAGACCTTGACAGATATACTAAATGAGATCCCAACATTACGTTATTTTTAATTTGTAAGCTATTACTTATCAGTTTTCTTAAGAAACTAAACATGAAAAATTGCAAAAAGTAGTTGATTTTTTGTTAAATTAATTTATTACGTATAACTATTTCTACATAGAGAAGGTTCTACATTGGCTATTAAAAATTCTTATTTCAATTTTTTAGGTTGTTTATTTAAAAAACTATTTTTGAAAAAAAAAATTACGTTTAGATTTAAAAACAAAGTTTCTTCATTTTTTAAAATTATTTATAAACTTTGTTTTTACTTTGGGTAGTGTAAACAATATATTAAGAAAAAAACAGTCGTCTGTTGATATTTTATTTGTTTACCGGATTGATAATTTATTAGAAACAATCACCAAATGTATATATAAATGTATATATTATACAATATTGTTACCCATGGAGTAAATTCAATAGTGCCATAGCGATTTAAAGTAAGCAATAAAAGTTTGCCTAAGTTAGCTCAGCTTCTAATAAAAATTTAAATGAACTTCCCGTGGGCGTCACTGACCATGAGCAATTAAGTCAGATAGTTATCAAATTATCCTGGGTATTCAATCTCTGGCACTTTTTGTCATTTTTGGGGGGAAAGAAAAATAAGGCGCACAGTATATTTATTGCTAGTTTTGCTTTACAAATTCGAAAGTTAGAAATAGTGAGACAAAAAAAAGAATTGAAAAATGTACCAAAAATGTGGTATTATACCTGGAAACGTAGCATAAAATACATAAACAGCTTACACAGAAAACTGTTTAAATATCAAATTGCACGATGACCTTAGGTGAATTAGAAATAGGTGATTAAACAGCGGGAGTAACCAGGTGGATAGCTACAGTCACTATGTCCAACGTTAGCTGAGGGCTCGTAATACTTTTATATTCTCAAGCGTACACTAGCAATACCAAGTTAATCTAACAGGGCGAGCCCCCTTTTAAACTATACTTAAAACTCTCTGTGCTTATCTGTGGCATGCAACGAGTCTTCCAGTAAGGTGGATCTCTCCTGTAGCTCTACGCCGGTACAGGGGTCGATAGACTTCAGCAAGATGGTCCTAAAGGTGGATCCAAAGGTGGTTCAAGGTGTAAAAGGTAGTGTGACTCGCCGAAAGACAAGAAAGCTCTGACACACAGACCGATAAGCTTGTCTCGTTACATGTAAAAAAAGGTTAGTTATGTGAATATATATCTAGTAAAACTTACTATTTGGAATTTGGTATTTGGAAAACGGCTTCGAAAAGATAGCTTAGCTATGTCCTTCAATCAACTCTAGAGAGTTCAACGCAACGCAGGCTCTAGAGAACACATAGTAGGCAAAATATAATATGAACACGCGGTTTCAAGAAAACAAAATATCTTACCTCATTGTTTTTTTATAAAAGTTATTTGATCCCACTAATGTGGCATGTGTAGATTCATCCAAAATCTCAACACATGAACAATGATTTCCTTGAATTATCCCATTCTATCGGCACGTATATAATACGTTCCTTAACCATGAAAATCACTTAAACTCTTAACACATTGAAACACTAGTATGCAATTAACGCGTTCAGCTAAAAAGAAAGCGACGAGGTCAACACCCCACGAAATTAGACCATAGATCTCCGACCTAGGCTAGCGTCACAGAACTGCCAATGTCCAACTCACAAAACAATAAAGCGACACAGATATCCACTAAGATATATGTAGTAAATCTATGACGAAGAAGCTATTAAATGCGCTGTGGCAATATTGATGAATGTAATCGACTAATGAAAGTAATGCGCCGACCTGAATTTCTAAAGATATGCTAAAGGGAACGCGTAGTCACTGCTTAAAATCAATTTGTCCGTCAAATTCTCATTTTATCTGTCGGATTCTCAAATTGTTAATTACTAAAAGTGAACGTAATATATTATACATTATACGATTATACATAATTATATATAAAAATTGTTTTTGTTATATTTTGTATAATCTTAAAAAATATATAAACATATTTGGTGATTATTTCTAATACATTTTTAATCTAATAAACAAATGAAACAGCAACTAATATATTGTTTACACTACCCAATAGTAAAAACAATGTTTATAAATATTTTTAAAAAAATAGGAAAAAACATTTATTTTAAATCTAAAAGTACAATTTTTTTTCAAAAATATGTAATTATTTGTATAAGTTTTGTTTTGTTTTTTATGTTGTTATGTTTTTAATCTATTTGTTATAAGACTTCTTTAAATAAACAACCTGAAAAAATTTTAAAAAAGAATTATTAATAGCTTTCTCTTCTGTAGAAATAGTAATAGCTAATAAATTAATTAAAAAAAAAATCTCAACCACTTTTTGCAATTGTTTCATCTTTAGTTTCTTAATAAAACTAATAACTAACAGCTCATAGCAATTAAAATTAACGCAATGTAAAAATAAAGCAAGTATGGTTTTATTTTTTAAAAAGGTGAAATGAAAATTACGAAATCATATATGTCTATATATCATTTCGCAATTTCGGGATGACGTAACGATTTGCTTTTACTCCTAGATACACAATAAACTATTTCCCTCACCCGTTAATTTTTGTTTAAAAATTATTAATTAAGTTATGATCCAGAGAGAAATACGGAAACGTTCCAGCGGAAAACAGCCTGCGGCATTTCAGTTAACAAGTAATAGAAAGAATTAGTGTCCCAACGGGAAATACGGCAATCAAATTTTACAAAACAAAGTGAACTTATTATATTCAGGGTAATTTCCGCCACGATGCATTCATCACAAAGACACTTTTTTCCTCCTCTTTTGTCTTCTGATTTGATCTTTTATTCATACGCCATCCTTTGGGTATACTTGAAAGTCTGAAAGCCTTTATGCTCACGCCGAATGCATTCTGGCGAATGTTTTCATGGCCTCTTAATAAAGCCATGCCGGAAAAATAAAGTTTGCATCTAGAAATTTAAAAAAAAATTAAAATTACGTGATGATACGTTTTAGAGCGAACATGTTCCTTTCAGGTGTTAAAAGTTAAAGAGAGTTCAAATATTCTTCAGAGGAAATGTAGGTTTAAGCATACACGGCATAGAGTAAATTGTTATGGTTTAATAAAACTTGTCATTTGCTGTCGATGCCCTTCAGATAATACATGGAATAATAATTATAATATTTTTTTTCATAGTTCTAAGAAGTCAAGACGAATATTTGTTTACAGGAAATATACTTTTAGATATTGCATAGAGGAATTATATATAAATTTTCAAACTATTATAGTTAATAGGAAAATTTGGCTGGATCATAGAATTTGAACAGCTTACAAATGACAACGTATATATTATGTGTTCTCCTTATTGTTATTGTTACCTATTGCTATTAACAATTAATTGAATTGCTACATTGGAGAAGAACATGTAAGTGATCACATAATTAGAAGGCATGAAAACACAATTATATTTAATAAACCTTGTTGGTATTCTGAATTTAATATTTATTTTTGTAAGTAACATAACCATGATGTTAGTTGTGAAAAATGACACTAATTGGAGTATAAAAATACCCCATTTAGCAACTCATGTACTTAAATTATGCTTGAACTTGCTCCAATAACTAACGACTAACTTAATGACATAACTAATAACGTGCCTAATTTTTCTCTCTAGGCGGTCTAAATAAATTGGTGCCAGATTATGTTCTTTAGCGGAAACAAATGTGAAATTAAATGACCTAGAAGATTAGAGAGGTACAAGAATGCCGTTATTAACGGGTTACGTCCTTAGAATCCAGAATTACGATTACAAGCATGTACGAAAACAAAGCAAAGGCATTTGGAACTTTACGTTTTGTCGGATGTAATGATTATAGTCTCCCAGGTTTATATACAAACTGCCCCTTTGCTCATTTAGACTTTCAGTCATTATCAACAAAATAGATTTCTTTATTTCGAGGGAGTAAGTACATTTTTAACAGTAGCTTGTTTTTCTTTTAGTGCGTTTTAGAGGTACATTAAAGGTTTAACCTTTTCCTGAGGAGAAAAATAATATAATCGCTTTCTTTATTATCCGCTTAAGTAGGGCATATTGCTGAAGCAATTCTGTACTAGGTACTTTCGAAGGGTATTGTGGGATTGTAGGTGCATCTCTTTACTGCCATTTATAGATACAATTTGTAGGGATTTATATGATAACGTTATATGTTACAACAATTCCAATATTTTATTATCAGCATCTTCTTAAATAATTTATTGGTTTCTCAAGTTTTACAGAATTATTCCAATTATACAGGGTGTCCAATGGGATGGAGGGTTGTTTTTCTTAATGGAAACATATCTTTACATTGTTTTTTTTGAAATACCTGAAATTATATGTGGTTTTTGTATATTAATCATATACATTTATTCAGTCTTTGAGTTATATAGCTTGAAATGTTTTTTTTTTTTCAAAATATTCGTTACCCATTATGTGATATAAGATATCTGATATTTTGAGCTAATGCCAATCATCAGAAAATATATTTTTTTGGCAAAATGTTGAGCAAAACTGAACTTATGTTTTTTATATATTTTTTCTCATCTTTAAGTGAAAATAAACTAAATTCTAATATATATTTTTGGAGGAAACGTTTTGAAATGAAAGATATTTTATTGTTTCATTATATATTCTCCTGACGTTTGGTGTGAAAGGTAGATTTGCGAATTATTTATTGACATAGGTAATATGAAACATCGGAGATTATTAGTTGCTTGATTTAACACAGATTTAAAAAAAAACTATTGATAACCAAAATTAATTACGAGAAACATGAATATATGGAAATTATTTACATTATAGGAGAATGTCAAAGAAATGCTTTTTTAAATTTGGTCTTGAAATTGATTCGTTGCTGTTCTAATTAATTCATTTATAGCTGCATAATGCTGTTCTAATTAGACATATAATAATAATCTCCATGTACTTTTACATCAGAAGACATACTTATTTTATTTAAGTTGTTACTCATTACATACATAAGTGATTTTAGAATGACATTTGTTCGAGCAACTGGCAAGTGATAATTAAAAATTACTGGTAATGAAAAATTAAGCATATTAGTAAGTGGAATACTATCAATTTTATAATTGATTAATTTGAAAATAAAACAAGCTAAATAATATTATCAACTGTAGGGATGGCATTTCAAATTCGTTAATTAGTGAAATTTAATCGTATCCTCTTTCAGGATATATACCGGGTGATTCTATTAACTTGATACATCCAAATATCTCGAGAAGTAAGCGCTTTGGGGGAAAATATCTCGGATCAAAACTAAATTCTTCCGGTGGGGAAAAACCGACTTTGGTTCAAAAGCCACCCCCATACCCCCACTCCCTGCGCAGGGGTGGCAAACCACACAATTGATCCGCATTCTAGCCTAGATGTAAAATACAGGATTTTCGCAAATTCTCTAAAATGTTCTCAAATGTTCTCTAAAAGTAATGGCTCTAAGTTCAATCCCTATGGGACTCCTGAGGTGGCAATGAAGTGATTGAAAACAATTGTTAAGTTACAATTGAACAAATTGAGAAAGGAATGATGCGAGTGAATAAAGGTAATTTCTAAATGAAAAATTAGAATGTTTTTGCAAGATAATATTATGAATAATACTATCAAGAGCCTTGAAAAAATATGTTGAAAACCGTTGAACGGAAGTAAAAAAAACTAAATCGAAGCAAAAGTATATCGACAAAATTGTGAAAAAGAAACAACATTTTATCCCAATCCTATCAAATTAAATTAATCATTGGATGAAACAGAGTTTTTAGATAAAATAAACTTTTATAAGTGGGGTCGCGGTCGTAGAATTAAATGAATATATTTTTTTTTCGTTTTTCCAAGTGTAGCGTCAATAAAAATGTCAGCATTATATCAAGAATCCTCAATTTAATCATAACATGGCTAGACAGCATCGCGATGATAGAGATTTTTGGGGGGGGTCGACAGTAGTTTTTTAATTAACCCCACTTTTAAAGATAATCACATGGAAGTATTGGATGGAAGTATTAATTTATACCATATTCAAGAATAATTGCCCGGGATCTTTCCAGAATAATGGATAGGTATCTTAACACTTGACTTTCTTCTTTGGGTTTACATAAAAAATTAAATTATTGAATAGCGTTTTTTTGAATAGAGAAAACTTTAATTTAAGAATGAAGGAAGCATTCAAGAATATTACATCGTGGAAAATGCTTGCCAATATTCAGCAGTCTTTTAGACAAGCATGATATACTTGTTTGGAGAAATGAGGATAGCAATTATAACATACGATCTATAGGATCAGTAAAGATCAGTAGCTTCTAAAGTCGTTCGAAAATTATTTGGAAAATTGAGGTGTGATAAAAACGTGGCAGGTGAAACTAAACAAATAGAAGAACAACAGATAGTGAACGTAGTTACACAGCTAATATATAGCAAATAAAACACATTTCTTTTGGAAACAGGAAAAGAGATAAAAACAGTAAACAATAAAATACCTTCTGCTTGCGGTCACTGATTTAGCAATATTACAGATTAACAATTGAACATATGAAATAATAAAATACCTTGAACCAATTAGTTTCTTTTACCCCTGTTTTTTCGACATAGTCAATAGACTACAATAATAGTATTGAATAATAACAGATGATAATTATTATACCAGTTATATCAACCAATACTGTAGGTCCATTGTTATATAAATGCTACTATGTATTAACTAATATCAATTCTCTTTGTGCTTTATCTGCTGACGGGTAATTTTATACCTGTAGTTCATTTTATATTCTGTATTCGGTTTATTACTAGCTCTTGTATATTTCACATGCATTAATGAATTCGCTTCCAAAAAAAGTTTATATTGTTAAAAACATTTGACCCTATTTCGGAAACTTAACTTACCACACTTATATTTTAATTATATAATCATGAGAATTACATAATAAATTATATAATAAACTGCATAAGATTAGAGTGCAAGCGAGGGATAACCAGACCCCTCTAGCGGTCAGTTACTACTACTCATCAGACATTACTAAGTAATGTCTTGTGACAAGCAGGTAATTCAATACAGGAAGGAGTATTAGCTCTCTGAGTAGTCGTTACCTGTAAATCCATTCAGTATGTAGTTTAGCCTACTTTTGGCTAGGGGCTAGGCTGATGAGTAGTAGCAACTGACCGCTAGAGGGGTCTGGTTATCCCTCGCTTGCACTCTACTGCTTGGTCTGTTTGACTGCTTTGATAGTTTTGGTCAGAACAAAAAGATCCAGACAAAAAGATCCCCCAGAGCTCGTGACCTGTGTTAATAATGGCTCTCGTTAATTGCCCGTTGATATTATTTTAATAATAATGGAAGAATATCTACTACAAATAATAATATAGGTGACTTTTTCCATATTATTTTCCCATGAGTGACAATACCATGTAAAATTTTTTAATGTTTTTCAGTGCACTTTGCAGTTTAATGATTATATTAATAAATGAACATACGAACCTAACAGACCTTAAGGACCTTATGGTAGTTGTTAGCCCCCTGGGAAGTAAAATATCATGTTGATATGCATTATGTACCAGCACAACCTTAGCATTATTATCAATTTAGTATTTTATATTGTTAATTAAATTTACAAACAAGGTATTATATTTTTCATAATATTTTTTTGTAATAAATGTTATATACATCTCAATTGCAGGCATCGTTGTCAGCGTATTTATGTTTGATATAAAATCTCCTGCAAATAAAAATATCGAATTTCATGAGGGCCATCAAGTAGGGATTTGATACGTACGTGTGGATTATTGAAACATGTTTTTCTGAAACATGTTGTTATTGAGTACAAGCGTTCACAGTGGGGAGTCGCTTAAGGCCAGTATATTTTAATTTGGAAGCAAAATATACGATGTAAATATTTTTAACAGCTCTCTTCTTCGTTAGAGGTTTTAAAACGCATTGTAAACTATATTGTCACTTTCAAAATTGAGCTGAACTCTAATGAATTGCAAATACATATTTATTCATTTAATTTATTTAATCTTGCGGTTGCAGTTGATTTATCAATAAAAATTAAATTACAACAGTATCGATCAAAAAATTGATTTTTCAATACCAATGTTTTGTCTGTTTTTAATATACACCATGGCTAACAAAAAAATGGTATAACTTATATTAATGATGAAAACATAATATTATAATAAAGTACAACGTAATAAGCGGATAAAGTATAATAAACTGCTGTTCAAAATTATCGCACCACGTTAATATTTGCTAAAATTTGAGGTCTCATAACTTTTTTTCTTTTAGTCCAATTTTGATAATTTTTTTAGAATACTGTAGATAAAACGTCTAATTTCAACTTGCATATCCAGTCTTTTGTTAACTGAGGACGGTTTAGGTATTATACAGGGCTAAATAAAAGGTTGTTATATAACCCTAATTTTAAAACACTCGGTGGAATAATTTCGTAACCAAATTCTTTAAAAATACCAATTTTTGTTAAGAACCATTCCTTTCCTATATTTTGTTTTTTGGTGAAGTTTTACTAAAATATGCAAATCATGTTTTTCAAAAAGCTAAAACATTAATTAACAAGTAATTACTAAGCACGTCACAACCTACAGCTTTATAGGGTCAAGACCGACTAACCCCAAAGCAGATTTACCCACAATGAGCAGGCCATTTCATTAATGCAATCAAGTCCTAACTCAACTGTATACTTCCTAAACCGGTGGTATTACAACCGATAACCTATTACCATCGCGCTAGCCGAACTAACGAGTCTGCTCTTTCGAATGCGGGGTACATCCATGGAGGCTAGAATCTGGCCTTTAGGCTCCACCCGCTTCGTTACGGAGTCTTGATGACCGCGTAGGCGGCGGGCATTGAATACACAATAGGTTCGCTACTTGCCGCTTACTAGTAGCTGCTTGTCTTACATTACTTCAAACATCCCGTGCATTGATGGCTTGACCTCTTTAAAAGCTTTTAGCAGATGTAAAGCCGGTGGGTAGCCCAAAGCAGTAGCCAGTTTGCGATAAGTGTTTCATGGAGCGCGAACCTCTAAGTATCGGTGGAAATAAAAGGCATTACATTGATAATTGTTGATTAAAGGGGGATGACCTTTATGAGAAATGTGAAAATACCGTTTGAGATTTATTAAATATTTGACTTCCTTTTGCCACAGCTAGAATTGAAGCATTTGGTAATTGGATAATGAAAATTATATGGACCAAACGCTACTGTAAGATTTTATTGAACCATTTTTTCATGACATGGAATTCGCACGTAATAATTGACCATAATGGTATAATAAGGTATAACACCTCTTGTTTTAATTTAGTTTACTTGACTTAAATGGCCTCTCATCCAGGAGATGTATACTGATGGATTTTTATTTTGCCTATCGGCTGCTCAGATTTTTCCGGAGGTCGTGGATAAGCGAATTAGATGGTTAGTTAGAGGCTCTTAGAGCACTTAGGTAACCTTAGATATATCACCTCAGAAAAGTCACAGCTTGACAGCAATTGTCAAGCATTAGTGACTTGATCTATCTCTACTTTTAATTTATATTTAAAAAATAAATAATTGGACGCCAGTACAACAGTACTAAAAGAGTACGATAGACTGCAGTGATGCTTAGGCAATTATTACCAGCTGTAACATCTGTGAATCAGTATTTTTTTTAAAAACATTATATTCACAAATAAATATATGTACCAGTGGATGGTTTACAGAATTACTAAAGCTAATTAAAATTGACAATTAATAAGCATGAACGGCTTTAAAATGACTCTAATGTCACTTAAAATAAATTTAAAAGGTAGACTGAAGGGTCGAAATACAGAAAATAAGTCGTATAAATCGACGTAATTTCCGTACGGAAATCTATATTCCAGCTACTAGAGTTTAGCTGTAGAATATTTTTAGGCTTTTTTTGGCGTCGTGTGTCTCAATTATAGGTTTCCTCCTACTATTTCGGCTCGCGGCGTACATACGTGGTTTCGGTTAGTCTACATTTGGTATGTGGGTATCTCGCGGTTTATTTTAAATATTTGCAATAGGGTACTATTATTTGTTCTGTTCCGTTGTCCATGATACCATCAGTCATCTTCTCGTGAATCATTATATTATTACGTCTGGATGCGGTTCTTGATGACCACTTTTTAATTCACTTCTTCCATTATCTTTCCCTCTATGCCGTTAGTGCATTTTTGGAATTACTAGCAATAATTAGAAGCTTGAAGTTGTGCTTCAGTTCGGCCTTTCGAATTAAAGCATAAAATACTGTAATCTATACTGGGCACAATTTAAAACCAAAACAAATGTTTTCGCCCCGGATTTAAAAGCGTGTAATCCTTGTCATCCTTTAGGATTAAAGCGATTATTTCCACATAAATCAAATATGGGATAGCATGGCAAATTCCTCGAACCTCGGAATGAAAAATTGTAAAGCATAAGTCATTTATCAGAATTTCGGATAGAATTTAAATCGATAGTTTCTCTGCTATGAGTATTAATCAGTATGATACGTTATTCTATGATAAGAAAGACAAAAGTGGATTACTTTTTACAGTATACCGTGGAATATCAAATGAATCTGTTTAATGTAACTTGACTTTTAATTTTTTAAATAATAATAAATAAATAAGTTATATAACATTCGTGAAATGAAAACAATTATCGGTTAAGATTAAAGCAATAGGTAGGTACTAATCCCTATAGGACAATTGCATATTTTTCCCTTCTTTCCCTTCTTCTTTCCCTTCCCTTCAATTTCCCTTCTTTCAATTGGCATATTTGGCATATTCAGAATTTCGGAAAAAACAACCCTTCATAGAGAAGAGCATTTCAATGTTTATAGGTTGATTTCACCCCATTCCTGCAACCCTTGACGACGACTTTTGCGATTTTTAGAATCTATCTGCCAAAAACCACCCCGATGCAAAAATTTGGGCTACCGGTGTAGGTTCCACATAATTTTTTCATCTAATAACTGTACTAATATTTTTTCTCAACAAAACATTAAATTTGTTCTAAATCTACTCGTTTCTTATGTATAAGACTAAATACAAAATATCACAAAAAGAGCATTTCCATTATCAAGAATAATTATGAATCTCAATGACGCATGTGGCCTCCCTGCATTAGCATCTATTACGGATTGACAATGGCAACGCATTCTGCTAATGAGTTTTCTTAGAAATTTATGACCTTGATTGTGCCATTCTTTCAGGAGAGCCTTTGTCAGTTGTTGAAGAGTAATATGCTCAACAGGGCGAATTATAACACGTCTGCCCAACATGTATGTTCGATCGGGTTAAGATCGGGGCTAATGGCCGGCTACTCCATGACCGGAATTCAGTCCTGTGGAACAGATTTAGTTTTGTTACCAGAACCTTTGTATATTTAGTATTGTACATAAGAAATATTTATAACAGACTTTTTGTTTGCTGTTTAAAGAGTAATGTTTAGTTAATAAATACCCACAAGAAAAATTTTGATTGGTAATTTAATAAAAAATTAGATTCTTTCAAAATGCAAAGTATTTGCACAGAAGAACTGCCAAAATTAATTATATTCACACAGGAACAAACTTTATTTCGTACAGCAAGACGTATACAAATGTAATGTTATCGAAGGTCAGCGCAGCTGGCCTTTTATATGAAATAAATGCAAGGATGCATTTGATGCGTCTGTATTTTGTGCCTTCATTCTTACACGTAGGTAACATTACGATTAGATTATGTTACGACGTGTAAACAAGGTTAAAATATATATAATTTATAAAGTATACAATGTCATAACTCCTCCATCCTTAGAACGGCAACCCTGAGGTGTACGTTTCTGCTGGCGAAGTTATCGAACCTCTAGGCTTCTGGAGCTTCGGGAGCAGAGCATATATCTGCCTTTTATACCATGTGAAAATAAGGACAGGATTGTCCATAGTAAAATTGTAGAGTGATCTGTTTGATCCAATAAGATAGCATGATTGTATATCTGAGGGAATTCAGTTAACTTGACGGTCGTTTGTAGTGGTTAAATATTGATTGGTTGACTGGTATGTGGTACCATGTCTGGTAACTAGAATCCGGATCCATTGATGTAGTTGGTATTTGATAGAAATATCTCATCATTAATGTTGATAGAACATCCTTCTGGGATAATTATTATTGTACTTTGGTAGATTTCCAGTACGCCATCTAATGTACAGGTTTTGTAGACAGTCAGAACATCTGGGGTGAAGATCAGGAGATGACTCAGCTGATTTGTTCAATTAACGGCTCTTGGAAATACAGTAGCTTGTATTTTTTCCTTGTAGGATATTTGGTAGGCAATACTCTTTGTAAGTTTCATTTAGAAAATTGAGGTATATGCCTAATAATTGATAATAAGATTGTCGGTTGATATAATATCGTTGCACTTTAATTTCTTAAAAGTAACACTTTGGAAATTGGTTTTTTACAACTAGCTTTCACTTATACCTTTGTCGTATAGGGAAAGGATGTACAATAGTACGGGGGTCCTCGGGATCGAGATTGAACAATACTTGGTCTTGAAATAATTGAAATTTACCTGGTTCCTTAGCAAAGAGTCCAGTTAGTGATCCTACCGACTGCGCCAATTAAGTGTCTGCACAGAAGAACTGCTAAAAATAACTGTATTCACACAAACTTTATTTTGTACAGCACGACGTATACAAATGAAATGTTACCGAAGGTCAGCGCAGCTGGCCTTTTATATGAAATAAATGCAAGCATGCATTTACTGCGTCGGTATTTTGTGCCTTCATCTGACATGTAGGTAACATAACGATTATATTATGTTACGAAGTGTAAACAAGGTTAAAATAAATATAATTTATAAAGTATACAATGTCATAACTCGCAGTCCAGTAATTTATTTGTGCTGTATAAGTGTAGCAATTTCGTTTCAATTAATTGATAGGTTTGTAGGAATGAGTTGCGGGAGACTAATATGATAATGGGGGCAACAACAGAATGTACCTAGAGCCCTATTTAAAAAACGTATATACAACCTCTTCGAAATCCTACATCGTAGGACTTACTGTGACAGCTTGTCGCGTGCCTTAAATATTAGTAATGATCTATGATTTGATTAAATAACAGCTTGACTTTTGATTATTAATATTAGAAATTGTAATAGCAATTTCTCCGTCACTCTTAGTAAATCCCGTACGACTGTTTATTGATGTCCGTTGAGTTGATGTATTTTTTTGATTGCAGAACCAATAACGGAAATCCTGGGAAGTCCGGAGCTATTCATCAACATGGGTTCCACTATCAACTTAACGTGTATTGTGCAATTCGCGCCGGAACCGCCCCCTAATATAGTCTGGTCGCAAAATTCTGAAGTAATCAATTTCGACTCTCCCCGAGGAGGAATCAGCCTTGTCACCGAGAAAGGATTTATAACGACAAGCCGTCTTTTAATTCAAAAAGCCGGACAGGGAGATTCCGGCCTTTACACTTGTACGCCGTCCAACGCGAATTCCGCCAGCGTTCGTGTTCATATACTTAATGGTGAGTATTTCATTTGGCAGGCGGTTTACAATGCGTCCCATTACTTATCGCGCAACGTTTTGATTTAAAGCTCTGTGTTCCAGCAGCACTGGAGTGTCTGCTAGGCAATTGTATTTTCTCTTTCGCCACATATTGGGATTTACATACATATGTACTCGTATGTAGAAGTGGGATGTATAGAGGGCGATTCAGTGTTAACCAGCATAACTTTAAGAATCGATCGAACTCAAAATAATAGGGCTATTTCATATAGAGAAATGCTCTAAACCATAGTGTTAATAAGATACAGGGTATTAAAGTATCGATTCTTTTGCAGTGTTTCTTACTTAACTCTCGAACACAGTACAACGTCAACTTCTAAAAGTATCGAGTTAGATGTACTGGGATATTGTTTTTTGTGTAACATAGACCCCACGCAATCTTTTCGTCATTACGCCCCTGATTATTAGTAGTAAGCTAACTGAAACCGCTACTATCTTGCCAAACATACTGTGCTCTTATACATTTTCCACCGGTAATTAGTAGCTTCGATACCCACCGTACGAACCTAATAATTCATTTCTTTTTAACATTGGAAATGTTTAGGTTTTTATATGGGGGCCAAGTTAGAGGTTTTCGTTCAAGGCCAAGAGACAGCGGTGTCGCGATCGAGTGACCAAATACATATAGATATCGCAGCGCTCGGCCTTCTAGCGGCGTGAAGAGTATTGGGGAGTGCGGAGTATTCAGTGCAGCTATATTGGGAAAGGTAGCGCATTGCTAGTAGTGATGGGAATAATCGGGATATTTTCATAATCATAATTATAATTTTCATAAATTTAATAATTCGAGATATATAACCGAATTTATTTAGGATGAACGGATAAAAATTCGAGTTGTTTAATCTAATTTGTAGTATATACAACATGAGTAGGTTCCTAAAAGTTTTCCACCGCCAAAGGAAAATGAAATCATAAATCACTAAATAAAAGATGCTGATATAGCTTATGAGCGGCGTCGTTTTAAGAATGTACATTTGGCAGCATACACATTTAAAAGAGTAAACTGATGAATTTCAATAATGAATTTATTATTTGAATTATTTCTTATTTATAATTTTAAAAAAAAATTATATAATTATTGCCCACTAAGAAAGAAATAGTATAATGTAATGAGAAATATTAGATCACTTTATATATTAAATTAATACACTGTTTAACTGATAATAGATTTTTAATAAGTCGTTAAATATAATAATACCAGGCATATTTTTAATATTCTAACGTTCACACCCTCGCATATCTAGTAAATCAGCATTAATGTTTACAAACAAAGTCGAGTGGTGGTTCAGCCTCTCCGAAACCACGAGGCATCCGGTGACAGAATTATGGGGCACTTAGGCTTAGGACATGTTTATCCCAAATAAGTCGATAACAGAAATAATATAATATTAGTAGTAATTCCGTTAATTTTACTTGCCCAAAAAATAGTAATGACGTCGACAAATATCATATATTTTATAATGTGGGCAAATTTTTGTTGCCCACATTAAACGCCGTTGGATTATACTCAGATGGTAACAAACTCTTCCCTTGTTGCGACTGTAGTTTAATAAACTTTCCCTTCAAATAACCCCTAATGAAATAATCCAATGTATTAAAATTAAGTTCGGGAGTTAAGTAAGAAACACTAAAAGAATTAAAAGATCCACCTCGGTATCTTATCTTATTCACCGGTATCTTATTAACGGTACATTTTAGGGCATTTTTCTATATGAGACGGCCCTATTATTTTGACGTGTTCTATCGATTTTTAAAGTTATACTGGTTAAAACTGAATCACCCTGTATAGTATTAACTTGCCTTCCGAAAATTATCATATCCTGTGGAATTACTATTTATCACCTATGTAGTAGTATGCAAATCGCGGTCAATTACAGTTCCACTACACTACAGGTCGTACTGGGTGTTTTTTTTAACAAAATCTGTCGCTTATCGTTGTAATATATGTTCGTTGATGGTCTCACAAACCTTATAAAATAAAACTGATAAGATACGTATGTAACAAAATGGTACAGTCCATGCCTATAAATTTTAAAACGTAAACAGATGTGTGATGCAGAACTGACAAAAAGTAAAATATCTAAAATCTTATTGTCCCTTCGGTAGGCTTAATTAGGCTTAATTAATAATTAATTAGTAAAAAAGTAAAAAAGTAGAGTAAAAAAGATTCGACAGTAAAATCATAAATTGTTATTCATTGGGTCAGTTGGCAGTTAGAAGTATCACTTAATTTATGGTTTCTGGTATGGGTTAAATTAGTATTCAGTATAATATTCAAAACCAAATAAAATAGCGAAACGGCCAAGCATTACCCCGAAGGGGAATAATACTTTCAATAAAACGTAGGAGCGGCTAACTAATCAATACTATGGGAATAATACTTTCAATAAAACGTAGGAGCGGCTAACTAATCAATGCAGAAAGAATATCTCAGAAATGTCATATATAAGTTCTGGAGAATGAAGGATCTAAGCCTAAGAAGAGTTTTCCTGTGGGGTTTTCTCTTCATATATGTATAACGGGCCGCTCCCCACAATGCACCCCACAAATATTGTTATTATGTATCCATGTCATGTAAAATGTTTAGATCTTATTTTGCAACCAGATGTCGTTAGCATACGGGAATAGGTTCCTGAGATTATGTGAGGGGCAAAGTAGATCCCGTATGATTGATTGAGATTTTACCCCCGGTAAGTGGTATTACTTAAAGGGGATGAAAGGTCATCCTTTGATCCCGCACAACGAGGGCTAGAGCGACAATTTTAGACAAAATTATGCAATTTTACGGCAGGTTTTTATACAGTCAATTCGGGTTTAAAAGCAAATAGTTTAGTAAGAGGAAACTTAGCCAAAATTATTCTATTAGAGTCGGGTCTACTTAACTCTAGTGATTAGCTTTATGTCTCATATAGATAAGTTTATTATTTGCGCAATGCATCTGGTTTAGTGTCCAAATTTATAGCTTGTTTGGTGCAAATGTTGTATTGTTGTCTTAATTTATTATTAAGACCCCACAGGCAAAGCCTCGCTTCTGGCGCTCCTGACTTTCCTCCCCGGTATGTATTGCCCCGGCGGTGTCGTGTAGGGATCGTCCCTGCCTCTCGCCGGGCTTGCTAGAGCCCGGCTGGGCGGCATTCAGGTTGGTAGGGGATGATGAGCTTCGTAGCTCAGGATGATGGAGCTAGCAAGATGATCAGCTATCAGCTCGTTAGCTTCGTCAGGTTAGGTAAGGGTGTGTAGTGTAGTTTGGCAAGGCAGCAGGCCTTGCCGTCCGCTGGATTGGTCCACTCTTCTCGATCCGATTTCTTTTGTCCTGTTCTCTTCTTCGGCACCGTCTGCTTTTTCTCGCATCAGCCGTGCTGAAACATAAACATAAGATCGTGACAATTTATCAATATCCATGCGAAACTAAAAAAGACTGAAATTTTTAAAAACTGAATTTGAGAGACAGAGAGAGAGAGAGAGAGAGAAATATACGTGTAACAACAAAACGTAAACCACCCACCTGATAGAATTAGATTAAACTTATTAAAAAAATCGTCCAGATACAGAAGAGAACAGTCTAGATAAGATTGAGATGTATAATATTTGATGTATAATTGAATCTTATTTACAATACTTGTACTTAGATGAGGTTCTAAAGAAAATGTGTACTTATTTTCTCTGGACTTAAAACAAAGTTACTTGGAATCTAGACTAAAATGCGTAGATCCCCTGAAAAGTCGACCAGCCGTATATCAATTGCAAACGAGGGTAGAAAATATAAATATGGCGTAGGTAGATCTAAATCTGGCACTATCCCTTCGCAAGCGCTTTTTTCTGAAAGTAGCAACAAAATGTTATTAAAGTTATAAAAGAAAATAGAAGTATAAGCAAAACGTGCCAGAATTCAATGTTACATTAAATAATGCTGAGGTTTCAAAGCTGCTATATTAAACTGCGGTATCAGCAACGAAACGAGACGGGCCTAACGAAATTGTCTAGAAGCATATACATTTATTCTTTTCACTATTGCGGTTCGTAATTAAAGGTTTCGTTTCTGCAGGGGATCCGTTTCTGCATCAGTTTCAATTTAGGTCTTGATTTAATATCCATTGATAAGATTTAAATACGCCGTATTGAATTCTGAAATATTAAAGTTTCATGTAATTTGTAAGACATGGGAAAATGACAAAATTTAGCAAACGTTTAAAAATAATAAATATGTTAAATATTTATTAGTAAATAGCAGGTTATCAAAATTTAAAAGTGTCAAATTGAATTAAACAGCTACGTGCTTATTTTAAGAAATGTATGAATTAACAAAACCTGACCACTAAGTTTAATTAATCGCGACTGTTGTTCAGTGCCATAACATGTCTAATTGTACAATACCAACTAATTGTTTATCCTCTAAATTAAATTGTTCACAATTTGTAGTTATTTAATAAATTAAACATAATGTTTCTCTTAATTATTTTCCAAACTATCTACCTATCCGTTATTGTATTATATTTCTGCACTATTTTGAGGTGTCTTTTGGAATTTTACTGAGTTATCGATTTTTCGTATATCCGTTTCTACCTTATATATATATATATATATATATATATATATAGGGTGGTATACTAATAATAGTCAACTTCATCCAAGATCTTCTTAACATCATATGGATAACGATATCAAGTTTTTGGGTAGCAGATCAATATTTTCTTCTAAAAATTAATAATAAAGGTGGCTGAATTTTTTTCCATTTATACTCAGAATCGACTTAAATATGGATCAAATATTTTTGTTTTCTGTTAAATTACGACTGGTTATAAGTGCGTATCTAAGTAATTTATTAGTAACGTTAATTTTCGTATTAAGGGAACAGACTATGTAAACATTAACGTTGACATCTACTTATTGTCCAGTGACAGTATAACATTATTATCTAATTGTATTATTTTGAAATTTAGTTCTAGGGCAACACTTCGCTGTGTAACTGAACAGTAATTTATGAATGCGATCACCTCAATGTTACTTTTAATTACTCTACATTTTTTAAGGAATTTTCTGTAACCATCTTAATATACATTTTTATTTTCCGCTTTTATCGGTAGCTTCGGCTTGCGGTAGGAAGAACCTTTGACAAGCCGATTCGATGTGACCCATGGTTTTGCAATAATTGCATACCTTACATCTATGGGGGCACTGATTCCTTTTGTAAACCGTGCTACCGCAATCATCTACAGTTTCTGTGTAAATCGACACGATTATTAAATTTGCTCAGTCCTGTTTGCGTCTGTATCATACCAACAAGGGTTTTGTTACGTAAGTAGGACGATAACCCTTTAATATTTTTGTCCTGGGCAGCTTCTACTGCAGTTTTAAGATATATGAAACTGAAACAGATACAACAGCAAGCTCAAGATGATATAGGCGATACATCAACATAGCGTCCGTCCTCTTCTGTGATTGGAGATAAATATTTAAATAGTTGCCCATTTTTCATCATGCTTTAATTCAAATTGTAATGACTGGAAACATAATATCTTAACATTTTCTACTTATTATATACTATTAAGTAATACTGATACTTTTTAATAAAAGTGATATTCATAATGCACTAGTGAAACAAGTCCATTGTCACGGACAAAATAAATATTGTGAAAATCTTATACAACTGAAGTGTTTCTTATGAATTTACCTACTTATTATTTCACGATAAGTTTCCTTATTAATTTTCGTATCGGCACTCACAGGGCATCTTAACTTATCATCGTGTTGACAAAATGACCTCGTTCTTAAAGAAAAATTACCATTTTCACTTTTCCCATATTACCAATTTCCCACGCCAAGCAAACTACCCTTTGAATTAAATTCCATGATGATGGGGTAACTTCCGCAAAGTTGTCGAGGTTTATGAGCGATGAACACATAAATGAAATTATCTGAAGCGAATCTCGATACATTTTTCCCTACTTCGATTTTATGTTCGCTATATATTACTTTCATTATATGGTTGTTTCGGAAACTTCGGATGAATCACATATTTCCGCTTCGTTCCCATCATTTTTTTACTCTTGCAATTAGTAGTGTCTATGGTATGTTTGGAAATGAAAGGGACTAGCAAAATCTTCTAATCAGCGGCTATGGTCGTGTTACTATTTTTTTTTTAACATGGGAATACACTGTATGGGGTGCCATAAGTTAGTGGCTCACCACTATAATTTCTTATTTATTTAATTACCTTAATAACTGTCTTATTTAAAAGGTTATCGATTTTCATTTAAAATGTTGTCCATCCAAAAATAGGGGAAAGTTTTTCTATGGTTGTAATCTTCTCAACCTTTATGTTTTTTGGGTCGCTGAACATGAATCTAAACTTTGCTGACAGAAATTTTGCCAGGAACCCCTTTTTCTTCAAAAAATATATGTGCAGTAAAATAGCATGTGCAGCTATATTTGACAAGGCCCTGAAAGGAATTGTTCCTCAGCTACTGCAACAATTTGATGTGGCCTTTGGATCCTTAAATATGCTTGCAACATCAGGAAGGTCTGGTTTTTTTGTCAGGGTCTTGACAAAATTCAATTTTTCTTGGTTGAAAGGAATGGATGCTTGGAATGTTGCTCTTACTTGGCTATAGAAAGAACACGTTTTCTTTCTTGCAGAGATCTACTAAAATGACCTACAGGTCGACATATTCCCCAACAACCACGACAGTCTTAGCAAAACATTTATGGTCTTTAGCCAAAGACCATAAATGTGCCATAAATTGCGTTTTTGTCACGTTTTTGAATTTTGATCATTTTCCAGCGGGCTCTAGCTACGGAACGGTCGGCCATAGAAGCAAAAAATGTACATCGAAAATGTAGGAAATTTTGCCTACTTTAATTTTGTCTTTTCAATAAAACCCATAATTTGTAAGATATAGGCGAGACCCCGAAAAAGGTACAAAAATTTTTACGACCATGCCAAAACGTTCCACTATTTACCTTTCCTTTTCCTTATATTATTTTTAATCTATAACTGTCACTATTTCTATTATTAACCTACGTTGTAGAATGTACTAATGTAGAATCAAAAAATGTATTAATATATGGGGTTTTATGTTAAAAATAATAACCTCTGATTAACATCCGATCATACAGGAGGTCGCATAAAGTTGAAAATATTTTAAAAATTTAGAACTATGACCTACTTACAGCACCAAATTTTTAAAATGCAAAAATGTTTTGTTCTCCACATACGTCTAATAATCCATCGATTTTGAAATACCCTGTATGTAAAAACGCATAACAAGCCGACCCATATAAGAAAACCCTCTCAGCGAAAGCAGAACACTGTAGAATGTAAATTACACGCTCTCATCCCCTTCATCCCTGGAAACTTCAAATGATAATCCAATGATACCTGAAAACAAGAGACCCGACCGAATCTATTCTGGTATTCCGCAAAGGTGAAAGCTATTGACTTAATATTAGATTGGTAGATAGTTTGAATAGAATGATATATCCAAGGAAATTTAGATTTGGATTCAATCCCTTATCTAGCTATTTATTTACTGTCGCTAGGGGAGGCAATGATGAAAGAGAAATTAATATTTGATATCTGCCATTATAGTCATATAACACTATAAATGAACGAACAAATATGAAATGAGGTATACATTTGCCATATAGCAATCAAGTGATATAGGCAGATTTTGAGGCGTAGGGCTATAACGCATGTCTTTGACATTCATAAAAATCTCTCGGATTTTCTGATGCAAAACTGTATAATTTTTACCTTGCCTGTAAAGTCAAATAATGCTTAAATTGATATTATGTCTACAAAATTGTACTCATTTTGCAAAATCAGTTTCCTTTAATTGTTGATGCATCTGAATTTTATAAGCATTATATTTTAGAACATTTATTTTTCGGAATACTTGTTGCACTATTCACAATAGTGAAAATATGCTGTCATTTCCTGTTAAGCCGGAAATGAACCAGATATATTATTCAGGAAAAAACAGCTTACATAATATTATGTAAAGTGTTTTAAATTTAATTCTAAGGTGAAAAAGTAAGAAAAGGCATACATTATGGTGCCACGTGATTGGTTGGCACCTAGCGACTATTGAAGAAAATGTATATGAAAGTGGTAGCATCTTGTAGCTTTTCTGAAAGAAAATTAAGTAATTACATGGTAAAAATAATATTGATTCTTATTGTTATTCATAACTATATAACATATAGTTATGTTAGTCATAACTATATCCAATATATTCTATCGTGTAGATTGGGGAATTTTGAGTAATAATAGTAAGATCCTAACAATCAAGGAGATATCTAGGGTGTCCTAGATAGTTTTACAAGTGTTTTCATCGTATCCGCGTAAGGATTATTAATAAGCTAAGAAGACAAAAAAGGCAGTGCAAGTACGAGCAGGCAGAATTAGATTTCCAGCAGCAGTGTTGCGGATATCGCTGATGTATTCGTTCTCAAAGTAATTTATTCACCATTCACTATAATCTTTGTAAGTTACATTTTTTTAATATTAAGCAAATTTTAAGTTAAAAGCATACAGAATCAGGGTATCAGTCTATTTTGAACTCTATCTGAGGTTAAATAATTTCATGCTCTAATCAGACGACAAAATACGAATAATAAATATTATAATATATTATAAGCACGAGTCCTCTCCAAAATTTTCCAGAGTAATACAACAGCAGTCAGTAGTATTATAGATTTTCTCAAAAGCACCCTCAAAAGTAGAGCAACACCCGTAATAAAACTTCAATTGTTGCGGAAACAATTTATCTTTTGCTTTAAAGATACTGGGCACTAGAAGCAATATCCGATGTGTAACTTCCGCTTCGTCCACATAAAAGCATTCGAAAGCAATGCACTGGACCGCGAGAACGTTCCAAAGAATCGTAAGTGGCTTACGTCGTGTCGGTTTAAATATCACCGGCGTAACTCTACCCTATACGCAGATGCTGGAGGCTCTTGCAAGTGGTTTCGCTTCAGAATCCGCTCCAACAATGTCGTGGTTTATGTACCGTTATGCGGCAAATAGTGTAAATTTATAGTTCTTTAAAAAGCAATTACGTTGGTAAGAGTATGGAACTGGAACTATTAAATCAGTGGGGTAATAGAGCTCTTGCAGGAGCTAGAGTATGACTTACTTCTGACTGAATACTTCTCCAGCTTGCTGTTTGCACCACTAAACACAAAGACACTCTCCTGAGCCTGGCTTTTTGATACTAGAATAACCATAATCATAGTCATAAGAAAAATAGTCTAAGAAATATTGAATAATTTATAGTATAAAAAATTAAAAAAACTTTGGAGATACTTAGTCTTTATAACATATTCTTGGAAATCCTTCTTTAAATGGGCACCAGTTCTTGCGAACAATTTTGAAAAATTTACATAGATATTTAAAGATTATATCTGATCTCCACTATATTATTTAAAAAATTACTTCTCTTTATAAAAATCTAATAGGGAATATATTAGTGAATATATATTTGAGCATTGAGAATACTCACCTCAGAGGAGGAGCAATTAGGCTCAATTATCATAAATTATTTCCAATGTAAAATTTGAAATTTTGTTGAATTATATTTTTTCACAGTTTAATATTTATTAAGTATATGATGTTTATCTCTATAGCAAATATTTATATGAATCTTCAGTGGCTCTAAACTTTTAAAATAAAAGGAAAAAGATTGGTTTAATTTACATGTGACAAATTTATTATAAACAAGCAATATTCATGGTACATTGATAAATTTCATAAAGTCTTAAACTAAACCCTGCGATAACCTATAATACGGTACATAGAGATACACAGACGGTTACAGATTTTAAGGAGGTTGACTTTTATGTATATGGGAGCATTAGCGGATAATAGACGACAAGAAAACATGGAAATAGATGCAAGGATAGCATCTATTTAAATAACTGACAAGAAAAATCTATTGAGATGTCTAGAGAAAACTAAGAGTTTATCAGATAATATTAAGCCTTCAGCCTTATGCTGGTGACACTTTTGAATGACAGAGAGAAAACATAAAAATTTCAGATCTGGGAAAATCTCACGAAGAATTTTTTGGGGAAAACAAACATAATTAAGATGGAAGAGAAAGAGAAACAATAGCATAATCTGTTTTGAGAAGCGGTAATGAGTATATTCATTAAATAGAGAAGGATGCAGTAAGAAAGGCATCTGGAAACAATGCATAATGACAGAGACGTAGACAGTAGACTCAGTAGAGTGCAAGATATCAGAAGATAGGAAGAGAAGTGGGAGGCCAACGAAACGCTGGAAAGTAGAGGCCGAAAATGATCTAGCTTATAAGCAAGTTCAGAGCTGTAGATAAAAAGCTAGGGATAAAAAAAAGGAAGGTGATGACAAAGCTAAATGGTCTTGTATTTAACCTAAATCTGTTAATTCAAGCATGACAATTTATAACTAAAAGCAAAGCCGCCTTGTGCAGCGCTTTTTTCACTAATATTGACAAAATATTTATTTAAATTTTTAATTTTTATAAAACGAAAGCCACGTTCAAGAACTCTGCTGATATGCAAACACGACACGCTTGTCGTAAAAGTTATTATTGAAGATGAGGATTTTATTTTACACTAATTTATTTGAACTCGAAGCATCCCACAGGTAGATAACAGCACGATTAAATACTCATCGAAATGGATGGATTCATACATCTGATCGAGTACGGATATTTACCTTTATGTTTCCAGCTATGGTTAATACTGCTCTTACGCTTGGAATATTTTTCGTTTGTTGCTAGCTCACAGGATGTCTAACACCGCGGCATACTATGGGTCGTCTTGGATTTAGTAGTTGATCACATTCAGCATTTTTCGGTTCTACGCTGTATTACTGTATACATCCGCAGAGACATTTTATAACCATAAAAGCATTAACTTGGTGGAATTATAAAAGTTTTCGAGTTTCATGATAAACAGTTCGAGGATATACATTTAGATGCAAATTTATCTTCATTGCATTTGGGTCAATTCACTTTTGTTTAGTGCATTACTTATTTCAAATTATCCATTTTGAATTATTGACTCGAACACTGTATTAGTGAACTACTAGTATTACGTTGTTTCGCAAATCAAGCCTGAAACACTGATATTATTTTTAACTACTAGTTCTAAATAACGTGAGTCGTTTACTCAAATAGTTTATGTGGAAATAAATAGAGAGAAAACCAGTGGCGACCCGGCGAATGAAATCACTGAGGCCATGCCTCATTGTAAACTTTGGCTCACACTGTATATTTTAATACCTGTTTAAAAGTTAGTTTTAGGGCTAACGTGTAGTCAGAAAATGTCCACGCGTCAAAGAATAATACGTCAGGAGGGACGTGGAAACCTATTCATATTTATTATTTGAGAGCGGGTTGTAGCAACAACACCTCTAATACAATGACAAAGTGCTGCCTCGTGACGTCACCATCCGGAGGCCTACGAGATACTTATGTTATTACGGGCTGTCTGTAGTTATTTAGGTAGGTATGTCTGAAATAGTTTTAATGTAGTTTTGGAGATCAATAAAAAGATCAAACTAAACAAAGATATTACGGCTTAAAGTCTATCGGAGTCTATGAAAAACACAGGTAAAGAATAATTTAAATGGTTAACTGTTAACTGTTTCGAAATACAGTCAAGATTATACGTGTCTAATTATTAGAGTCTAGACGGTTAATTGTTTTAAGAAAACTGAAAAGTAATTCGTGATTAATTTTAGACACAGGAGCAATATGAACAACTTAAACAACAACAACATATGAACAACTTTAAAATTTGAACAAAAGTAATCATAAAGGTATACTCAGATGTCGCTAACGAATCGTCATTATTGATTGCAGCTCCTATAACATTACCACATTTATAATCTAAATATGGATCAATGTGAATATCATCCATTAGTAAACTAACATATTTGTCTTGGTCTTTTAAATATTTAAAGATTTTTGTGCATATGTTAAAAAAGTTTTCTTCTCATCAATATGAGGATCAGTTAGAAAGCCATTACAGACTCCTTTGATTGTTTCGGGATGGGCCAAAATTATAGGTCCACGATTTCGTAAATATCTATATGCATGAGGACTAATTGTATATAAAATTGAACAAAAACCCATAGTGGTAGTGGAATATCTATAACGTTCTTTTGATAATGTTCGCAATTTAAGTTGATCAGAAATAAATTCAATTCCTTGTGAAACATTTTCGTCCTCTATTTTTAAGTTTTTAAGTACATTGGACATAAAGTTCACAACATGGTTAAGCTTTGACATGTCTGTATGTATGTCTGAAAATGTATTTCATGTAATTCTGTAAGTTTTTCGTGTTTGCTTTTTCGATAAGATATTTTTTTTGACAAGTATTTGGGACAGTTCGGAAATTTACTTGGTACGCTAGTTTCTTTTAATAGGGGTAAAGCTAAAATAACTGAAACGATTCACCAGTTTTTGTATCCTGTTGGGAAATTTTGTAAATAAAATCTTCCTTTTCAAAGTGGCACTCACACACTCGGAAATTGTCACTCGGCACAAAACTTTCACGTGGAATTGCAGAGAGCCATTTTCTGCCGTACTCTTCGTCTCTGGGAAAACGAAACACCCGAACATTTCTACTGGTATCGTAATTTCCTGTACAACCGGGAACACAATACTTTTGGAGCATTATGATATAATACCGCAACAAATAAACCGTTAAAAAAGATCAAGAATCGATTAGGAACTAGGCAAGCGCGCGTGCAATAAGATTAATCCCTCTAGAGGTGTTATTGTTGACGCGTGGCGGCATCCTATACTAAAACCCAAAACAAAACATCGTAAACAGGGTTGCCAAATTACAATTGACAAGAGAGTTGTTAATTGCTTGCTTCTTAATGACTTTTTGCGGCCAATTTGATTTGATAATTGACTAATGAGAAAGCTACGTTATTTTGTTTACATTCTAAATACAGTACAACATATAGGCAGAGAAGCGTCGCACTGGAACACATTCTAGCATCGCCGCTTCGACGACCTAGGCAAGCCTGTTGAATTAGCTTAGAGAGTATATTAGCCTCCATCTGGGTTAAGTCCCCAGAGCGTGACGTCGCCATGATATTTAAAATAAGCTCTTTGTTCTTATTAGAGGTGTTATTGGTTGTAGTCTCACCTCTCCAGACTACCGAAAGCCACTGTGGTGGTGATTTTGTGAGATCACCAGGTAGCGTGTAAACCACCCATGAATGGAGATATTATTACTTGATATTAATTTATTTAACACACTACATTATCACATTGGCATAGCGAGACGTACAACGTTCAACGCTTAAGTGCTTGCTTGCTTCTTGTTACCTAATTGCAGTACTTTATATAATGTTCGACCAGATCCGTACAATGTGGATGACCCAGTTTCATTTAGTTGTTATAATAATGTTGTTTATTAAGTCGACCTAGACCTTAAATATCCTATCAGCATATTATTGTTTTACATACCTGACATTGTTATATATACCTGGCATTTATATACCCGCCACTGGAAGAAACTTACAAGCGTACGTACTTATTATGTAAATGTGACGGTTCATTAACTTAAATCTGGACTGCTGAAGGTTACCAGTGGTGCGTAATGAAGGGGTAAGTGGTTTTCACACACTTATTCGAAATAGATTACTGAATGTACTGATGTGTTGAATAAACTCTTTTAATTTGAAATGTATCGAACCAGGGAGTATTCCAAACCAATTATTATTTCCTCCAAACACTGTATATGTTGGTTCAACCAGATGCTTATGCTACACCAGAGTCTCGAATTTCTCTCTTATGTTTCCACGTTTATGTTTCTTTAGCCTCATCTACAATACTTTTCTTGATTGATCTATGTGAGAGGTGCAAGTTTTTATTTTTTAGAAATACTGTAACGGTATTTCTAGTATTAAATTGTTTACATTTTGGTGTATTGATTGATATTATCGCAATGCAATCATTATAATCTTTAATGTTCTTAAACACTTGTCCTATTAGAAAAATATATAATTTACGGTATTCTATTTAAAAAAAATGTTATCCTCAAGACCTCAAGAACTAAAAAACGCGTCTCTCAATTGCTTTTATTTAACTGCGCTTGATAATTTAATCGATCTCATACCTCTAGTAATAACAGAGGAATGGTGCGCACTTAGTTTGGATCAGCCTGTATATGATCCAATCGATGTATCTTCAGCTAACATAGCTCCCTTCGACAAGCTCATAAAAGTTTCGACATCCAAATACTCGCGAGCGAGCGCCGTTGTAAACTGACTGTAAATGGATATTCTAACAATTCCCATTTGTTTCAGGAGAACATCCAGCAGCAATGCATCACGGACATGGCTCCTTAACGAGGTTTTCACATGCCACGGTGCTCTTAAGTCTTGTATTCCTATTAGTGCTGCGGCCCCCAACGTAGCGCTACCGCATCTAGATGGCTGTGCAGGGACACAGTGTGATTAATTGATCGGTTACGTTTCGTTGAATAGTTTTATATTGGTCCAGTTTTTTAAATAAGCTACTATGTAATGCATGGAGAAAGATTTTTATAACGGCAGTTCGTGAGTAAGGGCAAATATAAAATATAACCAGTTTTAAAGGTCTAATTTACTTCAAACTCGTTATTTATATTGGTAAATATTTGTATAATAATTGACATGACAGAGCTAGCACTTACTTGATAAAAATCCATGTTAATTAATCACAGAAAATATTCAGTATTATTAGAATTTCACAATATTTTTATTTCATCAATAACAGTTTCGCTATAACAATAGCTTCATCAAACGGTGAATATAAAACTACCAATTAATGCTATTACAGTTCTTTATCATTGTTGGTAACGACATTTAGGGATACTATTCTATGAAAGACGGGATTAAAATACAATTAATGGAACACTAGGCTACCCACCATAAACAAAAAATAGGCAAAGATTGCAAAAAAATCCGACGACTCTGGTTTTTTGTTGAGAGAATTTATATCAGCTGCATAAAATCATATTTGGAGCTACGAAAAACTTGTGCTTTCTGCGTGGCGGAGAAAAAAATCTTTATATTTTGGACTTTAGTTAGTTTTGGGAATATAACTCGTAAATAATGAATCCTACGCGAAAAAATATTCTCAGCTTCTTTCATTTCGATAAAATTTGCATCATTTCGAGACTAAATGCTAGAGACTAAGTCGGTTTTGAGATACAGAAATCAAAAACTTAATGTTTTTCAATGTACCCTGCTTTTGAGGAACAGGCATTTTTATCGGTGTTAAAAAACGGTGCACATTTTGAAACTCTGAAACTGTGAAACTGATGAAAATGTGACTGTAAAATAGATTTTTTTATATAGTAGTTAATTTATCGAAATGAATACCATTTTATCTGTTAATAAACACATTCATTGACCAATGTAAATTTCATTGCATTTTTTCTCATTTTGTTAGGTCGATCGATAAATTACGGTAATTCATTGTGCTATTTTCATAGTATTAATGTATAAACATTATACCTCGTATATATCCTTAACTTCTTTTAAATATACAGAGTGGCTCAAAAAACGTTTGTAAATGACGCATCCAATAATATTTCGTGCCGCCGATAGTTCATGACACACACAAAGTGTTTTATTTTGTTTTTTGATTGCTGGCCACATATCAAACATGTCAATTCTTGCAAAGCACTGCTGTCGATATTTATTAGATTCACAACTTTGTTCTATTTCTCGACCCCGAACTTTTTTCTCACTAGCGGTAGCTAGCCATACAATTTATGTGACAGGAAAAATACTGGACAGTACGTTCTGAATCATATAGTCTATCAATCTTTCGACTCACTTCGTCTTTACGTCTTTTTGCTGCCCGTTCTGTAGCGAGCAACGTCTCGGTCTCTCGTTCCTTCAATAAGTGCCCTGACGATTCGCAAAACAAACACACAAATTCACTGGTGTTTTTTCTCTTAAAATTCACAGCTTCTAGGGATATAGTTCCACAAAACCACTAACTGAATATGTTAAATACTATTCAAAAAAACGTAGACAGGCGACAACCATAGGATTTGGCCAATATTTGCTCGCTGCCGCCGCGCAATCAACGCGCTGCCAACGCAACGCACTATGCGCATTCGCGGCAACATGTTCTTGAAGTGAAAACCTCTTTAGGGGCACTCAGCACTTTTTTTGTGGGTGTTAAATAAGACTGGGCCGTCACGCGTGAAGCTCGGCTATGTAACGCTCCTTCGGGTAAAGTCGGCTCGAGTCGCTAAGTGAGAGAGGATCAATCGGCAGAGCGAGACAATACAGAGAGTTTGTGGGTTTTGAATGACACTGAGCTCTCAAGTTCGTCTATGTAACAGTCAGTCCACTCGTTGACTAAGCGAGAGAGATGACCTTGAATCTAAAGTATTTACAACATATTATAACTGTAACAATATATCACGAGGTTCTGTCTGGTCGGGTTATCGTCCAATTGTTTTCCGCTCTGCATCGAATTGATTTGAATTGGATTGAATCGAATGGACTGCCGTCGCGTCGCAGTACTTGCTAAATATGAGTAGGTATTTTGGAGCGACATACAGTGGGGCGGCATCTAGTGCAATATGTGGATAAAATAAAAATATTGTGAAAATCTTACAACACTGAGGAATATTTTGTTATGAATTTGTAAAATTCATATACTTATTTTATCGTAACTGAAATATAACAGTCTCTGTCAAATATAACACGTTTCTGCAATAGTACAAATAAAAAAATCCCAATTATAGTTCTGTGATTACACAGTGATGTAGATTTTCTCTCATATATAATGTATGGCAGATTTTATGGCAGAATTGGTTTTGAAATAATTGCAGCAATTTTTCTACTAAATAGCTACTTATGCAACGAATTGTAAAATCAACGTCGTTTTGGTACGAAACGTTATAATTGCCCAACACGTTCTATGTAAAAATGTTGCCATTTTCCAACGTACTGCATACAAGAGTTCTGCCAATTCCGTCCCGAGTGGATGCAATAACATCAATTAAATTTAAGCAATGCTTAAATCAGTGCCTATAATTTTCCGCAAATAGTCGTTTAATCTGGCTGTACCAAGACGTATATCTGTTTTATAATCGGAAAAAGTTTCAACAAATTATTTTGCTGTTGCTGTTATACTGTGCTTTGCTTGCGGTTTACTAGTAAAAACAGTAAGTTATTCAGGAGATGCAATAACTTCCTATATCCATAACTTGCAATATATTTCCAAGTAAAGCAAAGGAATTATATTAATTATTTTGCTGTTACCAATACTGTGCTTTGCTTGCGGTTTACTAGTAAAAACAGTAAGTTATTCAGGAGATGCAATAACTTCCTATATCCATAACTTGCAATATATTTCCAAGTAAAGCAAAGGAATTATACGACTCGACTGCGACGTATAAAAGCTTTGAAAACGCAATGCAACAAAATTAAAACAGTATTAGAAACACATATCCTGGCCTATTTATTTAGCAAAGCAACATTTTTCAAGAAGCTCTTTTATTTTTTTTACCAAGGAAATGAAAAAAATATATATCTATAAGTTTTAATATTTTGAAGATCCTCCGATGGTAAATTCAAGTAAATTTTAAATTTATTTCCAATTACTTCTCCAGTATATTTATATGACTGGTATATTCTAAACATATTACGTGTAGCACAGTATATCGGGATTACTAAAAACTGCTAACTACTCACTGCTATACTCACTTAATCTAATAAATTTATATGACGTATGATACTTTAATCTTGCAATATCATTTTCCCCTAAAAATACTGAACTGAAATAGAAACGTTACATGGAATATTACTGTTGGGGCTGTACCAATAGAACGTCAGGTCACAACATCTATACATCACCCGGGTCTATTCTGTCAGAAAAATAGCGTTCCATGATTGATTATTTATCAATATAATAGATGAAGGATAATAATATGTTTATAACTTATACAACTGGATATATTCATCCCAGCGAACTGCCAGTAGACAATATCCAAATAAAATCTGAAATGTACACAATATATATATATATATATATATATATATATATATATATATATATATATATATATATATATATATATATATATATATATATATATATATATATATATATATATATATATATATATATATATATATATATATATATATATATATATATTGCAGATTTTATTCAGATTTATAATCATCTTGCTCTCTATGTACTTTTTTTACAAAAAATACCCCAGCTGCTGGGAAAAATAAAAGTGAGATAAATGTTACGGATGCATTTTGTAAATGACTCCCTGTAAATCTATACAGCCGTCGGTGATTAAGCATCTTCTGTGACAGACTCATGACAAACTGCATGACAGTGTAATTGATGAACTCAATTTAGAACACGTAATTACTTTTGAATGCAGGACTGTAATCACATGGATATTACAAATTAAGTATCTCTATAGATAGTTTAAATAGATAAAAGGAATTTCCGTACTATGAAAGCAAAGATAACGGTTAATTTACGACTAACCTCATGCGATGCTACAGGGAATATCTTTGCAAGGCAAAAAATGAATTTCGTTTATAATATTGAACGAGAAGTCATACAAATGTATTCACTACGTTACTATATATATACAGTGTGTTAAGAGTTGTGGTTGAAAAGAGAGAAAACTTGCTCATTAATTTCATTTTTAGCATTTTACGAAAAAAAATATTCTCCACAACAAATTCTGATTGTGTTCAACGAACAAAAAGCCCACGACTTTTTTAAAAAGCAGTCATTGACGTGATAATTTTCGATTGAAAATTAGGGTAATTAATTACAATTTAAATACTTAATTTTCTCTGAAAAAAATCAGACCGATTGTAGTGCCTAATAGTACGTATTGGGCACTCCAGCATTATTTTATTTCACTAAGGAAGTCCCCCCACAAAAACAAAAAACACTTCCTCGGTTACTTGTATATTTATAACAATAGTCGCTAGCTGCCAACCAATCACGTATTGTCACAATTTCTGCTTTTTACTTTTACCATTTAGAATTTAATATAAAACACTGTACATATTTATTTAACAACTTTATTTATTTACCACTTTAACACAACTGGGCTGAGGGAAACATAGGTCATATTAAACGACAAATTCGAATGTCGTATGTCGAATTAAACATAGTCATATTAAGCGACAAATGAAGCAATTAAAACAATAAAATCTTTTACACCCGAAAAATGTACTTTAATTTGAGCTTACATTTACAGGGTGTACGTTACCACTAAGTTAGTAAAAATGAGATAACTTTTTACCCCACAATTGAGTAAAACACTTTGTTGATATTCATTTTAATTGTTTAATATACAAAGGTGGTTACTTGAATCAAATTAGATTTTTTTTGTAAATAATCTTTTAATATTACAAAGTTATAATATAAATAATATATAAATTATGAATTATTTAATAAAAATAATAAAGCAACTATTATTCAGTATAACTGCCTCTAAACATCCACGCATTTTTAGTTCTTCGCCGTACCCTTTGCGGATTAGAGGCCTAGAGAAATAATAGGCCTACCTATTATTTCTCTGATTGTGTATGTTCTTATTTGCTTCAAAACATCTAAACTGTGTGGAAGGCCGCCAGCGTACACTTTTTGTTTCAAAATGACAGGTTAAGTGACTTAGCATTCATTCTATTGGCCATTAATTCTATTGGCCAATAATTCTATTGGATAATATCCATATCCAAACATTTTTTCAATGATAAAACAACATCCTCTCATAATACTAGGTGCTGGGGACTGGGTATGGGTCATTTTGCAGCAAAAAAGTGTACGCTGTTAACCTTCCACATATTTTAAATGTTTTTAAACAAAGAATAAGCGACGTAATCAGAGAAATTAATACGCCTACTGTAATTCGAAACATATACGGCGTATAAATATGTCGATGTTGGAGGGAGTTACATTAAATAACACATGGTTTATTAATTTTAGTAAATAATTTATAATTTTATCGGTAACATTTTTTAACTTAACAGTTATGTAGTAAAATTTCTCCTTTTCTTAAAAGTCTCTCCTTTGCACTATCATGTAATTTGATTCAAATAACCACCTTTGTATATTAAACAATTAAAATTAATAACAACAAGGTGTTTAACTAAATTTGCGCTAAAATTTATCTCATTTTCACTTCCCTGGTAGTAACGGACATCCTGTAAATTAAATTAAATTCCTGGTCAAATTAAAGTACATTTTTATGGGTTTAAACAAAAGGAGACTGTTTTGTAAAGTTTTTTTCCGTAAAATGACAAATAAAAAAGTTTTCTCTCTTTTCAATCACATCCGTGGACACATTCAATAAATATAAATATAGCGGGTGATCAATTAAGGCTACAGAGCGGCTATATCTCAGTCGTCATTCATGTTACGATATTGGGGTAAATGTAGCCAAAATAATTCCACCAAAAATCTTTTTAAGGTCCTAACTTCACCACCAAAAGGCGCATTTGCTATGGTGTTTCAGTAAGTCATTAATTTCTCCAAATATCTGCGGTTCAAGGTTCAATGTAGGTCGGACATACACTTTTTGGAATTTTCGTTCTACCATCTACAAATTTTGTATAAACATTTATTTTGCCATGATAACGGCGGTGTGAAGGATAATAATTTGAAATATTTAAAATACTCTAACTTGATTTTATCCGAACGAATTTAACAAACGAAGCTTCATCATATAGGACTATTTATCCCGATTTAATGTATACATGTAGAACTTAAATATAATTTCTGTGCTCAACGATAGAGGGCACTTTTCAAAGAAGTATCACATTCGCTCTACTATTTAAAAAAATTTAAATGCAACCCAATAGCTTTCTTTGCTGTGTTTAATTAAGGTCTATTAATTAAGAAACATCGACCTCTGGTTGCCGATTTTCCGTTCAGTTTTAAAATTATGGCAAAAATAGTACAACAGTCAGAGGGCGATATGCACGCTAATGCGAACGTGTTTTGTACGTACAGTAGCAATCCGTGGGCTATATAGGGCACTTCGTGATGTCTATCCATGTTCTATACCATGCCAATGTAACTATCATATCTTATCGTTCGTATACAGCACCTAGAGCTGTGACCTTGAACGCTCCTTCTTACGTAGATATAATATCCTACACGATGGAATAGACGTACGAGTGAAAACGGACTAAGTTTTACTGCAATTAGCATGCAACAGAGCTGCCAAATAGTGCCCAAATGACACGTTAACGCGAACGCGTTTTGTACTAAGTTGATTAGGTTTTTCAGTTGTATAATTGTGTAACAATTGTATAATTGTGTCACCCTGTATAATATGGACATTTGCCTAGTTTTTTTGAATTTAAATCCTCTGTGAGATTCTTTAGAAATTTAGCTACTAGATTACTAGATTACTAGATACTAGAAAAATTTACTCAAATCGGACTTAAATTAACAAAATTATTGATAAGCAAACTTTTGAGTGGACGATTATTTTGCCGGTGAGTATATTTTGGCCGGCAGTCTACATTAAATTTTTCTTTGTCCCTCTGTAAAAAATATTGTCCGTGCCTATTTGACATACCTACATACCGTATATGAATTACGAAAAGGCAATTTTGAATTAGTCCTTAGGGCGTGATAATAAACCGTTGAAATATTAATATGGAGATATTGGCGTCCTAGAAGTTAATTTCAACTTCTCAAATATCATGTTTTCATCACTTCCAAAAGAGAGAATTTACAAAGTTAAAAAATTTTAATATCGAAGATAAAAGAATTAATCTAAAAACGGAATTAATTGAAATTCATAACTACTTGGGTCAGAAATCTACATTATTAAAAATTTATAACGCAGGGAACTTTCTCTTGCATATAGCGATTACAAAGGGCGACTGCTAAAGAATTCAAATATAACCTGAAGAAATTGGGATCACCGGCGTTATCAATAAAATCATAATTTCCGAGTCGATGTTATTCAAACTGGAATATTAACTTAGGCTCATCATTGCCTTAAATATACATAAATTTTGTTATGCTAGGCCGTGAGTCATGAGAATCGTATTCACCTGCTATTTTTCAGGCACCTGTCACGACAAACTGCGCGTAGCTCCTCTCTACTGTATACAAAATGCATTTGTCAGTAAAATATATCTTTATAAAATTCTCATCAACTAGCAGCATAAATTGAGGCTATATATAGTTAAAATGGGACAGTCAAATACACGAAACTGCTAAAAGAGAAAGCCTCATATATATTTCGCACATTTTTCACAGTTTTTCTCTCTACATTTTGTCATCACCGCATATTCTTTATCATGTAAAGTAAATACTGCAACTGAGACCCACTTACGGGTTATTGGTATTTTTCTCGTGAAGCTCTGGAATAAAAAAATTGATACATACACGGAAGGAAATTATTTACAGCATACAGTCCACGTTATCTTTATAATTTAGATTTATTATAGTCTGTTTGGGAAAGAACGATAATAATTTATAAGTTAATAATAAGTTCTTCCTCTCACTGCGGCTCCTAGGTTAATATTGATATTTTTACTTAATAAAAGCTTGAACATAGCATCTTTTTGCATGCTACTTCAACTTATGAAGTTGTCAACTATAGTACTATTTTCTCGGTGATCTATCGGGCTCATTTATGGTCTCGTCCACTAAATATTTTTATAAAAACACATTGGCGGAATAAGGAACCTTCATTTGATGGTTAGAGTTGTTCATGAATACCAATTCATAGAATAAAAGCAGTCTTCATCACTCCCTAAATATTTTAGGCTGGAAAGATGATTCTAGGCATTCAGTATTTTATCGTTTTTCCTCATTTTATACTATACAGGGTGTTTTCAAAATAAGTGGCACAAATGGTATCGGTGAATACAGCTAAAAAGAATACCTTTTTTTATAAAAATGATCTTAGTAAAATGTTCATCCCTTACGAGATACAGCCCTTCAAATTTTCCAAAAAAATATGGAATACAATACAAAGTACAGCTCACTTTGAAAACCATACAATATATCACAGTAAAATTCTACACAAATTTTCTGCTATGGCATGTGCACCTTATGCAACTTATATTTTGCTAGAATTTATTTGTTTGAAAAAAATTAAATACTCAAAAGGACGTATCAGATAGCTTGGTTTATTTTGAAACTTTTACCTTTCTAATTTTTTTTCTTTAAAATTAACCGTTTATTAAAAAAATTATTCAGTTGCACCATAATAAGATTGTAACTAAGAAATATTTAAGTAGGCTACTATTGTTAATGTTGTTGATAAGTGGCACATGTATTAGTATTAATATTTTTTTGAAACTTTGAAGGGCTGTATCTCGTAAGGGGTGAACATTTTACTAAGGTATTTTTTTAAAAAACGTGTCTCTTTAGCTGTAGATGCTGGTACCATTATGCTACGTTAACCCTTTGACGTTAGGAAACGTCTTACTTTCGTTACTTTTCGTTATTATATATATATATATATATATATATATATATATATATATATATATATATATATATATATATATATATATATATATATATATATATATATATATATATATATATATATATATATATATATATATATATATATATATATATATATATATATATATATATATATATATATATATATATATATATATATATATATATATATAATATATATATTGAACTGTTGTGAAGTTTTGGAAAAAATATCGAATTTAAAAAACCTTTCCTCAAATTACTTGACCCGAAGTTTATTTACATCCTGAAATGAAAAATCGGATACAGACCTTCGTATCTGTGTATCGGATCTGATGACCTATTTCCTAAAGCCGTAGTTATTGCCGAGGTAAATTGCTTTATACGGTCTCTGTCATGCGTTTAATTTCAGAGTGGCCAAAGTGTTTAAAATTAAACTTCAGCGGAAACACGTAAGCCCAATTCGCTTCAATTTCGATAGCCAGTAACGATGGAGTAAGACTAAATATTATCGAACAATTATTTGGCCTCTACCAAGGGGGATCAAAATATCCTTATATATATATATATATATATATATATATATATATATATATATATATATATATATATATATATATATATATATATATATATATATATATATATATATATATATATATATATATATATATATATATATTCTTCTGATGTAAAGCCAGAGATGTTATAATATGTACCAATAATACCCCTCAAATAAATCATGCATTGTTAAGATATTCCTTGTAGATTTGTTCTTATAGATTTCTTCCAGTGTTTGTCTATACCGGGTAATTTATATCAAAACGATAAATTTAATTATTATATAGATTTAAAGTGAATAGAACACGGCATTATTTAGGTTTCCTGTATATTTTGATTATTTATACGTGGCATATAGTTACACTCACGTGTAATTTATTAGTATTTAAGTTCCTCGGGTGCTTTTATTTGTATCATATTTAATATCATTTACTATGGGTATGTTATGTGTTATGATATGAGTAACAAAATATAAAAACTAGAATAAGCAAATAATAGACCTAATTATAACAATACATAATAGTGCTGATAATAGATGTGTTACACAATACAGTTACACAATACCTAATGTGTTTAATAGAATTATACATATTTGATTCTTAGTTTCAGTAAAATGTGTTTATTTGATTTAGATTTTGTATGTTTCAAGACGATTCCTTAACGTTTGATTTCTAGTACATAGAAAATCAGAAACGACCATGTGATTACAGTTCATACTGTATTGTATCTCTGTATAATAGCAGATATTTGTACATATCAATAATGAAAATTAATAAAAACAACGATTACTTTTTCATGTAAATATTGTGAAAATATTCTAGTTAAGCGTAAGGTCGTTTCAATATTTTGTATATATTTAAATAGCTGTCGTTAGTGTCAAAACTTAATAAAATTTTAAATTTTAAGTAACATTTGTGCTTTATTTTTAGTCCACAATACCTTAACGAATGCAAACATGGAAACAAAGAGGGTTTCAAAGTCAATATTTTAAACATAGTATGGCGTTTTTAAGTGTGATAACATTTACATACAAATCAAGTCAATTAAGTTATTTATTTATTTTAAGTTAATTTATTTTAAAACATTAGCATGTTAAGCCCATAATATTTTTAATATTTTTAATCATTTTTATATTATTTTTTTTTATAGGAAAACATTATTATTAGTAATGTGTAGGTATGTATGTATGTATGTATGTAAATTGGACTAAAGATCAATAATCTGCCTATCTATCTATTTATTTATCTATCTATCTATCTATGTATGGATTAATACACCAACAACTCTATATACTCTGGCCTAATTTCCCTTACAAAATAAAATTTGGTAGCGGCGCATTCGCCAAAACATAGAGTGGCCTACTAAACATCGCGTGACACTTGAAACTAGGACACCATCTGAAAAGCTGTAAGTATTAATTAACTGTCCGATTTCGAGCAACTTTTTATTTTAGAGCTTAAGAAACTGTCCTTTGGGATTTTTTTTGTTCACAAAGGCTGGTTAATATTTTGTGACAATTCAAAAAAATGTATTAGCCATTTCTTTTATGAAAAATATGTATTCACCACTGGAATAAATATAATCTGAAATGGGTTTGTACAATATTTCATAAAAAAATATTGTCTAGATAATGATCATATCGAACATATGAATTAGTACCATATAATAGGTACTAACATTCATTCACTATTATATATAATTCTTTAATTAGGTATATTTTGAACCATTAAGATGATATTTATTAGTTTAATGTATTTACCGATGGTTATAATATTGTAGCTTCTTCAAAAAAAAATTCTTCGAATGAAACATTCTTCGAAAATTCTACTTATTACCGATAAATTAGGGTACTTATCTCTCTGCAAGTTTCGTTATCTTGTTACATTATCCGTGAGAAAATAACAAATTTAGAATATCAGTATTTGAATACGAGGTTTCATTTTCCACTTTTTGTTATGAATGATACTTGATTAAACCGCCTTTATATGTATTAGAATGACAACAAATGACGTGTCACAGATTATTCGTTTGTTAGGCTAATAATTTCACAGACATCCTGACAAGAAATTAGAAAATTTTGTGTTTCACTTAAAATAAGTTTATGGTGACTTCCGATATAACCGGAAGGGTTACGTCAACGCCATTAATTTATTTGAGCAGCACATGTCCTTAAAAATCCTTCAAATTCAAATGCAAGTAGTCTGTGAAATATTCTAAAGGTTAGTCATCGTGTAAAGTATTACTCTCAATAGAGCACATGCATCTAATGGGATAAAAGTTTATTTAAGTTTATCTGGCAAAAACCGGAAGAGAAATAATGTTGATAAATTATAGCCAGAAATATCCTTCAGCTGGCCGCGTACGTACAAAAACTTTACGACTGCACTATCAGCTACCCTCTGTTTGAAATAGTAACAGTTTCATGATTACGTTGTATACATAGTGTCGTTTTCCCGGGTGGCAATATCATAAAGATAACTAGAAATCTGGAGTAGCCTCGAAGTTGCAATTTAGCTTCAACGTTAAGATTTGTACCAAATGGAATTTGTATGACGCAACAACCCTCGTGGGATGCTTATGAAACGACTGGTTTATGATTTTTGCCATATTATTTCCTACTTGCTTGTAACTATACACATAATCTCACAAATACTTGAATTTCTCAAGGAACACAATAGTCCGTTTGCCAAACTATATATTTTATGTAAACCCAAAATTACTGTATTAAGTTTTTGTTTTATTTCTGAATTAGTACGAGGACATATTGAGCTACAAGAAAATTAATGATGACATTCTACCACCATTGGGCAACTCGATATATTCAATACGATTCCCTTCTATTTGATTTTTTTTAAACTAAATTTCTAAATCATATCTCTGTTGGGTTCTGTTTTTTTTATTTTTATAAAATTTGAGGAAGGTTGGCCATTAAGTTTTTTTTTGACTATACCCGGATTAGTTGTAACCGGGTGTACAGCAAAGAAACACTTAAACGTTGGTAGTGTCAAGGCGTTCGATACTGGTATTATTTATTCCAGAGTTAAAGGACTTCAAGGTAAGCTCACGACAAGTAGATGTCAGTAAAGTTCTCTCCCATGAACTTTCGCTTACCAACGTCAATATTTACAGACTCTGGATACATAAGGATCTGTAAATCTTAGTCCAGAGAAGAAACCTCTCCAGGTTTCTTGCTCAACAAGAAATAAAGGTTTTGAGAACACAGTTATCGTTATTGATGGGTCTGAACTCTTATGGTGTATACAGTGGCCAGAAAAGGGGACTGTAGAGGACTTTATAAAGGCACTGAAATCATCTGCAAGCATACGTTTGCAGTATGGAAATGTGCACCTTGTTTTTGATTAGTACAATAAGTATAAAGTATAGAAGTGAAGACTACAGAAGCTTAGATAGATCTACAGGAGTAAATAGATTTCGCGTATTCACTTATACAGCATCCCTGCTTTCAAAGAAAGAAATTTTGAGCTCAAATAAAAACTGGAAGCAATTTATTGTTATACACTTTTCAAGTAGACTAAATTCTCAAAAAAATATTTTTTTTCAAATGCGAGATCATGCCAAACCTTCAGATGAAGATTTCGCCACGTTTGAGCAGGTCCATAAAGAAATGCTACCGAAGCAAGCTGCCCCCAAAAGGTGTCCTGTGGATTTCGAGGACCAGTCTGATCCATCAAAGATGTACAAGAAATACGAGTGATAACAATTTACTATACAGTACTGTACATTATATATAATAAGGTGTTTAATATTACTACATACATTTTCAATATTTAAGAAAAATAATAAATTTACAATTTCCAACCCGTTCTAATATTTGCTTACTTACTTCGAAAAATTTTAATAGTTGTATCTAAGGAACTATCAGGTCTACGCAGAATAAAATAGTCTCGTCTTATTGCAAATTTTGTGTATTTTAATAACGTATATGATGACTTTTGCCGTAAAATGGGTCCTTAGTGGTCAACATTGACAAAAACTATCTATCTTTGATCTGTATCTGTATCTTATTTTGGCTAGCGAGACCAAATTGTTTTTATTTTATTTGGTCAGCTTAAAAGTGTACATAGTGACTTTTGCCGTGACACAGGCCCTTGTTGGTAAAAATTGACAAAAACTGAAAATTTAATGGTATTCCAACTTTTTAACAATCACCCGAGTGCTCTCGAGGTGGAAATCTTGGATTTGTCATTACCACTTCATCATATACAATGTAAAGTAAATAAATTCTGTTCCGTTTTAATCAAATATATTGAATAATAGTACCCTATTTCAAATATTTTATAATAAGTCGCTAGAACAACGTACACAATATACCTCCGTACCAACTGTCTAGTAGGAAAAACTACATAAATACGCGGGACGCCGGCAAATTATCTCTCTTAGCTCTTCGCCGTTCGTTTGCCTTTATTCGCATAACTTGATAACTTAGCGGTTATATTTCCGGTTTATTAGTGAGTGCCTCAGAAACTACAAAGTATCTAGATATTTTTTTCTTTTAACTATTATTTATATGTGTGTATCTACTACAGCTAAACCCTAGTAGTAAGGATGTAGATTTCCGTACGGAAATTACGTCGACTTAAACGACTTATTTCTCGCTGTGTTTCAACGTTGAAATAGGCTTTTGGCTACATGTAATTTTATTGTTTTAACACCATCAAAGGCGCGAACTTTAGGTGGGCTGTGGATACATATATCCACGAGTATATATCTATATTGGTCTTGGTATATTATACCCCATTATCTTTTTTAAAAATTGTACAAATATTTAATTTAATATTTTATCGTACCTTACAGTTCGATCTTGCACCACCTTGTAGGTTCTGAAAGCAAGGCTTACAATTATACCGAATAATTGCATATTTTCAGTAGAAATTACGACTACGGCTTAGGCCACGTTTTCTTTAAAATTCAAATAAAGGCGAGGAGCATTTGTCTTACGTTTCTATATGTTTTATCGTGTCTTAATTTGCATACCACATTCGTTTCTTTATTAATTTTTTTTACTGATAATTTTATAAACTTATATTATCTTCAATTTTTGGGTTTTAATATTATAGTATTAAACAATTAAATATTTATATAAACTATCTGTACGGGCGAGTTTCGTGAAAGCAATAAATAAGATGATTATCAATTTTCCTCTAGACTTTATTATTTAATTCCCCAAATAACCTTGACGCTCGCAGAGCATATCAAGAGTTATATTAAGACTTACGAAAACGTGTATAAAGCAAAATATATTAAATTTAAGAGGATATGAAACGGTAACACCATGTTCTCTCTGCAATAATTTATTCGCTTTCCAGCATGAATAGTAATCACCTACTCTTACAGCGCTCAATATGCGTCGAGAGCTGATGTTTGTCTGGACCAATAGATTAAAATAAAAGGATCAGTGAGCTTAAAACTGAGGGTGCTAAAATCACAGTTTCTAAAGCGACTCGAACTCCCACGGGATTAACATCATATTTTAGAAAATAAAATGCTTTTAAAAATGAACCGGCAAGCTTTAACTCACTGAATTTACTTGTCGCTGTTCTCCTACTGAGAGTACTGAGAATCTAGTTAATATTGAAATTGTAACAAAATGGTACACTGGCCTATAATATTTTCGGGAAGTATGATATCGACCCAAAATTCGTTTGTCCTTTGTTTATTACCAGAAATTCTGAGAAGGTCCACATTGAATGGGTAATTTAATTTGTATGGTGTTTTCTCTTTAAGTACTATATCACAGCTAAATTTCAAAATGTGTGAGATGTGTGACGCCGAACTGCCGAAAAGTAAAAGATCTAAAATCTTATTGTCCCCTCTGTAGGTACCCCGGCGGTACGTCTCATAAAATCATAAATTGTTATCCCTTGGGTGGGTGATTAGAGTTAGAAGTGTCACCTAATTTATGGTTTCCGGTAAACCGAATAGCGAAATGGCCAAACATTACCCCGAAGATAATATTAGAATAATACTTTCAAAAAACATTTTATCGGTAAGTGGTATTACTTAAAGGGGATGAAAGGTCATCCTTGGTACCACCCAACGAGAACTAGGGCGACAATCTTAGCCAATTATTCAGTTTCCGGCAGATTTTCATACAGTCAATTCGGGATTAAAATCAAATAGTTTAGTAAGCGGAAAGTTAGTCAAAATTGTTCTATTAGAGTCAGGTCTACTTAACCTCATATATGTAGTTTTATCCTGTGCGCGATGCATCTGGTTCAGTGTGCAAATTCATAGCTTGTTTGATATAAATGATTGTTGTCTTAATTTATTATATTAAATCGTTAAATATATATTCTGGTTTGAAGTTATTCGACTTAATCTCTCGAGCAACGAAATTCAGTATTATCCGACAAAGTTAGTTTGTCAGTCCTAGGGGTATGTGAGGTTTTAGCTATTACAGGATTAACATCGACACCATGAGAGTACATGAGGTAAGATAATTCCAAATGTATCAATATCAAGATTTCCCCGTCCAGCTTTAAAGCATACGCGACGAACCCAGGACTATGAGATCATGATCATTAGGGTGTCCCACGGCACAAGGGGGATTTTTTTATAAAATCTGACGCGCATACCATCTATTTCTTCTCTGTTTGACCTTAATTACACAAATAATAAATATTATTGCAGTAGGATAACGAAAACCTGTGCCGACTTGGGGTTAAACTTTAACTTGAGAACTTGTACTGCACTTTCTGCGTAATGATTTTTGAATTTGTGTTTCTCTGGCTAAATAATCACTGTATCAAAAATATATATTTACCATCATTTTACATTAAAATAAATATTACTGTGGGAGTGGGTATTTTCTTTTCAATGTTTGCTTGTTGCAGTCAGGATATAGCTTCCTGTGTTCTTGGACGCAACGTAACAAAAATTATTTCTGTTCCTCATCAAATGTAATTAATCCATGAAAGTCCTGCATTAACTTGACCGCTCTTTCAGCTGTATCATTCACTGTCCTAAGCATTGAGAACTTCTCTTTGGTATGTAAACGCAGCATCACTCATCCAAGAAGAGGGAACATCTCTGAGAAAGCTATCATCAATTTTGAAAAGAGAGAACACAATTTTGTATAATATTATATAATAATTCTAACTAACCATACAATGAACTTTCGATGGAATGTATCGTTTTCCATTGGTCGAGAAATTTTCTTTAGTTAAATTTGCCACTATTTTTGCTTTTGTTCCTTGATCCACATCATCATCAAAGAGTAATAAGACTGCTACTTCATCAGTCAAATACCATAAATGCTGGTTAAATTTTTGTAAAGCAACTTTCGAGATAGAGATAGAGTCATCTACTTTTTCATAAGCTTTCAATGACTTTAAAAAGCACAAATCCTGGTAGGGAGGGTTAACTGCCAAAATACATTGAAGCCATGGTTTAACGTAGGTTGTCACAATAAATAAACATACATCTAGCAGTCCTTCCTTGTCGTTAGCAGTTAGTTTCATCTGAGAACTAAATAACAATATTTTTAGGGAATAAATTGTCCTGGCCATCCATCGAGCTTGGCGCATAGCACCTGGAGGTTTAATTTTAAATTTTCTCTCAGTATCCCCACCTAAAAATAGGATAGAAAGTTCTACCAGCTCCCGATAATCATCTCTGGCAATTACGCTAGTTAGTTCAGTACGGTAAAATTCAAGCAATTTTTCTATTTCGGAATCGGTTAGGTATGACTATACGGTTACTATTATTTCTTTATAGCATTATATTTTAAGGAAATCGATATTTTTCCAATTATCTCTGAACTTTTTGAATAGTGGAATATCTGGGCTTGTTGTCACGTGTTTGATTTTTACTTCGAATATGCCTTTTAACGCCAGCTCGTACACGTGATGGCGGCAAGCAAAAATAAGCATTTCTCTATCAAGCTTTTGCTCAAGGAGGGTGCAAGCACCATTAATACGAACTGTATTTGAAGCCGTAGTATAACAACAGAGAATTTGCAGTTTATCTTCGAGATTCCAGTATAAGATCGCCTTCCAAACAGCTTGTGCTTGTTCTTTGCCTGTAGAATTATCCAACCTTGGAACAGTTCGTTATTTTGTTTTGTATAAGTTGTTCTTTATTTTGGTATGAAAAATAATATAGGCAAACGTTCTTCTTTTGATATTCGGGCATCCAAAGCTGGCAGTAATTTGCCATCCGAGTGAACAGTTACTACGTCTGGTAACTTGTTTTGAAATTCAATTTTTATGATTTCCGCACGTTTTTTTCTTTTTTCTACTCGGATTCTTTGAATAGAAGACTTACTTGTCGGAAATTCGTCAATCTTACATCCAAGTGCTTCAATAGTAGCGTCAAGAATAAATACCGAGTCTTTAATACTTAACTGGCATCTGTCTAATGCGGCCACTAACTTTGGAGTAATAAAATCTTTCCTCATTACTGCTCGAGGCTCTGTGTTTTCGCTCACAGTTGGCAAATCATCTTGTGATTTTATAGTTTCACTATAATCAGAAGAAGAATCATCATCAGGAAATTGTTCGTATGATAACGATGAAGTTGACGCGGAAACATATTTGATTCGCCTATTTTCTCCTGCGATAGCTCGAAGTCGCGCCCTTTCCTCTTTTTCAGTAAACTTTTTATCTACTCCACCTAAATGACCAGGTCCTGGCTCTCAACCTGGCTCTCTTTGACGCTGCAAAAAGAGCTTATCTTCTTTTTTTTTAATTAACTGTAGTACATCGATATGTGCAATATGAAATAAATTGTCTATATTCCTTACAAATTCTTCTTGACATTGACTTTTTGCATTCTTTTTGAAGTCTCTCCAAACGTGATATAAGTTTAAAAGTTTATTCACACACGGGTCGGCACAGGTTGCCGCGGTTTAAATTTCATAAAATTTCATTTGCAACTGTTTTAACATAAGACAAATCAAATAAGAGGGTATGCGATAAAAGAAAACATCTTCGTTTTTTTGGGATACCCTAATATATATATATATATATATATATATATATATATATATATATATATATATATATATATATATATATATATATATATATATATATATATATATATATATATATATATATATATATATATATATATATATATATATATATATATATATAAGTAAAGAATGTGTGGGAAAAATATTCCATAAAATCATTTCTATTTTGCTGAGAACTGATAATATACTACTGAGGTTATGAGTTTCATAACTTCGTAAGGCCCATTATTATATGTCCATGGCTTTTACTTGCTCTTTTGAAGGGTGTTCACATTTTAAATGTAGATGAGTTCGATATTGTAACAAAGGGTCTTTCCAGATAAGCATGTCAATAGTGCCCTCAGAATAAATTGGATGGTTTAAAGTAGAAGCCTGACCAAAGTTTTTACGAGCTATATTGTATGAGTTGAAATGAAAATACGTTATATTGCTTTTTGTCTGTACTAGTCAAGTATCTAAGGGCCAGAAACAACATACATTAGGCTCCCGATTGGCGCGAGAATACGAGAATAATTAAAAAATCTTTATAAATATCATAAAATATAACGCATTGGAAAAATTAATGGATACTAAATAAAATGACATAGAAAAGTGAGAGTTGCAATCGGTATTTTTTGCATCCTCATCATCAGCGAAGTCTTCATCACAACCTATCCATAACGCTATTCACTCGCACACAAGTATAATATTTTTGTTCACCTGACAGGTACAATGTACCATCAAAAAATTTTCTAGGTACCTACTTACCAATATTATCCTTTCTATATCAACATTCCTCAAATATATTATTTTGGTATTTATGTAATATAATTTTTAAACGGCCTGGAAAAATTTTAACCCAACTAAATATTCTGGCTCTTCTATTTTTGAACTCATTACATACTAAATTTTAAGGGATTAAAGTTTCAAAATGCATGAGATATTTTTTGCAAAACATTTCACATAAATAAAAATCCAAGGGTTGGTTAAGCCCCACTGCCCTTCAGCCAGGTCTTCTGGCTGAAGGTTTTATCTATGTACTATACTTTAAAACTGCACAGTTCGTTATCAGTTATTTTTTAATGCCCTAAAAAAACCTCTGTAGCTTGACCTAGCAATAATTAGTACATATCTACTGACAGCTCTTGGGCTGCTGCATTTATATAATTATGGCTTAAGCTGAAAAGACTCGTTTAACAGCTTGGACATCATATATTCTAATCTATTTATATCAACCGAATAATAATAAAAGCTGGCAACGGCTAATAATGTCCATATAAACGTAATCTTTATATTATTTCACGTTTAACATCTACATAATATAGTATTATCAAATAAAATATAGCACTTGATCGTTTTCCCTCATGCACAATTTTATGGCAGATTATATTACTAGTATTATAATCTCTATAAGCTTTATTGCTAAGGAGATATACTTAACGAGTATCCCATGGATAGTGCATAAAGTGCGTTATAATTTAAGAGACAAATGAAGTAGATTCTGGAACGTCTGATATATCACGAGAAACAATTAAACAGCCTTTTTACAAATCGCCTTGAGCGGAACACACTAATTAAACGAAGCACCGCCATACTGAAACACTGACCCAACCTTTAATTTTCAGTCCGCTAGGCACCGTTGGCTTCTTGCCACCGGCATACCATTTTAGTGCCTTCGATTTAGATCTAATTTAGAGGCTTTTAATTTATTTTCCGTCTACCGTTCGAAAGGAATAATTTAACCCGGTATTGGAAGAGACAATTTAATCTGACAAAAGTTCGGATTTAAATTTGTTACGTGCTTTTTCAAATCGCCTTGCTCCGCGCTTATAATTTAATATTGAGTGAAAAAACCCAGAAGTTCTAGTACTAAAGAACATCCTATGGAACAATTAATTAGTGTAACTATATAAACCGTCCCGACCCACTCGGGCAAAGTGGACCAGACAAACGGGCAAAATGAAAAATTTCGAAAATTTAACTTAATGGTGATTTAATTGCATCCTTTTTAATGACATTTGTTATTATTGATAGGTGCCCTAAAATATTACTCATACACATACGACCGAGATGTTTCGTACTGCAGTGCTTGAAGCTATGTGCTGTTTCTTTTGTTTTACGAACGCTCCCTGAGGGTTTCTATGTAGGATATACAGAGCCAACACCCTTTTCACTTCCTTTCGACGTCAAATACCCAACGCATATGTGTCTTGTACGAAATGATGAAAAAAGGATTGCCAATGAAAAACAAACATACCGTCTCCTCTAATTCTATACTGGAAATAAGCTTTCGTCTGCTAGAGAAATAAAATGTTAATGTTATATTTCCTCAGATATTATATAAAGCGCAGAGTTTGGAAGTCAGGGTTACGTTTAATCTAAACTTTATTTCTACGGCACCTAGATAATTATATGACGTTATAAAATTACATTTTTAATAGTATATTGGATAATAGTATATAACAATTGTGAGAAGGAATTGAAATCAAGGTTTGCAGCCAAAGCGATATTGATTACTTAGACGTATATTTGGATACTGGAGAATCTTATCAGGATACTTCCGCAAACTTATATATAAGCGTAGATTAAGTATATTAGGCTACACCTTTTTTTAACGTAACTGCTTTCATGTTGGTGTGAGCCTTACGTTTGTTGATGAGTTAATTTTTACCTTACATAACCTTGATATATATCTGAATTCTTCCGTTACCGTGGTAATATGTGTATATGTATTTGCATTTAAGTAAGGCCGCAGAGGCTTGAAATTAAAATTGTATTGTGTAACATCAATGTGGCCACGTCGAATCTCGACTAAGACTAATGCTATGCAATTTTTAATTATGCAATCTTTGAATTCTTAATTTTAAATTAAACTTAGATTTTAGTTCTTTTGTGTTCTATTGTGTTCTTTTATTCGCTAAAATTAAAACATAATTCTTAGAGTAACTTTGAGACCCAGTATATTTAGGAACCATCTGACTTGGTTGCGCAACAGTGGGTGGTGGGACCTCTTAATTAATTTCTTTTTTTATTATGTTGAGTTAGCTTAGAAAAACTTTTATTGCTCATTTTTTACGCTATTGAATTGTACTTAAGTGAGGGTAATATACTGTTTATTTGCCATAATACACTGCGCAACTTATTTAACGGACAACCAAAAAGTTAACTCAAATTTGACGTTATGTATTTTCGACAATTTTTGTTCGTTTTGGTCGATTTTTTTTTAAATTGTAGGTTTTTCTCTTAGGAATATCACTGTCTTAGTTGTTTTGGTAAAACGAATGATTTTGATATTATACCAGGTGCTATAAAAATGTTATGTTTTTTTCCGAAATTTCAAAACGTCCTGTGGGCTATACAAGGTATTGCAAGTTATTGCAATTATAGCCAATTTAAAGCCTCATGTTTTTTCTACATTTTCTTTTTTTATTCATTTGTTTATCTCTGTTACTTCATAAAATATCCAATTTTTTAGTTGACTTTTATTAAATTTATTAACTTTCTTTTTTGTCAAGTGCTCATTATTTATTACTCATTATTCAATGAGTATGTTCAATGCCTCATTTTGCGTTCTGTTTTCCTTGATATCTTATAATTTATTGAGAGATGCAAGGTGTTTTAGAAGAGAAAAAGGTCTTAAAAGGACAAAAACTCAAAAACGTACCTAGAAAAATGGATTGCTTTAATCAATAAAACAACGAATAACAGGAAACAAAACAAAAGTAAATAGGGAATTAGTATCTGGTGTTTCCACCCCTTCCGCGAATGACCTCCCGACATCTTTGGTTCATACTTAAAACCAAAGTTCTGATTAGGTTCTGATCTAGGCCATTCCATAATTCGACTAGGCGTCCTTCCAATTCTTGTAAATCTTGGGGTTGTCGTCCCTCACTTCGTAACCGCCGACCGATAAAATCCCAAACATGTTCAATGGGGTTAAGGTCGGGCTACGGGCTGGCCAGTCTATGTGATCAATTCCTACTTCTTCAAGATAATTTCTCACGATAAGACTCGTGTGGGGACGCGCATTGTCTTGCATAAGTAAAAAATTGGGTCCTTTATAGGGGGCATAAGGCAAAACATGTGCTTCAAGAATGTCTGTGATGTATCTGTCAGAATTGACATTTCCATTCACAGTTACCAAGTCCGTTCGCCCAGTCAAAGATATTCCGCCCCACACCATGACGGATCCACCTCCATCGCAAAATTCAATCTGGCTCTTCGATGATCTACTGTTAATGCGGGTCCTCGAGCACCAATCATGGGTCTTAAATTTGTCTCCATCAGTCGTCGGCGTACAGTTTGAACGCATATGAGTGGACCACCTGCGTCTTGAAGTTATGCTCTTAAATGTGTTGCAGTTATAAATCGTTGTCTTACAGCATTTACTCTTAAAAAGCGATCCTGGATAGCAGAGGTAACACGAGATCTACCTTGACCGGCCCGTCTGGAATGTTCTCCTGTTTCCGCGTACCTTTGAATTGCTCTCGCTATAGTTGTGTGAGACACTCCTAACCTTCCAGCTATGCGGTTGTAACTCCACCCTTCACCTTGTAATGTAGCTGCCTCAACACATTCATCACGAGTTAAATTTCTGGTTTGGCGTTCCATTATTCACTAATTATTGCCGGACTGTCAACAAAAAACTAATGACACAGTTGTCAGTTTATGACGTGTAATCCTCGATTTCCATAGCTTGTTTGAGTTGTCCGATAAATGCATTTCATGTGAATAAAAGCATATGGTGTTTCAAAACGGTGTATTTCATGAAGTAACAGAGATAAACAAATGAATAAAAAAAGAAAATGTAGAAAAAACATGAGGCTTTAAATTGGCTATAATTGCAATAACTTGCAATACCTTGTATAGCCAGCCCACAGGACGTTTTGAAATTTCGGAAAAAAACATAACATTTTTATAGCACCTGGTATAATATCAAAACCATTCATTTCACCAAAACAACTAAGACAGTGATATTCCTAAGAGAAGAACCTACAATTTGAAAAAAAAATCGACCAAAACGAACAAAAATTGTCAAAAATACATAACGTCAAATTTGAGTTAACTTTTTGGTTGTGCGTTAAATAAGTTGCGCAGTGTAGGTATATCTCGCTTTACAAGAATTAGTATTTTTATTCAGATAATCCATTTTAATTAGATTAAAAGCCGTATTGTCATTAATTAGCAACTTGTTTACTGTAACAAATACTCAACCGTTAATAACTGAGAGGATCCACGTGCACGTCACTCACCAATATACACTAATGCATACAACTCACATAGTAATTAACACGAAATGGATGTGTCTCTTGTTAATTTACAACCCGGTTTTTACGCGGGAATGACTCACAATGTAGAATGTCGCGGGTCAGATGCCACGAGAGGCAATTTTAACATCTCACTGTATATCTGTGTGAGATACGAGAATACTTATTGTAATCCCGCTTACATAGAAATGAGGTGAGGTACAGCAGCATGAATTTTGAGCATATGCAATTGTGTGTAAGTATATATGCAGGAAATTTGAATATTTTAATAGCAATTCAACAACGACAAAAGTCCCTTGGAGTGTAAAAGAAAACAAAATGTTTTAACCATTAAAATTAAAATTTAACCATTAAAACCATTATACAAGTTCATACGATTGGTGAACATTTATAACAATTTGTTCGAGGAATATCAGCAAAGTAACCTATCTTATCTAGTATTGCTCGGAAGACGTAGTTTTATGTACTCTCAGATCTCAAGAGTCAGCTCAAGATATAAAGTTTAGTAAAACTGCTTTTCTCACGAGGTTTGTTAATAGTATTTTTTCGCATTTTCATATTCTCATATAAATATATGTTGTTATTTTTGCCTCATGTAATTGTGGCTTTTGTCAGTACAGATACATATGAATTTTTTTTCAATATAATAACGTTTTGGATGTCTAGATTATAATTTGGTATTAGAAAAAAAGTATTGACAGACCATAAAACATAAAGTTAAACAAATTTAATTAATTAACACTATTTTAAAATCCATATTTAATAGGTTTTCCATTGCTAGCAATGACTGCTTGCAACTCCTTCCCCATGATGGTATAATAAATTTTCACATTGCTACAATTTTCTTTTCAATTCAAAATATCCAAATGTAAATATAAAAAAGTTGGCAATAGCACTTAAAAACCACCCAACATTAAAATAATATATTATGCATGTCTTTTCCGCATCTGTAAGCTTCACATTGGTTTAAAATAATGAGACGGAAATAAATTGACCAGTAAGTAACTTTTGACACATGAAATCAATAAATTTACATGCATTTATGTTCATAAAATTTAAAGCCAAAATTACATGAAGTAAGAAAAATCGCATGCTTTGAACTGCTTGTCGCTGTTCCTGAGTAGGATTTTCGTAACCTAATAACCTGACAGGGCTTGGTTTATATCAGTTGACAAGTTTCCTATTCGTGAGTCAAATTGCGTTTAAGTTACACATTAAGTATGAACATGAGCCTTGCTACTGAAAACAATTTAGAAAATTGTTCTGTAGACATTTTAAATTTCGCTAAAGAAGCGCCTTCGAGAATGATTAATTAAAATCAAAGAAAACACACGGAAAGGTATGAAATATGTTGTAATTGGAGGATGACGAAAAACGCATTTAGAACTGTTCTAAATGTGATGCTAGCGTATTTTTTTTAGAAGGTAAGATCTTTTTTGTATATATTTTAGTGGTTTTCATACAATGGCTTACATTATTTTAGGCAAAAGCTCTTATGGCATCCAGTTTATGGTCTAAATATTCTACGTTGAAAAATATTATACAAATAAACAGAAATGTTCATATATCACAATACAAAAAGCTACTTGTCTTTTTAAAACGTCAAAATGACATATAAATACGAATCAAATGAATCAAAAGTTTTGACTATAGAAAACGTTACTAAGTTTTTGAAAGAGGCTACAGATGATAAGTTCTTATTAATGAACGTGGTACTGATAATTGGTTTAAATGGGGCATATCCGCATGCAAAATTGACCAGCTTAACTGTAAAATACACTGGGAAAATTTTGGTTATTACTTTACATGACACTGAAACCAAGAATAAACGTGTATTTATTATAGAATAAGAGTGCAGCGAATATAAAATATATCATAAGTACGTAATATTGAAACCCAAACAAGTAAAACACAAAAATTTTGTATTTACTACAATCACTATATTTTATTTACTCAATCACAAGTGCACAATATTAGTTCGCAGCAACAGTTGTAATAATTTCCCAAATAGTTGCAGAATACTTAAAACTCCCAGATGCATCCAGTTATACTGGCCATTGTTTGAGGAGGACGTCTGTCTCCTTTCTAACTGACGATCAAAAACTTAGTTGCTCCAATCCGTCTGAAATTTCCTTATCCCGGGGTTTTTAAACAAACCTTCTATTTACTCATTATTATTACAGCTTGAGCATGAAATATCTTACCTCACGGGAGGTTCAGAAGGGGATTTAAATATTATTGACTAGTTTATACTGAATTTATGAGTTATCATTAAAATAATGAAATCCAAATTTAGCATTATATGTAAGACATTATTAATTTGTGTCTCGTTAAATTTATGACTATGTTCCAAGCTGATGCATGATGGTTAGTTTTGGAGAAATGATTCCATACTCGGGTTGAAAGTGAATATGTATATAAATATATTATATTCATTCAAAAGAGATGTGTATTTGACGTTGACCTTTTCCTATTTTGTGAAACAATTTATATTAGTTTCTACACTTCGACGAATTATTTACACTGTGAATCACTATAACACTTGTTTTTTGCCAGCCTGTCCTGGTGATAAGCAATGTAAAATTTTAAAATTAAAACCATGTAGATTATCTTGGGAAATATTCGCTATCCCACGCTTAGCAAACAAACAAAGTAAATTGAAAATTTTAATTAAATGTTAGTTGAGACACTATTTGCCGAAAAAATATCATTCATATTAAAGGCCGATTTAATATGAGGCGGCAGATAGTAACAATTTACAAGGAGGAAATTTACAACAAACAATATTTTAGTAGCTTAAAATTATCATTTTCACGTATAAAATTAATTAAGGCAAATTGCTACAAATGTTCGAAAACATGCAACAGCAATAATTGGTATCTGCTGTGCAATTTTCAGCACGTAGGTTATTAGGTTCCGCGTTATTAAGGTAAAATAAAACTCCGGCGGTTTATTATATAGTGTTGGAACGCAACAAAATATAACCCAGATTCAGTTCAGAGTATCACTCTGAACTGAATCTTCACTTATTTTTAATAATTCCTTTTTTATTAATAATCCACTGCTCAAGTGCTCATTGCCTATAAATATCGAAGTAAGTACCTACCTAAGGAAGTTTTCATGTTACAGAGTTTAAGAAGTACTAGTATGACGGCATAAATGTTGAATAGTCTGGAAAACTATAACGAGACCATGATTTTACTTGAAGCAAGTATAAACTACAGTTTGGGTGTAAAACTTGGGAAGCAATATCCATTAACAAAATAACCTGGAAAACAAGTAGGGCTGGTATAATGCCGAGATGAGCGATAAATTCCTGGGCATTACCAAAATCATATCATACACTTCAATACACATATAATGATGAGGGAGAAAATGCGATTTTTTTTTATTATTAGTCAGGGAAACATAAGATCGAAGCAGTTTCTAGAACATATTTCAACCATAAATAATAATCTCAACTGTCAGTAAAAAACAGTTAAATTGAAGTGACAAATTATACTTAGATGGGTATGGTTATAGGGTTACTTACATAGGCTTACGTAGGTATATACAATATATTTAGCAGGTTTTACAGGTTTAAACGTGTTGAACAAAAAGAACGAGTTTGATTTTGAAATTGTATGTTTTTAGGGATTGGAAAACATATTCTCTGAATTCTGACTAATAGTATATTAAGAACGGACAAATAATTCAACCGTTTGCGTCAAGAGTTGTACGCGAGTGGCCTACGGCTTTGGTGAATAGTGGCTATTAATTACGAGTTGAATATTATACTTTGTCAGTGATCTTTTATATTTTTTTATTTGAAACTAGATGTTTTTTAGTTATTGATCCATTTTTGTGGAAAATGTCACATGAAATCTAAAATAAAACGTCAATGTCATCAGTTGGAAAGCGTCGGCGGTCATATAACCAATTTGGTATTTGTTCTCAGTACGAATACTGTGTTGCCATGGCAACATATATAAATCAAATGTAAACTGTGGTTAACCATTAATTACTGTTATATGGACACTTTATAACACCTCTCCTTTTAATTTAGTTTACCTGAATTAAATGGCCTCTCATCTAGGAGATGTATATTGATGAATTTTTGATTTTGCCTATCGGCTGCTCAGATTTCGTGTATACGTGGATTAGATGGTTAGTTAGAGGCTCTGATAGCACCTAGGTACCCTTAGATATATCACCTCAGAAAAATCACAGCTTGATAATTAATGACTTGGATCTATTTCTACTTTAAATTTATATTTAAAAAAATAAATATTTGGATGCCAGGTATTCTTAAGCTTATTTATGACATGTTTGACATAGGCAAAAATGCCAATTTTAATATTTTTTTAAGGTTAATAGACTGTTCGATTAGTATCATAGGAATAGAATAGAAAATCATAGAGCAGTCAGTAACCTCAAACATAACTTAGTAACTGTAATTTTTACTTATGTCAAATATGTCATAAATAATATACTCTTTTGAAAAAGGCCCAAAAAAGGGACCGAAACGTTAAGTAATATAATGAGTCGTTTTATTGCTACCATCCCAAGATAAATCCTCAAGAAATAATTAAATACAGTCAAGAAATTAGAAGATCCGAACACTCTCCACTAACAACATCGAAAAAATAACAGCTACGTTATCAAATTGTATGAACAGCAAAACAAATGGTCAAAAGAGGTTTTCGTTGCGGGCTGTATTTATGCCTTTTACCCTCCTATTTCAGGTGGCGGCGTACGCCACGTGGTTTCAAAGGGACGGGAGTGCAACGGTTGATGTGTAGGTAACTCGCGGTAGAGATCTACGAATACGCGCAACTTACAGAGGTTTTTTAGGACATTGAAAAATAATAATAATATAATAACATAATAATATAAAACATCCTAGCTTGGCCTAACTGCCCTATAAATATGGATACTTTAGTTAGGAAATATAATTATGATTATTAAGTGGTCGTCGTGAGATATCTTGATATACTAGCAGTTTTAATTAGATTACACAACATGATATTACAATAGTGAACACATGCATGAGATCCAAGTCAGACCAAACGGCATACAATTATATTGGTTAACTGAACCATTAAATTTATTAAATCACAACTGAGAATGGGAAACTATTTTTTAGTTGGAAGCAAAATGACCATTGGTCTTTTTTTATTTTTCCTTTATACTGTATTTTCCAATACCTACATTGGTCGTCAATCATTGATCCAATACCTACATTGATTAAATATTCTGCAGCCTTGTCTTTTTGCAGATGAAAGCAGGAATTCCTAGAGACGAATTTGTGGTAGAATAGACATTGTCTCCTAAGTTATAGATTGATTTTTCTACAAGACAAAAAAACATTATTTTTGTCTCCCATGGGGATTTTTAATCTTGTTATGTAACATTACTGTCTACATCACTGCCTTCATCAGCGGAGCTGCAACAAGAACTTATTTATACTTAAGATACTTATTTTCTTCCTGTTCCAATATAATATATCACTTCGCTCTATTCTAATTTTATGAGTATACTTTTGTAGAGCAATCTGTTCAATACACAGTTTTCAATAAACACGTATGGACTATCATTCCATTCCAGTCTCTTTCTAATATGCTCTAACATTTTATAATAAGTAATAGGTTTAACTAATGGTGACTTTTAGTGTTGACAATACTTCTGGACGCGCGTATATAGAAGCCGTCTCTGAAAATACATAGCGACAGGCGACATGCTGGAAGAAAACACAGTCATGCAAGAAATCGAAATTTCAATATCGGAATATTAATATGTGCTGACAATGAGCAAAGGATGTTTGTTTATTATGAATGATTATGATGGCCCGCAAGGTTACAAAGGCTTCATGTTGGTGCTACGGTCGAAAGAGCGTAAAATTAGAGCACGCTGAATATAAAAATTAGTAAGAGTAACTGTGTTTTATAAACTCCATGATGCTGACTGAGGAAACGACGCGCCCAGTTCATTGCCATCGATACTCTCAGTGCAGGGCAAGTAGTCTTGAGTCCACAGCAGTAATTACACTGCCGTTTTATTACACGATATTGATAGAATCAACATTATTTATTGGCATATTAATTAACAGAATTATACAATTCATTAAATACAAAAAATACATTTAAGGATAAATAGCAAAATTTTCAGAGATATCCGAGGGGTGTGCCACTTCCAAAATTAGGTGTACATGTCAGAGGAACTGTAAAAAATTACTACAAAATACGAGAAAATATTGTATTGCTTTGAATTTATCATTAAATACTGAAATAACTAAAAATATATTAGAATTACCAAAAAGTATTTTAATTGCGAAAAAATATTCAAATTACCAAGAGATATTTTATTTATATGACTTGAAATCTCCAGAAAACTTAAAGTACTGGCATGAACTATCTTTAGTCAAGCATTGTTATAATTATTATTTATAAATAATGTCCGATATAGTGATATATCTCTAAGAAGTTAATCTAAAAGTCTCCAAAAGTACAAAAAATATACAGAAGTAAGGAATTGCCATAAAATAGGTGAGGTAATTTCAGAATAGCCAATAAATATGTCATAATAAATATGGGTTATTTAATTAGGTGTAAAGAATTTTCCCAAATGGCACATCCCTTGGATATTTCCCATAAATTGAATCCGTAATCATATAAAGTAATATAAAGATAAAATATAAATTAATCTCTTGAAGATGTTTAATAAAAAGTTCCATACACACAAAACGGTGAATACTTCGTAATATTTGAGTCCCCATTATCTTATGCAGATACGGCAAATTCAAGTTTTTGCATGTAATGGAACTTTTTTAATTAAAGAATGCGAATGTCGTCAATCAATGCTAAGCAGGAAGTTTCGCGATCCCTATTGCTATTGACTTGTAATCGGTAAATTGTGCCCTAGGCTTCGGTGAACAATGTTTGTCGGGGTAAATTGAAAAACTGCTATCTTTGCAATCTGCATTCGAGGATTGAATGTTTAAACGCGCTCAGATTGTGTTAGTCAATTTCTTTCCATGGCGATTCGTATTTGTTTCGCAAACAGATTTTTTAGCAACTTCGAACACTTGAGCTGATAGAAATATAAATGATTTAATTAAAGGAAATTACAATCTATATCGGAATGTTACTTTTCGTATTAGCTTCGGGCCGATAATTTTACTTTACAGTTAAGGCATTGTTAGCTAACATATAACTATAGTGTGAGGAATGGTCCTTTTTACAATTTTTTTTATGATAGTGCTTTATAAAATAATCTCGCCGTATTTTTTATTTCCTTTTTCAAGCACGATTTCTATCGATTTTCTTTTAAATCTGGAAATAATGCGCTTGTTTGTTTTTCTCTCCCTTTTTAACTCATTAATTTTGTCATCTCTTTTTAACTTATTGGAATGACGCGCTATCTGTCTTTCATTTGGCACAGTCGGTAAATCTGATAAACATTCCTTTGCTTTTATTTACCAAACATTGGCGGGTTGGCGGGATTTTCGCGCGTATTCTGTAATCTGTGACGGTCACTCGCAATAGAATAGTGCGTTGATTGGGATATTTCCGTATATCTAGTGCTGTTTTACTGTGATTGCGAATATAATATCAACTATTAAATTAGCTGACGTAGAGAGCCGTCTTCGAGGAGGAATAGAAAATCTGACAGCAGAAAATTGGTGGAAGTATATTAATGACGTGATGAAGGAGGAACAGATAATGTGGGATGTGGATTTGGTGGTTGATCAAGCCATAGAACCCATTGTGATTAATATTGGAAATGGTGGAAGAAAAAGGCACCAAAAAAGGTAAATTGTATTTATAAAGGTTCAATAATAAATATATCTCGTAATATTACTAATGATTTCTATAATAATGGTATACGTGACAACTATTACAGAACGTACAGAAGACCGCAGAAATGATCAGGCAATAATTATCAGCTGTGACCTCTTTTGACTCAGACTTTTCCCAGAGAAATAAAAGAATTAAATTTTTTAAAAACAATATATTACAAAAATATATTTAGTACCAGTAGATGGTTCACAGTGATCTTAACTTAAAATTAAAATTTACAATTGATTGCCTGAGGGGCGTTTAAAAGACTCTACTTGATTAGGTAGCCTGAAGGGCTTAAGGTTAAAACAATAAAAAATGTTCACTCTTGACACAAGGTCAAGTCGAGCAATTTATCATTTACAGCAAAAGTGAATTGTAAACCTTGGTAAAGTAAAGTAGAAACATTCTTTAAGACCTGGTAACTCCTAGTGGCAATTAATTATTCAAAAATGCCTTTTCTCTTCTCTGGAGATCCCCTCGTGAATGAGCTTGGCCTCCTAGGATCCTAGGCTGAAGCTTCGGCTTGGTGGTCCAGCTGAGCTGAGACGTTGCCTCTAAGGGTGCTCACCACAGGAATTGATTCTCGGTCATAAGATGTGGAAGAAAAATTTACCAGTATCAGGTTTTACAAATTGGGACAAAAAAATATATGTATAAATTCCCGCTTGAACCGAATATCAAGAGTGAAATTTATACTAAAATGAATTTAAATAAAGTAACTAGATTAATAGTTAAAATAATCAAAAATATGAGTTTTAATTATAATAAAAATATTGTAAAGTTAAATGTTGCAATTAAATTTTGATTAAATTCGCAAAAACTTGAGATTAAACTTTATCAAAGTAAAAAGAATAAAATTATCAACATAGGAATGTGGTATGCAAATTGTCACGATGATTAAATAAAAAAACGAAATAAATGGAAACAAATGCCGCTTCTTGCCGATGCCAAATATAAGCAAATACCCACGACTTACGCCGTCGAAGTAATATCTTTAAAAAACTTAAAGTTTTGCTACCATTCGGCAAAACAGTAGCAGTGACTCAAAATCACCAGGTAGGTAGTCCAAAATCAAATCAAAATCAAATTTAAATTAAATATATATATACATATTTAATTCAGTAAAAAATAAAGTGGTCATCATATACCAAAATAGAAAAAAATATATATGTGTCTTTTGTACCCATAGCTCACTCATATATATATATTAATGATCATAAAATATAAAAGACCATACCTGGTAACTTTGAATCACTGCATTGTTATAACCAAGATATATCTTCGAGAGCGTAAGGTCGACAGACTAAAGGTGAAGCCGGCAGATAAGGAAAGGAATCAATTTTTGCCGAACTCGCGTATAATAGTGCATGCTTGTAGCGGGGGAAAAGTAGGGGCAACCGTAGATGGTGAGTCGCGGTAAATTTCTATCAGGTCGCGCGGTTTTATTTCAAATATTTGATATAAGAATTCAAACATTTGCCACAAAACGGAACGGAATTTATTTACGTTACATGGTTTTTATAATATTTTTCTCTTATCATTTCAGTTAATCAGTTAAATGTGCATATCACAGAACACTCAGTAATACAATAAACGATTAACTAATAGAACTGAATATCGTCAGATGGGAAGTTCGAAACATTTCAGATTCTCGCTAGTATATTCGTCACAATGATGACCAATTGATCAACCGATGCAGTGTAACTAGTTTCTGCGGACTTAGTCAAGCAGAAGTTTAAGTTTATTCTGTTATGAGTCTCCACAATCCAATCAATGTGCTGAGTTTGCGAGTGATGCGTTGCGATATAGATCCGTTGGATTATTAGTGACATAGAGACCGGGAAAATTGTGAAAGTTCGGATGAGCGTCTTTATGAAACTTCCGATATAAGGAACGACATAATCGGTGTACTCGTAAAATATGATACATCCGTTAATATAGTCTTATAAATCTAAGTTTCCGATACTTTTCCTGTATTTCTAGTTTGTATTTATTTTCTTGTAAGACATCTTGACGATGTAGTTTCCACTAGCTACTATCTAAATTTTATATCCAGTTCACATCAATAAAACTAATGAGAATAAAAATTCATAAAATCGTAGATTGAGATATATATTGAGATAAACGAAAATACAGAACTTAAATCAGTAATCAAATTCAGTAAATACATCAAATTAAAATTAGTTTAAATTCAGTAACCTGTAACTAACGGACAGACTATAGTATAAGCGCAAGCACACACGTACCTCTGACCAACGAACAAAAAAGTTGTAGGAACAGAAAAGTCTTTAGGCAGAAAAGATTGTACCCATTAAAAAAGTCCAATATTTGTGAGAATGATGGTAAGAACTTTTCGATCTATAGTTCTCAATTTAACTTACTTACAAATATAAATACTTGCTTATCTACTATATCTACATCTACATACTTACATAAAATATAAATAATATAATTGTAGGTACTTATAAATACTTAAATGCTTTTAATAATTTGTATCCTGTATTGGTATACTCAGTTCTTTTACTGAGTATATTTAAAAACATCAGGAAATGTAGCATATTATATAGTGTAGCATGTAACTACCTATTAAAATGAATTTCATTGGTAATATATTCCATTTTTCCGACACCTCGCGGCAAACAAAATTTATTAAAACCTCCAATCAGCCTTTAATAATTTTAAATTAAACGCGGACGATAAAAATTCCTGCGGAAATTTTTTCTCGTTATCTGCTACTTTGCTAATCAAATATTCCCAACGCTACGCGAAATTATTCTTTTATACGCCCTCCCGCAAAACACCCGTGTCGTATTTTCCATGAAATAATGAGATAAAGTTTAACCCGCTACGCTGTCATATTATGATATAGTCTTACCCGTCCTACTCCGAATGTAATATTATCCCATGAGTCGTTTTATCAACTTGGATATTAAGATGAAGTCCAACTAATACCGCGGAGCGTTAAGTAGGCAACAATAGCCAACACGTCAGTACAAACATTGAATCAATCACTTCGAAAATGTCATAAAAAAATACTACTCACACGCAGGATTCGTTAAGTGACATCTGGTACGGAATCGGCTCTTTAAATCAGTGATACCCTTTAAGGGCCGATTTATTTACCTTCTGATAAACTTGCTGGTAAATATGATAAATTTACCACGTAGCAGATACAAATTTATGTTCAACAAACCAACTCATCGAACGTTTATATATACTGCTTGTACAAGTGCAGATGTCAGAGAAAAATATGAATTTATTAGTGTGAGGAACTAACCTCGATACAGCCGGTCTTGATGGCGGCACGTTCGGGAGAGCAGTATCCACGACAGCCACCAGGTGGTTGAAGCATGGATAGTCAAGCAACGGAGCTAGCTACTGTGACTAGGGACTCATGTCATAATAACTAACTAATAAATGTTAAAGGGATACAAGTGAATCAATAACACTTAATAGAGAAAGGTCTACTAATTGCCAATAAAATACGTACAACACCAAAAATCAGAAGTGGTCATCATGGGAAGATCCGCATTCGCCAATTTGCCGCAAAATTCGAAAAAGAAAATCCTGTACTATAGAAAATCCTATACACCTTGTCGCAAATAATACTCTAATCCCAGAATTCGATCCATTGTCCGATCATATCGTCGGATGGCTGGAAGTAATCGATCATTTTGCTTCCCTGTATCACTGGAATGATACAACAAGCACAGATGATGCAGCACAGATTTGGTACGAAACCATTATCCGCCGTGAAGTCGGATGGTCCCAATTCAGCTGGTCACATCAGAAGGCTTTGTTGATAAAACATTCTCGACCAAGCGTAAAATGTTTATAAACTCTTAAGCTGTGTTAAATGTTTCAAACGCTGGAGACTGTTGGTATACATTTCATTTCAAAAACTTACTGACTTAACTATGCTAAGTAATTAATTGAACAATGAAGTTTGCATCGTAGACAATTTATCTCGTAACACTATTTCTTTGTAAAGTTTTAATTCTAGCAGTAACCAGGCCTGTACTTCAAATATTGGTACGTCAAAGAAAGAAACGGTATTCAAAAAGGTCGACATGATGGTAACTATTATTTTCCTTGTGGCCAAACTACTCACATGCATAGTAATGGCCCGGTAAAAATAAAACATTTAGGAAGTGATTGCTCATTGATACACAATTATTCAATACTCCTATTCTTCCTTCAAATCAAGAAGTTATTCTTTCTGGATTTCTCGGTGTAGATACCATAGTAACTGAATATATCGATGAATTCAGGTGAATATATCGATACATTCAGGTAGATGAAGTCAAATTACTTTGCAGTCTTTATCTTCTCTGAAGATTCTTCTATTATGTATTGCCGAGTCAACGATCAGCTGATTTTTAAGAGCAAGACGTGTAAGAGCTCAAATTATTTAATCATCGTATGTGAGTGTTCGTTATGCTGCTGTGCTATAAGCTAAAACCATTGATAGTGTCCTTTGTTCTGGATATGGAGGTGAGTCTCCTCACTGAGTGTTTTTATACCTTTAATGTTTGTTACGTTGCACTTATCTGAATTAATTACACAAAGCAATACTCTAATTAATTAAAGAAAACAAACAACGAGATATTGTTGATTCGTATATGTGTGGTTCTTCGTTATGGTAGCTGGAGAGGATACAATGCGCATTCCCTTTGTATCCATTGAACTTCTCAGTAGCGGGTTATTAGAGAATAGCCGTAGACTAGTAGCTGAAGAGGATACATTGTGCGCCATTCCCTTTGTATTCATTGCACATCTTAGTACTGGTTTAAGTTGGTAGCTGGAGCGGACATATTGCGCGACACTCCCTTTGTGTCCATTGCACCCCTCAGTGCCACTTCTTGTTAAATTAGATTAGAACGCATTGCGAGACACTGCCCTTTTGCGTTGAAGGATGGTTTGGAGAGAACACATCGCGCGTCACTCCCTTTGTGTCCATTTACCTCCTTATCACTCCTTGCTTGAGAAAACTGTTCTCATAAACAAAATATGATTGTATGAACTTTGTAAGCTATTCTTGTAATTAAATTACATCAAAGGAAAAAAAGGCTAAAGGCACTCACACTCGTTTTTCTCCTTATTTATAGGAGCAGCCCAGCTATGGCAATCGAAATGGATTCGACAAGTGTGACACCCTGTTGCCCTGTTGGTATTTTATGTACTTAAATTAATGTTAAACCAAATATATTTAAAAAAAAAATCGGCCATGTCTCACACAAGGAAAATATGTCTACTCCAGCCATCTTCCTTAATCACGACCCTCTCTCTCCCATAGACAAAAATCAACTATATAATTCTCTGCACGACATTATTTGTTGTATTTCCACCGATATGAAAAAACTTGGAAAAGTGTCGCGAGTTTCTATAATATTCTAAGAGACATTATCAAAGAACTTTTGGACGACATTATTCACAAAGTACTTCGCCGTATGGTAGTCCAGTGATGTTGGTTGACAGAAAATTAGGCGAAAAAAGCATGGTTGTCCAACACCGATTATAAATGATTTAATAGATTAACTTAGTAACACAAAATTCTTTACCTCTCGAGATCCAGTTACTATCAGATTACTATTAGCCTTCAATTAGTGTTTAATAAAAAAATTAATATTTATTATATCAATTTGAATAACTCTTTTGACCTTGAGGCTGAATGACGTCACACAGCCTGGAATTAAGCAGCATTATTTGTCACAACGAAGTCGAGAAGTCCAGAACGAAGTGCAGAAAATCTGCAGAAAGTTGATTTTAGCATGGTGGACGAGATTTACTCTGATGATTAAGCTGAGCAGACCATCCTTGCCTGAAGTCCTGAGCACTAGACAGGAAGACATCTCCTCCTGTAGTAGAATCATATCACCCGTTGTTTTTAAAAATTAGTAGGATATGTTGATGCTGACTAGGCAAATAATGAATTAGATCGTCGAAGAATAACAGGTTGTTTATTTAAATTATTTGAAAATTGTACAGTAATATGGATTACACGACAAAATTCAGTTGCCGTGTCCTAAACTTAGGCAGAATACAAGGCTGTATTTGAGGCAGTAAAATAGCCTTTGAAGACAACCAAAGTTTTATAACAATGGCAAATGATCCTGTTAGTCATAAACGTAACACTCGGAGTAATTTCCACAAACACCAAAACACTTTCACTTCGTTCGACGCGCGTTTCGCCATTCAAGTTGGCATCACCCGGAGACGATCTTAAAACTAATCTTAATTAAAACTACAAAATGATATCACCGTGAAATTTACGCGTGACTAAGCACGCTTCAATGATCGGTTGCTAAGCAACGCGTAAAGCGGGCTATACGGTATAATATCACCGTGAAATTTACGCGTGACTAAGCACGCTTCAATGATCCGTTGCTAAGCAACGCGTAAAGCAGGCTATACGGTATAGGTCCCTTGTGGCTATTCATATTACTTTTACATTTTACAATTTCTATGCTCTCAAATGCATTCAACTGTCTATTATTGGTCACATTTCTAACTAATCTTAAATTACTAATATCTATTCTATTGTTGTCAAAAGCATGTTGTGCAACACTAGACTTATCTGTTCTTCCATATTTTTGATCAGCCATATGCTCTTTAAATCTGGTGTTAATTGATCGTCTCGTTTGTCCAACATATTTTCGATCACAATCATTACAACTAATTTCGTAAATCCCAGACCTTTCATTTGGAACAATTTTATCCTTTGGGTTGTCTGAAAGTTGTTGTAATTTATTACTCGACGAATGAATTGCTGTTATACCCACGTTTTTGAAGACCTTACTCAAACCACGAGTAAACCGGGGCTCGTACGGGATGGATACATATTTTGGAGTCTCTGTATCCTTTTGAAAGGTCGTAGAATTACGAAGTGTGTCCTTAAATTTACGCTTCCTAATTAGTTTTTCAACTATATTTCTAGGATAACCATTACTCACAGCTATATCTTTAATTAATACTTTTTCTTTTTCAAACCTCTCATTACTGAGAGGGAAACTTAGTAAACGATAGAAAAGAAAATTAAAACTTGCCATTTTATGTTGATAGCAGTGGTGAGTCATTTTGGATATATCTGATCGTACTGGTATATTTTCTATATATATCAAATTTTAACCTATTGTCACTATTTCTAATTACAAATACATCTAAAAATGGAAGTTTTCCATTATTTCCTAGTTCATAATGTAACGCGTATCTTATATAAAGTATTATTTGTTCCACAGTCCAAGATCTGTGGAATTGGTACACTAGGAAATATTGAACAAACATCAAAGGAAATCAAAATTTCACCCATTTGCTTAGCAACCGATCATTGAAGAGTGATTAGTCACGCATAAATTTCTCGGTGATATCATTAGTGACGTCACCATGAAAATAGTATAAATATGGTAGATTTTGTAGTTTAAGATTAGTTTTAATCGTCTCCGGATGATGCCAACTTGGTTGACGAAACGCGCGTCGAGCGAAGTGAAAGTGTTTTGGTATTTGTGGAAACTACTCCGAGTGTTATAGTTACATCAAAGGTTCCAGCCCTATCCAGTAGTCGTAAACGTTCCAAACATAACGACTTTAATTACCATTTTATACGAGATCTGACCTACTGACACAATCTTTACCATCCCATCAGTTCATGGATCTGAGAGAGAAGATGGGAGTAGAAAAAAAGTAGAAAAATCAATTCTCTAAAGATAGCACACAATCTTTGTTCCGTTTCCACTTTGATTTCGGCAGTTTCGATCTAAGAAAAAAAATATGATTGGATTCGATCATACGTTAAAAAATGTATTTGAGTTCTATTCGTGTCATATTTGCTAGAATAAACGTTTTTTCTACAATATTGATATCCTAATTTACTAAGCCGAATTCTCCCAAGGATAGGGAGCTTTCGACAATCTACACGGATTTCAAAAACAGTGAGATCTTTTAAACAAAAAAACATCTATCATGTTTGTTCTAATAGGTGTGGTTAAGCAGTCCCTACAATCTCAGTGTCTCATGTAAAAAAATGTATCGATATAGTATACGATATTGTATATGATAACCTACAAAACAGAAAGTGGTCGAATCCCTTCTTCCCTCTAGATTCAAAATATGAGCCAGACTTCCGTTATTTTGAAATAGTTAACTGTCCACCCTTGAATGTTCTTCTTATGCAATACGTTGATACATTTTACAAAATACTTCCTCTATATTATGTTGTGGGGTTTTACCTCGTGGGGTCATATTTCTGAAATGCCTTTCATTCAAGCGTTTCATATGCCAAAATTATACATTGTCCAGTTCTGCGGTAATACGGGTACATTATTTTTTAAACATCCTGCTTTGGCTGACAATGTTTCATGCATTTAGTGATTTATGCATACATGCATTCGTGTATAACACGCGGTACTAATGCAACGCGAAGCTTTGAAACTCCTGATTTATAAATCTAATAACATCAAAGGTGCCGTGAAATAGCATAATAATTCATCCTGTAAGTGCGAATATGCTTTATTACTCATAGATAGGCGAGGTTCCCCAACATGTTATTATTCATATCATTGATTTATTATTAACAACCCATTCACAATATCTTTGAATAAAACATAAAACTCAGCCAGAATGGAGATGTTATCATAAATCTATCAACCTTGATGATAAATTGCGGACGTGCTTTCATTTCGGAAATATTTAATATATCGTTATTGTGGAATTAAAATATAATTAACCAAACTGTTTCTCATGTTTGTTTTTCAGGCGGATCATTGAATTTTGCAAAAACATGTTATCGAAATATGGCTCCATTCTTAGAGAAAATATCAAACTCCAATAATAGAGTGATTAGGATTGGCGTCGTAGTTATATTTTATATGCTGCTGTTTTTTGCTGTGTCATAAAATTGGCGGCAAATACTTACATGAATTTATACCTATTATTTGCAATTTATTTTTAAGGTTAATAAATATGATAAATAAGCACTGAATATGCCCCGTACAGTACAATGTCTTTTGTATTTTAATAGCTCAAAAATTAAACGTTATTGTTAAAAGCGCCACACACATAACATAACAATATGCTTCCATCAAATTGCCCGAATTTTTCATCGTCATCAATGTTGCTAGAACGTTTTTAACATATGTAATAACATATAACAATACGTATATTACCCCTGGAGTACATTCAACACCGATTTAAAGTAGGCAATAAAAGTTTACCTAAACTAACTCAGCTCTTATTGAAAATAAAATATAAAATTCAAATTAAATTGGTCCCCAAATTATCTTGGGTATCGAATCTACTCTGGCCTTTCTGTAATTTTGGGGGAAACTAAAATAAGACACACAGTATACTTATTACTAGGTTTAGTTTACAAATTGGAAAGTTAGAAATGCTGATACAGAAAAATAATTTACAAATTTACCAAAAATGTGGTATTATACCAGGAAACGCGGCATAAAATACATAAACAGCTTATACAGAAAACGGTTTAAATGTCAAAGTGTACGATGACCTTTCCGCAATCAATATATATAAAAATAGTTAGGCCTATTTAAATAGGTTAATTAAACAGCGCGAGTAAGCAGATGGATACCTATAGACACTTTGACAAACGTTAACTGCAGGCACTAGCAATATCAAGTCAATCTAACAAGGTGTGTTCCATTTTAAACTATATTTAAAACTAGGCTTATCTGTGATATGCAACGAGTCTTCCAGTAAGATAGATCTCTCCTGTAACTCTTCGCCGGTACAGGAGTCGATAGACTTCAGCAAGGTGGTCCTAAAGGTGGTTCCAAAAGAGGTGGTGTAAAAGGTAGTTCCAAAGAAGCTGTGTAAAAGTTGGTGTGACTTACACTAGCCGAAAGAAAATAAAGTTCTGTAATAAACACAGACTGATAAGCTTGTTTCGTTACAAGTGAAAAAGTCAGGTCTGGAAAACGGCTTCGAAAAGATAGCTCAATCAACTCTAGTGAGTTCAACGCAACGCAGGCTCTAAATGTGTTGATTAAAAGTTACTTGATCCCACTAATGTGTTATGTGTAGATTCATCCAAAATCTCAACACATGAACAATGATTTCCTTGTATTATCTCATTATATCGGAACGTACATAATCCGTTATTTAACCAAGAAAATCACATAAACTCTTAATACATTGAAAAACTGGTATGACCTTTACGCGTCTCGTAACTAAAAGGGAGCTACGAGACCAACGCCCCAGGAAATTAGACCATAGACCTGTGAGCTTGGATAGCGTCACAGAACTGCTATGTTCAACTCACAAAACAATAAAGCGACACAGATATGCCCTATGATATTTGTGGAAATCTATGACAAAAAATCTATTGACTAATGAAATGGACTAATGGAATGGAATATGCCGACTTGAATTTCTAAAAATATGCTAAAGGGAACGCGTAGTCACTGCTTAAAATCAATTTATCCGTCAAATATACCTACAATAAATTTCTAATTTTCTAATTGTTAATTACTAAAAGTGAACGTAATAATATATAGCGCAAATTATAATACACAAATTATAGTAAACAATATAAAAATATTTCATTATTTCAATTTTACAGTTTACATCCACCTTCTAAACGTAAATATACCTCATTTTAATGTTTTCTACATAGTAAATAAATCGAAGAAATCGAGTTAACGTGTGCGTTGACAAATCGCGTTAAATGAATCCTTTATCAAAGCTGAGAGCTGCTAATAGAGATTCGTATGCTATGTGGCTCCTGTTCCATGTCACGGTGTGTGACAGAGAAATGGCTCTTATAAGACAACACATAGATTACGTGTGTGTTAGTGGCCCTAGAGAACGACGACTCGTTTAAACATAATACTGTCGCTATAGTGTTTTCGTTTGATATACAAACTAGAGCAAAAAAAATGTGCGGCATTTTACAAAGAAAACCCGTACCAATTACCACAGAAGCAGTAAATCCCTATGCAATACAAAAGGATATTTAGTGTAAAATTGTTTACCGCTACAATTTCTTCTGAATAGAACTAGGGTCTCCAGTCCGCTGCTTAACTTATCGGTAGCTATCCCTCTTCAACTCATATAAATACCATTTCCCTTCTCGCTTACTTAGAAGACAACTGCATGAAAAAGCTGGCGATATTATAATACTATCATAAGACTGTAAAATATGAACTATAACCAATGATTTCACAAACACTAGACACCATTATTATAAAAACACTCGACCACGCCTTTTACACCACGTCCATGTTCGATGCCGCGTTGTGAACACCTACCTAATACGGTAAAGAACACAAAAACTCATCGAACACCTACAACTGCCACTGACACAATAAAAAAAAATGTCCGCTAATACAACGCGCGAAATTATACCTATATACGTGCGCCACCACCCTCTTCCAGGAGATACCAACATATAAAACATTCGCTCGGAAAAAATAAAAGCAAATACACTTGTAGTTCGCATCCATTTGCAATTTGTTTTTGATATATTATAAATTAAATTGGGTTAACATTATTTTTTTAATTTTATTTCCTATATTAGGATAATTGCGCGCAACACTGATCACCGCATTCCATTAGTTTGCATATCAAACGAAAGCACTATGAGAGGAAAGGCTCTGAGAACGACATTTTAATTTATTCTTCTATCCAATCGTGATACAAGTTATGAATTGGTGGACAAACACAGTATTAACTTTATTATTTTTAAATAATATAGGTATAATATGTTGTTTCTTGCGATAGTGGCAATGAATTGTAAAAGAGAATTCGTAAATCGTAAGCACTCAAATTATCAGTTAATTGGTGTACCAAGGTGAGCTCCGGCTAGGTCACCCGGGAACGCCCTGTCTTTACCATCTTGATAAAGACAACCGAAGAAGAAAGAAAAGTAATTGTCCCATGTAATGAAGGCGTGGGCGGTGGCGGCGGCGTGCTCATGGCGAAGCTCCTGTAACGCTCCTTATCACAAGCTTTCAGGCACCCCGATCTATGTGAAAAACTGCTTAATTCGCCTTCTACCACTCCGTATCTTTCCAACACGTTCTTATTAAATGCGCTGAATATTAATCTCACCACGTTGCCATTGACATGCGAGCTTAATCGTTATGGTAATTGTGCAAATAATTAATGTGTCAATTTGCACGAGCAGACCTTAATTTCTATGTTCTAGTATGACTTCATGTGTATTATTAACAATTGGTTGTTAAAAATTACGGCAGGTTCCATTGATGAGTATAAAATTTCTACGTCTTAATAAGAACTGAAAGGAAGTGTGTTCTGCAGTGGCAAAATAAGGCGACCTTCTTAATAAATCTTAATAAAAAAGTCCAGAAATTATAGTTGAAATTGCAGCAACATCAAAAAATAAGTTTCGCGATTAGAGTAAAATAAAAATGACAAATTCATTAAATTTGGGAAAATATGTGTACTGGCTTGATACAAAGGATATTTTGGACAGTAAAAAGCTACGAGTAAATTTCCTTGGTAATGAAGTGAAAATAATGTCCCCTTCATTACGTTAATTTCTCTAATTATTTAGTTATACTAAATATATTACATTATATATTATAATTTAGCAAGTTAATATTGCCGTAAAAGTCAGTTTCATTTTAGGTATGCATTATTATTAAATTATATATTGAGTTATGTTTATAGTTAAGCCAAAAAACAACTCCGTTCGGGGAAGCGCGACCCGTAAATAATTTTCAATATCAGAGAACCCACAAATCATAGGCTTCAGGTACGTGAGAAATCACATGACCGCCGGAGCAGCGCATACAAGAAACCTAACTTACAGGAAGTAGATTCATGTAAAATTGGAAAAGAACGCCAAATTGAGCCTTTAAAAGCAGCTCTCCTACAGTAAATTATTTAATAAGCGCTTCAGTTACTTACAATAACTGCGCATATAAATCCGAAGCGCTCATTGAAATGAAAACCGTCCAACCGTGTGACGAAAAGTTGTTAAAAATAATAGACTATCAAGCAAAAGTAAGTCCGCCTGTAAAGCGAGATAGGGAACACTTCATTTACCCTATCATCGACACAAGTGACGAATTCCATGTCCTTTCTGTTCAAGCAATTCCGTATTGCAGTTCAACAAAAGGACCACTTCTACCGCATTTCCTGGACGTCCAATTCCGTATTATAGTTCGACCACCAGCGACCACTTCTACCACACTTTCTGGCCGCGCAAATCCGTATGGCGTATGGTAGTCCGACCAAAGAATAAAATAGCGACTAAACCGCTGGTGTCGCCTCCTATCTCCTTCTGTTCGAGCAATTCCGTATTATATTTCGATAGAAGGATCCCGACATTACTCGATTACGATTACTCATTACTTTTATAATAGCAGCGTCAACTCAGTATCACAAGTCTATACTACATAGACATACACACATGATTGCTTGTTCCGTCCGCACAATAACCACTTATTATCTGTTATCCAATCACCTCCATGTTTGGTCCCAGTAAGATCATAATTAAGGTAGGGTAATAAGAGGTCTATCTGTGAATAACGTGACCCCTGGTATAACCGACCATCTCCACTGGTAGATAGGGCCTCGAGCATCTACCAGTGGAGATGGTCGGTTATTCCAGGGGTCACGTTATTCACAGATAGACCTCTTATTATATATATAGCGCTGTCTATAGAGGAAACTCGTATGTCTATACTATGAACAGGGATGTCGCCCGAAGCAAAAACTACGCACACACGTTCGAAAAAAGGACTTTCCATTAAAAAAGGCTTTTACTTACCAATTCACCAGAAAGCTGAGAGTTCCAATAACCAGCAATTATAAATTTGTCCTTAATAGTACCTACTTAAAAAAGAAAATGTATTTTTTATACACTAAACCTATACATGTTGTTGTTTTATATTGGCAAACTTTTCAACCACATTGTTATTAAATTATATGTCATTTCTAACTAAAATATTTTCTATTGAAAGCATAGAAAGAGACAGCTCTTTTACACAAACCGCCACTATTCCTTACTGGCATATTGACTATAATTAGAGAGATGACAATACAAGTACTTAATCTTTTTTCATAATAAGAAATTTTTATTGTTGTACAGCACTGTTAAATTATACAAAGTTTATAGTGCTCTATATTTTTTTTATATTTATTTGGAATATAATACGTGATTCGTGGGATTAAAAAAGTAGGACGTAGGACATTACAAAGAAGCTGTAATAACTTAATCCTGTACTCAACAAAGAGTAGAAATCGTTTTACAACTCTACTGACGCTGTAGACAATATTGCTTGGAAAATACATCTGACGAGCCAAACGTGACTGTTTGAACAATCAGGCAGACGTCGTCGAATATAAAACTTAACATTTCTTGAGGAAGCAGTATGTACAGTGTAATAATAGCTGCATTTTAAATGTATTTAGTTTAGTAGTGATGGGATATATTGAATTTTAGCAATTGATATGATACGTTTCAGATGAAACCTAAAAATTAATAACATAAATCGTCTTTGAACTTACTAGATTATTATTAAAAATGTCATTAAGGGGAACTGTAATTTTTGCCATGAAATATAATAGTAATATTTCCAACCTGTCAAAATGTTTTAAAAATGAGAGAAGATCTTAAATCTTAAAATTCTTAAACGGTTTTAAAAAGGTATCGTATATCACTGCTGGGATATGTTTTATATTAATTGTAATTCAAATCGGAGACTTAAATATTTACAAATTTATTTATAAATGTTCTGGGGAAGAAAACTATATTTGTATTTGCGCTTATATCGTCATCTTCAGGGGGAACATATATTACTATGGAAGTTATTTTTAGTTGATGTTATAAGCATTATGTTGCCTTTTATTTTTATGATCTTTTATAATTATATATTTTTTATATACAAATTGGTACTACTTTTATTTCTACCCTCTTTCTCTACTCTATTTCTATTCTTAACATATTCTCTCACATACACAATAAAATTATAAAATTACTAGCTGACCCGGCAAACGTTGTTTTGGCATGTATCTTATTTCTAGGAAACATTTTTTGAGTTCAATAAAAATAACTATCTACTATAAGTGTGCGGGGATGTGCTTATAATCGTTAACTATTTTTGTTGCGATTGTCGTTTGAAAACATGAATTGAATGTGCGAATTGACTTCAGAAACAGGCTAGAATCTGGATCTGTACCGATAAGTAAACCGTGCAATGGTTCAGGTGGTGTTTCAATTTCGGTTAGTTGTACTTTTCCTGATGAGCAACACATCCCAACTGGCTCATTTTTAAATTTAAGTGCATGACAATGCGGGCATTCCTTTTCAAAGTACCAATAACCACTTTGAAATGAGCATAATATTCAACATCAGGCTCGTACTGGAATGCTAGTCGAAGAAATAAATCCGATGTAAATGCTCGATGAACTTGTTGGCGTTGTTGGTCAATTCCTCTACGTCTGTCGACTATGTATCTGCGCGTTTCTCTTCGTTCTAGTTGTCTTTGTTGATTTCGTTCATCTCGTGCCTCTTTCGATTGTGATTCACGTAACTGCGCCATGCTCACACGCACATCTGCATTGTTTTCTTGGATTTGTTCGCCTGATCTTCGTGCTCTTATATCTCGCACGGCTCTAGAATTGATCGTTCGACGAGTCAAATTGGCCCCTTTGTGTCTTTTTGGCATTGTTGACTGTACATAGAACATATAAATAAATGAAGTTAAAATACTTAAACTGATGGAAAGTATTGGTGTCAGTGTCATTGTCAGTGTCAGTGAAAGTATCAATGTATTGGTGAAAAACAGTGACTGAATATTGTATTCATTTACTTATTATTTGACTTACCTTTTACAATAATAAAACACGTATATTTATTAAACATGTACACGTTTTCGTTTTGATTTAAAACTAATTCCAAAAAATGTTAAGTACAATATATCCAGGTACGGTAATGGCCTTTATTGGCGGGAGCTTACAACACGTGTTTATTTACATGAGATCACTTAATTAACTGAGAGTTAACACTGTCTTTATCAGTTATTAATAAATTGTGAATAAATAATTATTGCACTGGCAATTAATGATAAATGATCAATTAATGATAAATTTACGATGAGAGAGTAAAATTAACATGAGAGTTGCACAGACAAATTAAAATAATACGTATAACAGTCACTGCTACGATTGATACATACACAAATGGATGAAAAATGTATAGTGTGTAAGACAGGAGGCCGGCTTCGTCCTCACCCCTAGTCCGTCTGAACTCTCAATAAGAAATTATCGTACTACAATTATTATATTCAATTGCCATCTTGCAACCCTATTTGCGGATCTGTGGATAGAATAAGAAAAATAAAAATCGCAATGGAAAAATAGGGGTTGATCGTATAAGGGTGAAAATTAAGAATAATATGAAATTTTTTATTCTGTCATGACAAAATAAAAAAAAATCTTGCCAAAAAAATAAAAGTTTTTAATTAACAAATAAAAAATAGGGGTTGATTGTGGAGGGGTGAAAATTTGGAGTTGTATGTATTTTTATATGCTGTATGATAAAAAAATAAAAACAAAAACTTTTGTCTAAAAAATAAAATAAAAAATAGGGGTGGACTACCCTTAACATTTAGGGGGATGAAAAATAGATGTTGTCCGATTCGCAGACCTAGCCGATATGCACACGAAATTTCACGAAAATCGGTGGAACCATTTCGGAGGAGTTTAATTACAAACACCGTGACACGATAATTTTATATATTAGATATAAAATCTTGTAAAATAAAACTGAAAATATATTTTTTACTCATAGACCCTTGTATAACTTCGCTAATCCTGAATCAGTAAAATTTTTAGGTATACACATGGACCCTGAACTCAGTTTTGTTTGTCATGTTGAAAATCTGGCATCCAAATTGTCAAAATATATATATATATGTTATTTGAACATTAGTAAATTTAGTTAGTAAAAATATATTATTAACAGCTTATCATGCTTTGTTTGTAGCTCATGTGTCCTAGGGCCTCATATGCTAGGGTCATTCACCGCATGTAAATAGATTATCGGATTACAGAGAAAAGTACTTCGTATCATCACTAATTTGGGATACCAAGATGATGCAAGACAAAAATTTGTAGATTTACAATTATTAACATTACCCTCATTGTATATATTAAATTGTGTTCTATATACCAAGAAAAACCTTGACCTATATACAAAGCAAAGAACTGTTCATTTGCATAATACACGAGGTACTGAGGATATAAGATGTCCTTATTTGAGATTGAATTCCAGTAAAAATGGCATAAATTTCTAAGGCTCCAAATTTTATAATAAATTACCACAATTAATTAGGGATCTTTCTATAAATAGCCTCAAAACTGAAGTAAAAAAATACTGCTTTCTGAAGCATTCTATAGTGTGGAAGAATTTTTGAAATTTTAATTGTATAAATTGATGTTTTAATTGTTTATTACCTAAACTTTGTGTGCTCCAAAGACATTTATTTTATATCTATTTTAGAGATGTGCTGTAAAACATGTTTTATGTATTATAGATGTCTATGTATTTTAGAATATGTATGTTGACCTGTGTAAAACATTATTTGTTATTGACACCAAATAAATAAATAAAAAAAAATAAAAAAATAAAAAAAATATTTGTCACAAACATGTCTCGGCAAATAATCAATAAAGAATCTACTTATGGTTAATTGTTTAAAATGTGAAAGTGCCAATTTTTGTTTATAATATTCACATTTCACATGTGTATATTATAAATCTATCCATAGGGTATAATTTTGTTTCCTCCTTTAAATGGATATTAAACTTAAGAAAATCAACGTACTCGAAACTTGATAAATCTGTGGAAAATTGTATGGAAATAAATCTTAACTATGAAAATGTATCGAATTCTGACTGCGTCGATGGAACCAAGATTGTTTTAATTTATGGTCAAACATTCACATCGTGCTATTATTTTTCCCATTATTATTTTCCAATATGTTTTACCGAACACCACATCACACTTCACATATATTTTACAAGTAACTTCCTCTCAAATTCCAAACTATATGTACCGCTTCCTATTCAAGCAAACCAACAGATACGATTATTGGCCATTTAAGTTTAGAAAAACGGATATAAGATAAATTCTATGCCCCATGAAATCTGCTTGCAGCACAGAATCCATTGTACGCTTCTTTCTAGTTTGCTCCACAATGTAATAGGAATTTCCAAATAACTGTTTGTAAGAGAGCATAAAACAGTTATGTAAATTTTCCAATTCTGGTTTTACCATGTGCGATATAAATTATTGCCGATGTTTGTACACTTTGGATCCACAAATCAGGCCGATTCCAGCAAATGGAAGCGGGAATGGTAATGAGTCTTCGCATATAAACTAGATATTTAACTGTAATTGACCGCTGCATGTTATTTTATGAACCGCCTACTTCAAAATAAGTTTGAGGGATTCATAGGAAGAGCGGCAGAGTGCAAACGCCATAAAACCAACTTCTGCTAACTAAACATAGGTGTACCCATATATGAATTATTGTTCGTCGAAGCCGGTATCACATGACCAAAAAATATCTACTTATTCTATCTAAATATCTAAAACACACTATTGAAATTATATTTTGTAATAAACGCTTTTCAGAGATTGGATCACATTAATAATAATGATAGTAATAATAGTAGACCCATTTATTTCCAAAAGATAAAATACCCATCATTAACAGGAAACGTTATGAATATAATTTATAAATGTAAACAAACAGGGCCCTATGCAACCTATAAATGTATGAGAATGCACGCCCATGCCAAATAAAGACAGCATAAGGCATGTGGTACGCATAGACTACACGGTGATTGGTTACTTTTTGTTAAATTATTAACTAAATTAAAATTAGACAGTCAAAATTAGTCAGAAAGTGTTTTGGTGTTTGTGGAAACTACTCCGAGTGTTAAAATTAGTCAGAAAAAAATAAATAAATAGCCTCGACATGTCACATGATTTATCGAACATGGAAACTTATTAATCTATGTTTAATTTATCAATATTGTAAATAAAAACATCTCCAAATCCGGGGTGTAAATTTAAAACTGCTAGTATAGCCTCTAAGCAAGTCACTTGTCATATGATCACCGAACGAGTTCAAGATGGAAGCAAGGATAAGTGACACATAAAGTTAATATAAATGTGCAAAGACTATTAATATATGTAGTGTACTTTCAAAATTAATAAATAATGACAAAATGTCATTAGCTAAAGAGGAAGTGTTTTTCAAGAGTAGGGTGGGTAACTAAGGAAGTATTGTTTTATTTAAGATACTAGACTTCCTTCCCTAGAAATAAATTTAGAGTAGCTAAGGCACTAAACGGTAGCCACGTTTTATAATCATCTTTGATAAATTTAATAATTTAAATATAAAATAAAAAAAATCTTGAAAGTTTATTATAATAATCGTCAATGTTACACAAGGAATCTGAAGGGAAAATTTTGAGAATTTAAGAAAGTAATAATTGTGTGCGACTAAAACCAGTATCTAGGGTGTGCTAGATACGTGAGCAGGAGTTTCATCGCGATCAAAGGAGGCTGTAAAGTAGTTCTACAAAGTAATATTATATAAAGGAAGTTTTTCTTATGAATCCAATGAGAATTGTTGCTGTTCCTTTGCTGTAAATTCTTCTGAGCTGTTCCAACGAGAACGAGGGTGTCGGAGATATTGGAGTTGCCGCATTCCACCAGCAGAGGTCCACACATCTAAGTTGTATAGTGCGTTTCGCGAGTGCTAGTGGTTTGGTTTTTTTCTTCAAGGATTAACTTTGACAACCAAGGTGTTAACAAACACCATTCCCATCATATTTGTTCTGATTGTTTAATTTTAAATATTTGTCTATTCGCCCAGCATTTAAATATCCCATGTCAGTTATAGTTTTTAAATTATGATAGAATATCTCACGTATAATAACTTGATTTCGTGTTCATATGTTACTCTACTATCCACCAATGACAAATTTATTTAATAAATATTTGTATTAGTTAAATTCAATCCAATCTCTTTTCTTCCAACATTAATTTAAAATTAAATTACTTCATACATTATAATATTTGCAAGTAGTCATAGAAATAATAATTAATTTTAAATTTTTTGAGCAAAATTAAAATTTCACAATCCTTAAATAAATAAATATATAGTCATTTTAAAAATAAACCAGTCTAATTTGAACCCACTTTGAGATAAGAGTTTCCGTGCTCTGATTTTACATTGTAGCATTGTAATTTGGCAGAGATATAGATTTTTTTAAATTTTCCATAAATATTTAAAAGAAAAAAGTGACCAAAATACAAGCAGGTATATATCTTCAATGTTGTTCACAAGTTTGAGAACTGGCGCCCATAAAACTAACAGTATACATATTATAAGAAAATTAAAGAAAGTACCTTCAAATTATTTCAATAAATATTGATTATAGAATATATTGATATTTCATAATTTATAATAAAATCAAATATTTTCAAATTTGTTAGCACCACGTGGAACGTGGCGCCAAGAATATATTTAATTAAAATTTTGCTTATTATTGAAAGCCTAAATGTTTTGATTACATATATCACTGTTTACTAATTTTATATTTAGATTTTACCCCGTCTAAACTCTTTACCTTCTTCCAAATCTAGCATGGAGATCTTATCTCAGTAGTCGGTTCAGGAACACTGCTGATAAAAACACAAAACGGTGTGTATTGAGTGTTGCATATACCACAATTTTAAAACTGTAATATAATTATAAATAAATAAAACAAGGAACCTGCTCTTATATGAGATAAGAGATATGCTCTTATATTTAATTAATTAATATTACAATATAATATAATCTTTTTGTGTGAGGGGGTTTAAATAATTTATTTCTAAAGGTTGATTAACTGTGTTTTTGATTCCCTTTATAACTGTCTGTGTTTTTGCTTCTCATTATCATATAATCAATGTATACATCGGACACACATTTAAACACATCCTTATGATGTACACGTTTATTATATTTGTGGTATACTGGAATGGCTTCCTCGCTCGGAAAACTGGAGTTCTCGCTGTGTGAACAGCCTCGATATACAATTATGGAATTGCTGAGATATCTTGTGGAATATATAAAAACTTGTTGATATATTAATTTATTACTTGTAAATCCTTATCTGCATACGACGAAAATCACTATAGAACTATCTAGGATACACCTTAGACATCTAATTATTGCTTGGATAAACTACAGTTACATGAAGTTCATGAATAGTAATTTACTTCACATAATACCTTGGAAACGTGTGTAATTACTATCATGCCCAAATTTCATTAATTAACTTTATTTTTACTATATAAATTCTTAGTTTCCTCACAGAGAAATATTAATGTGGCTACCATTTTTTAAGTGCATTTACGAACTGCTTGCATTATTATCTATTGTTAACGAAGTCTCTTCACAGAAACAAACACTTCCTTAGTTACTGGTATTTCCATATACATCATTGTAGTTAACTGTCAACCAATCATGTAATGATATTATTTATGCAATTTATATTTTCACTATTTATTATGATTTAAAATACTGCAAATAATAATTTTGAAATCTCTGAATAGTTATACACACTTCATTTTCAGTAAGGACATATATTAATATTTTGTCTCTGTCAGTTACGCCATTGATATTTTGGTGAATAATTAGCCATAGTTTAATAAGTTTTTATATTTCATAAATCTTAATATATGTCGAAGTGTCGATATAATATGTCGAAGTCGATATGAATTTAAAGTGTCGATATGAATTTTTCGAAAAAATTTTAGAAGGTGAATGAACAGACTTTTAAAATATCCTTTGTATAGATTCAAGAAGTGTTGTAAATTTAAAATAAATAAGGAACCAGATAAGTGCCGCATATTCCAGTTTTGATCTTATATCTCATATTGGACATATATTGAGATATCTCATAAAATTCTTATGTTTGAGTGGAATGTATTCAGAAATTCCTCAATTTTTTTCATATTTTAGGCTTTCCTAATATTGCAAATATTTTATACTAACCACAAACTAAATTCATACCAGAAATTGATACGAGGAACTGCTATTTCTATTTAGATTTTTATGTGTCTTCCGTAGAGTTTTATGCCATATTATATGAAAGCTATAAAAATAAAGCACCATCATACGGCATATTGTGAAACGTAAAATATAGAATACGACGAATATTACTAAATTGTATTTACTGGCATCGAGTCAGATACAAAAGTGAATGAAGTTGAAGAATTTATTACCGTACCACAATATTTCAGTTTGTTTTGCGCGAATTAATTGGATATTTTATGCAGCTTATTCTGCAGGTTTAAAATTAACTCTCAGTACGAGGAGCTGCATCGTGCACCGACTAATATGATTTTGTTTATGAATAAATTACACGGTATAGTAAACTTGATAATAAAAACAGAATTAAAAGCAAATTGTATCAGTTTGTCTTTACTGCAATTCACGTCGTGTTTATACTATTCGTATATGAAATGTTACAAAGAGAACTAATTTTATTTCCATATAATTTAGAAGGCATAATTGGTGGCAGAGAGCCGCCAATTATGCTGAATTAGTATATGCTGAACCATGAAACAGCTTTTTATGTTAACATGTTACATAGCTATAAATATGAAATGATCTTCAAGATCTTACATAGTAGTATGGATAATCTATTTCCTTGAATATCGATCTTCTCTTAGTGGGAAGACAGTATAGCAAGTGCAGATCTGCGGGCGCCAAACTGTGTTTTATCGTGTAGCTACAAGTGGAGATCAGAATGCCTAGAGGTCACGTGCATTTCAGGAAAAGGGGATACTAGTGTCTACACACAATCATCATCATACTGATGAGACGTAGAATATTTCAAGAATATTTAAAAATCTGTTGTATAAATATAAAATAATAAATGGCCCAAAATACTACCTTGGAGGCATTTTTATTGGTACATTTTTGTGGCCATTTAATGGTCGAAAAACACAGCTGTCACTGAAATAGGAAACTAACTTCAGCTACACCATCAAGAAGGGGAACATTAAGAAGAGATTTACATTTCGAGACTACCAACTTAAACGTATATAATAAAATAATTATTGTTATATAATTATATATCTCTTGTAAGTCAATAAGTTCATCTCGAATTAGCCACTGATATGTGCCATCACATTGACTCAATATCTCGCAAAATATGACTGGTATCAGCGGGCTCCTTATCTATGTTTAAGTAGTTTGTTACTCAGTAAAAGTGTGCTTTTCTGCTAGCTTACAAGTGGCTACCTGCCTGAATGCGAAATTTATAAAGCCTGGACCAACACGTACTGGAGAAATCCTTAATTATAACACGGTGCATTTTAAATCGCAGGAAGAATTTGTTCGTTTACACAGTAAAGTTAGTTGGGTTACAGTTGAATGGTTTTCAAACAGGTAAGGTCTCTTAATAACGCGGTCTGTTTCCCAACCTATTTACATACGCTTTGAGTACGGGCAGACAGTTGAAAGTTTTAGCTATCGGAGCCTGACAACGTCTTAACTGATTCGTCGTTGCGAGACTCACTCAAGTGCCTTCAAGGAATGCTGAATTCACGGCTCTTACCCTGTTCCATTTTGACACTATAATACGGGTTAGCTAAATGACTATTGCAGCTTTCTCAAGTGGTTTGTTATTTAACATAAAACATAATAGCGATCTGAGAGGCACGACTATTCTTTACAATATTATTGTAACAGTCTATATAGGTTTAATTTTAATATCATATTTTTCCTAATAGTTAGTTACCTTAAAAAGCTACCTTAATAAAAACAAAAAATATTAATGTGCTAAATTAAATCATCCACATGTAAAAACTATTTCTAGTAAAAAGCATCGATATTTAAAAAGGTATAACGTGTGCACGGTGTAAAAAAATTGCATCTAGAGTATCCTAGGTAAGTGGCCAAGAGTTTAATAATATTAGCGTTCACATACAGCACCTAGAGCTGTGACCTTGAACGCTCCTTCTTACGTAGATGCCTCCTACACGATAGAAAAGATGTACAAGAGAAAACGCCCGAAAGTTTTACTGCAATTGGCATGCAGCAAAACTGTCAAATAGTGCCCAGGCGATATACACAGCAATCCGTGGGCTATTGAGGACACTTCGCGATGCCTAGCCATGTCCTGCTTCACACCAATGTAGCTATCATAGTTAGCGTTCGCAATCAGCACCTAGAGCTGTGACCTTGAACTCTCTTTTTTACGTAGATTCCTCCTACACGATAATCAAGACGAAGGTTACGACATAATTAAGTGATTTCAAGCAACACCAGTCTTCTGATTAAATCTCTGTCAAAATAATTCTGACGAGAATTAGTTGCTGTTACTTTTACACATACAGACAGAGATTAATAAACGACAAATATATATAATTAAAAACAGCTAATTAATTTAATTTAATGTATAATATCAACATATTATATTATGATCAATGCATATAGGCAACGCTTATCACACATTGCTGTTTTACGTGTTTTTTACACAAGTATTTCCTGACATTATTATATTTAGAACAACATGGCTACTGAAAAAGTTTATATGATCTATAATATCGATTCAATGGTAATTATTAATTTTATAATTAATAATTTAATAATTATTAATTTAATAAATATTAATTATGTCGAGAAAATTTACATGAAATTATATATGGTAAGTACTTATTATTATTTGTTGAAAGTTTGTTATAATTTATATTTTACAAATTCGTTATATATTTAATAAACTAGCTTCATAAAAATAAAATGGTACCTTTGGTTATGTAGTTTTGTGTTTTCTAGCATTTCCCAAGATTTATATTTGCTGGAAACTTGGGTCAACGCTACTGAATTACTACTGGATCTATCAGGAAGAATTCTTGAACTACTCGTACAAAACTTACTTCAAGGCTTCCCTTAACCTATTCTTGTCGTCACGTAAGTCTTTGAATTTAAGTTAAACTGATTTTAATTACTATTTTTATTAAAAAATTTCGAAACAAATCTCACCATGCTTTCCGCTTCGTATTTCGTAATTTTGTTTATTTATTATTGTATGACTGACTCTATCTGTTAATATTGTGTACTATATTTAGAATTTGTATATTTTACTATATTGTCATTTCACTTCTGTAGTGACTCGCTACATTTTATTGTCTGTACCAGTATCGCTTGAAATCGTGCCAACAAATCTACATAATTAACTGTTATTTTATTCTTTACTGTGCATATTGTTATAATTTGTCAATATAATAATATTCTGTACACTTTTATTGTTATGTACAGGTATTTTATTGCTTGTTAAATAATAAAAATCACCTTTATATTAACAATTTGTTCAATGGTTGCGAATTGTTGAGGACTTTCGTAAGACTTTAGATGTTTGCTTATAAAGAAATATGCCATTTGGACTATACCTAAATAGAGCTGCTTAATAAACTCGAATCTCCTAATTAAGATTAAAATATATATTTATTACTAAATTAATAGTATATTAAATATAATTTTGATCAAGGAAATGTCCAAAACACTATATCCTCATAATCTTTCTATTGCATTTGGCCGTAATACGCTGTTTCGCTTTCATTTCCTATAATTCATATTTATAAAAGGATTTGCTGACGGAGGCTTTATCAATGTTATTATATCAGGATTTGAAATCAGAGAATGAACTTTCCAAAACCAATTTGTTTGTCTGCTCGAGAATCTTGCTGACTGGGATATCCAAATAAGTTGCCTCCACTGCGCCAGTGCACTTCCTGTTCCAAACATTACCAGATAGGCTGACACATGCAATCCGGCTGGACGTCCTAATTACAGGATATCCTGATGCATTCTGCGTCTGGGGAGCATACTGATTACGCGTTATGCTAAACGAGTTTGTGTGAATTCCGTTACTACCAATACTATGAAAATATATCATGGCAGGAGCAGGAACTTACTTTCTCCGATTTTTTTACAGTAACTGAACGTCTACTTAATTCATGAGATAATTACGTGAGTAATTTAATACTCCAATTACGGAAAATCTCATAATGTATATATAATATGAAATAATATATAATATAATATGAAATATCTTCGCTTATGAAAACCTGACCATTAAATATAATTATCAGGTTGACCGAAAGTTGGTCTTTCAGGTAAGCGTTCAATAGAGAACTAGAAAAAATGTCAGTGTCATATATAGACAATATCAACAAAACCCACCGTTTTTTGGGAGTCGTGACAATATTCCACAGATGGCCACACGGGCCCTGAGTACTTGCACTTACATCATGTGCACGCTAACCACCGCCCTAACAAAGCACTAAGTATACGAGATTTAACAAAGCATATAGCAGTCATATGATAGTGCAGCGGTTCAAGCCCCGCTTTCCAAACCAGTAATCGCTGGTTCGATACTCACATCAGGACTTTTTTTAATAAGGTCGGCAAAACAATACACACGCCATGGAGGTTGTTGGCGCTGTAAACGCCATCTAGCTGGTAGTAGCTGAATTAATTTAGTAGGTAGGTCCTGTGCATGATAATTGATGGGTGATGTCACATCCGCTTTCACATTTCCGTCCCATTTCCCGAAATTTACCCTCATATCGCCGTAATAGATGTTTACACATCAAAAATTCAAACGGAAGTGCCCTTAGAAATGTCCAACTAGATTAATATTTAAAATGAAACTGATAACATCATAATGTATATTCACCAAGATTAACCAAATAGGGAACGATTATTTTTAAAAGGTTCTAATTGCTGGTTTAGTTCCTGCGATATAATTCTTACGAAAGCCTATAAATTATTCTCGAAAAAAACCTTGTTAGCCGCTATATATAAAATGTGACTAAATTATAGTAATCATTTCAACATACCCCTTCATTGTGGTTTTAATAGTAAAGTAAACTATGGCATGTTCCTTATCTAACCAAGATTGCACGCGAAATATAGCAAGCTTTTACCAGAACAAACATGATGCAAAATTACTTACTGCCAGAGGCATGTTATTAAAGTACTAAATCAGGGACAGAAGATATGATAAAAGCTTACTGGACGATAAAATTCATTGTGTTTGGGGTGAAATTAAGATAGGTCAAGGATAGCTATACACGAGATTTCTTGGAACAGATATAACACTTCCTCTCATCGTGCATCTGCTACCACAAGACTTTTTACACGACTTAATATTTTATGTACTTCCATCTGATAAATAAATCACGGTAAGGTATTTATGATTGTTATTAATTATGATCGCTGGTTGTTATAATCATCGCAGTGTGATATTGACTTATGTTTAAATGAATTAATTAACCTAATTTAATTTGAATAATAGTTACACCTATAAATAACAATAATTCAATATTTTCTAGCATATAGCTAGGAAAAGTAATTGTTCAACGAATACACCAAGCAGTTTTTCATCAAATTGCACATTAATCACATATTAATAATTGAGTACTCGATAATACATTAGGGTATAGTTTCGATCATGTATATTTTATATATTCATGGAAATATTAAGCATTTCTGCAAAGCACTAAATGTTGGAGCACTTTTAATGAACTCCTAACTATGAATGGTTACTTGCAATGTTCTGTAGTTTCACGTTCACCAATTTACAGATATCATAGAAGCTTGTTTTCTAACAGTTAATGGGAAATATATCAATGAAAATTAAACAATTATACTGAATTAATTTTATAGAGGATATTATTCAACCGACGAACTACAATGATGAACCCACTAAAAAATCTGTTTTTTTCTTAATATATCAGAATGTAGGGAATTGAACAGTGACGCGTCAAATATGAAGGTTACAAAAAAGTTTTATAAATCAAAGTTGTAGAGAAGAAAAAATTAAAAAAAAAGAAACCACCCCTCTGGCAAAAAACAATCAGTGTGTCGAGTGTAATTTTTTGGTTGGAGACTCATAAGACAGCCCTCCATCCACCATGAAAAAATCAACTAATCTGCATTCATTTTTTTGATTTTTATAAAAATTTAACATATATACGAATATGTTCAAATATTCAGAAAATTTTGATCTTAATTTTGCCTTTGAGGAATTTGAGGTAGAGGCACTACGTACATATGGAAACGAACCACTTAGAAGTTGTACAAGTTCTTTCACCTTCATTGAGGATCTTCAGAGCGATGTACGATTTGTTTCATTGATCATTTATACTTGAATTTAAAATATCAATACTTCATGACGTTCAGGGACATTTTGTGTAATTAGTTTCGACGGAACTGGAATTCACAGAAATCACAAACCTATTCTACTGTTTATATTTCTGTTATTTATTATTTAGGTTTGTGTTTATTATTTAGGCATGGACAATGTTGGAATAAGAATGTAATATTTGTAGGAGAAGCCGAAAATAACTAGGTAGGTACTCCACGGGCAATATGCCTCCACTGACGTAGCATTACTCCATGAAAAAATGAGGTGTGATGTGTATCACCAATACAAAGAATTTAATAATTATGTTTTTATTAGTCGTGTGAAACAATATTATTTTATTTACGTTACGAAATAAAATAATAAAATCAATTATTGCTCTTTGTTGTGTAATTTACTTTTAAAGAGAATATTTATCTCAAAACAAGTTGGTTTTAAGTATTAATTTGTGTATATACTAAATTTTCTTTTTATGCAATTTACCTTTCCTGTAAGTAAAATATTATTATCGACCTACATAAAACTTTTAACGTGAAATTATTTATTTCTGGCATTATATATTTTAATGTGATTATTTTCACATGTAAAAGGTTTTTTAGAAGAAAATTAGAAACTATTACAGGCTGTGAATTTGCTGCAGAAAAAATTAAATATCCACTTCACTGGTATCATTCTGAGATCATAACTTTCTGGGGATTTATTTATAAATTGTAGCAACCGAAGTATTGCCTGTTGCTTAACTACCACGTCACGGGAGTTTCGGGCTTAAATTAAAACCATGTATATGTTGCTTTATAAAAGTTATGCGTTTTGTTATTTTGTTTCTCTTCACCAGATTATAGTAGGATTCTGATGGTAATTTAGATACCCAGTATAGTTGGGAACCATCTGACGTGGTTGCGTAACGGTCAGTGGCGTCCACGGGTAATTAGTAGCTTCGGTACCCACCGTATGAACCTACTGATTTATTTCCTTTTTTTAATTAGTCTGAGCTAGCTTGAATTATACTCAGGAAGGTAACAGTGCAACGACCCATATCTCCACCATATAACGTCTAATCCCGACTGAAAATAGTGCAAATAGGAAATGAAAAAACATTAAACAATACCAAAAACTCCGGTTATAATTTACATTGCATGCTCACGAAATCTGAACTGAAAACAAATGTCTACATTAGTATATAAAATGTTTAATTGAACAATAGCTTAATGAATTACTTCAATATATTCTCGTAATAATACAATCTGCACATTGGTATTTAACATTTCCAATTAGAACCAGAAAATTATTTCTGTGCAGCACCCATACAGAAGCATTTTAATTAAACTTTTAAAAAGCGCCGAGAACGCAAGTTAATTAGCACAAATTCCGATGCAATTAAGTAAATCAACTGAATGGAAAGCACGCAAATTTAGTCCATTTGCTACCCCGTAAATTGCAGTGCAATTTTGGTTTTTTTTTATGAACAAAAAAATTATGAAAAATTAAACTGCTCGAATGAAATATATTTCAGTACTCTTTAATATTGTACGTCTAGTTTCAACAAAGTGCATGTGAATATTGTGAATCCGACACAGTTCTAAAAGCCAATAATTTAAATAAACCTGTTTTATAAACCAGGATAGATCGTAAAAATCGAGCGCTCTTGTCAAATTCAGGGTGTTAGAATTTCTGTAAATAATTCAGCTTGAATTTCAGGAAAATATATAAACAATATGACTCCTCGAGATGAAGAACTACCTTTAGTAGTGTCAATTATCTACAAGAATTGGATTCTATTACAGGAACTTGTTCTCTATTCAACCTATGATAAAATAGTACGTCGGGTACCTAAACTAAAAAATGCTGCTTTAAACACTTTTGATTGGAAAGTGCCAGTTTCTGTGCTCATATTTCATGTCAAAAGGTAACTTTACAGAGAGGGAGGCACTTGAAAATCCGTTTTTAACGCGAAAATGGCAGCCATTAAAGATGGCCGCCATTCACCGCATTTTGTTGTATCTCACCTCCTAATGGTCAGATTTCGATTTTCTTTTTTGTTTGTTCAAAAGCTCATATAAAGAGGATTCTTGTCTTGTTCTTTGTCCCTATATATTTATCTATACACCTTAAGGGTTCTGCACAATTTTGAAACACCCGAAAGTTTCACTTTCCTCACGAATTTCCTCCATAAATAATCTTTTAAATGTGCTCAATACCCCTTTCTTTTCTCACAACAAAGGGTTTATGTATATGGAATTCCATATAGATATGTCAAGAGAGACTTGTTTTCATAAATAACTGTGATTACATTTACTTTGAAAAAATTATTACATTAAGGACAAAAAAACGACTAAATACTAAGAAATACTCATGTAAATTAACTGCTTCTATATAGCTCTTATCTTCTTTGTCTTCCAATTCAATTACTTTTGAAAAATACAATTGCAAATCGATCAATTACTTTTGAAAATCTTTGCATGTTAACATTTTAGATCCAACCCAAACGACCCCTGAGTAGCAAAACTAACTCATTTCCATCAATATTTATCGAGTTGTAATTTTTTCATTTATTGTCTCTTCGAGATGCACTTCCAAAATTCATATTTTTACCTGCAAAAATGTATTATTTTAAAAGTAATTGATCAATTTAGTTTGCAAAGTTTGTCGACACTCTCACGACTCGAACACATAACACCGCATGCAGCATGCAACAAGTTAAGCAGTTTTTCGTGCTTTATTTCCTCGAATAAATAAAATGTAACATAATATTTATGCAGTTTATTAATCAGCATATTATTGAACCCCTCTATTTTATTTGGTGGGAATTCAATCGAAACTCCAAATACATATTCATGCACCAAATATATTTCCCAAATTGGATTATTAAGTTCCATTTGCATAACATAAAGCATCGACAGTTTTCGATCAACATGAATATTAACTTTTTCACCGAACGAATATGAGGGCCTACTGTGAAAGTCAATGGATTGTGTTTCAAAACATAGGAAAATGAAAATTGAAAGTTCATGTGTATTTATTTTACGTACCTACTCAAAATGTCCCATTACGCATATATCATGCAACCACATAAAATAAAGTGTGGAACATAGCGAGGGATCCGGATTTTAAATTATGAAATATGTACCAGGTTACTGGCTTTTTTAACCTTAGCTTTTTTATAGCGCACTTAGACCTTGACATCATTTTTTCATAGCATTTAAAACAGTCAAACGTAGAGCTCCACTAGTTTTCTCTCTTGCCGTCCCTTTAAACTTAGAATGCTCGGAACACTTCTGTTCGATGCACAAAGGTCCATCCTATGCAATGACATTAAAATTATCCCTATCCGATCTCTTAAACATTTCCAGTACCGATCCCTAAACTTTCCCAATCTTAAAAACAAGTACTTTGCGGTACTTTGTGCTTTAAAATTATAAATGGGTTTAATTTTCTCGCCTCAAAAAACAATAAGAAATAAGATATGTGCAAAAATATTGGATTTTTAAAAAGGTAGGTACTTGGAAAGTGAAGTTTGACACGGTGTATATATCTCAGTTATTATCAACATTTCATTTAACAATTCATATTTGGAAAATCATTATATTGTGATTGTGATTTTACTGTTGATATGTTGATATGTACAGTTCATTATGAAACACCCTATATAGGAGTTATAAATCACCGCAGCCTTACTAACGTATATGTTAACAGAGAAGTATGTATGTCGGTGCAGCCCAAAGTGCGCCTAGAGCCAAAGGCAATAATTTGTATACGTCGACGTATATTGTAGGCCTGTGTACATTGGAAACAACAAGACATTAAGTTTGTTTAATACACACAACATGTAGCCGCTAAATTCGTATCCTGTCAAGTAAACTTAACCTCGAGAAAGTCGTAATCAACAGTTAAGCAAATAGATGGGTAATCAGTGCTATCTGATGGAAAGAGCGACAATTAGAAGGGGATCCCTTGGGTTGACAACTATAAGACGCATCCAGACACCGTTGCTACGGTTAAACTGCCGATTTGTGATCGTCCTGCGGAAAGGAAAATCCTCCTGCGAAAACTTGACTTTCTCTTATCTCTTCATCCTGTGGCACTTGTTTTTATCCCCTTATTAAATGTCTATATTATTCCGAGTTTATTATTTTAAATGTAAACGGCTTCTAAGTGCGGGTCTTATTAATAAAGAGGATTAAAGTGGTATTAACGAAGTCAGGATTTAATCATTTATCATTTGCTAAATGCAAAATTTTCTTGTATCTCAGATAAAGTTGCAAAAACAAATTACAATGATACTTTTAAGCTAAATACTTTAAAATGACAAGAATTATGTGATTTTCAATGGAATATATTAATTAATACTAAATTTATTTGGAAAATGTATTCACAAAATAAGGAAATTAAGAAATTAATTGGTAGTAAGTCAAAGGAGATTGTGCCTCAGAAAGTCGTCAGAGGAAATAGGGACTAATCAAGTTTTTTGCAGAAGGTAAAATTCGAAAAATATTTTTGGGTCATATTCTATGAACTCTTAAGGTCATCCGTGACTCTCTACCAATCTGCCAAACCCCGCGAGATGACCCCTATACTATAAAACAGCCCCCCATCCTCAACCTCATTGTTACCGTTCAACCGTTGTTGAAAAAAATAAAATTAAGGCTAGAAAATGGATTATAGATAGCTTTTGGGTCGCTGACTATGAATCTGGTGTTATTTTCCAAGAAAATTCATGTCACGACCGGGAAAACGGGGATTTCGGGAACGGCAACCTCCTTTCCAGATTTTCTATGGTTCTCATGGTTTTTCATTATTCGTAAACAGAATACCAGACTGGTAACCTTAATTATGTAGAAAAGGCAAAGCGCGTGAAAAAATAGTCAGTTTCCGCAAAAATTACCAAATTTTCCCATTTTCTCGACTATATTTTCCGATGAAATTATATCGGATCATGATCATGATCATGATCAGCGACCCAAAAAACTTTTCAGAGACCATTTTCGAGGCTTAATTGTCATTTTTTTCAGAAATTAAATATTAGTCTAAAAATGAGGGGTATTTTATAGTATAGGTAGGGGTGATTTTGGGGGTTTGGCAGGTTGGTAGAGAGTATTGAATGACTCTAAGGGTTCATAGGATATGATGCAAAAAAAATGTTTAGTTCGACAGTGCACAAAGCTTAGTCTCCAGGTCACAGACTGGAGGAATTTCTCCAAAAATATAAAATACAAATGGCTTACTACTAATTAGATTCCGAATAGATTTGCCGAGAATGATGTGGTTGTTCTTCATTTTGTTTGTATCCAGGAGTTTGTTTAATAAACATGGAAATTTCGACTGATATTTGGCAAGATTCCAAAGAAGCTACAGGCAATTTTATTCAGTCCAAAGTAATCTTTTTTACAAAATATCTACCAATTTGAAAATTGGATGAAAAAAGACGAGTGCTATAAAAGAAGAAGTACTGTTTGTAACATCGAAATATGAGAAAAAAAAATTTCCATGGATACCTAGAATAGATCTGCCCACAAAACTTTGCTTTCAACTGACAGGGAAAATGCTCCCGTGAGCGAGACTAGACGGATGATATTACATGCCAGCTGTATGCGTCAGACTGAATGTTATAGTAAGGTTAGTGACTATTATGAGCTAGAACGGGCCGATTATTTGTGCCGATAGTTATTGTTATTGCCGATAGTTATTATGCCGAATAGCTTTCACACCACTGGAATGGGGCTGGTTAAAGTCGGTAATTGACGCGAGAAAATCGAAAATCACGTCTACGTTCGGCAAATTATATGAATCTCCTTTCTGGACACTTTCCTCCATATTTGGCAACAAGCAATAAGCAAACTATATTTGACGTTCTAAATAATAAAGGCACTACTAGATAATACTGTGAATGCACTTCGTTCTAACGATAACGTCACGGAATAAACGTAACGCTGTACACTCTGTACAGTACGGAGTATGGTTGATCTATCGCGCCTGCAGACCTAGCAAGCATGTGACGTCAAACCAATGACAACGCGTTTATCCGATTCAAATAAAGCACTTTCTACGGTCGCTGTTGTGGTTCGGATTGACTTTTTTTCAGGCACAGTTCTAATATTGCTATTATTACATCAAAAGCTTCATTCCTCACTACTTTTAATGTATTTTTTTTTGTGGACACACCTATCTTACAGCAAGCTAAAATCGTCACTATAAAGGCGCTCTCTTCAAGTTATGTTTTGATAGAATACTAATAACTAATCAATTTAACATAAAACCCATCAAAATAATACACTAAATTAAAGAATAACTGTATTACTTCTATTTCAAGAATTATTGTTGACCCCACTTTACCACAAAACGGGGTCGGCGCACAGTGTGATATTTTAGCAATCTAGGTGGAAATAATTATTTTTTTAATGACGCAAATAGTTAAAAACACATTATATTCTAATAGAAGAATATCTGTCGTACATCCCTACATAACTAGTTTTTCCACAATTGGCCAGAGACCTTAAAAGCGGAGGCAATTTTTTTTTACCTGAGGGTATACATACACGGTATTATCGCATCCGTATTAGTTGTTTGATGTAATTCAATAAGAGAATAAACTATACCTTCTTGTGTGTTAATATTTGTGTGTTGTTACTGTGATCTGCTATTTATCAAGGTATATTAAGGCGTTTTAGTTTTCTTGTATATAATTTCGTGAGTGTGTAAATGTTTTTTTAAATAGGAAGTAAAGCAACGTGTAAAGAAATCTGTAATAACAAATTAGAATTTTATTTTAACATTATACTGTATTATACCGTAATAACCTTATATATTGTTGAGAACTAGTCCCTTGTGTTATACAAAACATAAAAGACATTGTGCGCAAAACTGCGGTTTCTTACATTTTATACTCATTTTCAGAATGTTTCCGCAAATTCCTCGTAAGTCTATTTTTGATGTATGGGTTGTTAATTCCAAACCGATCAGAACTGACGCTGCAATAGCATATATATTGCAAGAATTTGCCGACTTCTCATTGCTATATGAAGCAACAATTAGAAGTTTGTTTCAAAAAATAGAGCAAAGATGACCTAAAGCAGAAAGACATCGAGAACGATTTTTGACTGAAAATGCTTTGCGGCTTCAAGGAAATTTTACTCTTACAGATAGTGTCATCCAGGCTTTACCGGAAACATCGCAAGGCAGTTCAAGTAGTAGTCCTGGCCTACTACTCAAAAAAGTTTTAAAGAGTCTGGCTACAGGCCCAAAAAACAAAAACTCCGAGGTCGTCTAGAACCAACTGTTTCAAGAAGAATTATTCATGGCTACTGAAATTAAACATCGAGAGGCAGGAAAAAGAGATTCTGCTGCAATCTAGTTCTAGAAATCTAGTTCTCCTTAGGAACTACAATCAAAAAGGCTCGAGAGTCTTGCATTCAAAAGACAGCTTCGCTCTCTGCAAATCAAGCACTCGCTCTAATTGTTGATGCTAAACTTTCTACACATCAGTATAACATAATACGTCAACAACCATCCATCTCCATCAGCCATTTTGCTTCAGCCATTTTGCTCCATCTTTCAGTAAGATACTGTCGCCCGATAAAATTTATTTTTGCCAAGGAGTCAGCTGAGGTAATAACCAGGGAAGTTATGGGAGTTGAGGATCAAATTGAAACACTCTCACCTACGAAGATAGTTGTTAGCGACGTGGAAGTATTTATTAATCCTGCATTAATATTTTGTATGGTAGATGGTAAAGTGTGTAACGCTGTAACATCATGTGTAACTAAACTAACGAGATATATGTTTAATAGTAATTTAGGTTATTTAGGTATCTAGTTTTAGGTAATTTAGGTGATTTAGGTGATGTTGCTTAATCTCATGGTATCTACTTAACTATGGAAACTGGCTAGGTAAGTAACAGCCTCCTTTGGTCGAATTTGGATATACATATGGGTATATTACAATATTGATGGCCGACGAAGATTGTTACAAAAACCACGGAAACAGAAACTAAAAATACAAAATTAAGATGTTAACATCAAACACAGATAGGACTTCTTTTTTAAGACAGCTCTTACCTAAAGACCAGACAGATAACTACCAGAGGGAACTCGGTTTCGCTATATTTTCCCAAAAGTCTCTTTGAGCTTCCTACTGACGGAAGTATGGTAAGGAAACAATCTCTGTCAATGTATTTTATTTCCGCATGTCAATTGGTCTAGCTGGTAAGTACGGTCAGCGCCAGCTAGATCGCTACCGATGTTTCGTTCTGTCACAGGCTTTTTAGGTTATATTGATATTGAGCATATGCAGTGCCTGCCATTGCGGTCTATAATATAAAAAAAGACGCGTCGATAATATAAGAACAAAGTCGATAATATAAGACAAAGAACAATATCCATTTAATATATCTTTATATCTATACCATATACAAATACAAATAAATCAAGAAGATTTACAGTTTCAAATGAAGGATTTTCGGTAAACCCACTTGATTTGATTAGGAAACATGTGTCTAAGACCGCCAAATGTGACACAAAAAAGATTTCAAAAACAAGTGACAAGAAAATTTTTAAAAAGGAAAGTGCACTGTCCAATACATTGGATTGAATAAGCTCTCAGTAACTTCAATAATTGTAGCTGGGTATTTTCAATTACCAGATGCAGATAAACCACCACCCTTATTACCCTTATCCCTTAGTACCCTTATTAACCCTTATTACCACCCTTAAACGTCACGGTGTGTGGAAACCAAGATTCAGTCTGCAACAAGGTTGTTATTGCTAAAAAAATACAGGGAGAACAGCGCATCGCGTCAGGCGATACAGACGTCGTTACTTAAATCGGAGTCGGGCTATGAGGGTTTCCTGATATTGGAGAATTGTTTATGGGGCGCGCTCCCCCGAACGAAGTTTGTTTGTTTATCGCTTGACTAAACAGAACTGAATGTATAATTTAATACTAATGTTAGGCTAAAAAGTAATGAGATTTTACGACCTATAACAACCGAATAAATTACAATACATGAATACGGGACTTAGTACCTAATGAAATATCCAGAAATTAACGTAATGAGGGGGAAATTTTATCGCTTCATTACAATGCGTAAGACTTAATTTGTATAATTTGTTATAGAATTAATTGGGAATTGTTATACTTTTAAACTGAGTTTTAAAAAGATATCCCGCATGACACTATGTAGACCATGCGTTTGCAGGTTACTATAGATAGGGACACAGGAGCTGAAAAATGTACCCCGATAATTTAGTTAGCTCTTAACTATCTGTGTTTAGACAGTGGTAAAGCCATATGTCATCATTGTAACATGAAAACGAGTGGAATGTAGAATAGCGTATTCTACGCCGTTAGCCGTTATTGTCCCTGGCATGAACATTAGTCAGCATTTTACAATTTACCTTTGTGTTCTGCAAGCAGCACTGCGTATTATGGTGGAGCTACCAACATGCATGTTCTGATTGCTGACGGATCATGCATTACATGGTGTAACTAATTATACGGTCATAGTTTGCTGGATTCGTAATGTTTCCAGAGCACAGCGTATTGTTTTTAGAGGCGTATAGCTATTTCCAGTTCAAAAACTCCTCAAATTTATGCAGGTGAATGTAGATATTATAATGATTCTGTTATTCTTTTATTCCTTGTTCGTTGGTTGTTATATTTTTCATAGAATTGCATTATATTATTTGCATCAGATACAAAATCCACCACGTACCTATTTAGAAAGATAAAATTAATGAAATAAATTTTATGATTATTTGTAGAGGAGTATTTACCAGAATACTATTTTCAACCGGTGCTAATGTTGGTGGAGCAAATGATATATTTTTCTGCTTGGTAAATAGTATGTTATAGCTGGACCAAATTCATCTTAGCCGTCAGCTCGAGGGCCACTTTACGCTTTACATGTTACTGAACTTCCATAATTGAAATACTTTTTCTTGCACTGTACACACGATGTTCATTCGCTGAAGTTTAGAGAGAGAACGCAATCCGTTGCCACTATAAGCGACGACGCGACGGTTCTACTGCGCACCTCGAGGTCACGGCTAAGATGAATTCAGTCGGCGGTATCATCAACTCAAGCACAAAATTAATAAACCGTCAATGCCATGCGTAATGTCATGTATACTCTGTATATTAATTGCAAGAAATACGCGTGGTTACGTTTTGTAGGTACATTTTTTTATAGTGTAGTAACTTTGTCACCCATCACGGTAACAAGTTATAAATTTAATAAACAAATAATGTAGTAATCCTTGGAAAAGTGATAGAATTAATTACCTCGTGAAAGTATTTTAGAAAATATCGAAATTGTTATATTTATAGAAGATATAGAAAATATGTCTAATTGCTTGTGACTTTACTATATGTAATAATGCTTCTGTGTTTCTTTTCTATGGACATATTGTCTATGATCATAGTGTTATATCTAAGTTAACCTATATTAAAATTGACATTTATGACATTAATGAATAAACATAAAATTTTGTTAAGAAATATTTAATTTGATTTTCAATAAAAATATATGTATCTACGACCTCATTTAAAAGTGCACTTATACAGGTAAGAAAATTGTAGTTCAAGAAATTTTAAAAAGCTTTTATATATCTTATAAGTTAGTCATGACATCTATTTTATTTAAGGTACCTTAATTTGTTTACCGAATGTGCTTTAACTTTAAGACTTTGTGCTTCTATGACTATCTGGAATAAATTACAGTAACGACTACTTACCTGATTATAGATTACCAATCTCAGCCTTTCCCAATTTTTACCATAAATTAAATTCAACTCTTTTTAAACATTTTGAAAAGAAGTTTTTTCTTTTCACTTGTTTTGAGCCTAGATTTTTTAATAAGGTCTACGCCATGCGATATTTCTCAATTAATTTCTTGAGTTTATTTGCGTAGCACTTCACTAAATTTACTACACGTTCCTATATGTAAAGTTTGCAATATTCTTTCTTATTAATAATCAATTTCAATCAATTAAAAATCATTGTCTTATATACATCATTTAAGAAATGTATTTTTAGGGTTGGTATATTGTTATCGAAGTAACGCAAAGTCATTTGTTGATATTTTGATATTTCTATTAATTTCACACCTCATTTTATGTCTAGTACTGAATTCAAGGCTGGTATTTAAGCTATATTTGGATATATATATATGACTTTTGGTTTGTAATAAGCAAATAAATGAATAATATGGAAGATACACTTACCAGTTGTTTATATGTCTAGATATACAACTGGTAAGGGTGTCTTCCTTATTAATCATCTATTTGCTTATTTCTATATGTAATGAATTGCTACAAACCCACGATTTCTTTTTACAAAACAAATATGAATAGTAAAGAACTTGCAAGCGAATAAATTTCCAGGGTGAAAATTGGATTTTTTTTCGAAATAACAGTTAATACATAAGACCCAACAAATGATTTTAGTTTTGACTGAGCAAGCAATTTCTTCATCACTCCCTCTTTAAATGCTTCAGAATTCTATTGTGTATGTAATTCCATGTTTTTTAGGATATGGCTAGGAAAAGTAGTTGTTTTAATAAATTCTGCATGAAGGGGCAGCAATGAAGGGGCAGCATGAAGGGAACAACATGAAGGGGCAGCAATGGGTACCTTTTATTGCCAGTCTATTCATGAGTAGATTTCAAGTTGAAGCAAAAGCAGATTTCGAGTATATCCCTAGAGTTTGGCTAAGGTATGTTGATGATATTTTTGCAGTTTCTGATACTACCTAACCTAAGTAGCTAACATTGATGACTTTGTTAATAAATTAAACAATAGATTCCCTTCAATTAAATTTACATATGAAATTGGAAACAGCTACCATTCTTAGATGTACTAGTAATTAGGAATATAAAAAATTAGTTAGAATTTTATATATACCGAGAAGATACCAATACTCATAGATATATACCAAATGACTAATAATTGCGTTCGACCGTTGAATGAATCAGCGGTGCAACACAAAATGTCAAGCTTCAATTTTCTAATTCGCCGTCTTTTAAGTTTCCCTCCTAATAAGGAGATGTTTGAAGTCATTAATCAAAGATATAGCTGTAAGTAATGGATATTGTACAGGACTAGTTGATAAAATTATCAGGAAACGTAAATTTAAAGAAACCCTTCGACGCAACTCTTCGACCTTTCAAATCAATAGAAAAAAATTCAACTTAATATCAATTCCATGTGAATCTCGTCTTACCAATGGAATTTTGAAAGATATAGGAATAACAATTGTTCATTCATCCGGGAATAAAATACAACTAATTTTAGGTACTTAATCCAAAGGATAAAATAAATATCAACGAAAAGTCGGGGATTTATGAATTTTGCTGTAAAGCCTAATAAAAAGTATGTTGGACAAACTAGATGATCTATTCAAACTAGATTCAAGAAGCACAAAGCCCATCTCAAATATGCAAGAACAGAAAAATCTATTAGATTCTATTAAAATTTATTTATATTAAAGATTTTATGTATTTTAAAGTTTAATATCTGCTGGATAACTGTATGCCTATTTCTTTTATATATAAATATGTTCAAATAGAACAAATATAAATAGTAGAATAGGTTCGTATTTTTTGTGAGTTTCAGTTCCATCGAAAATATTGTCACAAAATGTCACTGAAAGTGATGACGTATACTTTAAATTCAAGTATAAATGATCAATAAAACAAATCGTCCATCACTCTGAAGATCCTCAGTGAAGGTGAAAGGACTTGTACAACTTCTAAGTGGTTCGTTTCCATATATATGTGCAGATATACAACTGGTAAGTGTGTCTTCCTTATTATTCATCTATTTGCTTACTTCTCTATGTAATGAATTGCTACAAGCGCATACTCAACGTCATATCTTGAACAGCTGATAGGCCAGCTCATGGCTGATCAGAATATGAAAATATGACCTTAGTAAAACATTGTTAGTTTTTCAGATATTGATTCTTTCACGAATATGGTGAAAATCCACGTTTAAGATAAGTTTTGCAAGTGCCACAGTTACTAAATTTAAGTTTATTTTAAGTTTATAATTTTTGTGCGTAACCGTGATAGACCTTCCATTGATCATAGTCCAAAACTGTAATTAATAGTGCCATACATTTGCGAAAAAAAATTTGAAAAGTGACTAGGTGTTATAACTGCTAATGCTGATTTGCTAACATAATATTATGTAGTCGATGACTAGTTGCAAATTGCCCAAGCCTGTTATTGAAATATGGTTATGATATCACTATTTGTTTTCAAATCAATTAAAAGTATACAATTTTGTAGCCGACAGATACCTAATTTCTGCATCGGCTTCTGCTTCCAGGAACAAAAGTTTTTATTGAAAAATATTCCGATCACATTCAATATTCAAACAATCGATCATTACTACCTACTCACAACCACCATCTGCTCTTAATGCGTTTCAAAGTTTAAGATTATCTCGGTAGTTATTAATCAAAACTCAATCTCGATGTAGTAATAAATACCACCGAGTAATAACTTATAATCAAGTATCAATTATCGTTTAGCATAAACATGGACTGCGTATTTTCTAGCAGCTTCTTGATAGAATGAGAAATGTTTAGTGCAAAGCACTTTGCAGGAGTCTTTTATCCTTTTTATAAATTAATCTGGGAGCTAATTAATAATTTCCAGCATAACACTTTTCCGTGTTCTCGAAGGCAAGTCGAACACGTTGATTTTAAAAGAGTTTGAAGAAAAGCAGATTGTTTATATAGAAAGACTAATTACGCTAAGGAGTTCTGTGGTTTTCTTTAATGGGTTACAGAAAATAAATGAGGACTTTTGAGCTTGATGCAATAAGAACTCCATTAGTGGTTGGGAAAAGTTGTTAAAAATGTTATCACATTTTTTAGTCGCCTTGTTTGTTGAGGCATTGCAGTAGATAGAAAAATTGTCGAAGTTGAAAAGCGTTTAGAGACATTACAGGAAAACCCATTCTTTCCTCTTTCCCAAAATTTAATATTTGTCATTATACAGAGTGATGATTTTACAGTGATTACTGCGTGTAATCGAAATCCTACGAAAACAATAATGATTCACAAAGTAGGCTACGGATGGTTTTGTAAGATTTTAAAGTGAATAATACTGCGTTTAATCGAGATCCTATGAAAATTAATAAGATTCACATTGGCTATTGAAATAAGAGACATGACGTGTAAACGTCATTTTGGTATTTAAATGTCTGGATGCAATATTTCCTCCCATTATTATTTAAAATAATAAAATTTTCTTTAATGAAATGAAATTCTTTAACAATTTAAACAAACAAAAATCGTAACTTGAATGTGGTTCCAAAACAGAACGACATATTCTTTAGGTAGAGTTCAAAGGCAATATAATAATTATAATAAATATTAAAACAATTATTATTTTGTATTAGTTGTCAATTAGAGATGAACCTGTAGTAGGAGGAGCAGGTGTGTTGCAAGATCCTCTGCAAATCTTATCATAATCGTCCCACTGACTCAAATCATTTGGACAAGCCATAACTGTTATGTAACCAGACCAGCACATATAATACCTATTGCAGTTGCCGGGATAGTAGTAATAGTAGATTCCCTCTTCTGGACATATGGGTATTGCTCTACCTGAAACTAATTTTTTAGAATATTGACTATGTAACTGAATAAGGCACTAAAAAAAAGCTGGTAATTTTTAACGACTGTATCTCAGAGAATTTTTATCAATATATATATATATATATATATATATATATATATATATATATATATATATATATATATATATATATATATATATATATATATATATATATATATATATATATATATATATATATATATATATATATATATATATATATATATATATATATATATATATATATATATATATATATATATATATATATATATATATATATATATATATATATATATATATATATATATATATATATATATATGTAAAGAAGATACCCACCCGTTATATATGTGGACCTATATACGAAAACGAATGATTTAGTTGTACAATTGTACAAGTTCTTTCGCCTTTTTGAGGCTCTTCAGAGTGATGTACGATTGATTTAATTGATCGTTTATACTTGAATGTACCATCAACACCTACCATTCTCAATAGTGAAACTTTTATGTGACATATTGTTTTGACAGAGAACTAACTCACATTCATAGAAAAAGACTACCTAGTCTACTATTTATAACTGTTCTCCCTGAACGTATTGACATATAAAAGCATTAGGCGAACATTTATCCTTTTTTTCACACACACACACACAATATATATATATATATATATATATATATATATATATATATATATATATATATATATATATATATATATATATATATATATATATATATATATATTGCGAAAATAAAGCAATTCATTACATAGAGAAATAAGCAAGTATGCAAATAAGCAAATAGATGAATAATAAGGAAGACACACTAAGGAAGACACACTTACCAGTTGCATATCTGGACATATATACGGAAACGAAGAAACGAACCACTTAGAAGTTTTACAAGTTCTTTCACCTTCATTGAGGATCTTCAGAGTGATGTACGATTTGTTTTATTGATCATTTATACTTGAATTTAAAACATGAATACCTAGTTTTTGACGGAACTGACAATTATAGAAAACACAAACCTACTCTACTATTTATATTTGTTCCATTTGAACATATTATATATAAAAGCATTAGGCATACATTTATCCAGAAGATGTTAAACTTTAGAATGAAAAGCTATTAGAACAATAAATTTTCCAGCTATATGCTAGAAAATATTGAATTACATATACAATAGAAGTCTGAAGCATTTAAAGAGGGAGTGATACAGAAATTGCTTGCTTAGTCAAAACTAAAATCATTAAATGATCAATAAAACAAATCGTACATCCCTCTGAAGATCCTCAATGAAGGTGAAAGAACTTGTACAACTTCTAAGTGGTTTGTTCTATTTGAACATATTATATATAAAAGCCTTATTTGTATTTGATAAACATACGCATAAAGTCACATGCAGAACATAATATTCACTGAAAAGTAAGAAATTAAATATTTTTAACAAGCAAACGAAACCTGCTCCAAAAAATCTATTCTAAAAAACGTGTTCAATTACAATTGAATACACCTACCTAAAGCGACACCACAAATACAAATAAACCTAAATTTAAACTTCTAGTCGAATACAATTAGAGATGTATACCTAAGCTACTTTTATTTATTCTTTTATTTTATCTATTTATTGGCCTAATAAATTGATTGTATTCTAAGTAAGAATGAATCGCGTAATTATTTTTTACTATTTAGTGCAGTTTTTTAGAATAGATTTTTTGTAATCGGTCTTGTTTTTTTGTTAAAAATATTTTTATTATTTCAAATGAAATACGCTGTAAGCCCATTGTTTCTCCTTTCCTAATATTTAATATTTGTCATTATACAGAGTGATGATTTTATAGGATTTTCAAGTAATACTGCGATTAAACGAAATTGTACGAAAAAAATAATGATTCACAAAGTAGGCTATGGAAATAAAAGACATGATTTGTAAACGTCATGTTGATATTACAATGTATGGTAGCAATATTTATCTCTATTATTATTTTAAATAATTAAATTTTCTTGACAAATTTCGATACATGAACGTGTGATCTTTGTGGATCCTGAACAAAACGACATATTCTGTGGGTATAGTTCGAGGGAATATAATAATAATAAATGTTAAAACAATTATCATTCTGTTGACTTTATGTATTAGCTGCCAGTTGTAGATGAATCTGTAGTAGGAGGAGCAGGTGTATTGCAAGTTGTTTTGCAAATCTTATCAAAATCGTCCCACCGACTGAAGTCATTTGGACAAGCCATAACTGTTATGTATCCAGACCAGCACATATAATACCTGTTGCAATTGCCGGGATAGTAATAATAGTAGATTCCCTCTTCTGGACATATCGGTATTGCTCTTCCTGAAACTGTTATATTTCTAAAATATCGACTATGTTATTGAATATGGAACAAAAATAAATCTTAAGAAACTAGATCATTTTGAACAACTGTATTTCAGCCAATTTTTTATCAAAAATACTTTTGTCTTCATTATTGTAACGAAAATTACGTCCGCTTTCTTGTGAACCAATGCCTATCCTAAACTCAGCGAGAACTTATACACAAATACTTTTAAAAGAAATTAAATTTTCGTTTTTTCATTTCGGAGATCTCCTTCAAGTGGTGCGTGGTTTGTCGCAGTATTTTTTATATTGTACTCTATAAATTATTACCTTCGGTAGTTTTAGGTATTTGCGGATATCCTTCTGTGCCTATAAATAAAAATATATGTTCATTTCCATAAGGCGCTACTTTGCATCATATACTTACCGCTTAAATTGATAAATATTGCAGATGCTGATAGAATTGCTGAAATAAGTAATTTAGTTAGTACTCCAACGGTATCGTTTAAGTAGATAATATTATTTGATTTAATAGAGTATATTTAAATGCAAAATTCGACAAAGACATACAAGAAATGTCTGGTTTTTTCAGTAAAATGTTGTCTTGTACACAGGCTAAACCAAACATCCTCCATTTTATAGTTTTACAATATTTGTTGGTGTCATGTGTCGGCTTTAAAACCCTTTTTGATTTTGTCTACATTTTTTTTTTGCGGAAAGAGATGTAAATGTTTTATAGTACAGTAAAACGAACACAGAAATCGGCCAAATCAAAACATTCCAAAAAAAAAATTTCTCAGCCTCAAATGGTTTCATACTCTACGCGTACTAAGTTGTAAAAAGTTACACAACCACGAGCATCGGATTTCGGGGAGGGGGAGGGGATGAAAAGAGGGAGAAGTGTTTTCCGCAAATATTTCGAGAACTATGAACTGTAGTGCATTCTACATTAAATTCCTAACAAGATTTGTATATATACATAATTATTGAGAAAATACTGTTACGGACTAAAAGAAGAGGGACTCAAAATAATAAAAATATTATAGATTTTAGGTAAATCATTAATTTCATTATCATTCAGCACCAAACAGTTCCCTCAGTCTGATGGGAGGAAACTTCTTTGTCTTGTTGAATATCATTATTCACATCGTCGTCGATGATTACGGTATCTCTATTGAGGCATGTAAGTCCTGAGCAATTGCTGCATATTCTTGACCACTCCTTCGCTCGACACTCGCAGTTTTGGATGCATTCATCTTTGCAGAAGCATGAGGGAGAGTACATTTTCGGGAGTAGCAGGATGAGGACCAACTAAAATTGTGCAAAATTACCATTTACCCATTTTTTCACCCCCTCCCCCGAAACTTAGTTCAAGTTCCCCCGTAGTGCAACTTTTTAAAACATACTAAGAGGAGGGTATGAAACCATTTGGCGTTGGAGAGAACTTTTTTTTTCAATGTTTGAATTTATCAGATTTTTGTGTTAGTTTTACTGTACTATTTTTCTTGCTCACGACTGCTAAAATTAATAAGGTAATGAAACTTACCCAGAATAGAGAACATTTTGGGACACTTTTCCTTGGATACGAAATGCTTAAAATAATAAGACGTGTGTTGCAAACTCAGTTATTATAATATAATTAAGATTTAAGTGTGTATTTGATAAGAATAATTATGATTCTTCCTTATTGTATGATAAGAATATTAATACTCGACATATTTTATGATAGGCAAATTAATAATTATTAGACACAATTTGCAGTAATTTTTTATTTTTTATTTCACTATTTTAGATTGACGTTAACGAAAAATTTGTGGCGAAAATAATTTCAGTATGTATTTTTAGGTAAACAATATCCACTTCCTTTCACAGGTATTTATTTAAAGATCTGTTACGATAAGATACGAGACATCTCAAGTATTTGCTTGATATTAGTTTGGTAGGATAGTGAAATTAAGAGATACAAAGCATACGTTGGTCAAGTCCATTTTTGGATTAAAATGAGTTAAATCGTGTAGATGCTTGCAGAGTTTTATGCAAATATTCTTGTCCATCATATTTTATTTAGTCTTATTTCAAATTATTGTTTGCCATCCATTTATCACCTAGCTTTATAGTGCATGCTAGTGATAGTAGAATGTAATTATTTCCAACTCCGTTAAATTGACTATAGTGCTTTCGTTTGATATGCACTAATGTGAATAAAAGCATATGGTGTTTCAAAACGGTGTATTTCATGAAGTAACAGAGATAAACAAATGAATAAAAAAATAAAATGTAGAAAAAACATGAGGGTTTAAATTGGCTATAATTGCAATAACTTGCAATACCTTGTATAGCCCACAGGACGTTTTGAAATTTCGGAAAAAAACATAACATTTTTATAGCACCTGGTATAATATCAAAATCATTCGGTTTACCAAAACAACTAAGACAGTGATATTCCTAAGAGAAAAACCTACAATTTGAAAAAAAAAATTGACCAAAACGAAAAAAAATTGTCGAAAATACATAACGTCAAATTTGAGTTAACTTTTTGGTTGTGCGTTAAATAAGTTGCGCAGTGTATATGCGCAGTTATTTTTATCATTGATATCTCGCTTATTTATGATCAGAATATGAAAATCAAAAATAATTTTATAGTTCAGATAGTATAGGCTACAACTTTTATTCTTATAATTGTTTTGAAATTTTAATTCGTCTGCCTGCCTGCCATTGGTCGCAAACTATATTTTTTTGAGCACACATTGATAGGTGTGGGTAAATATATTTAAACGAGAAGATTGTGATAGGTAATTTGTATAACTAAAATGCAATGAGCATGTTCTCCTACCTAGTTCGAACATAGCCCTGTTTTTTTTATAAATGCAATTACTGTATAGGTCCTAATTACCTGATAAGGTTACATTACATGTACCTACAACGCGTTACTTTGATCTATGAAGCACTCCAATTTCCTGTGGGATTTAATTTCAAAGTAACACGTAATGGAGAGTGATCTTTTTATAGATAAACTTCGTTTTAAGATTTATGTTTTGGATAAGTATATTCCGATTAAAATAGGAGTAAAACAAGCAAAAATTCTCCCCAGTTGACTATAAATCCAAGTTCTTCCTACGGCGGACTTAGTAAGGGAACGACAATATCGCATTCGCTCCCAAGGCTATGAGTTAACTGAACACGAAAAAGACAGTTTAAAGGTATTATAAGATTAATTGGGATTTGTCATGTTCAATTCTTTATTTGCGAAGTCTGAAGAGACTAGAATATTCAGGTAGCGAAGTAGTGAATATTACTTTTTGTAATATGTACAGCGTGGTCATTTTATATCCCCTTACAGTTACAGATGTATTCCCACCCAGACAAAAAATATATTTACTTTAAATAATACCTTGGATACACATGTAATTACTATCATGCCGAAATCTTAATAATTAACTTGAATTTTATATAAATTCTGACTGTTCTCAGAGAGAAACATTAACGTAGCTACCGTTTTAAGTGCCTTTTACGAACTGTTCTGCATTATTATTTATCGTTAAGGAAGTCTCTTCTCAAAAGCAAAAAACACTTCTTTAGTTCCTTGTATTTCCTTAAACATTGTAGTTAACTGTCAACCAATCATGTAATATTAATATTTTTGCTTTTTATATTTTCACTGTAGATTATGATATAAAACACTGCACATCTTTCCAATTTTTGAATAGTTATATATACTTAATTTTTACTACTGATACATATTACCATTTTGTTTTGGTCCGTCATGCTCCACTAATGTGTTTTCCTATGAGGTTAAAAGCCTCTACTCCCGCTTTGGGAGATGCTTTAATACATATTTATTTATAAGTAGACATAGTTTAATAAGTTTTTATATTGGATAAATCATAATATGATGTGTCGAAAGTATTATTATTGTCATTTGATATTTCTGGCGATTTTTAATTTAGTTATTAATAAAGTACGGCTTCACATTTCAGCGTGTAGCCTTTTAGACAGACCACGCGGTGAGATGCTCTGTCTTTGTTTTGCTAGGTATCTAATTTTCCCCAGCAGCGTCTTTGTCTGTTGCATACGTCTGAACATATTGAATATGTTCAAATAGAACAAATATAAATAGTAGAATAGGAATTATATAAATGATCAATAAAACAAATCGTAGATCACTCTGAAGATCCTCGATGAAGGTGAAAGAACTTGTTCAACTTCTAAGTGGTTCGTTTCCATATATATGTCCAGATATACAAGTGGTAAGTGTGTCTTCCTTATTATTCATATATTTGCTTATTTCTCTATGTAATGAATTCCTACAAACCCATTTATATATATTCAATACTAATATTCAAAATTAGTATGAATAAATAGGGTCATTATAGAGATATTGCTCAAGAAAACCAAATTAATTTGTTTAAATCATAACACAAAATATAAAATACATAATTTACCATAACATAAACATTTTAATGTAGCATTACCATGCACTTACCATTAAGTATGAGAAGAATGTTTTTGAAAAATCCCGCAGGTCTGATTCTCACTTACTTTTGGCAGTTGATATCGTTTTAAATAAATCAGCTACGTTAGAAAATGATATTAAAAGTCGAGCGTTCGTTTTTTATATAAATTTACCCATTTGATTTCCTTCAGGATTTAATTCTACTCCCAATCCTGATAAGCAGAAGGACAACAAAGGCTTATTCAAAACACTCTCCTCCGTATTTATAGAGAAGTCTCGTCTCGTACAATCAAAAACCCGCAGTGAGTCTCAAACAGATTGTATTAAATTAAAAGATGATAAAGTAAACAGTAGAGAGGTTATGTGAGGCAGGGTTATTTGAGGTTCCCGCAGAAAGACAAGGCATGTTTTTACATTGATTTAATCTCCGAGTTTATTTGTTCATAGCAATGCTTTAGGGACGATGAATGAATGCCTCAGCTGGTGGTTAGGCTAAAAAAAGGTCTCTCTGTCGTCGATCCAATCAGTTTTCTCTTTATTTGGCAAAGAAATATACCCCTGCGGAAACAGAAACTATCCCGAGTCTTTTATCTCAAACCGTGGAATTTCTATATCGCTACGGCTGGCCGTTTTTTCTTTTCAGATTCCAGCAGCAGATGATTTTTTAAACATCAATTTCTTATATAATCGTTCTGATTTGCTCGTTCAGAGTTTTGAAATCAGGAACCAAATATTACTGGCGCTGGCAAACGTACCGTAACAAAATATAATGCGCGGAATCTCTGGCCTAATCGAACTACAAATATCTGGGGACTGAGAAAATATACAGATGCGGTTTCTACTAAAAATAATTAAATCATTTTGCCGGCATGTATGTGTAGCAACGCGAGACGTTCATAAGATATCCACCTTATATCATAAGATATTTAGCTTAACAAAGAATCTTATCATTTTAATATTTAACATATCAGAAGTGGGATTAATATTTAATCCTAGGGATTCATTTATAATCCTGCGTCAAATAGCGTCAAGTAATGAACTCCTTATAAAATTCTAAATGTGAAACACCAAATTAAAAAAATATACTTTATTCGTATTAAGTACAGTAGTTAACAAAGTTACATAACTAAGGCATCGGTACATAAATTAATTACGAGAAAATGAACGTCTGTGATATAAAACTCTACTTCCATTTACAATAAAGTAGGCATAGGTGAAATACTTGTTGGGGTAGTTTTCGCTAATGGCATTTGGGGACACTGTCTAGCCGTACATATAAAATAGCGTTCCTTCTCACAATATTCCTCAATCCATGTAGCAGCTTCATCGTTGTTTATTTGAATGCAAAATTTATTCTGAGTTGCATTTTGAGATTCGTTACTTTTCCAGTTGAAGTATGTTATAGGATCTCCCTGGGCGAACCAAGTCCAGGGACCATGTTTCAGTTTCTGTGCCGATGTCCAAAAACCATAGCGACCAGCTGCTATAGAGGAAAAATTAACTTAATTATAGAACACAATATAATTTAAGAGATTGGGTTGTGCTATTTCGTAGCAAGAACTGGGATTATATTGTAACTCCTGTGTATTTTTGTGGTGGAAACTAAGAAACAGGTAATTAATTTTATCCAATTTTGTCAATATATAAGTCAATTATTCAACATAAAACAATGTTATATTCACATCAATTTAAAAAAAAATCAATATCTCAAAATTGGGTAATATTTGTTTCCAATTTTGACATGAGTCAATTATTCAACGCATCTGGAATCTGGAATTTGTCCGGAGTGCGGATCAGAGGCCCGCTGCACTTAGGCCCATTGGGCCCCTTGTGCTTCCTCCGTGAGGGAAATGTCTCCCTAGACCATCGACCAGCCCAATGTTGTAAAAAAGGTGATGATGTTGACCAGGGACATTTCCCTCAAATTGGCCATAGAAGGCCAACGTTCCCCCAATATGGATTATCTTGTCGATGACACGGCGGGACATTCGCAAAGTACATGCTCGATCGCTTCATCTTCTTGTTCACATCCTCTGCAGATGGGTGTTTCACTTTGTCTCATGTTATAAAGGTGTTTCCTTACCCGGCAGTGTCCGGTTAGGATTCCTGTAACAAATCGCAGTTTACCCCTGGACATTGCCAGATAGTTCATCGCCGTCTCTTCGCTGGGATATCTCAAGAGATTTCTGACCAGCTGACAGCTACTTGTTTCATCCCATAACGTCTTAAATTTTTTGTGGCTGTTTTCCTTTATTAATTGAGTTTCGCTGCTACTGGTAGTGTACTTCAAGGACCAGGCCCAAGGATACTCAGGCTGGCTTCCTTCTTGGCCAGTTTGTCAGCTTCTATATTGCCGTTGCATTGTGAGTGTCCTTTGACCCAGCACAGGCAGATGTTATTCATCTGACATGCTCTCACAAGTGCTTGGTGACATTCCCATGTTGATCCTTTAGTTATTTTATAATTTTTCAGGGCCAGTAGTGATTGTCTACTATCTGTGAAGATTCTTATTGTCTTGCCCGTTATTTCTCTGCGAGCAATCTCTTGTGCGGCTATAGTTATACCAGCGAGTTATGTTTGTACTACACTGGAATTTTTATCCATAGTCTAGTTGCATTGGAGTCGCAGATTCCTGGAATATATACCACAACCTGCGCCATCCTTCTTCTATGATCCGTCCGTGAAGACATAGTTTACACCTTCAACGCCGGCCTCGTCTTCACCAGTAGTATGTATGGTGTAAGGTTTATCAAAGACAAGCCGAGGCGGAATACCATCTGCACATGCCTGTAAAAGGGGTATCTTTTTGACAGCCTCAATCCACAGGCGGCTTCTGGTTTGGCCACAGCTTGCGTTTGGTAGTATGCCAACTGGTTTGAGGCGAGTCATGGTAATCAGAGCCACTTCTTCTAGATGTAGGTCTAGCGGTGGAAGACACAACATTATCTCCATTGCTCTCGTTGATTATTCAACGCATATTATTAGTAAATATAACATTGTTTCACTGACTAGTGATTAAAAAAAAATACTACTTCAGTAATCTGAAACATCTGACAGTAGTTTGTTTATGTCAAAATTGGATAACATGTTGATTTTAATTAGAAAACATCCAGTATATTAAAATTGGGTGAACTTTTTTATCCAATTTTGACATTATGAGTCACCACTATTATTGAATATAACAATGTTTTATTCACTAGTAAATATAAAAAAATAATCAACTACCTAGTAATCTGACACAACTAATATTAGTTTATATCAAATTTTGTTAAAATTTTGTTGTAAAACAACTCATGACTTATGAATTTGTTTATTCCTCCAATATCTTAGGCCATTCGGTAACGCTAGTGGGCCAAATTGTTCTTCTTGTGAATAAACAATGATTTAGTTCCCTTGTATGAATAACTGTTTTTGATATATTTAGATTGGTCTGAAGATTCTAGTGAAAATTCATGAGACTGTGCAGGAGGCATGAGGGGTTTGCACCAATGGTTTGTATAAAATAATCATATTTAAAAGTGACTTAACTTACTATTATAAAGAAGCAGGCTTCGTACAATGTCATTATCTTCCCAAGAAGGTATGCTAACCAATTGCATGTAATGTCGTTCACAATATCGCACTGCTTGGGAATATGTAGCCTATATGGAGCAATTAAATCACAATTAATTATATGGTTTCAGTCAAAACCCAACATCCTGGTGTCGGAAATTTTAGATGCAGAACACAAAATAACCGCTAGATTAGGTCCAAGAGGTCCAGTTTTTGTGATATATTGGTAACTTGTTTTAGAATAAAATAATTTTATATGTTTCTACGAGGGTGCGGGAAGAAGCACTTTACCGCACGTATGCGGAAAAAATATGGATTACCATATTATTTTAAAATTTTAAATATAATAAATTGAAAAACGTTTTTTTCTAATTTATATTTGGTAATATTTTTATTGTTTGTAATGGAAAGTCACATCTTGTTAAACGGGAATAATTAAGACTAGGAATAAAACCGGAAGTTGGTATAATAATGGCAGGTTTGCTAAATTAAAACTCAGTAAGGAATTATAAAATTTTGATGTTGCCGTTGAGATGGAGTTTGACTTTTTTATTTTTATATTTTGTCTAGTGTAGTCTAGTGTGTAGTGTGTAGTAATGTCATTCAGTACACCTCAATCAGCTGCGGAAAAGTATCACTTCCCGCACTTGCTAGGTAAATAACTATTAACGTACGTACATTCCATGTGTTATTATTTGCAAGTTTTTTTTCACAAAGTAAATATACGTTAATCAATTATTATCACTTAAATATTTGCTTTTACGATTTCTAGCATGGAGTTTACCAAGATCATCTCGCCGAAGATCCAAAATCGGTTCTTTCCGAGGATCTTTCTTTCCCGACACGAAGAAAACAGTTAAATTTGTCGGGCTGTGTTACAGATATAATAATATAGATTGTAAATTTTACTTACTTTAAAATTTATTCCTAGGTGAAACGCTCGACCGCTCATATGGATTACTTCAATTGAATTGCTCCCAGGATGTTTTATATCTAAAGATATACAATACGTTTGTATTTAAGAGTCTCATATTATATTTTTATCTATACAAGTAATTCAATTTAAGTGTAGGTATATTTGTAATGTTAAAATAACAGATTTTTACAATATGCATATGAAAGTAGATACGGTACTTAACAAAAAATTATTTTTTAAATTTTTTGTTGTTTGTCTGTCTGTCTGTCTATCTGTTCGTCTATCTGCCTGCCTGCCTGCCTGCCGTCCTGTCTGTCTGTAGGTCTGTCTGTCTGTCTGTCTGTCTGTCTGTCTGTCTGTCTGTCTGTCTGTCTGTCTGTCTGTCTGTCTGTCTGTCTGTCTGTCTGTCTGTCTGTCTGTCTGTCTGTCTGTCTGTCTGTCTGTCTGTCTGTCTGTCTGTCTGTCTGTCTGTCTGTCTGTCTGTCTGTTTGTCTGCCTGTCTGTCTGTCTGTCTGCCTGTCTGTTTGTGCCGGCTAATCGCCGAAACAGCTGGACCGATTTTGACGGGACTCTCACTGGCAGATAGCTGATGCCATAGGAAGTAACTTACGCTACTTTTATTTTAGAAAAAGAAATTAAGGTTCCTCGGGAAAAAATTAAATAAATTATATTGTGAACATAATCCCAATCAAATAGGGAATTATACATCAAATATAATCCAATACACTATATATTTATTGACGTAAATCTCCCGTTCGATCTTCGAGTAATTGTATTTTATTTTTATTTTTTGAATCCATCCAAAAATATTATCAGACTTTTTGTTTCTTGCCACTAACAGATTAAAACATATACACCGACTAGGAAAATAAGTACGAAAAAAATTCGGTGCTTCCTGAAGTATAATATTTGTACCAATTTTTAGGTCTATCCGATTTCTTCCGAAGCTTGTCTACTCCTTTTGTCTATTTTAACTGGATTGTCAGTATATTCTGTAATTGATAATAACAAAATAATTATAACTAATTTAACTCAGCTTACAATTGATTTCAGGACGTTTATACTCGGCAGTATCTGTGGCTCCTCTAACTTCGAGAAGATTATTATAACTCCTTGGCTTTTCGCAGATGAAAAAGTTTCTCACGGAACAGTCAGCATCGTTCCAATATAATTCTTTATCCTTCACAAGTTGCAGGCATATACACTGATAAGTTAAGGTACTTGGTCGTCCTATATTCCAATTAGTATAGTCCACAACTTGGGCAGTGGTCATCCAAATCCATGTTTTACCATCTAGCATTTTTGTGGCAGATGTCCAGAAATCTGTTCCGGCAACTAGAACAAGAAGGCGTTTATAGGGCAAAAATTAGGATTTAAGAATACATATATAGCACATATTAGAGAGTGAGACTATGTCCATTCGATTACAACGTGATGAACCTCATCGTCTGTGATTTTTGGAAGTGAATACTTTTTTAGCCGCATGAGTGATTTTTCAAGGTCGCGTCACGACACATTTTATAACATATTCGTCTCGCAAGATAAAGCATATGACAGATATGAGGGAGAGAACGAGAGAGAGAGAGAAACAGAGATATCGAATGAAGCTTTGACTTGGGCAACGATCCCCCCACAACTGTTCTAAAGCGGAGAGCAATTTTGATATAATGAGAAATAGAGATAGCGAATGCAGCTATGACTTGGGCAACGATCCCCCACAAGTGCTCTAAAGCGAAAAGCAATTTTTATATAGTTTATAAACAATCGTGACAGAATCGGAAATATTCAGAATACAATATTACTTATGCATATCCTGCATATATCTAGATTGAGTTTTCGAATCTGATCCAAATAGATGATGATCTTTTTGCAGTGGATGCGTCCTTGCCAGTACCTCACTTTCTTTGTGAGAAATTCGGTTTAGATATGAATAACCACCGGAACATTGCCACGGCTAAATCAGGAACAACGATTGATGCTATATTTTCGAGGAATCTGCACCATTTAGAATCACGAACATATACGTCATACTTCAGTTACCATAAAGCCAATATGTACAACTCCCTCTCTCTCTGCAAGCGGATTTTTAAACTATTTTATCTTTGGGAGATAAGCCGAAAACTTTTCTGCATTTGAAATAAATTTATTTTTAATAACTGTGCTGTTTTATTTTAATAGACATAAAAAAGTATTTTTCTTGCTATTATGTTTTGTGGTTCGGACCATATTTACGCAATACGACTGCAAAAACGTGAGTAAAGAAAAACTGTTCTAAATCTAAATGCTGAGAGGTGGGCTCGTACTTATTATTATATAAAATGTACTCACCTGTATCCCTCAAATATTTATAGGTTATATTATTTTGTTTCTCTGATGTTATAGTTATGAGCTGCATCTTCATCATTTCGCATATCTGCAGAGCTTCTTGAAAAGTAGCCTGGAGAAAAAAAATATTATTATACAGGGTGACGTATTTTGATTTACCGCTACCCTATTTTTTCGAGATGGGACATCATGATGTCACATCTCGTCATGGAAACTGCCAATGGGCAGTTTCCTTAAATGGATCACCCTGTCTATTTTAGCATTTCCTATAGAGATTGTTTCATCAATTATAATGAGAGGGTGTGATAAGTTAAATGAGCACTTATCACGTTTGCAGGTGCTAATCTTGTTTAGTAATACCTCTGGTGCAGGGTTCATTTCACATATTATGGGCTCTAGTTGGTCTCCTACTTTGAAACATCATTATAATTGATGAAAAAGTGTAAAAAATGTAAAAATATATAGGATAATATGTTTAATAAAAATGACCATGACGTCATATCACAAAAAATATGGTGGCTGTTGTAAATCAAAATACTTCACTGCATAGAATAAAAATGGTACCAAAACCTTTTGAACTTTTTTTCATTACATATTGTCACAAATATAACTAAATAACTAAATATAAAAATAAACATATTTTGGCAACAAATTAAGAAAACACACTGTGTAGTAAATTAATGCATAATAATTATAAAATTTTACAAAGTCAAATAAGTTCCATATTAATAATGAATACATTCCCGATGCTATAAAGGATGTAAGGTATCTTATATCATTTATTGGCATTAGCTAGTAAGTACAGTTTATTTGCTGAGTAAAGATATTTCGAATGGAACTTTAAAGGAAGTAGAAAACATTGAACTTATTGAATAGTGAATCTGCTAGACTTGCTTTAATCCCCGGGTGACAAGAAAATAGGAAATGGAAGGTTTTTGGGGGGAGATAGCAAGCTCGGAAGAAGTGAGTTAGTGGGTTTTTGAGAATTGAGATAGACAAGTTACCATATCTCCTGAAGCCATGGGGGTAGATTTAGTGAAAGGAATAATGTAAGTAATATCAATTTGTTAAATAGTGATAGGTGTTCCTCAAAGGTGTCAAAGTAAAAGCATGAATAAATAAATAAGTTAGTTGTAGTGAGAGAATGTGGTTTTATTAAAACTAACCCTACCCCAAAAAGTTACGAGAAACGTAACAATATTTTAAATTGTATTTAAAAAATACAAACCTTAACATTCGTTCCTACGTAATAGCTTTTATCTTCATAATGAAAGAGCGGAAGGATAGGTGACATATATGGACTGTCATATTTACTAAACCAATCTGAAAAACTCCTTATTTAAATATCAAAATTGTTTATATTAATGTTAATTTACATTAAATGTTTATATTAATATTAGTTTATAATAATATGCTCTATAAAACTTACCGTCTGTTGCAGGTTCTCCATTTGGAATTTCTGACATATCTCTTTCACATATGAAATTATTTAGCACCATGCAGTCACGGTCATTCCAAAACAGATTGACATTTTTAGTTTGGTACACTTCAATGCAGAGCTCAGTAATGGTGCTCGGGTTTCCCGGTCCCCAGTTAGTATATTGTACAGGTTGTCCATTCGCCATCCAGACCCACTGTTTTCCGTCTAGTATCTTCGCTCCCGAAGTCCAAATGGTATCTACCTTATCTTTAACAAATGCATAAAATAATAATGATAATGGTAATCATATTTTAACAGTCAAGAGAAAGATACAAAATTGTACATATGGCAAGTCAAATATACAAAAAATAAATAAACAATTAAATAACAAACTGGTAACTAATAACAAACAATTTATAAATAACAAATATAATACATATTATACTCGTACGTTACTGTGTTATTGTTTGCCATTCAGATGTTATTAGCGATGTTATTTTATGTCAAAAATTTTGTTTTTATTTAGCTTTGGGACTATTTTGCCGGAAAATAAAAATTACAAAAGGATATACAGTTGTCGCTTACGATGCACATATGATCTTTTGACAGGGCAGATACTATTGGACTGAACGTGAAATGTCGCTTAAGATATTTTCCCAGGGACGAAATTCATTTTTAGTATAAATATTAAACATTAAGTCACCAAATAACATGGTTTATCTAGAGCTAGAGTGACGTATACCATACAGACTACAGATTAAGTTACACACTACAGATGGTCAGTGCCTATGTTATATTTTCTCGCTCCTAAACGAGAAACTCAAAGCGTTGGGACGTAAGCCAGAAAGAGAGGTCTAAAAGAGAGATACAGTACATACGTTCTCGTACCTGACCGATCCTAGCCCGAAGTTGTCCGCTTCTTCTGAACTACTTTTTGCGGCACTGATGCCAGTTTTTGAAGTGAAATAGCAAATAAGGGATGCGCAAATAAAATGTCTTATATTATAATATTTGTGTTTATCTCTATTCAACATAAAGTAGGATGCAGAAAACCCCAAATCGTCACACTATTATTGGGTGACTAATATTGTCTCTCCATTGGTAATACGACATGCACCTACTTGTCTTTATGGCTCACAGATTATAAAGATTAGGATAGGTAGTGGTATTAGTCCTACAATCTTTTTGGTATGGTTATTATATTGTTTGTTTAAATGTGGTGTTAATGTGTTATTGGAAGTGCGATATATGTGAAAATGACTGGCAATAAAAATTGTGAAAAGGAACAGAGACCCAGAGGAAATAAGTGTGTGTGCATCAATACACTTTCCCAACTGATGAGAAGCGTAGCAGACAATGGATTGCTAGAAAATGCTATAAATGATGGAAATATTGATGGAAATGAGGCCAGTTTTGCCACTCGGGGGTTTTTGGGGTCAATAAACACGAATATCACGGCAGCGGTCTCCAAGTACCTGGTTCCTAGGATGGACAGTTTGAGCGTCGTCTCCTATAGTTTTATAATTCCCATAAAACTAGGGGTTTTTTGCTCAGGTTTTTATGTCTCTTATTTCGATGTTACAAACTATACAAGTTTCTACTTACTGGCATCAAGAATATCTAGTATCAACAGGTTCTACTTACTAGCATCCCTAACATATTTGTAGATCCTCTCGTTGTCGTTTGGAGATTGTATACTAACCAATTTCATGTGAATGCTGTCACAAAACTGATATGCTTGAAAATACGTAGCCTAAAATTGTAAACAAAATATTAACAATAATTTCGTTTTGAAGACGAAACAACATACGTTGATGTAGATAACTACATCAACGTATGTTGTTATCACTAGGTGATAACGCACTATTTGGACTACCGCGCACTAGGTGGACACCCTGTATAAACAGGGTGTCCACCTAGTGCGCGGAAGTCCAATATCTAGATTAGCAAAGGAGATATTAAAAGAAAAAAATCTACGGTGTTGCCTAATTTCTCGAACTCCACAAAATAAAAGTAAATACGGATGTACATGGTGTATATTTTTCTTATACAGGCACTAACTTTGTTATTTTAAATAGCAACCTATGTTCTTTATTATTTCATCGAAATCTACGTGATAAATTAAGGAGAGTTTGCACCCCTATCAAAATATTGTAAGTTTTCGAGATATCCGACCTGAAGTTTGTTTTTCTTAAATTTAGTAACTTTTTGTACATGGAATATTTTGGTTGTATGATCAGCTAGAAACCCATTTTGGGATAATGTAGAGGATGGCTCTTTCGAAACATGTATCAAAAGTTGAACTGCAATATACAGAGTGCAAAAAAATGTGTCAAATATGACAATCATAAAATTTGGAACAACACCCTGCATTTTATTAAACCATAAAATGGACTCCTAAAGACCCTACAATTTTGCAATAGCTTTTCCTATAGCTAAGTTGTATAGTTTTTGCAGAACACGAATTTTTATATACGCAATAAGCGCGTTTCCTTAAAATTTATAAATAATTTTATTATACTTGATTAAGAATTGGAAAATTATTATTTTTTCAAGGATATCCTAAACGATTTTGGAAATCCTGATGCGTCCATGATTGATGGTATATGCTATGATAGGGACAAAACTTAATTTTTTTCAATATTTTATTTGTAAACTTTTGGAAACTCCGATGTCACTACTAATTTTCCTTTCACTAATATATGGATTTTCAATAACACCCCACAATATTGAATTGATTTTTCTCGTTGCTACTTTCATTACTCCTGGTAGCTTTCTCATAATTTGCATTTCCTGTTTTTCAATTTTTTCCTGCAAACTTACAAAACAGTCACTATGAGAGAATCTTCATAAATCTGGATGCCTAGCAAATTAACTAACTTTCTTCCTTTTGAATAACTCTTGAAAAAATGATTATTTTTAATTACTGTAGTTTTGTACGTGAATGTTTGTTGTAGAAGATATTACTAGTAAATTTACTGTGACGGACTGACTGTTGTTAATACCTATGTAAAACTATTATGACAGTCGGCCATCATGATAGGCGTTTACTACGTTTATTTCGATATAGAAACGCGGATAATTCCGATGTTTCCGATGTATAGGAAAAGCTATTGCAACATTGTAGGGTCTAACGAAAGTTGTAGAAAATAAAATAAAATCTCTTGCTATATTGGACTTCCGCGCACCAGGCGGATACCCTGTACATTACAATAATTTGCATTTAATATATTGACTGACTATTTGTTTCAATATAATGTATAAAAATAGTGTCAACGAATTTAATATTTAATACATATTAGTAACACGACGTGTAACTTACCTTAAAATAAAATCCCAGGTAATAACTCTTATTTCCCGAGTGTAGCAAGTCTATCAAATTCGTCTTATTTTTAGCAGATATCGCATCCCAAACTGGAAAGTAAATTCATGATAAAAAGTATCCAATAATTGCATATATAACAACGGCCCTCGTCACGTTTAATCACGAGGCCAAGGTCTTATAATATAACCCTCAGGTAACATAGACAATGAAGATAACGTCAGTAGTATTACGTTACAACCAATATTTTGTCACTGTAACTAGTTTAACCACATATATTTCTTGGTTTAACTTCAACATTTTATAAAAACCTTACCTTCAGAAGTCTTTTTTGGGGTTATTGGATCCGCTGAAATGCAACTAATTATGGAGAACAGCAGCACTACGAAGTATTTAAGTTGCATCTTGCTGAAGCAAATTCTACTTTATAATCACTAGGGTATCACTCTTGCCTTATAAAGGCGACTGGGGATCGTAGAAGATGCATCTCGAGCATGTATTTATATATTTACCAAGGGGATTCCTACCGATTCGCAGAGGTCAATGGTCATTATACTCTTATCGCGAGAAACAGCATTGTAAACGTTTACCTACTTTGTTTTCTGTGATTCCCATATATTTCCATAAGAACAGAACATTTACAACAGTTACTATTGGGTTATAGAGATATGGGTTACATTTATTTATACATGCAACAGGTTGATAACAAATTGCATTTATTATTTATAAATACAACTCATATGTCCTTATCTTACTACTGTCCTAATTCTTATTTGTGTTGCCATTTTGTCATTATTTTATAGTTATTTATATTGTTGTCGTTTTGTTGTTATGTTTGTACTTATATTATGTGAAAAATGTACCAGTACCTAATTGCAAAATTTTACAATAATTAACAAAAATTAATATTTAGCCGAAAAAGCGTGGTCCAGAGAAAATAACACCATCCAACAGATCACGTCCTTACGCAGTAATGAAATAAATTAAATGGAATATGGATATTTTTTCTACCATTGAAAGAATATCAATAAAGAAACACCATCTAGGTCATGCATTTTACACACGTGACGTCATCGGTGTTTTAAATCGAAAAGCGCGTGCATTGGCATATAGATAATTTTCAGTTTTGCTTTTTATTTTTGGGTTTCGCTGTGTTATTATATTTGTTTTATTATTGTTATTGGTTTGTTCTCGTGTTTTGTCTTTATTTTTGTAGCTTTATTGCTGTTCCTGTGTTTTATGGTTACTTTTATAATTTTCTTATTGTCTGAGCTTTGCACTGCTTTGGCGTTATTTAAATATTCTTCTCATAAAGACATCGATCATAAAACATAATATGGCAGGATGCAATCCTGGAAATGCAGTTAGCTGTGTGGCTACTTGTACAAGTAAAACAAACGAGAAAACTGAAACTGGGGAGTGCATTAGCTTCCATAAATTTCCAAAAGATGGCCAGGTAAGAAAAGTTTGCATTAGAAGGTGCTATAGGAAGAAATGGAAGGATGCTTTTAATCCTGATAACCAATAAATTTGCAGTAAATACTTTCATAATAAAGATTTTTAAGACTTGTGCTACGCTAAGATAATTAATTTAGTTCCAAAAAAATTAAATCAATATCAGGTATATGTTTATTTTATGCCTCGTCTTGTATGGTGTTATATAGTCGTTCCTTCGAGGAATCAGAGTTTTTCTCACTTGAAGACAATACGAGACTCGAGAAATTTGACGAGACTTGAGACAATAAGGACAATACGATTCCGTGACCCCGTTAAGCATGTCAAGTGTTGGGGCTATATTATTCCTTAGCCTAAACCTGTACCTTGTCTTTTGTTACCTTGTACCTTGCTACCTGTACCTTGTTTTATTTTGTGTACCTTGTCAGTTGAATAAATAAAGAATTTATGTAAAAAAATAATATATTTAAAATAAGTTTTATTTTAAATTTACATAGAACATTGGTAATATAATTTGGATTTATGAAAAATAAACTGTATTCAAGAAAAACTACTAGTTATATGCTGTGAGGATGTTTTGGAATGAGACGTTACATTTGGAAGTTTTTGAGTTTATTGTGTGCGACTGACATGTATGGCGTTAAAGATAATCGGGTCATTACGTTAACTAACAATTTATTTGTAATTGAGAACATGCAACCTCTTAGGCGTAAGAAATGTAGAGCTCTAGACGCTACGATTTTACAGTTAAAAATATATTTTGAAATATGAATTATTTAAATGTCCCACATTCCTTTTTGAAGCGTGGTTTTCGTCTGTTATGGCAAAGATGTTAAGCATATTAAAATCGCATCCTAATATGCTACAAAATAACTACAAATAATGTAAAAATCGAAACGTTAAAACATCTCATTTTGCTCACTCGAATAAAATAAGGTGTGGTTTTATCTGCCATGATATCAATGTGGTTTTTATTGTCAAATAATTAGATTTTTTCGCAGAATGAGAGATCTGTTACCAACTTGTTAAGACCAAATTATTCCAAAACGTTTAATTATAAATTTACGTACAATCACCCGATAACGTAAATAGTTATCCAATAAGTAAACTCGTTCAAGGAATGGTCAACTTGTGAGATGGTTCTTGTGAAACATACTGGTGACGTAACAATCTAAAAATATTCTTGGGAAACTAAGTGGTCCTCCTTAGCAGACCTTATGCCATGTACAGTCGCCGCCTTCCAAAAGTGCACGACACAGTAATTTTTCTCATTTTTCGTAAATGTAAATCGGGTTTTGTTCCAAAATTGTTCATTTAATTTACCACTTTTGCCCAGTAAACAAATTATCAATTACAATAAGAAAATTGTTAATTTGTTTATTGGGCAAAAGTTTGCTAAATAAAAATAATGCAAAAAAATAATATTTTATAGCAGAACCGTTAGCTGCTAAGACACTTTCCAATCGCCTTGGCATGGACGTAATTAATGACCTCATATCGTAACTATCCACAAGTTCTTCCCAAGCATCTTCAACTACTTCCCAAAGCTGATTAGCGATTTGAGGTCTGAAACGTTGTTTATAAATATGTTTAGTTACGTAACTCCAAACGTCTTCGATTGGATTCAAGTCCGAAATTTTTGCGGGTCAGGGGAAAATATTAATATCATTATGACCCGTCCAATCTCTTACTATTCGTGCGGTATGAACTGGGCAATCATCCAATTACAAAAAATTGTAAATAAGTCCTAAAAGAAGTATCATTAAAAAATTGTCCATCTGCTGAAAGATAAAATTACCAGGAAAAATTTGCGTTACTGATCACATTTTCTAAAATATTTAAATAATTTAGTGCTGTAAATCTGTTATGTAAATCAAACGTTTATTGAAAAGCGCCGGTGACATTGATGGACCTCGTATAATTTTCCTGGAACCTATAAACACGGAGCTGTCCACGGTTACAAGATTGAAATGTTTTTTCATCAGAGAAAACCACATTATTCCAAAATTCAATGTTATTATCTATCAAGTTATTTGCAAACTCCATCCTCCTTTGCTTGTGCTCATTTGAAAGAAAAATTTTAGGGGCACCAGCACAGTTCTTTAAATGAGACTGTTTTAACCGTTTTTGCATAGTTTACGATTTTACTTTACGACCTTACAATTTGTAATTCTACACCCTATACCATAGAGAAATCAAAAAAATATGCTTATTAGCAGAGGTTTGACTTTCACATACGCATTAGAAATCATAGGCGATCAAAGTAACCCCACTCAGAATTTTTTTGAAAATTGCAAATCACTGCAATTGATAGAGATAGATAGATAGAGTCATATCGCAAACGATATGACTATCTATCCATATGGAGATCTATCCATATAATTTCAAAAGTTTCAAACTGTCACCCCATTTTACGGTATATAAAGAAACATGTTTATATGTAAATCAAATTGTATTTTGGCACTAACGGCGCCTCATACTAATGGCACGGGATTATGTGATTTAACCTACCATGAGAGTTACGTTTCCACGGTGCGGCGCCTGTCGACGCTGGACCTCGTTAGGCCTATGATTCAAGGAACTCCTTTAATCGGCAGTTTAGTCTTGGTCTTGGTCTTGGTCTTCGTCTTGGTCGAAGAAAGAGACAAAATAGTTCAATAATAATTTACTTAATTAATAAACTGTTACAGGAAACACTAAAATATCGTTCTCATATATTTATTATACAATATTACCTACATAACATGAACATTATGCAAAGTAGGTATATATCAACCATCAATCAGCACATACCAATGAGTATATTATATCAATAAATAAATAAATTACGACTAAGTAATATCGTTCTTGAAAATTTGCTCTTTATATGAACTGCATATATTACTTGCAATATGGATATATAAATAAATGGTTAGGGAATTCAACCCCCGGACCCCGGAAACAATGTTTCTTCTCGTGCATTAGTAGCTGTTTCGCAAGGATTTTGTTCAATATATACAATCAGAGCGTTATCTTCTATTTCATTGGAAACTTTACCAATTCCTACTCTTGCTGCCCTTTATATTCTATGCTCCTGGTCTCATGTCTTTTTATTTTTAAATATGCAGCATTTGCTAACATCCAAATCAGCGGCTACTTCAGCCAGAGAACATTTTTCTTCAATTTTGGCTATAGCCCTCGCCCTTTGCACATCATTTAAATGTCTTGTCATTTTCTATTAATATTCTGACAGGTTAATTTAATAATATGACATAATGTTCAGAATTAAATTATTTTGACGTCTAAATTTACTAATTATGAGATGACTATGATTCAGGCACTGCTGGACAGACCTTATTCCATGTACACATATATTTAAAAATACGTACTCAAGTCAAAGAATAGAAAAAAAATACCAAAAAGTGCGATAAGGTTCTGAAACATTTTATTTGGTGATAGATCTATTATTTTGACAACATAGTTATTAATCCGAACATAAAACAGATTAATTGAACATAAGTTACGATGGTTATTAGTTTAATTTGGATATAAAATATTATAAATTTCGATACATGTATTTGGAGACACTTATGTTAATCTGATATAAAAAAAATAAGTTCTGTTATCAATGGATTTAATTTCATAATCAGATGATTTCGTTTGGTGACAAATATTTATCATGGTGACAAAAAAATGATTCCCATAATGATAACAGACAATAACTCCGAATTTTTAGAATTATCAAGCTTACGGAATAGCTTCACTTGCATTTTTCTATTTAGCTTCTCCGGCGTGTTTTACTTACGCCCGAAACTCATACCCCCAATCTCTCCTCCACAGAGCAAATCTTAACCATTTTAGAGAATATTCAGATATGCTTAATCATAATTTTTACGGTTTCTTTCCATATTATGGTATAAAGAGCTACATAATTTTGCATTACGATTTCCCGAGTGGAATTACTTTTACTATTATTTTCGTTCTTCTTCCAGCATTTCCTTGCAATTCAAGATTTTCCCTAGTGTACATTCGCAGAGAGTATTGCGGAAATAGGTTGTATTTTTATAGTCATAAATATAAGATTTTGCCTGCGAGAGACCGCTGAGCTGTCATTAAAATATCCGGAATCATACCGAATCAAAGGCGCAAACGAAAGACAGATACTGACTTAGTGGTATGTTTTTTATGATCGCGCTTAATACGGTTGTGAAGTCATCTGTGGATAATTTATTCAATATATTAGACTGCTATATTAATAAATGATATTATTTAAATTGCAGATGATAGTTAGATAATGCAGGTAGTACTTAATTTTGAATTTCATTTAGGGAACAATTATTTAATACCTCTAACTTTTAATTTATTTATATGTAACTGTCAATAAGGTAAGGTAAATTTACTAGGTAGCAGATACAATTTTCTGTTAATTCATCTAATTTTATCTGACAGTTAAGCATGTTGAAAGGGAAAAGAGCGCCAATCGAGCCTTTAAAAGCAGCAGCAGTTTTGTATCCCTGGGTATCCAAATACCAACAAAAAAGATTACAAATATGCCAATACAAAGCCCTAAGAATGGCTATCAATACCAGACTAACAACAGGAACCAGGAATTCCACACTGGATCAACAAAGAGGAATGCATACAATAGATACTTATATAGAAAACACCATCATCCCCGCATTTATACAAAGGCTTAACAGACATACAAATATAACCATACACGCAGCAATAACACCCAAATTCACACACTCACCTAAACACCAATGCCTAAACTATATATACGCTCCATAATCTCAGCATCCCAACCCCTATTCTAATTATGATTTGAAAAGAAAAATAACAGACAAACATAAAAACAGAACAAAAACCAACAAAAGAGGCAACAAAGACAGTAATAATAAAATAACTAACGTAGATTAAGAATATTGTAACCAATGCTTATACAGCCCCAGCTTTATATAAACAACTAACACGCACTAATAAAAATAACAACTGACACCCGCAACACCTACTTCGTTATACGTTTGTAAACATTGGTTTTTATATATATTGCCTAGATTTTGTCCCAAATTTGATGTTCAATAACTTTTAAACCAGCCTATCGATTGTGATATTTTTTTTTATTTGGAAGGGCGATTCTTGCGGATGACTATTTTGTAATTGGCTTTCCATAAAAAATGTATTTTTTATTATGTACAGCCTTTAAAAACTGATTATGATTTTGACACGAAATTTGATTGTCGCTGTGGAGTGAAATTTTATTTGTATTGAATTCTTACAATTGATCACAGTGTTTGCCATTCTTTTTTCATTATTTTCCTTTTTGAATCAACTCTCTAGCCCCTTCAGCAACGAAGATGCGACATTTTAGATGAAACGCTGTTATTAAGTTTGATATTCAACAAGGAGGCCGTGGAGCTGAAAATGTCTACAAAGTTCATCGTTTAAAAAATGTTTAGCGTTTTTGATTACGGACGCTGAAATAATTGTTACTTACAAGTACAAACAACATAAAAAAAAAATAAAAAACGAATTATTCGACATTTTAGTAAAACGACTGTAATTATTAATGATTAAAACAATAAACTTAAAAAATAACTGAACAACAAACTAACTAATAACGAGTATTTCCTCCTCTGGCAGCTATAACAGCTTCCATACGCCTAGGCATGCTTTCAATCAAATTTGTGATAGTGATTTGAGGGATATTGTCCCATTCTTCTGTAAGAGGAATCCTCAATTCATTCAGATTCTCTGGGTTGCTACTAACTGGTCTACTAATACGTTGTCCCAATTCATCCCATAACTGCTCACTGGAATTCATATTAGGGCTTTTAGCGGGCCACGGCATACGATTAATTCCGACATCGTCTAAAAATTATGTTATCATCACTGCTGTATGCGGTCGTGCATTATCTTGCATTAAGAGGAATTCTTCGCCAATGTAAGGTGCAAATGGGACAACATGTTCATTCAAGATCTCTATGTATCTAACTGCTTTTAGAGATTGCCGTGGTGGAAGCACAAATAATTCTGTACGGGCATCGCTGGTAATTCCACCCCATACCATTAGTGAACCACCGCCAAAACTCTCCCTTTCACTGAACATACCATACTCGTATCTTTCCAAACGCCTTCTCCAAACCCTCCGACGCCCGTCTACTGATCTCAACATGAATCTTGATTCGACAGTGAATAAAACTTGAGACCATTGCAACTCATTCCAAACAAGATGAATTCGAGCAAAATCCAAACGAGCTACTCGATGTCGTCGAAGTAATCGCATTCCAATAGCAGGTTTTCTTGCGTTAAAACCCTTAATCTCCGACAAATTGTTCGATCTGACACAACTGTTCCTCGTGCGTTTCTTAAATTTCGGTTTGTGATCACATCTGTTTGATAGGGATTCCTCGATATTTGCAGACCAACAAATCGATCGTCAATATTTTGCATAATCCTGGAACTACCCGAACATGGACGTCTGCTGTATTGGCCCGTTTCTCGGTAGCGCTGGATCGCTCTTCGGACAGTTGTTTCTGGTAGACCAACAATACGACCTGCATATATTTGGCTCCTTCCATTTTCTACCAAAGTCACAACTCTAGCTACTTGAATTGAACTAATTTGCACTGGCATTTTCTTTTAGAACGTTAACTGAATTATTGTTTTTCACCAGAATTTCAACTGAATCTTTTGACTTTTATGTGCGCCACTTTTTATGTCCGCTAGTTTATATTGTTTGTCATGCCACTATGGGGTTTATCATCTTTACATTATTTGATTCGGCTCAAAAATAATCACAATTTTTCGCGATCAATAATATCAGATGGACTTATATTACGTTGCGTTAGGAATCATCACTTACAACAATTTATTTCAACAATATTAAGATAAACCGAATGAGAAAATACAGTATATAAATTTCCCCCAGGAAAATTCCTCTCATGTACCATATTTCTATTAGTGTTTACATCATCCGATCGGGTGCATTGAGTGAAAAACAGTGTTCTCCATTTCCGTAGACTTGCATGGGAAGTAAACAGAGCGTGTTTGCTTTGGTGTTGCACGTTGCGTTAAATTGCTCGCCGCATGTGACATATTACGAATTTTGAATAATCCTTACGCACGAACGAAACCTCGTTACGTAACAGCTGCGCTGGACCGCAATTTTCTGACAAGCGGTTGCATGCAGCATTATTTCCAGAGCATGTTTTATGTGGCCTCCGTCGAGCAAAATATCCACTTGTTAACAGACCGGATTAAATCGTTAAATAATCATACTGTTAAAGGCTCATTTTGGAGCTTTCTTAAGGATTTTACCGGCTAATTTCGGAATTCTACATTATGCTAGTTCATTATTTCATAACTTCCTACCCGTTTGTGATTTCATATTGATATGAAGGGCTTATTGTAATAACACTATAAGCCATACACATTATATTCCTTGGAAACCGTAGTCAGCATAAGATAAGAAAACCTTATAAATACCATTGTCTCTGTATGAAAATTGTTCAATTGCTCATTCGTCTTCACTCACGTAATATTGTAGTAGAAACAAATAAATTTATAATATTCAATTTTTAAAGTTTTTTTAAAAAACTAATTCTTGTGAATTAAGAATATTATTCACATGGTATCAACAAGAAAACGTCGTTGCTATAAAAGAAAGTGCCTACCGCAAAATATTTTGCACAGAATATATTGACGAAAATTTTTAAGAAATTAATTAGGTACTTGTTTATTATTACTATTATTTTAACTATAATCCTTTAATACATGTTGTAATGTTGTTTTACTTCTTACAAATTAAACACTGTAAACGGTTTCTATGCACCTTTGCATCCATTTCTTTAAGAATTCCGGACTGATTTTATCAAAGCAAATTATGACCCTGTTTACATGTTCGCTGAAGTTCCGTCCTCTCATAAAGATGCTAGCAGCGACGCTAAGGATGAACTATGGCGGCTTTACTAGTTATTACAAAGGTTATTAAATTATCATATCATTTTCTTTACAGCTTACAATGCCATGCATATATAAAAAAGGATCTAATAAGAAGATAAAGAAAACAATGTGAATCTATCCGTGAGATTGTGTTCGCTGTTCTACATCAGCGAGAGTGTTTATTGTATTCTTCTTTCCCTTGTTCGTGCGTTTATGGCTTTTATGCGCCGTTCGAGCTTTTTTGGATTTTTCTTTCGAATTATCCCTATTTCTATCGCACTTGTGCTGCAATGCCTTCAGGATCTTGGCTGCTTTGTCACCTGTAGTTAGCTCAGCGTGTCCCGTATCGAGTTTATCACCGACGGCATCGCCCATTGTCTCGAAGGCGGTATCTGATAAATTCTGCGTCAGATGTGATTGCTTCAGCGGGACCCGTATCAGCTTGATCTCTTGCGGGGGAACCCGATCCTTAATAATCTTACCCACGTCGAGGTGCACGTACGATTCGTTATTTGCCGCCGTGTCGTCATCATCGGACCTAGCGTTCAACTCGTCCACTAGCCCATCTAAGTCCTATAGAGTGAAATAAAAATTCGTATTAATATATTTTATGCAATAATAGGCACCACAATTTACTATGGGAAACCAAAAGAAATGGTAAATTTAAAATTATAATATCAATATCATCGATCTAATATCACTTAATAATAGAGAACGGTAATAAATTGATTAAAACTTGCTTCTGAGATACACTGGCGAGCAATGAAATCGGCCCACTTCGTATTTTTGGTTGTACATCAATTTTTATTCGGGCTATAAATATCGGATTGACGAGTCTCGAATCTGTCTTTCTGGTAGTGATGGTAGAGGTCGAGTGTACCGACGACCTGGAGAACGGTATACGCAGTGCTGCTTTAAAGAGCGAACTACGGCGGTGATTCATGTATGGTCTGGGGCGCAATATCTTTAGAAGATAAAACGGAACTTGTCTTCATTGATAAGGAGGACGCCGGTCGTAATCAACGGTATATAGAGGAGATTCTGGCAGAATATGTCGTACCTTATGCAGGGTTTATTGGTGATATCTTCCTGTTTGCAGGATAATGCGAGACCGCACACGGCAGGAGTACCAGGCAGAAGTAGTAATTCCGTTTATGGTGTGGCCAGCATGCAACCCTGACTTGAATCCCATAGAGCATTTATGGGATCAGCTCAATAGAAGGGTTAAGAGCCATGCATACCTAACTGAAAAGTCCATACTCTTCGGAGGGGTAAGACGAGGCATCACGCGAGAGGCGGAGCTAGAACGGCGAATAAGACTTAACAGGGTCGGACTCACAGAGTCACAGAGTACATTACTACACATACCTACCTATCTATTTAGCGGTATTGTATTGTAGTAGGTATTGTCTAATCAGTGTTGTTTATAGTGTACTAGCTACGGGCTATGCTATGGTTTGAAATATTTTATGTATTTTAATATTATAATGGATAAGGAATACAGGCAAGGCAAAACGGGAAAATTACATTTATCTAATGAACCCTATGTAGAAAAAATACGAACAATGCCTACTACAAATATTGATATTGAAGAAGTATGTTTTGCAAATGATGTCAATAAGGAGGTATTGCATTTGTTAATTAATTATTATCGTATGATAATTAATTATTACATTAATTGTGGTATAAATTACCTACCTGTTTATGTGGCAGTACATAAAAAATAATAATAAAATAAGAATATATTATGTTTTAGAGCATTATGCTTACTGCTATTTATGTACAGTCATAGCCAATGAAATATTTCCAAACCCAAAGTGTTTTGTTTTAGAAATATGTACAATTTTATTCGGGCTTCTTTTGATAGGTAAAACTAAAAATAATGTCACTAAGCATATCGAATTATATTATTTCCCTCATTATGTATTCAAAATTAAACCATTTTTAGTATAACACATATAAATATATAGTTAGATATTTATAAGATAGGTTTTTTTCCGCCCCGGAAAGGTCAAATATAGAAAGGAAGGTCAAAGTAAAATAAATTTAAGCATTTAAAAAGGGAGTGATACAGAAATTGCTTGCTTAGTCAAAACTTAGTCTTCCTTATTATTCATGTATTTGCTTATTTCTCTATGTAATGAATTGCTACAAACCCAAGATTTCTGTTCGCAATATATATATATATATATATATATATATATATATATATATATATATATATATATATATATATATATATATATATATATATATATATATATATGAAATTGTCACTGAAATTGTTGTAGTATTAATATTAAATTCCAGTATAAATGATCAATTAAAAAATCGTACATCACTTTGAAGATCCTCAACGAAGGTGAAAGAACTTGTACAACTTCTAAGTGGTTCGTTTCCGTATAAATGTCTAGATATGCAACTGATAAGTGTGTCTTCCTTATTATTCATCTATTTCATTATTTCTCTATAATGAATGTAATGAATTTCTACAAACCCAAGATTTCTTTTCGCAAAACAAATATGAATAGCAAGGAACTTAAAAGCTAATAATATTTTCATATTTTTCGCTCCATCGTAACGCACAGGGACCCTACAGTACAGTTGAAGTAATGTGTAGATAGATATCTTTGAATTTATAAATTTGATGTCAAAAGTGACTCCTTGTTAAATGTATTTTCATTTCATAATTTCATAAATATACGGTTCTTGCTTATTCTATTCCATAACGATGTTATTATTATATAATACCTCATCTACGTAATATCAAAATTAATTTCATGCAAATAACTATAATTATTTTCCATTAAGTTTTTAAATGAACCCAGAGCAAATAATACTGAATCCGTCTTTACAAGTTTCGGTACGTTCATCATTCTTTCCGGCAGGGACCGCCACAACGCAGGGTCTAAAAATGCGCTTGCAATGCTCTACGATTTGAGTTTTTACAGCAACAATTTTTGACCGATTTTGAATTTCTTTTTTTTTGTCTTAAAGAAAAGAGAAGTGCAAATTTCCCTATTTCAATGAATTTTCAAATTACTTGTTATTTACTGAGTTATACTGATACAAAATATGGTGATTTTCGCAGTAGATAAAAGCCATGTTCATGATATTTTTTTTCAAAATCAAAGAAATTGGGAAAATACATAGGGTATAATATATATTCTGTCCGAAACTCAAATCAAAATGTTAATAAATAGCGCCATAAAAAGTCAAACCGTTTACCCCTGCAGCGGGCAACAAAATTCTTGGTATGCATGGCTCTTAAAGCCAGGATTCCTGCTGCTAGGATCATCCCAGAGTTGAAGGTAGTGGGACAATATTCCGCAAGATTCTATTGTTAATTTAATTGAATCAATGAATACTCGAAAGAGAGCCGTAAGTACAGCACGAGGAGGCAATATACGTTATTGAAATTAATAGTTTTTTCGAATTTCATTGTTTAATTTCTCTAAAAATCCCATTTCTTTTCATTATGAAATTATGATTTTTTGACAAGCTGTTTTCATTCAAATCCATAAATTGATAAATACAGGAGAATCTCTTTAAGTCAAGCTAGATTTAAAGATAAACGAATAACCTTTTCAACCATACATTGTACTTATCAATTCTATACATAGTCATTGCAAAAAATGACTACAGTGAAAAGTGTGAGGTGGACCGATTTCATATGCTCGTCAGCATATATTTTTAATTTTTTAGAACTGCAGTTGGCTCATTACTGTTTTTAAACGATTCATCTTTATATCCTATATATCCTATTATACAGAGGTGGATTAACCAATAATTGAAAACATTTTATCACATCGAATTGTAGTCTAATCTTTGCTGAACATTTTTTTTTATTGACCATGACATTTCAATTATTAGGGAAAAATACAGGGTTTAAATAAGGTGGATATCTACTGGCAAATTTAACTTTATTTGCACGAAATTTACAATGATTTTTTTCTTCAGTAACGCATGTCCCATCCACAGGCCTTATGGCAGCCGCCATCCATCTCGTCATGCTTCTGATAAACCTAGGATTTCCCTAGGATCAGCTAAACCGTCTGACGGGAGGGCTAGATTTGCATGTATTTTTTCCCCTAGAGTCGGCTATAAAATCATAAGAGACGAGCCGATACACATGACATTTAAAATAGTTAATGCAAAACTTTCACTTCATAAAATACATATCTTGCATTTTTTTGCAACGGTGTTCCACATTATCTTCACAACTAGTTCTTTGTAATTTTCACAGTTTTCTTTCTTCATATTCCACACCCAATCATTCAGGATTAGGTTTAGTTGCTCTAAACTTGTAGTTTCCAAAAGCTGGTATTCCATATTGACGTATGGGTTTTAACGGTATTGTGCGGTACACTTTTCTCAATCGCCAGATCAATATTAGTCATAGAATCACTTCCAACGAGACACATTTTCACTACATAAGCTGACTAGCACTGTTTAAAAACAATACCTATTACAACATTTATTGACAATAAAATCAGAAAATATGTTTAGCGTCATTTTCTGGTGCCTTAGGAGACCATAAATAATTACTTGTCATCAAAGGTATTGTAACTTTTGGTGATAACAGCTGTCAAGTTTTGCCTCGGGTAAACTCGAAAAAACTGCTAACAGGTGCTGTCATACAGTGTTTCCATCTAGAAACAATTTGTAATTCAAAATTGCGCGTTTGTAATTAGTGGAAATTACGACGAGGGAAATAGTCGGCGATATCGATGCGCTTCCGTCCATAAACGGATTCCCTTTTCGAGACAAACAAAGCTTGAAAGAATGAAACATGAATTTTTCCAGGAGAACTTTCAAACGAACTTGGTAAGAATAAAATGTGAAATGCTGTTGCAGGAAACACGCAAATACTGGAAAAAGATTTATTTACATGCAGCACTGATTATGGCTTTGTGGAAAATGCGAGTTTAATATTTTCAACAAAATCAAAAAGTGACGATTACCATAATTCTATGAACAAAGAGCCATGTGAAAATTGGGTTTTTAGAGAAACTGACACTCATGTTAGAAGAACTGTAATTAGTTATTCCGGATAGTGCATCTTACTATAGCGCATTTGCCGAGAAAATCGAACACTTCTTGCAACACACCGCATTTGCAAGAGTAGCTGCAAGAACGATTTCAGAACAGAGATAACAGCGATTCCTCTCTATAAAGATGAGTGGATCTACCTTATTTTAGGTACTTTATTGTTATTTTTAAAGTAGCTTTGCTCTTAGCTGACTGTTGTTTTTGTTTATTGTATATTTGTGTTGTATTTTTTTCAATTTTCATTTCTACGAGTATATATTTTATATTTTTACTGTTAACAATTATAAGTGTACTGTGTTTTAAGTGTAAGTTTAAGTATACTATTAACAACTTATATCATGCCTTGTATGGCTCACATTTTGATTTAAGGTAGGGATTTATTATGATTTTGGGTTAAGGTGGATTGTAATAATTTAACAAGGAAAGTTTTGGGTAGGTAGGAAATTTAGAGGTACAGGCGTCATCACGGGAAGGGTTAGGATGATTTTGTATATCTTTGTGGAATTTTGGACACAGTCATTGAATTATAAATTTGTTTATTGGAGGGGTAATAATTTCCCAGATCAACGCTGGCATGTTGTTAATGAACTGTTAAATAAATATGGCTACCAAGTATTGAGATTATATCCATGCCATTGCTAATACAACCCTATAGAGACGTCTGGGTCATCTGCAAAACATATTATGACTATCATATCATATTCATACTATTCTCGTTACATACACACAAAGAACGCTGGCACGAACATTATATTTACCAATTTTGCACGTCTGTTGGCCCTCTTATTTATCTTGAAAAATACGTCGTCAGATAATTGTTCTGGAATATACTCTGCGTATCTGGTTTTGCATTTTTTGTGGGAGTCGCATAGTTCCCTGCTCCCCGGCTTCGATCCCGTACATTTTTCATCTTCCACAAGTATCTCCTCGGCGCCGGGCTTGTGGGATTCCTCCACACAATCCACCTCACGCATCCTGACTCCCGATTTCCCTTTGCATGCGTGGCACTTCCCCCATTTTCCAACTTTCCATCTATAAAATTATCATTTAAATTTATCGGAATTAGCGGGGAATTTTATATGAGCAGTCCTCTGAAAAGTTTTATAAATATACTTGCCAATGCAAATATATTATATGAAGGGGGATGAAGTTAGTCCCATTACCGAAATTGCCGGATTCTGGGAAGCGATGGAACCGCGAATTAATAATTTTGCGATTTACAGTTGATTTGCAAACTTTTTAATTTCATTTTGATAAACTGAATTTATGTGGATTAGAATGCCATTTTAATCAAACAAAACCACCCTTAGAAAATGTTATACTTTACTTATTATAATTATCAATGTACGAGGGTCTTCCACAAAGTAAGTTTCCCAATTTTTTAAAATGGAACAAAACTAATGTAAAAATGTAATTATTTTCCCACATAATCAAACACCTTTTTAGATTAGTACCTTTTCCCACAACTAATGCAAAACAAAAGTGAACAATTGCCTATCCTGAATGCGGGACATTTCTATTAAGAGTTTGGAAAATTATTTCAACTGGGGCGGCGCCGGCGGTAATGTTGAGAAGTAATTACATATAATGGGATGTAAATATGGTTCTTGTATTTCTAAAAGATGTTTCAATCCATTTTCAAAAACTCACTTTGTGAACGACCCTCGTACATATACAGTTAATATTACAATTTTGCATATTAGGTATTACGCACATTGTTTAGGATAAATATTCTAACCCTGGTTCCTAAATACTGTGGAGTGATTCATACATAATATCACACCACCATCACAATTGAACGGAACTGCCTATTTGCAATGGATCACAGAATTTCTTAGTGTGCAAATTTGTATACACTCTATAGAAATGGTGAGCAGAACTCATTAGTAACCGAGTCTACCGCTAGGTGCGCCGTAGTACCGTAGGTGCGAGTAGTAGTGGTTCTAAAACCAATAATTGCAATTGTAAGAGACTGAATTTGACAGGAGGAGCTCTAAAAATGATCAAAAATGTATACGAAGGAATATTGGAACGGTATTCTGGAATCACTAAAACTGAGGCAGTTGATATATGCGCTCCGTTGACAAAAGTCTGCGTGAATAGTGTGTTTCGTGCAATTACAGATGAGGAACCCATTGCAAAAAACAAGAAAACGGAAACTCGTGGCAGTTCTCGGAAAGTTCTTTTAAGAACTATGCACGAGATGAATTGTCGTCATATAAAACGAAATCGGAAAAGTTTTCTTATTGAGAAAAAAGAAATTGTTTTATGGCGAAGAAAATATTTGGAAAACATGCGAGATTTTCGGATGTCAGACAGAAAAAATTATTATTTAGACGAGACTTGGGTAAACGAAGGGCATACCGTTTCAAAAGTATGGCAGGACTGCAATATTAGTAATAGAAGACAGGCATTTTTAGAAGGATACTCTAGAGGACTCAAAGCACCATCTGGAAAAGAACGACGGCTGATAATTACGCATATCAGAAGTGCATCAGGATTTCTGGAAAATGGTATAAATGTGTTTGAATAGCTGCGAACAGGAGATTACAATGAAGATATGACGAGTGAAGCCTTTGAAGAGTGGGTTCCTTCCATATTGCCTTCTATAGAACCCGGTGTTGCTTTTGTGATGGATAATGCGCCTTATCACAGCCGGAGGAGATCAGAACAAATGAAAATGGGTATTGATACATTCTAGTGAAAGTGATGTTGTCTTATGTTATTAATAAGGCGTTAATTAATATAATATTCTCTTTATTCAATGTAACATAGTGATCATATGAAAGTGACAGTGATATGATAATAATGTGTGCATGTGGTCATATATAGTGATGAATATTGAATATATAGTGAGTGTTGCAATGTTGATATAATATACTTAATTGTGTTAAAGTTGTGTTATGTGTGATGTGACAGTACGTGATTGGTAATAGCGTAAAATATAATATGTGTGTTAGTTATGATTGATATGGATAGGTAGTGTTATAAATGCAGTGAATGTTAGAAATAGTTTTAGCATGGTGGTAGATGTCGTTAGATAGATTCAGAGGGGCCAGTTGTTTGTTTTTAGAACCATCTAATAACAGTATTTTTCTTAAGATAATCAAAAGTACACTTAAATACAATGTTAATAACTTGGATATTTTATTTAATTTTTTTTTATTCTGCCCCCTCTAAAATGATACGCCTATGGAATTTCGTTCCCCTCGCCCCTCGTGTCCCTGAGCCGTCCATATGCTGATGATGAATTACTCCACACTATTTTGGAACCAGGGTATAATATAATTCTAATTAGGATAAATTCAATACCAGAAATTATTTTTTATCTCAGATTAACATAAGTGTCTCCTAATATGAGTATCCAATTTTATAACATTTTTTATCCAAAATAAATTAATCGTCATAGCGTCATGCACTCTTTGGTGAACGCCGGATGTATCGGGAAGCCTCGGGGCTCCGTCAACATAGAGGGCTGTGCCGCTTCAGTTTAAAAAACAAGACACAACATTATTGGAGGCAAAATAAAGTCTATTAAATTTGATAGTTTTTGGTGGCAGAAATATTCGAATACCTCAACATATAAGCGAGTTACAGTTTAACATTTTTAAACATTTGACAATTTGTGTAGCATCTTAAATAACGTAAATTTTTTAATTGGGACAAATTTTAATCAATTTATTTTTTTCATTACGTTAATGTTAATATTTTTGCGACAAATTATAAATCGAATTAAAGAGAATCATTTACACTATAAAATTAAAAATAGAGTATCATTTTACCACTTTTTGTTTTAAAGCTATTTATGGTTAAATTTTAATTTCTGAATTTCAATTTTTTTCAGTTTTTTTGTTGTAACTTCTGTCTCGACCAATGGAGAGTGTCGGCAAAAATGGTAAATGTTTTATTTGGTTATACCTCGGTATTTGTTTTGTGAACGCTAGACCCACTTATCCGACGTATTACCAGTTGTATGTGAACATCAATTAATAGAATTTGCAACTATATAATAATGAGAATGCAATATTTAATTTGAGCAGGAATAGAAAGCGTACTTACTTAGTTTTGCAGGGCTCCATGTTGCACTGCTTGGTGGTGCCCTCGGGTTGTTCTAGACCGATGCAGAAGTTACCGCTGACCTTTCCGGCCTTATCCTCTACACAATCGTACTTGGCGGTCTGCACGCCACCCCCGCATTTGACCGAGCATTCTGTCCATTCCAGCAACTCCCAGTTATAGTGCGGATCATAAGACAAATCCGTGCTGGGTTCTGCATATTTGTAGCTATAGCCGACATTCTCATCTCGATAGAACACCACCTAATGTGCAAATTACAAATTAAAACGATGTGCAGCTGATGATAATACCTGATGAAAATAATTTGTATTGTTATTTATCAAATGATTTTGCTGAATATTTTTACGTTTTTATAATACTTGGTAGTGACATAAAAAAGCTACTGTGTTCGCCGATTGCTAACATCAGATGTCACTTAACGGATCTTGCTTGATTTGGGAAGAACAATAGATTCTCTTCAGACGGATATTTTTGGAGTTTAAAATTTTCTGACGAAAACAGCGGTACAAAAATTGACACTTTTCGCTTTTACCCGATCAAATTCAAAGTTACTATTCTCTAGAATTTTCCCAGCAAAAAGTATAATAATCAGGAAAACTCCACTCCATTATTCAAAGTAGTAGTACGTGTTAGTCATTTATTGCTAGACATTTCATTAGTGCAATTAACCTGGAAAGAAGGGATCATCTAGATTAGGCCTCGCAGAAGAGACAGCGAAACGGTAAGGAGCTTTAAGAATAAATTATGTATGAGCATCACCGGCTGAGGCAACATATCCTATGTAGAGCCCGACAAGAATGGGCTTACTTAACACACGAGTATCAGGCGGTGGTGTGCGAATACGCCACATAAGCTTTTGGACGAGGTAATTACCCAGTAATACCGCACGGATTTAGTGGCGGGACGTCGGCCTGGGCCCATGGTTAAGGGGTTGGTAACGCGATACGCCATGTAATTATTTTGACGAAAGGTCCTAAGCGATGCTATTAAGTGTAGAATATACGGTTATCCTTTTGCGTTCTTAGGAATGACCATTACGCATCGCAGATAAATTTGTCGACAATTTCGGTAGGGTATTTCAATAAATTTAAATTTATCGGTGAAATTTCAGGTTTGAACTCTTTCAGGTTTTTGCAATAAGGAACCAGCTATCAAAAATGAATTAAGGAGAAAAAAATAATTTTAAAGAAATTGATTTTGAAAAAATTGTGCGTGTTATGTAAAAACTATATGTAATTTTTTAAAATAATAGTTATATTAAAACACAAAGCAAATAATGATTAATGTACAAACTTTTACATTTTTTTTATTAACGTAAGAATAAAAACACTTTCGTTTTAGTTCGTTTTTGGTTCTTTTCAACGAGCTAGGTCACCTGTACCCCTTAACCGAAGCTCCTGCTAATAGACCCTGCTAAGAGAAAAGGCGCGCTTTTAAAGCATTTCAAAGACCCTTATTGTGGTAGAAACGGTGTATACAATCTCCTTCGCCAGTGCGGCATCGATACACGCCCAAAACCCTGGCAAATCCGTAAAAAAACCAAATTAAAAAAATTTTGACGTACATGTCAGTTTCTGACACGGGACCTACAAAAAGGGACACATGCCCCCCTGAAAACAGCACCAAAATTGAAGATGTGTGCAAACTTGCAAATAAGAGACGTATCACTGAGTAAGGTACGTCCTTCACATACCCTTCAACAACCAAGAAACCAAACATCACAGCTACAAAATCAGCTGCGGAAATAAAACCGCAAAACAAGTTTCTAATTGTGGAGTATATTAGATTATAAGGAGCCTGTAGGTATTGTACAATAAAACTACAAAAAAATATTGATTGCTTTTAATGGTACAGTGCCGTTCAATTGAAAGTAAACGATTTTTTAAATTAATGTGAAACAGGCTTTCAGGTAATCAAAACTTGATTGTCAATTTTATTTGTCAGTTTACTAATAATTATTCTATATTTTGAAGTTTTCCTTGTTATTATTATTATTATTATTATGCCGCGCTTAACTGAACCGCAAAAAATGAGAGCTGTGATGTTACTCCAGAACGGATGGTCAATGCAAGCAGTTGCAGATACTTTGAATGTGAGTAAAGGTTGCATTTACAAAATTAAGCAAAAATGGAATGCAGAAGGAACTGTTGAGTACGTCCATAGAGGGGGCCGTCAGAAATTCAGTACTATGGAGGAAGACGAACTCGTCCTTGACCACCTCCGACAGAATCCTTTTGATACAGCAGTGACTGCCTGCCTCTTAACAAATTTTCCTGCTTCGGTGGAAACCGCAAGACGACGTATCAGAGCATCTGAGCTGAAGAATTTTTCGGATGCAAATAAAGTTGATCTGTTGCCACGGCATAAGGAGCAGAGGTTAAACTTTGCCAACCAATTTGTCGGTGTGCCACAGGACTTTTGGGACAACACAATTTTTTCAGATGAAAAAGTTTTTCAATCCTGCTATGATGGCTCTATGCGTGCATACCGCCCAAGAAATTGCCGATATAAAGAGCGCTATATAAATCCTACAGCTCGTAGTGGTCGCTTCACTATCAACGTGTGGGCATGGATATGTTGCCAAGGAGCAGGTGTTACTTGGAGAATCAGAGAGCGTCTTACTGGTCAAAGCTACGCTAGCATTTTGGAATATGTTATGTTACCTTCCGTTTCCATTTTATATCCCGAGAACTTCACTTTCCAGCAGGAAAATATTTTTATTTCCTCTTTCCTTTTTCCATATTTCAATTAAATTTATATTTCAGGATAATTCCTCTATTCACAAATCACGAGTTGTTACTGAATGGCTGAATACAAACCATATTAACACTCTGCCTTGGCCCTCTAAGTCGCCAGATTTAAATCAGATAGAAAATGCATGGGCACAAATGGAATAAGACATGTATAGCAGAAATTTCCGACCAGCGAACGTAGAAGAACTGTGGTTGGCGATTGAAAATGCCTGGGAAAATATTGGCGAGGATTACACCAGGACACTAATATTGTCTATGAGAAATAGGCTTCAAAAAGTTATAAACGCGAATGGTGCTTGGACCAAATATTAATTCATAGTAATTTCCTTAAGTTCTCAGTTAGTTTGTTAATTTAATGGATTTTTTGACAAGAGACGTCCTTACCATATAGATTTTCCTTAACATATACTGTATATAAAATGCTGTCACCCTATAACTGACAGATACTTCAACCTAAAATAATTTTGAATGTGATCTGTTTACAAAGGCCTACTTCACAATGGGAAAATTTCGAAAATTTCTCATAAGAGTCGTTTACTTTCAATTGAACGGCACTGTACCTTTTCAGATACCTACAAATATTTCTTTTTCTACTAAGACTGAAGTGAAGTAAAATAGTTTTACATCAAGCATTCGGTTAACTACTCTCTCCATCGTTATCTTAGGAACGTAATATTTCTATAAATATTTCAAGAGGCAAGCAAACATTTATTAGAGTTAATATTTGTTGGGTTATTTCCTTACAGTCAGTTCTCATACAAAAATGGCTAACTCTTCCACAACAGATACCATAATTTCTGAGAGTGAACTAGAATCAACGATAAAATTTAAAACCAAAAAGGGGTCTATGTGCATTTTTTGTAAAAATGTAGGAGCTTCTGTAGTACATGCAAATGAAAAATGTTTGTGGTAATACAAGTGGACGGTACAGTATATATTTTAAAATTCGAAAATTAGAAGTCTCCACTATCGTGTGGTCATAATCACACGCACCTAATTTTTTTTTCATTAAATATCCCCATGCATTCTCACGGATGGCAAGGTCACGGATGGCATCATAACATTTTCCATTATGCGTACATAGCCGATATAACATAACACATATCCATCTTCCAAAAAACGCCAGGCCCTTGGCAGCTTATCTAAGCCCAAACGTTAATGGAATATCTTCCGCTGTGCTATGTGGGTTTCACATAGGGCTCCGAATTCCTTGTATTCTCCGGTCGGTGTACATGGGACATAACCATCGGAGTAAGAATGAAAACTTTTCTGGTCCGCAAATATAACAATCTCCCAGAAGTTGCCTGGTCTTCCTAAAAATTATCTTGCAAACTCTAACCTCTGTTCTTTATGCCGGCTGGGGAGTTAAGCAACTTTATTTGAGGCCACGTGCAGATGTAGGACTTGACAATCGCGCCCTTTTTTCTCGGACAAAAAAATTCTGTTGATTTGACACATAATCTTTCAATTGAATAAGAAATTTGCATTTTGCAATAAAAAATCGCAACCGCGCTAACGACGGTTTAGGTGCTGCGTGTGCGGAAAGCACCCGTCCTGTACTCTGAAAATTTTACATTGTGGTAGAAATTAAGCCGCCAAAACCATTTTTACCACTTTTGTAATAATTATTCCTGGGGACAATAATTTTTACAAGTTTCGTATACTTTTAGGCTTATTTTTATTATTATAAATTAAATATTTATCTTCCTTTTAGCATTATATTTATGTTAGCTTCATGTCATTTTACACGTAATAAGAGTCCATTTGATCAGTCTATCTACTCTGTAATAAATAACAATTCAAGTAATTTTTTTTTACGAAATCATCTCCAGCATTGACTTAAATGAGCCTAAAGAAATGTAAATCCGTTTTTTTCAAAGCAAATCGAATGGGCTTGCACATGTTGCGGCTAACGGGACTACAATAATAAAAAAACCTGAAGCTATTAACGCTTAAGTAAACAGGATTGACAACCGTTATTATTAATAACTTCCTGTTTTGTGTGTTGCAATAATAATAAGATTAATCTTCCGTCAGATACGAGAGGTTTACGTTGACTATTAAATAATGCATGTAAAAGTGTATGATACTTGCGTATAGAATAATGTCGTCCATAATTGGGCCGTGTATCACGAGTGTCTCTCTCCCGGGCTCCGGGTGGGTATACAGACCGTCCACTCCTGCCCCAAACTGCTTCTCGCCGTCTCTTTCTTCTTGGCTGAAAGGCAAATGAAATGAATTATAGCTGAGAGAACGCCAAATAGAGATATGCTTCGTAAGTCATTTAAAACTAGATTCTACAATATTTTTTAAAGGACCTGCTACCTATAACACAAGACCTACAACAAGTATAGGCTTTTAGATTAAGACTGTTTAAGTTTTGTAATACAACTCAAATTGTACCAATATAGTCCGATCAATCTAGACATAAAAATGAGAGCGAAGGTACATAAATTCGCATCAAGCTGAAAATTGGTAGAATTGTTAAAAATGTGATTATAAATAAAACTTAAAAGTTCCCCATCATTCCCGTGTATGGAAAAAATTTTACTCGAGGTCAAAGGTCAAAAAAATGAGTTTTTCGCGATTTTCAGCGAAACGGTAAGTCTTATCATAAAAATATATCAGACAAAAATTGTAGGTCATCATATTATCTATCAAAAATGTATCAGTGCTTTTTTTTCTACGAGCCACCCTTTCTGGGATATAACGATTCAAAAAGTTGTTCAAGTTGTTATGGGCATAATATGCATGAGTGCGCCACGTATATACATCTCTTATCTAGAGTTGTTTTATATGTTGAAATATTTTTCTATCGGTGATTGTAACTTATACTTAAAATATAAAATATACATAACTATAAGAATATCAGGTCAAATGAAACCCAGTCCCTTACTTCATACGCCAGTGTAACTTCGAGGACAACATCTGTCTCTTGTTCTATTGTGTGCGTGGCTAGGGTCTTACACCTGCTATAATAAATGAAATACCGTTAGTCTTGAGCGACACACTGTAGTGAAATCACGTGTTTATCCTAACCTATATCGTGCTGTTTTGACTTTTATAACAAAAATGTCTGAATATTGTTTTATTTGTGCTAAACTTTTAACTGAAAGTGAAGTTGTTACTGTTGAACGTGGTATGAAGTCATTAATTAATTTTGAGAATTTCTCAAAAATCAGAAATCTGTGATAATACATGAAAATTGTCGTAAAAAATTATACTCGAGTATTCTTCTATTGCTGCAGCTAATAAAAGACAACGTGAAGAACAAGAAGCCAGTGCATCCACAGTAAGTCCTCCTCGTACTAGATCACGTGTCAGTGAATCAGCTTTTTGTTTTAAAGAACTATGCTTATTTTGTGGCCAGAAATTGAATGAAGAGTATGAAAGAAGAAAATCCTTAGATTTTCGCCGTCGAATTAGCCAAGTAAGTACACTTCAATTTAAAGATTCAATTCTGGAAGTAGCTCGGACTCGTGACGATGCTATAGCAACAGCTGTTCTTGCTCGAGTCGCATTTGAATATGATTTAGTTGCTGCTGAAGCTAAGTATCATCGTGATTGCTATAATTCTTTCTTAAAACTTTCCACTGGAACTAAAGTCGGTCGCCCTAAAGACGAAGCTGCGAATCTGGCAATGGAGGAAATATTTACTTACATTGAAAATAGCGATGACTGTCAGTTCACTTTGAACGAATTAAAAAATGTTTGCAAAACTACGACATTAGATTACAGAACGATTAAGCTACGACTCAAACTAAAGTATGGTGAAAAACTTATTATCACTGAGAAATCGGGAGCATCAACATTCATATGCTTAGTGGATAATCATCATGATATTTTGAATCAAGCCTGGTACGAAAAGAAAAAAATTAATCAAATAGAAGAACGATTCAGAGTCCTAGACGCAGCTGCAGCTATTATTCGCGAAGATATTCAAACCGTAGTGTTTGATAATTCTAATTACCCTCCACCAAGTCGCATGTTTGAGGATTTGAATAATGAAATCCCAGAATCATTGACATCTTGTGGAACGAGTGATTTTAAAGAATAAACGATCAAATTTAGATCATATAAAATTAATATGCACAAACATTTGCCATTGTATCATGACTGCTGTTCGACCAAACACCATTTTTTGCAACCGCAAAAAGGGATGCAGTGCTAAATGTGGTTGCAAAAAAGTCGGACTGTTCTGCTCTTTGGCATGTACAAACTGTCAAGGCCGGTCGTGCTCCAATGTTGAATCACTAACAGAAGAGGATTCGTTTGATTCCAACGAGGATACATCACTATTGACGCAATTTACTTGCACGCAGAATGAAGATGAAGAAGAACAAGAAGAAGAAGAACGAAAACAAGAACAAGAACAAGAAGAACGAGAAGAGTTTGACGGTTACAATTCAGACGAATAAAAATCACCACTTTTTTAATTTACATCGCCTTTTATCTTTTACAATATTTACAAATTTCCGTAATTTTGCAATAGTTTTAAATTAAACAGGATCACAACTGACCCGTGGAGTAGGCCTACTGGGGAAACCACGTTAAAAAAAAACGCGCTAAGTACACTACCTCATAGGTGGCGTGGAAACGTGTGCAATTATGCCCATAACAACTTGTACAACTGTTTGAATCGTTATATCCCAGAAAAGGTGGCTCGTAGAAAAAAAGCACTGATACATTTTTGATAGATAATATGATGACCTACAATTTTTGTCTAATATATTTTTATGATAAGACTTACCGTTTCGCTGAAAATCGCGAAAAACTCATTTTTTTGACCTTTGATCTTGAGTAAAATTTTTTCCATACACGGGAATGATGGGGAACTTTTAAGTTTTATTTATAATCACATTTTTAACAATTTTACCAATTTTCAGCTTGATGCGAATTTATGTACCTTCGAATGTCTAGGTTGACCGGACTAGGCGCCAGGGAGTTCAACATAAGTAAATACCGTTTTAGTACACGGAAATTAATCAAATTTATGCGGAATAGAAGAAATTAATTATAATAAGCTGAAATTTCTAGGATAGTTAGCTTATGTGTGTAAGAATGCATATCAAAAAAGTTCCCCCCCTAAGTGGTAAGCTTCATCCCGATCTCGCCCCCTATAAGGACATCGCACTGCTTTTTTTACAATATCTTTTAAATGCTTTAACTTAGGGAAAAAATATCAGTATAGAAAAAGGCTTGTAACAAAATTCTCTACAAAAAAGGTTCTATGGTATGTATCGATTTTTCTATTACTTTTTATGTTATTAAATCGTAAACTGTAGAGTTAAACAAAAATTTAAGCCTCGTTATATTGGATACGGTACTTAATCGAATACAACGCAGCTCGATAATATTTCAAATGATCCGACACAATCCTAACCGCCTAATTCATAATTCAAAAAGTTTTAGATCAGAAACTTTAAGACTACTAAGAGGCCCAAGGTAATATAAAAGCAAGAATCTATAGTTCTAAAGATTTACAGTTGTCAAATGTCCTTAAGAACTCAAGAGAAACAGTTATTTTTGCTCATGCATTAAGTGGTAGTGATACAACTGTCTGCTTCTCTTGGAAAAGGCAAACTCCAAACCTTTATTAACCTCAGAAAGAAATTTACAAGAAGTTGCTCCGTTATCAATTTTAGAGTTAATTTCGTGGTGTGCCTGCAAAAGGGCCGCGGAAAGCGATGCGGATATTTAAAGGTTGGTTTAAAATGTTCGGTTATGTGTATGAACTGTCACCGACAAGGATGCTTTAATGCAGAACGGACCGATGCAATTGAATTTGAGCAAGAAAAAATGCCTTTAGTTGATTAGGCCTCAAGGGGAAACCAAAACGACCGAAAAACTCTGCCTCCTGGGTGGTGTGGAAACGAGTTTGGTTTAGAAATCGCTAATGACTATTTTTGGTTCTTGTTAAATTCTATATAATTTATAAAAAGTAGAGACCGAATGCTACAAAATATTAGTAAGGCTGGATAAATATTGGGATTGGTCATCCAAAAGCGTTTTTGCTACCTACCCCTAAATTTGCCGTCGATTAACATGAAAACCCTTGATAATCTGCAAACGACTCATAGGACATGTTTTATAGAAAATTTTTATCTGAATATTTTTTAATACATCTATTTTTGTCATAGAATATTACATTTTCAAGATGTTAGTGAAAAACCAACGCGGTGTCATTATAAGCTCACCAGTTAGGGATGTAAACTGTTTTTGATTTTTATTAAGGACATTTTTTTTTTATTACCTAACAGATGCATACTGTTTGCTGACGATACTTTGATAATATTACGAAATATATTTCAGTTAAATATATTTTTATATCAATGAATAATTTTTGTAATGCTAATTGAATAATAATTGACGATGAACTGACATGTCACAAAAATTAGATGTACACAACTAGATTTTAACAAAGATACGATATAAGACTTGTTCTATTTTTTTGGGCACTACTGTACTGCCGTACAACGGATAAACACCGTATGTAGCAATTTTATCAAAATTAAGATTTTAATGTTTTTGAATTGTCTATTTTGAATTTTTTGAATTTTTTGAATTTGAATTTTTTTAGATTTTTCTTTAACTTGGAAAAGCAAAAAAAGTACTTTGAAATTAGTTCAATTGAACGTTTAAAAAAATGCGTACTACATTAGTATAAGTAACAATATAATTTTCTTGGCTCCTAAAAAATCCTAAAATCCATGAAATTTGAATGATCCCGCCTGAATTTTCATTTCAAATAAGGTGGATGCAACGTTACTCTATCTATTAAATGACTATAACTGAAACGAGTTAGCAAACTCGTATGGCGAGAGAACCAAAAATTTTGTTATACAATTCAATTAAATTCAATTTGAAGGAAGACAAAGGTACAAACGTAACTGAACTAAAGTTAACGTACAATTAATCTCACTACTATGTTGCCTGAGACTCAAAGTTACGCTGATTACACCCATCCGGCAATTGTTTTTGTTGTGGTCAGCTAGACAGATGAATCTCGTGCAGTCTTGTGCGACAATATTCGGGGAGTGTATTTGCATATCTAATTATACTGTGGTAATACTTATCATCAACGCTGGTAACTAGCAGTTTTTCTTTTGATCTCGACTCTTATATATCTCGATGACTTATAAAATGTCATCATCTCAACGGTCTCTCTTATGGCTTATTCATAGTACGAAGGGCCCTCGAGAAGCTAGTCAAATAGGGCAAATTATATTTTTCATAATTTGCAAATTTAAGCGCGCATATCTCGGAAATTAAATATGATAGCGAAAAAAATTAGGGAATCAACCTTGTCACTCATTTTGTCAGCTTTAATTTTGTAAAAGAAAAGGCCATATCAGTAGGATGTATAGTTTCAGAGATAGAAGCGAATAATATTTTTTATAGTGATAGCACGAGTATTATATAACTTTGTACTTAAGCAGTGTTTGGTTCACACTCTAAGATTAAAGAGAACATTTTCAAACCTTTCTGTTACTTCAACGATTTTGCGCAGAATTTTGGATATATTTAGTACTAAACTTTTCTGATCACGGCCAATTTTTGATATTTAAAAAGAAATTGAAGTATATTTTCCTCGTTTAAAAATCAGTAAAATATAACTTGGACTTATGATTAGTCAAATGTGTCAAGTAAATATATTTGTTTCATCAAAGTTAATGGATAAAACCTCTTCATCAAACCATGTTTTGATTTATTTTAAATTGATTTCAATTGTTTCTCTTGCATATTTCCAAGTATCAGCTGTACTGGATGTCAGTGGCATCGGCAAATGAAGATTTTTGCCCCTAGATTAATTTTAATTTAGGTTTATAAAACTGCGGACGGGACTGGACCAAGGACGGTGCCTTGGGGGATATCAAATTCTAGCAATAGTCTAGCGTAACAAATATCTCTAATTTGTTTTATCAAAGCTAATGGATAAAGTCTTCAAATCAAATCAAATCATGTTTTGATATATTTTAAATCTATTTCAGCTGTTTCTTCTGCATCTTTCCAAGTGTCAGCTGTGTATTAGATGCCAGTGTCATCAGTAAATGAGGATATATTACCGTTAGATTTATTTTAGTTTAGGAACACTGTGGACAGAAATGGTGCTCACGGTGCCTTGATGGACACTACCTACTATTAGTCTAGAGTAGAGCGTTCTACTAGTACTAAGATCTCCAATTTTGATGTTGATTTTCGAATTGTTTTTATAGCTAACAGGTTTTATGTAGGTAAATCGGTTGCCATCTCCCTGAAACCAAGCTTCGAGAACTAATAGCAGCTTCTCATGGCTGACCTTGTTAAAGGTTCTGATTAGGTCAGGAGGAGGGAAGAAAGAACTGCTCTATTATTATCAAAACCTACATTATTAGTAAGATAAGTTATTGCATTTTTGGTTGGTATCTCACGTCGGAAACCGAATGCTTTCCAGGCATTATTTTGTAATGCTCTAAATGAGATATAGGTACCTACTTTCTTTTTCATAATTCATTATTTTCAGTTTTCATAATTTCAACAATTTTATTAAAGTTTATGACAAGCGATATAAGGCGATAATTAAAAACTAATTTACGATCTCCTTTATTGTAAAGGGGTGTAATCACCCCCATTTTAAAGGATATAAAAAATATCCTTGCTGAAAAATTTTACTTACATTTTCAGATCAAAGGATTGATGCAATCTAATATAATCTTGTAAATGTAGCAACAAAGACATTGCAAATTATTATTATAATCCGCCATGTCTTTGTTGTGAGATCATGTCCTGTAGTCCAGTCAAAAAAAGAGGTGTAGAGTGATAGAGTGTAGAGTCCAGGGTGCTTAGGGATAGAACATACTGAAAGTTTTGAGATAGTGAGAAGTTTTCCAATAGAACATATTGGATAGAAAATGGAAAGTTTTGCCTATGACTTTTAGTATGTTAAATCCCTAAGCACCTTCTTCTGCTCACGCACTCTACATTTTTGGGCCATTCGTTGACGGATCTAGTGGTGAATATTGGCGTCTGAGCATTTTTCAGATATTCCTAAATATTTCACTACTTACTGCCCTCCGTTCAAGTAGAACTTCTTCTCCGTCTTGTCAGTAACGGCCAGTGTATTCATAGACGGTGATAATTCATCAATTTGAATATTTCTGCTTCCCGCTGGTATTGTAGCTACTTTCTTGTAATCTGAAACAATTTCCAGTACTTAAGTTAATGCAACCTTTCATTTTTCTACAGGAAAAGTATAACACATAAACCATACAGATAGCCTCTTACAGTTAAAAAAAAAGTAACACGAATATAAGAATTGTCAAAGGCGTCAAATACCCGTCAAAGTTAGGTAGACATGTTAGTGAAATTTTCTCCTGGGTATTAAAAGACTGTTTTTATTATTCTTATTATTAATGATAGAATACACCTACCTCTTTAAAAAAATAATCGTAAAAATAACTTAAAATTACTTCACATTAAAAGATAAAAATTCTTTGGAAAAAACTACATGTTGTTTATACCAAATTCTATGTAAACAATATGGAAGATTTATTGTCCTAAATATGCAACCCTCTTCGAGTAGAGCACAAACTGCCCCATGCGTTCAAAGGCGTGAAATTGCATTAACGTGGAAACGTACTTAAACCGTTAAGTCTCATTTATATCCACTTAACGTAACGTAACGTACGAAAAATTAGGAATTAAGAAAAAATGAATGTATACTAAACTTATGGGAACGTTCTTTCATTTAAAATAATAAGAAAATTAAGGTAACATACGTGAAATACATTTTTTTTAGTATATGCAAATATTGCGGCAGACATAATTTCATTAATTTTGGCTAGGACTTCGAACAAAAAACCGTTGGAAAGCTCAATTGCTCAGGAAAATGATACTTGTAATCGCAATCAGAGTAATGGTTCAGTCTAAGACGCTCGGAACGTTCGAACGCAGCCAAAACTGGGTCCGCGTAACCTTGAGCTAAAAAGTGCCTCTCTATTTGAGCCTGCCTTTCAAAAACTATAAATGCTAGATATATGCTTTCCCGTAGTTATCGGGAGAAAAACTCAAAATTTACTATTTTATTAATAATACCTGTTTGTTGTCAGACTAACGGTTTAAGCTCTGCGTTTCGACGTAGGTGCAATTTCACCTCTTTGAACCCCTGGGGTAGTTTGTGCTCCACCAGGAGAGGGAGCTCTAAAAAACATTCTAATCAAATAGGACACAAATTTAACCCTTTTTTAATCCTATCAATTACATTGACCTTATGATGACCCATCTTTGATGAAATTATAATAGCATGAGGATATTAGATGAGACGCACAACTTAACATCACTTCGTGGTCAAGGACAACGGTAAGCCCTCGCCGATTTATTTTTTTTGGCGTAAAATACAATAATGTGCATCCTACCAAAGTTTCCATATAATATATTATTAGCTCAAAGATGCTACAAAAAAGGTAAATCAAGATAAATAAGGGTGTTGACGTTTAAAATCAATTCGACGGTACGCGGATATAAATTCGATAGAATGGCGAAGGCGCCAATGCAATAAATACTTCTATAATACGGAAGATATTAAAATACGGACCATTTATTTTAGAAGACGTTTAGGGAATTTCCACTGATGCGCCTTAAGTCCCTTTATTGGAGTGAATATTATTTTACAGCCACATCTCAAGGCAGAATAGAATTACATTTAATTAAATATACATCTGCTACCCCGTAGAAAATATATTCGCATTCTTAATATCCATATCATCAACATAACATAATTAGACAAAAAATACTTAACAAGTTCAATGAAAGTTTATAAATTATGTCAAAGTTTTTAAAGTATTATTTTGCTTATTATTATATACTTCCCATTAGAGATTTGCCAGGAAAGACAATTCAACATGAAATGCAAACTGTAGTCACAAGAATAAATATACTAACCAGAAGGATATCTCTCATCACGTGATCGCCGGCGCCTGGGGACCTTGGACGGCAACTAACCCTAAATCTAATACGAAATATGCCAGTGAAGTCGGTGGTGTCGCTAGTTTACGGGTGGCGCCACACTGGGTTATAAACAATATAAAACTGATCGAAAATCAAAATATCAAGTCTGCGCTGGTTTTTAGAAATACTCATAAATGACAAGTCGACACAATACTTGTTTACTCTGCGTTATCAAACATTTGTTTATCTGTATTATTTGGCTGCCATTTTACGTCAAAGATAAGACTTTGAGCAAATCTTAAATAAATCCTGAATTTTTATGTGTAAATTCATCATTTAGATTGGATACCTTGTCCTTTTTACATGCAAACTGGGCTCGCATTAAGAGGGATGAGCAACCTGCAAGTGTGTATTTTAACATATTATATTAATTTTCAAAAAGCGATCTTTATAAGTAATAGTCTTTTAAATTTAATATAAGAGGCTTCAACAATCATGTAAAAACACAACGTATTACTTGAACAGAGAGGTTTTGTTATCTATTTTCATGAATTCAAGTTTCTATATACTTATTACTCAGTAAACATCCAGCTTTTTGATGGTAAAAAAACTGGCTGCTACTTTTTGCTTCTGTTGGCCAAAATAGAAAACAACTGCTCCAGTGTTGTGACTATGAAACTGAAATCCGTCAATCAGGGTGTTTAAAAAGACGCGGCAATATTTAAGAGCGTGATTTCTAAGGTCATTTTATGAAAAAAATTTCCCATAAATATAGGTCCAGAAGTGCATAGTTTCCAAGATACAGGGTGTTAAAATGTTATCTTTATTTTCGTTTTTTCTTTATAATTTTCTAAATAATACAGTATATTGTTGAAATTTGGTATTTATAGGTTTTTTATATTAGAAATTTTACGTTTATATTAATTTAGCTCTAACCTGTAGGGGGCGCCACCAACATGACTTTTTAGAAGTAAACATTCAGCTTTTTTTTGGTGAAAAAATTAGCCCTATATAATGCAGTTCATCCTTCAAAATATTAAATTTTTACTTATTATATGATCCGCTTTTAATATAAAACGTTTTGAAGAAATATCTGATTAAAAAACAATTTCGATCAGAAATGAATATCATATACCCCACTGTATGGCGGTACAATTGGAGCGCACTTTACTGTGTTATAGGCCACCTGCGAATTTTACTTCAGCGTTTCTAGTAAGTTCTTGCTAGTTAATTTGCAATTTGACAGAATAGACGTTATGTAGATTATAATTATTATGTACTCTTAAATTATTAAATTGTCCCCGCTGCGGTATGGATAAACGTTCATCACACTCTGGAAACAATTGTTATGTTGTGGGCTGTAAAAATAATTACGGAAATACTGACGACTCTGTGAAATTTTACAGTTTTCCTAGCAGACCCCATGAAAGGACAAGACGAGATATTTGGTCAAGTAAAGTGAAGAGAAACTACATTTTATTACTCACATTTTTATAGAGTTGCTAAACAAAAGTGGGAACCAACGTTAAACTAGCTTGTCAAACGTCAATCTAGTTTGTTGTCTAGTGAAAACTTGTATGATTCACCGAGGGAGGCGCTCGCGATCAATATTTACAGGTCGCCTATTTTACGTACTTTTATAGGTTACATCTGCAAACATATCTCCTTTTGTTGCGAAAATATTACTCTCTTCTTAGTATCTCCTTTTGTTGCGAAAATATTACTCTCTTCTTAATAATTTAAACATTATTTGTAATTTTCTGAAATAACACGAACGTACAGGAGGAGACGCCTATGGAGAACAGACGCTCCCTAAGACTGAAGGTCACGCGCTGGCAGCATAGACATCAAAGGGATTTGGTGAAATATATCTTTCTGGTTAGTATATTTATTCTGTAGGTATATCCATCACATTTCATTACATAAAAAAATACCAACTATATGTATTTTTTACAAGTAATACGACGCAATTTCGAAGAAATTCATATGTAGGTATATCAACCATATTTCGTTACATTAAAAAAATACCAACTCTAGTTACACGAAATGCAAAAACTCAGCTGGGTAGTTGCTCAATATATTGTCCTTCAGCAATTTTAGGTCACTAAAAGTGGTAGAAATTTTTTTAAAAGTAATTCACAATACTTCTATTCGAAAAAGTATATGCTTAACATGGTTTGCTGCAGTAGGTGGCTGTGATAATTAATATATTAAATTAATGATAGTTTAATATATTTAACAATTTAATCAAAGATTTAGAGCAGGATGTGTCAAATATAATTTGCTAATAAACAATTAAACAAATAGTGCAATTTGTTTACTATGTAAAATTAAACTTTAGGTATAGGGAATAATAAATAAAAATGTTAATTCCTAAAAATGACATTATTGACAAGTACCACTAAATAATGGATTTAACGAAAGTAGGTAAGATGGCTAAGATGGCAATCTGAAAGTCATATATATGCTTTCCTTCTCAACTGTCTCTGAAATAATTCCAAAACAAACTATAAAATCTAAGTTAATATTTTAAATGTCACAACTATCTCGCCGTCGTGTAGTGGCCTTCATAATAATGCTAAGGAGAGATAGAATGATTTCAGAGATAGAATGATTTCAAAAAATTTCCATATAACTATCACCTCGCCTCGAAAAAATTTTGGTAGGTAAATAAAGGCATCTTATTAGTTTTGAAGTAGAAGTTTGAAATTTTCAATTATATAATATTAGTATTTCAATATGTTAATTTTATGTAAAAAATATTGTAATATTTTCATGATAAAAAATAATATGCAGGTAATAATATTAAATTGTCATTTTGTACTAAGAACATTGATTTACAACTTTTTAATGCCGCTCATCTTTTGCGCCCTTGTTCGGAAAAGTCTAACTTTTCCTAACAACTCAAATTAATGGAATTTCATTCAACTTTCAGGGGAGAAGGCCCTATACCTATACACGGATCGTTTTGACGCTGTCAACTGCCAGGCAATGAAATACGAAATTTAAAAATAACAAGCTATTGCGTTTTTGTAATTTATTTGGATTCGATTCAATTAATATTTTGTATTTTGAGCTACAACAGCACTGCCTAATACGTGTTGGCTATCCATAGCAGTTTCAGAAATTACTGTGCAAGATTCTTACGCACTTTCCTATTAGCGGAAAGTTGTTAAATGCTTTTATATATCTTTTAGTTTCCATATCCATTTCCATATCTTAAAATACCATTTTTATGCACAAAGAAATTATCTACAAATGGTATTAAATACACCAATGGAAATCCCTAAAGAAGTTATATTTAAACGGATCTCAATCCTTTTAAAATATGTTAAGTGGTAAAATAGGGGAACATATTATAATAGGAGAGAAAATTTGAAAATATTATGGCAATTCTAGAGCCACCTCACTAGCTAATGAAAAGTTAATTATAGTCGACTTACCTCGAGCACCCGTGTCCCTATAAACCTCCTCAACTACTTTACATTGCGTTCCGTCTCCATTGCAGATACCACATATGTCCTCCACGGCGTCAGAGTCCACTTGGTTGTCACATCCCACTCTCTGCAAGAAGCCAATTAGGTGAAATAATTAAGTCCATTATAATTAGTGAGAACATCTGGGCGATTCTAAACTGCACAAAGAAAGAATTTAAAAAGTCCAAAACTAAGAAAATAACACTTTTTATTAGTGATATATTTTAACTTTCTGTTAATGACACCGGGTGTCACAGGATCATGGAACGCCCCCATTTCTCCTTTAGTTTTGAAGATAAATGATTGAAATTGGCGATACTGTACATATAACAAGTAATACTTTTTTACATACAAGTGACAATCTTTCACTTTTTAAATGGAACACCTTGTATGTTATAACATATTTGTATTGCGCATAATATTCTGAATTCAATGATATGATATAATTGACATGTCAAAACGTTAATATTTTTTATACTTTAATATTTAGATTTCCATTTAAGTGTGCCACGATTTTGGTTCTGATTAATTCTAATTGACCCATGTTATGCTAGAGACACCGAAATCCCATCAAAAATAATAATTTACGTTATTTATGAGCAAATAAAGTTCATCAAAATGGTTCAATTAAATTTCGTAATTTAGAATAAAGAAAATAAAATAAAAAAAGATAAAATTAGTAGACATTCCGAGGAATTGTCCGGTGGGATGTCCTCCAAGGTCACTTGATTTGGCATCCCTTGATTTCTTTACTTAGGGCCATATTAATATTTTTATCTAATTTCTTTTCTATATTTTTCTTTATGTTTTTTTATTTATTTTAAATTACGAAATTACATTTGAAACAATTTGATGAACTTTGCTTTGCTCATCACGGAAATTAGTATTTTTGATGAGGTTTCGTTGTATTTAGCATTTGGTAAACCTTTTAGTATTTCAAGAAAAACACGTAACAGACGTAAGTTGAAAACGAATGATAGCAGAGGTAACACGAGATCTACCATGACCGGCCCGTCTGGAATGTTCTCCTGTTTCCGCGTACCTTTGAATTGCTCTCGCTATAGTTGTGTGAGACACTCCCAACCTTCCCGCTATGCGGTTGTAACTCCACCCTTCACCATGTAATGTAGCTGCCTCAACACATTCATCACGAGTTAAATTTCTGGTTTGGCGTTTATTGCTGGACTGTCAACAAAAAAACTAATGACACAGTTGTCAGTTTATGACGTGTAATCTTCGATTTCCATAGCTAGCTAGCATTGCTAACTGTTTGAGTTGTCCGATAAATGCATTTCATGTGAATAAAAGCATATGGTGTTTCAAAACGGTGTATTTCATGAAGTAACAGAGATAAACAAATGAATAAAAAAAGAAAATGTAGAAAAAATATGAGGCTTTAAATTGGCTATAATTGCAACAACTTGCAATACCTTGTATAGCCCACAGGACGTTTTGAAATTTCGGAAAAAAACATAACATTTTTATAGCACCTGGTATAATATCAAAATCATTCGTTTTACCAAAACAACTAAGACATTGATATTCCTAAGAGAAAAACCTACAATTTGAAAAAAAAATCGACCAAAACGAACAAAAATTGTCGAAAATACATAACGTCAAATTTGAGTTAACTTTTTGGTTGTGCGTTAAATAAGTTGCGCAGTGTATATATATATATATATATATATCAATATGTACAAGTATTAACACATTTTATTTACTTTTTTATAAATACTTGGCCTGGCAACCCATGTGCAACATAGAAATGCAATATGTAAACATTAATGCTGAAATGAATGACAATGTAATATCATCGTAACTACTATATTACTAAAAGCTGATTAAAATCACATTAAGTGTAAACTAATATCAAGATCACCTTATGTTCAAACTTATTTTTGTTTATTTATTTCCTTTTATAATCTTGAACAGTACATTTACAGTAGGTGGAACATAATATAAGTAGGGCATTTCGACAGGGGCATCCTTTTGTGGCACAGGTTTTGCAAGAACATACACGTGTGTAAGTTCGGTGGAAAAACTATTTAAAAAGTTTACAGGTTTCAGAACTCCATTAACTTCTTCCCATTTAAAGCTACGGGGATCTTACTCTACGTAGGCAGGATTAAAACATTTAAACAATTCTTAATTTCATAAAACGCCCTTTTAACGTGACCTTAAATGAAGTAAGATGTCGGCGGAAGATCAGTAAGAGGGACCGATCTCTTGAGAGTTCACTGTACCGCAAATCGTATCAATTTTTCACAGTCGGAACTCCTTTTCCAGACACACCCAAGATATTTTACAACTTTTTCAAAATCGTGTGAAATTTTGTTAGACATGTAGACATTGAAACAGAAGTTAGACAGAAGACATTGTAAATAAATATTGGGAACGTGAAGTACGTTACGATACTTCTATTAAATAGTTCACTTGTTTTATTAAATTCACAAAATAAACGTTGTCTATATTTTGCAGTAGATGTGGTTTTCCAGACGGCAGGTTCCTCATTCACTTTTTCATTTTCTTTTACGAACAGTGGTGCGTTTATGCTCTAGCTTTTCATTTGTGTTCGGCACTGGAACGACTGTCTATATTCAGTGAAACATTTCAATGCCGTCAAATTATACCCGCTTAGCAGGCAGCAATAAAAATAACGTTACTGTTATTGATTGAAGTACTTGGTGTTGACCGTCTCCTTTAGTTATAAATTATCTTTAAAACTAAAGGAGACAAGGGGGATGTACCATGATCCTGTTTCATCCGGTATATAGATTAGTATTTAAATCATTCCTCATATCCTGAATAATATGTATATTTAATAAGTCACATGTATATCAATGCATTTATCAATTATATGTTATTAAATATGTCTATGGTACATAGGGATAAAATATACATTCCTTCTATTTGTTCCCTACTTGACGTACAACGTAATATCGCCCGATATATTGAATTTCTACTATCCATGCGGAAGTAAGGCAAGGTAAGTTTACTCAGAATTGAATTCGAATCACTTTTATCTGTTGTAGTAAATAAGATGACAATATGGGAAATGGGTTTTCTTATGTTGGCCTCGTACAGTTTACTCAGACGGCAATGCTTACATGCTGAACTTTTACAATATATTACTCTATTGGCATATGTTTTTACAGAAAACCTACCGTATATCTTTAAAGGAATTAGTTTCGCAAGTAATGAGATTAAACTTGGTTTCTGTTTTTCCCCCATCCACTAGAGTTCAATACATGTTGTATTAGATAAACGATGTTTTCGTGCTTTCTTTTAAACCCACATTAATAGTGTGTTAATCAGTGAAAAGCCCATTTAGCTTAGTCAATAATGTATCTTTACGGACTGTAAAACTCTTAATTTGTATTCAGATATTCGCTAGGATATTTACCCGACATACGCCGCTGATGCACATGTTCCTAGTGCCCGGCTTACAAGGAGTTCCATCTTTCACTCTGGGCTGTAGCTTGGCGAATGCACGTTCCTCATTAACACAGTATAGAACGCAAGGCTCATCTGTAAATGTTAATTACACGAATAAGTTACCTACGTCGAAAATATAACTAATAAAGAATTTAGTTGCAGATAAACTTGGTTAGGTTAGGTTAGGTTAGGTTAGGTTAGGTTAGGTTAGGTTAGGTTAGGTTAGGTTAGGTTAGGTTAAATGTCGCATCTTCGTTGCTGAAGGGGCTAGATAGGTGATTCAAAAAAGAGAATATTGAAAAAAGAATGGCAAACACCGTGACCAACCTAATAATTCAATACAAATAAAATTTCACTCCACAGCGACAATCAAATTTCGTGTCAAAATCATAATCGGTTTTTAAAGGCTGTACATATTAAAAAATACATTTTTTATGGAAAGCCAATTACAAAATAGTCATCCGCAAGAATCGCCCTTTCAAACAAAAAAAAATTATCAAAATCGATAGGCTGGTTTAGAAGTTATTGAACATCAAATTTGGGACAAAATCTTGGTGCGCCACTTTTTATGTCCGTCAGTGTATAAGAAGGTATGATGTTACGAGACTTCTGCACTCACCTTTTTGCATAAACGTTTTCCATGTGTGAAGTTTCCCATTGAATGGCTCTTTATTTTGTTCCGTGCATTGGACTTCCCGAAAACCGGTACTTCCAGGAGGGCAAGGCTGTAAATTATAAACATAATAAAAACTGCTACTAATATCAAATTTTATAAGGAAACTGAGTAATGACATATTCCATGGTTAGCTATAACGATAATACATTTTCAATGATAATTATTTTATTAAAAGTGCTTCCCAAAAGAGCCACCGAACTCGATAAACTACAACTTTTCTGTTAACCATTTCAGGCATCCCTCGTTTTTGCATTTGTCCACATTGCTTTGTCCACATTTGTCCCATTATCCACATAACAACACGCAAAACAAAATCTCATAAACAAGCTACTGCGGAGCAGCAATAAAACTATTTTTTATTGTTAGGCACATTATTTTCATTGAAAAAGCACAGCACAGGCTTTCAAGAAAATTCTATGGCAAAAAACTTCTATTATAACCATCACTATTATAATAAGAGCTAGTGCCTGAAATTAATTTGAATATCAGATCTTATGTAGTTTTCTAACTAGGTATTTACAGTTAACCAAAATAAATGCATATATTTGCCTCCTAACTACAAAATCCCAACCTTATACTCATATTAAGGTAATTTTATATTAAATTAAATTAAATATATTAAGGAAATTGGCAAATATCTCGTATCTAGAAAGGATTGAACAATTTCAAATATGTTTTGTTTTTCTTCTATCCGTTTTTCATATTTTAATAATATCATGATATACGAGTGGGTATATGGTCAATTGTAAAAATGTACAGTTCCATTTTCATATTTTCAAGTTGTGCCAATTTAATCTTCAAACTATCGATTAAAGAACGAACATTTTTACTGTTATTATGCATCATAATATTGTTTATGAAAGGAAAACAGGGATAGCACTTAAGAAACATAACAAGCACTACTAGCCAAAGTGGCTTCGCCCTAGAAACCCTTATCGCCTCGGTCATTAACCGATATAATCCCTACGTCTCTGACGCAGTCTACATCCAAATGCCATTCAAACATTCCTAACTTACCTACATTTATAACACGCGAATCAGTAAAATCAAGCCCTGGCAATCTTCAGTATTCAATTGTTATGTAAAAAAATACAGGACTGTCTACAAAAAGAGCCAAAGATAATAAAAAAAAACTTAAATTAGTCTTAAGAAAATTGTGATATTTCATACTAACTATAATACAGAATTAAAAAACACAATTTCTTATTCCGCCACAACTCCTCTACAGAAAATATCAAACAACCACAAGAAGGTAAAAACTGTTCTAGAACAAAAGAAAGTTTGGCTATAGCACTTGAATTATGGATCTGCGATATTTTCTACTAATTACTTTTCTCACTAGTGGTGATGGAAAGCAATTATTGTTACTAAACGTGAACGTGTAGTAACACGTTCACGTTAAATATAATTTTTGAGCGCTTAATTGAAAGTTCATTTGCATTTGGTCATTTATTGCACATATCTCGGCCAGATACAAAATATCACTTAAAATATAGTCAACATTTTTACAATAAAAATCGCGTATAATTTTGGTTTCGTTCCATACGTCTATGTATTATTTTTTTCCATAAATGTTATATCTCTTTAAATGACATCTTAATGAGTGCGTACGTATTAATGTTTTTCTTTCTTTCAGCTCCCCGCTGTAATCAACCCCCGCTGAAAATTTTGCACGGTCTCTACGAGTAATAGAAAATCACTTACTTACATTCATGTTGCAGATTTTCACTTTTTTCCTCTCTCCCAGACAATATCTTCCTTTAAATTGCGGCAGGGGACTGTCGCAATCCCTCTCAGAAATGGAAACACCGCCTCCACATGACCTGGAGCAAGTCGACCATGTACCCCATGATCCCCAACCTCCATTGATAGCTTCCGGTCGTTCTCCGATTTCCACGCATTTCTTACGGAAGCACCACTATGAAACAAAATATTTTATTAAAAATATTAGTACGGGAGATAGACACTTTTTGGTAAGTCATGTGATCCAGTCCGAATTTTGAACTGACCGTCAGACTGCGAGACCGCGAGGGGTGGTCTTGTGGGAGTCTGGGAAAGTTGTTGTATAAAATTTTCTACGAAATCATTTGATCCACGATGAAAATTCAAGTAAAACTACTTTTCCTAGCTCTATGCTAGAAAATATTGATTTACATATACAATAGAATTCTGAAGCATTTGAAGAGCATTTTCTTATGTATTAATTCTTATTTAGAAAATTCGTTTTAAGAGATTTTACAAGATTTTATGCATTTTAAAGTTTAACATCTTCGGCATAACTGTATGCCTAATGCTTTTATATATAATACGTTCAAATAGAACAAATATAAATAGTAGAATAGGTATGTGTTTTCTGTGAATTTCAGTTCCGTCAAAAAATAATGTCGTAAAATGTCACTGAAAGTGTTGAAGTATTAATATTTTAAATTCAAGTATAAATGACCAATAAATCACATCGTACATCGCTCTGAAGATCCTCAATGAAGGTGAAAGAACTTGTACAACTTCTACGTGGTTGGTTTCCGTATATATATCCAGATATACAACCAGTAACCAGCCTTGCTTATTATTCATCTATATATCAAAGAAAATAGTTAAAGATAGATAGATAAAGGCACGAGTGACCGTAGAATGGATGCCCAACTACTAAATGGAGCATAAACTACTATCAGACATATGATTGCAAAGTGCACGGTGATTCGCTACAATCTATTTTCAGTAATACTCGTAACTGATTTAAAATTAATACGAAAATTAAAAAGAGCATATCAGTAACCTCGACATATATCACGTAATGATTTATCAAATATTTAATTATAATAAAGTATGTCTAAATTCATAAATATTGCCATGCAAACACAACCAACATGTAGTCAACGAGATTAAAATGAGCTGTTGGCCTCAAAAAGAAGAACGCATCTCATACAGTCAGGGAGGTAGTTCAAAATGGAGGCATCAGACTTTTGAAGGGCATCAGACTTAGTTACTTAGGGCATTAGATAAGTTATATCGCAAAGTATAAAAGTGTGTATGGGTAAAAAACCACCGGCATCAAGTGAATCCCAGGTAGGTAAGATCTATAATATCAAGGACCAAATAAAATATAATCAAGATATATACATAACATAAGTAACAGTGTTCCATATAAGTTCTTATATAATTCTAAAGATAATTAGTTGCTGTCCCATTGCTGAAGGTAGTTGTTACCTGTTTCATTCAAAACGAGGCTGTAGGAGTTTTGTACGAGAGGTACGAGGTGCTGTATTGCTGTATTCCATTGCCAGAGGATCAACAAGTGTAGTGTTTATTTTGTTCGCGAGTGTGAGTGAGCTCAAAGGTTATAAGGATTAACATATTAGTAAAGGTTATAACCAAAATACTTTATTGATATATTTTCTCGTTGAAAATTTTGCACAATATTTTTTTGTTCGCTCAGGATTTTTATATGTCAATTTATAGTTACTAAAATATTAGCTCAGGTAGTTTTAAGAGATTTTTTCATTGCAAGTGTTATTGTAAAACACCCTTATTATGAAATCATGTGATTATATACATGATTTCATAATAAATATTACTATCATTTTAAAATTCAATATAATATTTTCTTCCAATCCAATTGCTAAGATTTTTCAACAGATGTTTTCAATCATACCAAACAATAATTTTAAACTAACTAACTCAAGTCTATTTTGAAATCCCCATGGGACAGGTGTTTCATTGCTCTAGTATACATACAGTGATTAATTAAGCTATCAAATTTCGATCAATATTCCCTAAATTAATGCTGTAAATATTTCAATCAAACAAAAACCAAAATTCTTCATTTCGTTAATGAAGTGTGAATAACATAAACAAAGATTCCAGGATACTTAAATTCACCAAAATAAGTATGGTCTCAACTAATTTCTAATAATAAGTATAAGCATCTTAATCTAAAATTAATAATCTAAAATATCCACAATACCCACAATATTATTTTAAGTTTTCTATTATAAATTTAAAATAATACAAATTAATAATATTTATTAATATAATAGTTCACCAACTTAGGGTATAGTCATCGCAATAATTTGTTATAAAAATTATTTACAAAAAAATATTCATCTTATTACAATTTAACGATCTCAACTTGTAGCTATATACACAATCATGACAATATATATATATATATATATATATATATATATATATATATATATATATATATATATATATATATATATATATATATATATATATATATATATATATATATATATATATATATATATATATATGTTTGTTAGAACAGTGGTGACCAAGGAGTGAAAAGATCCTAATTATTCCGTTACCTTATTCTCCCCGCATTTCGTGCCATCTGCCGGAGGCTCCTCGCTGCCCATACATTGCGTAGGAGTCGCCTTGCATAGCAACATTTCGCAAAATGTGTCCGGATTCATTAAGCATACGGTTGATCCCGGGTAATATAAGTTACATTGTTCATCGGCATCGTATACGGTTCCTGGTAAGGCGTTCTTGAATTGATACAAGGATGTTTGGGGTTCGTCGTTCAGGCAATCTCCAAGTCCATTCCTACAGGGGCCCAAATAATACACATATTTGTAAAATTAAGTGACAAGCTGTCACACCGTTAAAACCTGCTGGATTGTTTTTAAACGTATAAAGTTCAGTCTTCTTCTAATAAAATATAAAGTAGGTAAAAATTAGAAAAAAAACCCTGATAAAAGTTTTTTTCAGGGGATAACAATGTAAGCCATATGGTATTTTATGTTTTTTTACTAAGGATTGAATGATAAATGTAAAGATAAAATAACGCCTAACATTTTTGGTAAATGTAGTTGAAGACATATTAAAACAATAAGATGACGGAAAATATTATGTTTATTTGAAGAAATTTTTAAGAAAACGACAGCGGATGCAGGTGCTGTAAATGCAAAAAATTTAAACCAAAATCATACCTCAAAACAGTTAAGAATCATTGTAGGTTTCACTTATCAACCTTACCCTTAATATTGATGGTGCATCCAGAAATGTAACAAAAATGGGATTTCAAATAAATATTCCAATTTGACCCAGATATAGTATAGATGTAGGGCGTAGGTTGAAAAAGAACACCCTGTATCTGCAGTAATTTTTAAGAACATATTTTTAAAATTATACGTACTCGAACAGAGCTGTTATAAACCCTCTGCTACAAGTGGACCATTTGGTGGTAAACAAATGAACGTAAGGTGCCATTACAAAAAACGATTCGTCCTTATCCTGAGCGGCACAGGACGATTCACCTTCCTTATCGTGAGCACAACCCATGCTGAAAATAATATCAAATTATATACGAATATAATACAATAATATTGGTAAACAATATACAATATACAATATATATATATATATATATATATATATATATATATATATATATATATATATATATATATATATATATATATATATATATATATATATATATATATGTATATATATATATATACATATATATATATATATATATATATATATATATATATATATATATATATATATATATATATATATATATGCTGCTAATATATTAGCAGTTCAAATTTACGAGAATAACATAAGAGAAAACCCAAATCAAATGCTATCGTAAAGAAACAACTCTATTAATTCGTTCTAGGTGATAGTTTTCTCATGAATGATGACAATTTAATTAAAAAAGCCGTCTCATTCATACTCAGTAATAAATCAGGCATAATTAACATTTATGGTCCACAGTCCGCGCATGTTTTACCAAATGTTAATATACTACGTAAATAATGGATCATCTGAGTAATAAAAATACAATCTGTCAGAAAAGGATAATTATTAAGCCATAAGCAAATGTGAGGAATATATTTTATTTTTAATTTCTAACAAGTGATTGATTTATGAAGTAAGGATTTTATGTAAGGAGCTAGAAGTATGCAAGTAAAAAAAATATTACTATGACATCGATGCAATTATATACCTGGAATATATTAATACTAGCCTGCCCGCCTGCTTCATCCGCCATCTATTTCAATCAAGAGGTATAAGGGTTGACCAAAAATTCAACCCTTAAGCAAAAAATATGGTAGTATAGATAAAAAAATCTAATAAACATTTTTGCCCTTGGCGTTTTTTGACGAGCTCTACGTAAAAAATCCGTTAGTTCTACTTCAAAGAAAATCATTAAGTTGAAAATTACAGTCTTTCGTAATAAAAGAAACTAAAGCTCTTAGCGAAGAAAGTTTAATGAGAAAATTGTAGGCGATAATATAATCTTTTGACTCATATTTTTATGAATATCGATTGCCTTATTACTTTTCGAGATATCGAAAAAACTGTCAAGAACTTTCTTGGTTTTACTACATATTTTCAAATAACTAACAGCCAGTTCCAGAAATAAGAACAAAAGCGCCATTTTAGAAAAGTGATATTTTAGAACAGGTAGACCTTTAATTCTCTGTAAAGTTGATTCTGTTCCGTAAAGTGGAATGCATCTCCCGTAGCAAAAGTTTCAATTTGTGAATATTTATTGTATTTGCGGGCCTGAAAGTTACGTGTGAAGTTAGTCGAGTGGCAAAATGACAATTATGACAATTTTATTTAATCATAACCTAACATTTTCGAAGTTAGGTGTTTTGTGATGGAAATTTAAATACCAATATTAAAGGAAGCCTTACGTCGATTATGGAACTGGCCATAAGTGTAGGCAAGCCCAAAAGTACGCTTTTGAAAATTTTTAAAATATTAAAAAATCGTTTTTATTTCGGTCTATATACCAAACCCGTGAATAAAATTTTTTGTTGAGAATTTTATGTGCATTACTTTTGTTTCCTTGGCAATTTGCGCTAAAGTGAGTCTTTACCAATATATTTTACAAAAAAAACATACTTTTCTAAAAGTTTTTCCAAAATGGCGGCCAAATAAGGGATCTACAGACAGTACAAATTTAGTAGCTCACTAAAGACATCACAATAGAGAGAAACACATTTATTGCAGCTTTCCCCTATTTATTTCCACCTAGGATCCCTTGTCAATTGGCCTAAACCTCCATTTCAAACTTGTATAAATCTCAACAATAATGTGTCAGTGACAAAAAAAATTAATAGTCTAAATTTGTTTTAATAACAGCAATTAACATGGGCTATACGGTTTAGCAGATATGCGCAAGAAAACCATTTTTTGTAACTGTTTTAGAATATAGCGGTGCGAATGGCATAGCATCGTTTTACTAACCTCGCCACAATAAAAGTCCATGCGAAATACTACTCTAATACTCATTTTAATATTTCTATTGACTGGACTAAATTGGCTGTATATTATTATGTAGCAAAATATCGACATATTGTGACTATAGATCCATGTTTGATTAGAATATACCTAAATATAAATATCTGCTGGTTCTATTTTATTCATAATCTCCCGGTGATATTTTTGTACTCTCGTAAAAGCGTAATACTTTTGCTTACGATGGTGATGTAGGATTGCTCACCAAGGAAACGCAGATTACTAAAAATCAGTTACGACTTTCAGGGCAATAAAATCCTACGCCTAATCCCATGACCGCTATAAATAAGGGTAATCGACATTCAATCCAAATTTGAACGACATTGATTGGCAGTATATAGCAAAACGGCATTCGATAAACTAACTACTAATTTTATCTGACATTATGGACTCTGACCAAATCAAATCCGTAAGCCAGATTTCATCACATATCAAGATTTCTGGTAAATTTTAAAATATAAAAGGAAAAGTTACACATTGACTTATTGAACTAGAACTACAACAAAAGTAAGCAAAAATAAATGATGTATGACACTTTGACAAAAACGGAGGAGGATGTGCTGAATATAATAAAAGTTGTTTCTATCGAAGGAAATGATAAACCAGAATCCACCTTTACTTTTAATATGAACGATGAAAATTCATCTAATATAATATATGCAAGTTTAGTTTACAAAGGACGTGCCAATTTAAAATCTATGGCTTTTTAGCTGGTCATATAATTTTTTTATTTATATTTAAAATTAGATATTTAAATCCATTTACTGTATACTTTCAGCACCTATTCTTTTCTTTTTGATTTTTAGATGTATTTTTTAAATAATATAATATATACATAATACTTCTTCCTTAGGTGCTTTCCCAATTGAAGAAAATTAACCTATTAATTACATACATGAAAATATTCAAAATAATAAAGAAAATTATTCATCCACAAGTAATACTGTGGATACACCAAGAAGGTATCAATCTCGGTACCAATACAAAGGAAAATAGGCAAATTCCTAAAAGAACACCATTACGACTTAAGCATACAAACGTTGCTGTCACTTTTAGAGGACATAGAAAAAGCCGCATTGTGCGAGGACTATTATAAACAAAAACTAGAAATAATGCGACAAAAGGTTAAACTCAAAAAGCCAATGGCTGAGGCTTTAGAAAGGATTGCTGCCTTTGTAGAAGAATTAGCCTAAGTGTAAATTCACGTCAAGCAACATATACATTATTGAATGTAAAATACTATAGAATGTATTTTATAGTTTGTATAGAAGTTACTGTGATATTTATTAGTGCAATAAAAAATACTGTTGCATGTTTATAAATAAAATTGTTATAAATAATACGAAATATTTTATTCGATTTCTTTAGGGCACAACAGCAGAAAATATGCATTCGCAATACATACAACACACCCAAAATTAACAAATTTTATTTACAACCTTTTTAAATAAATTATTTACCTTTAAATAGAGAATTATACACTATTAGGTATGCAACCAATTATACACATTTGTGTAATTAATACCTTAGGTGGTATATCACTTGTATTTACAGACATACCTAATAAATTTATATATAAAATTCTACTGTATACATAACTCCATCTACCTATGTTCTTATTAATGACTATGGATCATATCTGGGCCTCAAACCTTGAAGTTTGTGTATATCGTAGATTTCTATATGTTGAAAGAAAGAAATATTTGCATGAAAATGTTTTGAAACTAAATTACTTGGTAAAATCGATAATATTCATCTTTACGTATTATATTTGCTAATTACATGGAATTTTCACCAATATCATGCATTGAAATGTTTTTTTAATGTATATTATGATGTGTACATCGAACTTATATGTTCGATTTCTCGCTTCGATTTCATTTTGTTTCAATATACTTATATATATATATATATATATATATATATATATATATATATATATATATATATATATATATATATATATATATATATTGATATAAACGAAAATATAGAGCATATATAAGTAATTAAATACAATAAATATAACAACCTTTCAAAAGGATATAGAGGCTCCAAAATATGTATCCATCCCGTATGAACCCCGGTTTACTCGTGGTTTGAGTAAGGTTTTCAAAAACGTGGGTATAACAGCGATTCATTCGTCGAGCAACAATTTACAACAACTTTTAGACAATCCAAAGGATAAAATTGTTCCAAATGATAGGTCTGGGATTTACGAAATTAGTTGTAATGATTGTGATCGAAAATATGTTGGACAAACGAGACGATCAATTAACACGTGAAAGTGTTTTGGTGTTTGTGGAAACTACTTCGAGTGTTACAGTTACATCAAAGGTTCCAGCCCTATCCAGTAATTAGATTAATGATCATTAATGATAATGATGTTATATACAATGACATACAGTGGTGGCTCGTTTCACAGGGTGGGCACAAAAAAATAAGTAAAAAATCCATACGTTATACTTGGATATTTTTTTAAATTTTAGGCATTGTGAGGAGACTATCAGACCTATTATAGACGTCGTTCTGTGCTTAAATTAAAGCTCATTATATTCGCTACAACCCCTTTTCCCTACGACTTTAGCGTCATAGAAAGTTGACCGAATCTTAAAATTTCACTTTGTTGGAAAAATTGCCAATTTTTGGGGGATGTATCTTGGCAACTTCTATACCTACAAAACTGATTCTGCTCTCAGATTTTATCAAATTTAATCTACTTCAAAATTATTAATAAAATGCTGTATGAACAAATGCATTGTTTAGAAGATTTAGCACAGGTCTTTCGAGGCTGCCAACTTGGATATACACCGATGGTAATGATCCTAACAACATATTAAAAAATCAGAACTAGCCGTTAGTTTGCGATTTTAGAGATTTCTACTGTATTATTTGACTGGCCTAGCAGTTTACTTTCAACTGATCGACTGATATATGCCTGCAAAATATCAGCCTCCCCAGTAAACTTAAAATGCTAATCGTACATTTATATCGAAAATAAGTCTAAAAATATAAAGCAAAAGTGTTTAAGTTGCATATTAAGTGTTCCCTTTCGACTTTCGAGAATTTCTTTTATAAACAAATGTTTAAAAATTTAGTTAATAATAATCAATATCCAGTTGAAGACAGAAATTCCCAGGAAATATCTTGCTAGCTACAGCTACATATTATATTCCTGCTATTCCGCAGTACTAACTGGCACAATACAGACATTCTTAGTTAATATATACAGCGGCAAGCAATGGTAGCATTCTCACGTGGCTTACGCAGAATGCCGCCTCCGTGAAAACAGTATTTATGTAACAGTTAATAAGCAAACAGGAACAACAAATGAAAACCATATACATACGTACACGTGACCCATCTCGTGGGCAACTACGATGCCGAGCTGCAGGCCAGCGTCCTCGTTAAGGGCGCAGGGTTCGTCCTGGGTACATGCGGCAGCCACATACGCCAGTCCCATGAGTCCGCAATCGGCACCCTCATCCGCGCAAATATCATACCTAATAAAAATAAAAAAGAATTATTATCTCCAGCGGTTGCGCTTACACATTCTATCAGTTCGCCGCCAGAGACAGCCCAAATTTTTCTGCTTTATTGGAGCAGCTTTATGACTCCTTTTATTGTAAGTGCCCAGAGCTGATAAGTGTCAGATATTAAAACGCCGGCCGGGGACGGAAGGCCGCAGCAAAAAGTCGGTTTAACGTCTTAACACCAAGCAATAAAGGGGTAATATAGACAGTTTCCAGTAAAATGCAGATTACGGCGCTGTGAATACTGTAAATGACAGTGAGGCCTAACAAAGGAAGGTAAGGCAACGCATTATGCTAATCGCCATACTAACGTTGGCCGTAGACCAGTTATCAGAGAATTTCAGGTGAGCTTTTGAGATACAGGCAAGTTTTTTTACTAATTCCTAAGTATTTTTTGCCGTAGACAACGATTTTGTGGGACATTCAAATCCTTATAGTGGCGTCAATGAACCTTTTTCCTCAGAAGTCCTCAAGAGGCAGTGGCAGCTTTAGGATTTTGTCCTGGAGGGTGAGGGGCGCAAGCTATCAAGCAAATCTTAAATTAGGTATTTGGTTAAATTAAAAGAATGAAATTAAAAATATATATACTACTGCTCAGAAGAATTAACGCAAAAACTTTTACATCTAATTTATTTTATTAACGAATTGAGATATTTAAAAAAATGAAATGGTAACTTAAAGCTAGATATATAGTATACACGAATTAAGTTATATATCGTTTTTTCTATGTTAAAATTTTGTCTATAACGCATTACAACTAATCAAGTACCTACACTAAAATGTAACTTAAAAGACAATCAACTAAAGAATGTTGGTTTAAGCAATAATTTGATTATCTAATACAGCGTATGACCACCTCCAGCCTTAATTACAGCTTGGCAACGCCGCTACATGCTGCGTATTAATCTACGCAGGTCTTCTTGTGGTATTATACGCAGCTCTTCGTTTAGAGCTTCTTGGAGCTATTGCAATGTATCTGGAGGATTAGGACGTGCCCTGACTCTGCTATCCCGTAAATCCCAAACATGTTCAACAGGATCCAAGTCAGGACTACTTGCTGGCCAATCCATGACTTGAATTCTATGGTTTTGTAAAAAGGTCTTGTTACTTCTGCTGTATGGGCCGCGCATTATACTGCGTAAGAACGAACCCGTCTCAAATTTCGGCTGCCATGAGTAGAACATGATTATCTAAGACTTGGTGGATGTACTGACGGGCATTCAGTATACCATTAATTACCATTACCGATCCATTTCCGAATCTATCCACCTCCAAGTTGCGAAGAAACTTTACAATGTGTAAGAAACCATATTGAAAGCTTTCCCGTCATGGATTCGCATTATCGTCTCGAAAAAACTCAAAGGAAGTATTTAGCGCCCGATCTTAATATTACTATAATGTACACTGTATAAAGAGGGCACAAAAACAGGAATTATAGAAGCTAATCATCAAGCACACCTTGCTGCCCAAGATAGGGATCTGGAGGAAAAAAGGTCCGACAAGAAATTAGGTGAAACCTCCAACAAAATTTTTTTATGTTGCAATTTTGATCTCCAACAAGTTCTCATGGTTCCTAATGGCCCGTCGAGCAATGCCTTATTTTATAAACAACGTTTGAAATCATTCAATTTTACTATTTACAATGCTGTTTCTAAACACGGGGACTACTACATGTGAAGCGAAGTTGAAGGTAAACGTGGGAGCTGTGAAATACCTAGTTGCCTTTCTAGCTATTTCAAATCATTACCTGAAAATATTAATCACATTATTTGCTATAGTGATAGGAACTACGGCTATAGAATACTGAACTAAAAAGGGTTGGGAAAGCAAGCTGGCCTGCACATTAGAAAACTATAGCACGCTCTGCAAGAAGAAGGTGATAACCCTATTTGGTTCACGATGTTAGACATAATCGAATTGAACGCCGTTATTCAAAAACGAACCATGCGACAAAATTACGAAATTAATATTAAGGCATTGAAAGTTGCAGAAGTAGGTAAACTATATTTTGGAGAAAAAATCCATGTGAAAATTACAGTATAACCCTAGGAAATAGGCCAAAAGAACCATTTATAAACTCCAAACTATCTTAAACTATTTTTCAAAAGGGAACCAAGCGCATGGTTCCTTTTTGTAAATTGTGTTATAGCATGGTTCTTTCTTGTAAAACATGAATCGGCTGCCTTGAATCCTGAGATTGCGAAATTGCTAGAGAATCTATCGGATGATTCGGTCAAAGATCCGGATTTTATTATAGTTAGCGCTGTTTCTTCTCCTATAAGGCGAAAGGTATGTCTTGATATATTTGCTCGCACCTATTTTTCTCTAATTTTTTTCCTTATTTTTCCTAGGATGATTCAAAATGACGAAATTTTGTACGATGATGCTGACCAAAAAACATATGCAGCACTAATACCAGTACCCTTGGAAACTTCTACGGATACGGATTCAAGTAATGCTAAACAAAAAAATACAGGAAGACCACAAAAGGGCAGAAAAAGAAGGAATAAGTTAGGAGAACCCTTGAGGAAAGAGGTGATAAATCATATAAATAAATTTCCCAGGTACAAGTCACACTACAGACGTGCTGAATCTTCATTTTTACCAGTAGATATTACTCTCACGAAAATGTACGTAGACGGAAGAAATAAGGTAAATGTGGTTAGTTTCTCAACATAAAAAAAATATTTTACGAGAATTTTAATTTAAAATTTAAAACTTAAAGAAGGCAATAAATAAATATAGGGATAAAATAAATGGAGAATAAAATAAATGGAGAAGAGATAAATTGGTTAAAGTCAAGGGAGATAACTATACTAAGAGAAAATCCGTTTTCCCTTTTTATGAAGCAAGACTTGAATGAAAAGAAAATCCGTGATATTCCTAAAAGTGGTTTATATAAAACAGACCTTAACATACTCTGGCCTGAAGGAAAATGTATTTCGAACGAAAAACTCACGGATATAAAATCAATATGGCACCTCATTCCCAAAGACTGTAAAACTTTCTATTCATCACTTTTTGCAGATGACCATATTGAAGATGATATAGATGGGTTTGGAGGTGTCCCTGACTTTGAACTTGAACAAATATAATAACCATACTATACAATACTATATATTAATATTTAAATAATAATTATTATTTTCTTATTTTGTTTATTACTACTTGAACTTGAAGATAATAAATATTTGATTTCCAATTTTTATTGTCTCTCTTAAATTTGTAATCACCGAAATGATAAAACGCAAAAAGGAACCATACACCATTTTTGAAAAAAAAAGTAAGACTTTTAACGCAAGATAAACACAAATTTGCATCTATAATTTCATGCCGATTTAATTATAGTTTATCAACTTTTAACCTTCCTTTCTCAAAACTTAGTTTTTGGCGTTGGTTCTTTTTTGCATAACGGCGTCCAAATTCTTGACTGGAAAACTTATGCAGGCCGAAAATTAATATTTAAAAAATAAGATGAAAGCCATAAGTTGGTTAGTTGGCAGAAAATGTGCTGGTTAAACCTCAAAATCGACGCCTTTTATTATTAATTTTAAAGAAGATTTTGTTGAGGAGTTTAAACGATTAAATTGTAATGGTAAAATACGTATAAATATCCTTTGCAAATAATGACCTAGAGCCTTGTGTTAAGTGTGGAATCTTTTGAGTTTTATTTATTTAAACTGATCTTCTTAATTTTTTATTCCAGATAAAGTTGTATTTAGTAGGTGATTTGCGTTTAATTGCTAGTGGTTATAAATAGATCTTTATTATTTTGACTACCGTACCTTAGATGCGATTCAACAAGTGAGTGATATAGTATTTTAAGCTGTTTCCATTGTAAAATGTTTTTTAAATATTTAAATCAGTATATTAATTTCCTTATTTTTTTGGACATAATTTATATGGGAATCCCATTTCAGCCTTAAGTCAATCATGATGCCGAGGTATTTTACTTCCATAGTTGGAGCCACCGTGAACTTGGTGTCTAAATTGAGCGTATTCAATGTTGGTGTTTTGTATCCTCTTACATAAAATGGTAAGTAAATTGTTTTATTTATGTTTAGCGTTAGATCTTTTTGTTTAAGTAACTCTTTGTGTTTTTCAAATCCCTTTCTACTATATTTCTTAAACTTTCCCAGTTAGCGGACTTACACAAGAGAACAGTATCGTCCGCGTAACTAATAATAGCACTTGAGGTTTGCAAGTTAAATACTGAATTGATATATATAATAAATAGCACCGGACCTAATACTGTTCCCTGAGGTACGCCGCACTCAACTATTTCTGATCTACTTATACTATTTATTTCTGTGTATTGACGTCTATTACTTAGGTAAGATTTCAAAAGATTTATAACGTTATTTCTGAACCCATAATTCTCTAAAGTTGTCGATAGTTTTGAATGGCATACTGTACTATATAGACCTAAATTATCCCTAGAGAGAAACTAGGAATTTATTTTTCTTTGAAATAACAAGGAACACTTCTATAGTTCTTTAAAATTTATAACATAATTAAAATTAGCTCTCTCTGGGAGTACTGCCCCTAGTTATGAATATATATCATACCTTGTCAACAGGACGGCGATATCGTGGTGGTTCGGATTCTCGATGTCCTTGGGATTTACCTTTTGCTGCCACTTACAGAAGCTGGCCAAAGTTTTATCGGCGTCAGGATTAATCATCAGGTCGATTTCTTCTTCCTCTTTTTCTAAATACATTATACGTACTATCACGACATCCATTTGGTTGCCGCTTGAGGCATCGTGGTAGTAATCTGCAACCTGTTTGTAAAGCAAACAGAGTTGGTTAATATGTCGTTGTATATAAATTACATTGTGGTACGGAACATTATAAACATTTTTAAACCGTAACAACTTTTTTGTTGCTTGAAACATTCAACTGAATTATCCATATATTTAAGACCCGGCTTTTTCAGATTAACCCACTTTTCAAATTTTAAGAAAATCTGATTGATGATTATGGTGGCGAGCGACGAGCACTCGATAGAAATAATGCGGTGTATTATTTGTTCTCGTTGTAAATACTGGAAAAAATAATATAAAACACACTCGTGAAAATTTATTTTATTTAAAAGATCAGGGCAATCAAGCTTGTCATTCAAGATATTAAATAAGAATCTAATTAGCATGATATTGCGTCTAGTTTCTAAAGTCAAAATTAAATCTCGCAAGTAAATAATTCTGATCCAGACCTCTAGGAGGATAAGATCCATCTTGCAAAAAGATCAAAAACTTTAAGAACTTTCTTTGGATCGATTCTAAATGTTGACAATGAACGTGAAAAAATCGGATACCATATAATCGACCCGTATTCTAGTTTTGACCTCACCAGAGCGTAAAACAGAGATTTGAAGGTGATTATATTGGAAAAGACCCTTCAATTGCGGTAAATGAAGCCATAATATTTAAAGGCATTAGAAACAATATGGTTTATATGTTCAACAAAATTGAGTTTGCTGTCAAAATAAATACCCAGATCTTTGAATACATCAGCTCGACTGATGATGTCATTCCCAATGAAGTAGTTGTGAGTATAAGATGAAGTTTTGCCAGTATAAGTCATTACGTTACATTTGGCAATATTTAGTTATTTAGTTTAAGATGATTTGTCACACACTATGAAGACATTCTGTTAATGCAGTCTTGAAGATGGATGGAATCTGTAGAATATTTAATTTCAGAGTAGAGTTTAAAATCATCGGCAAATAACAAATGCTCACAAGTAATGACTTCAGGAATATCATTAATAAAGATTAAAAACAATATGGTGCCCAGATTGGAACCTTGTGAAACTCCCGAAGTTGGAGAAAATGAAATTGTATTGAAATTTTGATATCTGACCATAAAGTGTCTATCGCTTAAGTAGGAGGTGAATAATTAAATCAATGCTTCAGAAAAACCAATACTTTCTAGTTTCAAAAGGAGTATGTTATGGTCAATCTGATCAAATGCTTTTTGGAAGTCCGTATAGACGACATCGACCTGTCTTCTATTATCCAAAACCTCAGAGACATATTGAGTAAAAACCGCTAAATTAGATATTGTTGACCTCCTTTGTATGAACCCATGTTGGCATGACGAAATAAGCTGCCTGGTAGAGTAGTAAAGTTTACTATACCGCATGGTTTCAAAGATTTTAGAGAAATTACACAGTAGTGTAATGCCTCTATAATTTGAAACATCATTTTGATTTCCCTTTTTTGGTATTGGGCAAATATATGTTTTTTTCCAATAAGACGGCAGGGTAGAATTACGTAGGATGCAATTGAATAAGATCTGTAGTGGCTCGGCAAGAACATACGCACAGTCTCTTAGAACAAAACTGGGAATACCATCTACGCCCATTGTAAACGTATCCTTAGATCGTTTCAGATTTTGTAAAATATCTTCATAAAAGATATTCAGTAACTCTATGTGAGGTCCTAGATTGTTCTGTAAAGAAAAATCAGATGGATTAACTGGTTGTGATTGAATGAAGATGCTGTTAAAGTAGTCACCAAACGCATTAACGATATCAGTAGGACTGGAAAGTTCAGTGTCGTTATAGAACAATACAGAAGGGATACGTGAGGAACCTTTCTTTTTATGTATAAAGTTCCAAAACTTTTTGGGATTACCAGATAATGATTGCTCAGAATCCTTTATAAATATTCTATAAGCCTCATCAATAAGACGTTTAAATCTAGATCGATGAGCTTTGAAAGCATTGTAGAGATCAGCTGATTTCAATATTTTGCCTCGAAGATGTTGACGCCTCGAAGATGTTTATGCTTCGAAGATGTTGACAACCCTTTCCACGGCAACAAATTACTCGTTGTGTCACCGAATGGTTGACGTATATATACGTTTAATACGTTTATACGTTTAAATTTTTCACAAAGCGTAGTGAATCGAGCCTGGAATCGTTATCAACTTTTTCTGCCTCTCGTATCAATAGGACATTACGTAATGCCACTGGATCAGTAATTTCAAACAATATGGTTAGAAGAAGGTTGCACATGATCGGTTTAAGGGCAGGAAGGAGTTCTCCACATATAGTAGTCCACATGATTTAAATCCGGGCCTCTGGGTGGCATATGGTTTGAACAGTGTTCAGGAAGAAAATCTCTTGTACTCCGTGAGTTTTCTCAATTTCGCGAAGAAAAATGTACAGGATAATTCTCTGATATGCATCGGTATATAATTCTAGAGAGATAGGGAGAGAGAGATAGAGAGAGAGAGAGAGAGAGAATATTTTGTAACCATAAATTTATTCATTGCATTGCATTCGTATCAAGCCACAACAGGGTATAAATTCTTATTTTTAAAAGTTGATGTATCATTTTCGATTAAACGAAATCTTTACGAACGCGTGCTGAAATTTCAGACTAACACCATGGTACGTTCCGTCTCAAAATATGTGTTTGGGAATATGCAACATTCAGAAAATAATTCTCCTCGTCATCTCCAGGCACACTATCAAGTTGGAGTCTATATATCCAGTTAATACAATTTCTTGGTTTTTTTTAAAAAAAATTTGTATTAAAAATTGGCAAAATGTAATGCAAAATAGTTAAAAAATATACAGATATCTCAAGGGATATTATATTATTATTATTAGAGGCATTATTAGAGATATCTCTAATAATGTGTTTCATATAACAAAATTTTAAAAAAAATAAAGCCGCTATTTATTAGATTAACAAGTTTAACATACGAAAGCTTGTAATCCCATGAGTTTTAATATAATTAGGCCACACATGGCTAATACATTACATATGTCCCATTAAAAAAGAATTGTAATAAATCATAAATCAAACTTAATAATTCTTATCGCAAAACAAATAAATGCTACATGGATGAAGTCATCATTTTCAGTGAATTATGCCAACATGTATTATAGAGTATACGTTAGAATTTTAAGACATAGTTCAAGGCGTCATGCACCTGTATCAATTAGGTAGATTACAATCGATTTTCGAGAAAAACGTAAGTAAAAAATATATAATATGTTTTTTGTGATATTTCTTCTGGTGCTTGTCAATTCCTTCATGTCTCTATACGTTTAGTTCATATTTATTTTTAGGCACAGGCGATATTACAACACTATCGCATCACTTCATAAATATCACTGAATCTACATCTAAATGCAGTATCGTATTTGTAAATGTAATTTCAAATTCAAGATTATGTGATTTATCTCTAAAAGTGTGAATATGTATTTCTGGGGGCCTCAAATTAAGGTTGGTAGTGATCCAGCTGTTTATCCAGAGTGATTTAGCTCTAACTTGCATAAACGTTCACTTTTAAAAATCTGTTTTCATTCGGACGTAACAACCACGTGAAAAAACCAATTAAAAACAGGACTTCCATTTTCGCCACGAAAGCACTATATTTCGTTTCATATGCAAACTAATGGAATGCGGTATTCAGTGGCGTGCAATAATAATGTTCTCAATTTAATTTATAATATATCAAAAAGTTAATGTGGTTTTGTAAATGACGGTCTTTTAACCTTCGAATCTAAGAAAACAGGGGATTACCATGAAGACATGTATTCCACCGTTTTCGAGGATTGGTTCAAAGGAATTCTGGACAAATTACAACCTGGATCTGTTATAGTGATGGATGCTTCTTATCATTCTCGTAGAACAGAAGAGCTGCCCACAACTACATGGCGGAAAGGGCAAATTAAAGACTGGCTGGAAGAAAGTTAAAGCCGAATTGTTGACACTGGCAAGGCAAGATTTTCCAGATTTTCCAGCTCAAGAAGTATGTAGTGGATAAAATGGCCAAACAAAGAACAATGGAGGTAATTCGATTGCCTCCATATCACTGCGAACCACTGCACCCAATTGTGCTTATTTCAAAAGTTGCTAGAGCAAATACAACATTTAAGTTATCTGATGTGAAAAAACTTCTCAGTGGCGTAATCAAACAAGTAAATGCGGCCAACTGGATAAAATGCATAGACCATGTGAAGAAGGTGGAATCAAGAATGTGGGATCTCGATAAGTTTTTGCACATATGACATAATAATAAGACGTTTTGAATATGGCATAATAAGACGTATTGAAGTCGCATGATGATTCGCAACTGTTGATATTAATAAAATCGTTTGAAACCTTGTGAATATAAACAAAGGTTTATTCTAGTACGGAATATTTTTAGTTTTAGATTTTTAGTTTACAGAATGTGAAAAAATACAAACTTTTTGGTAAATGGAACACCATGTATTTTTGTTCAAAAATTAATTCTTCTTTCAAATCACTATGAAATGATGTTATATATTTAAAATGAATAGATCTTACGTAGTCTGCTGATTAATATTTAATCAGCATTTTTCATTTTTGTAGACCACCCTGTAAATTCGAAACTATTATTAAAAATTAAACTCATGACATACTGAATAACTATTGTATTTATCTTTATTTTCTAACTCTTACGGATTTTGAGACAGAGATAAGGTAGTGGACCATACAAAAACTACAACAAAGAGTGGAAATTGTGCAAAAAAAACATTCTAAAAATTATCCATATGAAAAAATCTTTAGTTCAATCAGTGCAATGACCTATATAACCTTCTTCAGGCATAAAATCATAAGTTCAGAGGTTAATAACTGCATACAGAGATTAAAGCCTGAAGTCAAAGTCTAAATTCAGTGTAAAGTCTGAATTCATAGAAAAAAAATTGGGACTGTGCTTATGACCACACGATAGAAGTGAAAACTTCTAATTTTCGGATTTTAAAATATATATATACTGTAACCGTCCGCCCGTATTACCACAACCCGCAATACACGGCACCCGTTAATACACGTTGACCGTACACGTCCGTGACAGAGATTCTTCAGGCAACCGGCGCTATATATGCGGCCCCACTGTATGTCGCTCCAGAATACCTACTCATAGTTAGTATGAGTCCGCCGGCTTGTTCATGCAGGTGTGTCTTCTAAGTGAGCGAGAAGGAAAATGGGGTTTATATGAGTTGAAGAGGGACAGCGGCCAATATGGTAAGCCGCGGACTGAAGACCCTAGTTCACAAGAGATTACAGTTACAAGGCAGTTGCGCCAAAAAAAAGTAATTGATCAATTTAGTTCACCAGGTATAGATGAATCGAAAGCACGAAGCCGCATTTATATCCAGTAAGATGGATATAAATGCGGCTTCGTTCAAAAAAGTTAATTGCTTTATTTCCTCGACTAACTCAAATTAGAATTTGACACGGGGTATATCAATTATGTCACAGGTATGTCAATTGTCATAAAATAACATCAGCTTTTGAAAAAGCCGAAAAACGAGGCCGAAACGTTAAGATTTTATAATCTTATCTTATTTTAGTCGTTTTATTGCTACTATCTCACGATACCCCCTATAATAATAGCAAATAGATAGCAAATAAATAAGAAGATATTCCACATGTATATAATGAACTAGGCAAACTAACTACACTGGGCAACAATTAGCAAGGATCAAGTAAAATTTGTTTGATAATTTTGGCTAAAATAAATTGTTTTAAAAATATGGCCATATTAGGCTTTGTTATAAAACGTAAAATATCTAAACCAAGGTTTAATGTTTTTTGTCTTATTTTTGGGAATTTTAAGTCAATTTGTTAACAATAAGTTCTAACATGAACACACAAGTATAGGTTTTCCGGCAACTGATGGAGACTCAATCTCTGTTTGGGGTAGTATTTGTTTTAAAGGCCGCACAGACTTGGTGGTTTTAAGCAATGCTACAATGACTGCCGTAAGGTATCGATACATGGTTATTGAACAAATTATTGTCCCAATTGCCTCACCGTTCTCAAATTGTCAATGAAAGACTGGAATTTCTTCAGCTTGTTCACCAGACATGTATATAACTGTATATAAAATGTTGAGGCAGAAATGTCAGGTAATTGAACCCCCTTGAGCATCCTTTGGGCACACTTGAACATTTAGGGGATGCAATCAGACAAGTCTGGACAAACTTGCCATCAAATTTATTAAACGACTTTGTCCAGAATATGCCTAACAGGGTTACAAGTCTCATTCGTGCTCGGGGCGGCTCTACAAGTGTTATTTAAATTTTAGTTATAGGTGTTCTATTTTTATTTTTTTTATAATAAATTGAACATTTTTGTATTAATTTCAATAGTGATAATTTTTGGCATTTCTATATATATTATCTTTTAACTTCGTATTACGGAGAAAATATAATACTATGCCAAAAAATAAATTGGAGTTATATAGAAATAATAGAATTTTAATATTTTTAAGAATCCTTTTCAATTATCGACCGGTGTATTTACCATATAGTGTCCCTGAAACAGATGATATCCTATATAAAAATATATAGCATAAATAACTATGAACTCACTTGTTCCTATTTCCTCTGGATTAAATAATAAAAAAACTGTCTTAGACTTATTATACTGTTCATGTACGAGTAAAAAAGTAATTGTGTCTTTTTATGTAACCTTTTTCTTTAAAGCTGACACTAATCTATTTAGTTATCATACAGGTGCAACATTTAACCTAGAGCTATATTTCAAAATTATAATCTACATGTGTCATAAAATCCAATTGTAAATTTTCCACGAACACGTGTTAATCTACATAATAATTGATTGCGGTGGGACGTCTATAATTTGATTAATAGTATAAACGATTGTAATAGTTTTAAATAGCGGATCAACATCGTTTCAAAGGGAGAAAGATACATTATTTGGGCATTTCAGGAAAGCAGAAATAACTGGAAAGTCTTTATTATCCAATAGACTACATTGTACGGTACACAGTACAATGGCATACTATAGAACACATAGTACAGGGTGTCCACTAAGGTTGGCGAGGTACGATATTAGGGAAAGTATGAGCCCTAGAGCTTCGGGGAATTATTTTGGACAAGTCGACCAAGATAAATCGTTGTAAATAGTTTTCAAGTGCGCATCTCAGCCGATAGGGGGCGCAATCTATTGCCAAAACAGTTGAATTTTTCTCAGAAATGTTTCCTATTCAGGTATGTTAAATAGCACAAATAATACAGCACAATACAATAGCACAAATAAAATGTGGAGAGCCGGAAATCGCTTAACGAATTATTGAATTCTTAGGTTGGTCACGGTGTTTACCATTCCTTTTTCAATATTCTCTTTTTTGAATCACCTCTCTAGCCCCTTCAGCAACGAAGATGCGACATTTTAGATGAAACGGTGTTATTAAGTTTGATATTCAACAAGCGCTTTAAGCGCTTTAAGTACAAACAACATCAAAAAGAAATAACAACCAAAGAATTATTCGACATTTTAGTAAAACGACTGTAATTATTAATGATTAAAACAATAAACTTAAAAATAACTGAACAACAAACTAACTAATAACGAGTATTTCCTCCTCTGGCTGCTATAACAGCTTCCATACGCCTAGGCATGCTTTCAATCAAATTTGTGATAGTGATTAGAGGGATATTGTCCCATTCTTCTGTAAGAGCAATCCTCAATTCACATTCTCTGGGTTGCGTCTAGTAGTACGGCGTCCCAATTCATCCCATAAATGCTCAATGGGGCACATATCAGGGCTTTTAGCGGGCCACGGCATACGATTAATTCCGACATCGTTTAAAAATTGTGTTATCCTCACTGCTGTATGCGGTCGTGCATTATCTTGCATTAAGAGGAATTCTTCGCCAATGTAAGGTGCAAATGGGACAACATGTTCATACAAGATCTCTATGTATCTAACTGCATTTAGAGATTGCCGTGGTGGAAACACAAATAATTCTGTACGGGCATCGCTGGTAATTCCACCGCCAAAACTCTCCCTTTCACTGTACATACCATCCTCGTATCTTTCCCCACGCCTTCTCCAAACCCTCCGACGCCCGTCTACTGATCTCAACATGAATCTTGATTCGTCAGTGAATAAAACTTGAGACCATTGCAACTCATTCCAAACAAAATCATCCGAGCAAAATCTAAACGAGTTACTCGAAGTCGTCGAAGTAATCGCATTCCAATAGCAGGTATTCTTGCGATAAAACCGAGACTCCTGAATCTTCAACAAATGGTACGATCTGACACAACTGTTCTTCGTGCGTTTCTTAAATTCCGGTTTGTGATCACAGCTGTTAGGCATAGGGATTCCTCGATATTTGCAGACCAATAAATCGATCGTCAATATTTTGCATAATCCTGGAACTACCCGAACCTGGACGTCTGCTGTATTGGCCCGTTTCTCGGTAGCGCTGGATCGCTTTTCGGACAGTTGTTTCTGATAGACCAGCAATACAAGCTGCATATCTTTGACTTCTTCCATCTTCTACCAAAGCCACAACTCTAGCTACTTGAATTGGACTAATTTGCACTGACATTTTCTTTTAGAACGTTAACTGAATTATTTTTTTTCCACGAGAATTTCAACTGAATCTTTTGACGTTTCAGTGTTAACCGTTACCATAGCCTCCTTGTTAAATATCAAACTTAATAACACCGTTTCATCTGAAATGTCGCATCTTGGTTGCTGAAGGGGCTAGAGAAGACGTGATTCAAAAAAGAGAATATTGAAAAAAGAATGGTAAACACTGTGAACAACCTAAGAACTCAATATAAATAAAATTTCACTCCACAGCGACAATCAAATTTCGTGTCAAAATCATAATCGGTTTTTAAAGGCTGTACATATTGAAAAATAATTTTTTTATGGAAAGCCAATTACAAAATAGTCATCCGCAAGAATCGCCTTTTCAAACAAAAAAATTATCAAAATCTATAGGCTGGTTCAAAAGTTATTGAACTATATCTATATTTCTCTATAGCAATACGTAAGTGAAACAATGAATAATTTAGGTATGATATAATTATAAACAAAATAGTTTTTCCATAGGAAGACCGAACGAATTCCCCATTGCGCCCTCATAGTCTTCCTGCGAGGGAAACACGCATAAACAACAAACTCTTTCTCATCTGTAATATCTGAAAATCTGAGCTGCTTTACCAAGCTAAGACAAACAGTGCCGATTAACGAGCCAAGTAGGTACAGTTACAACTGGTTTTGCCATTACCCAGATGCTAATTTGTAAGGTAGTCACTGAAGACAGACGAACATATTTAGATACCACTATCAATCGCACGCACATTCGGGCACATAAAAAATTGGCTGGTCAAGTTTTTATTAGGACAACAACATTATTTAATTAAGTCCACTCTATGACGCTGCTGAGTTTTTCCTGCTGCCAGCAGAAAATTATTACGGGGATTACAAATTGATTTAACACCTTTGTTCGCGGCGATGAATATTTATATGTTTTTAAGCAGGGCTTGCTGTGAGGTGGGAGTTTACTGATTTAATTTTATTATTTACCAGGTTGCCCAGGTTGTTCCGTGATTACTGTTGCGAGAAAACAATGTTTCAGCATGATTTTTAAATGACACACAGCACGAGCCTGTGTATTTCTGAAATGGGACGTTTTAACCATAATCGTGATTTTGTAGATTCGAAAGTTTATAATATCCCTAGTCAGACGCAAAAAAAAATATTATTGCATATACTTATGGCCGAGTGCACCGTAGTCTTAATCGTGGATTAAATTGAAGACATACTTATTTTGACACATTTATGTTGCACCGTGTATTAACGCCCGGATTAATGTGAAAAGACCGACTTTAATTAAAGTCGCCAATTTCGAGGGCTTAAGACGGAGTTTAACGTTAAGTCTAGTCACAAATACGTTATGTTTCATTATTTAAAAAAATTTTAGGCCTTATTACGTATTTTATGCGCTTTTAGACTATTCCTATGGCACGTTTTCTTCAATAAATGTCCAAGCCATAGGGGACAGTGATTTAAAAATAAGAGATATTATAGCAAGATGGCCCGGTAGCGCTCATGATTCATGATAATACCCACCATCTGTAACAATAGCAGAATTAAAGCAAGATTTGAAATGAGGGAATTTAATATATAAAAACATATTTTACATATATATACAGGACAATGCATACTCCTCTGGGTCTTTGGGACAACATCACATCATTTGGATTTGATAAACCATATATAGGTACATCAATGTTGGTATTAATTATGAAAATAATTAGAAAATCCTAATTTCCAGAAAATCTCTACAGGAGCAGGGTGACCACTGGTCATGTAGCTAGATTTCCTTTCCTCAATTTTTTTTTGCTTTTTAAACCGGTTAAACCGTTTTAGTGAATTTTCCTTTGACCTTTTTACCAAATTTGGATACCTCGTATTAAAAACTGTTGCAATTTCTACCCACGACCTATTTTTCTCCTCAGATGTAATCCCATCAATCTTTATATTTTCAATTTCGTGTTTCGTTTTCTGCAATTAAAAAAAAAAAAAATTCCTCAGGAGTAAAGTTTGAACCATAAGTTTGCTTCTTACTTTCATCTGCCATGATTTGCTGGATAAATGTAGATATTAAAGTTGTATCTATAATGTATAATGGTATTACGATCATCGACCATACAGAGAGAAGATATATTGATACAAAATTAAATACCTACCTTAGATTATTCAAATTGAAATTACTTTCATGTCAATTTTCACAAAATTTTTCAACAAAATAACCCAAAAGTCACTAGGCGTTCGACTTAAATGGCAACGTTGCCACATTTTAACTGGACTTAGTTAAGTCTCTATGAATTTTTAACGGTGCATTTGAATTAAAAATAATCCTGACTTAATATTTTAAGTCGACTTAGCTAAGCCCAACTTAACGTAAAATCGGTGCACTCGGGCATTAGAGAATTAATAAATATTCCTCATCATTTTGTTTATAGAAGGACATATATTATGTATTATTTATTATTTAATATCATTTTTTTTCTGTGATTTTGAGCGATCTCTTGTTAAAAACGAAAGTTTAATCATGGGGATCTATGGACGTTGTTTGACAGTAATAATTTCTTGAAAAAATTTATAATTATCAATTTGAAATATGAATATTTTGTAGTGCATCTGTTAAAAATGTTGAGTTAACAATAGTGAGGAAGAAATTAGATGTACTCCTTCTAACCAAGATGATTAAAACTCCGAGAGGCCGTAGGTGTCCGTTGGTTTGATAGATGGTGCGGATGGTCCTTTTGAAACACTCGGTACCCTTAAGTTTAGCTATTGGTTGAGATCTGTAGAATTTATGACCCCAAGCAGGAAACTCCGTCTGGACGAACTATGACGTTTGTCCGTCGACTAAAAAATTACATTATGGGACTCATCAGGAACTCAGCGCTATTTTTTTGCATTCGTTGCACCAGATATAAAATTATGGGCAAAATAACCGATTTTTTTTAAAAATTTCTGTCCGAAATGTAAAGACACAAACAAAACCTTTTCCAACCTAGCTTCCGAGACGAAAAACGTATGAGAATATAATTGACAGATAAAACTATTCATTAGGCAACTGAAAATTGGGAGGACTCCAAAATTTTATATTTTTCACCTAATTTTCGAAATTATGGAGGAAAGTGTCTGGCAACCATTTCTCCTGCTAACTAGACCTACAGACTAGATCCATAAACAGGGTGAAAAACAATCAACAGATAATTTGATCCCTTATACAGTTTTTGCGCGCCCAAAAGAATCCAAAATGTGCCAATTTATATAAAACAATTTTCCAAAATTTTTGTACGTTTTCCATTTCTAGGTATATCCTACGAAGTCTTGAACGCTCAATAATTGGTGACGTGCAGAGAAAGAAATATTTCTATCCGAAATATTTCCACGAGATTTACTCCTTAATGTTTCAGCTACTTTTATATGTTAAAACTGAAGAAATGTTATTCTGGACGGCATGCTCCAATGATACCAATAATCGACACTATCTAAAATAAGAAACAATTTCAATATTCGGAGAGGTGTGAAAATTACTCTATATCTTCATCATGAAGGGGTTTTTTATTATCTGCTTCTTTCAAAAAATTCTCAACTTCTGATTTTCTTAGGACACTAAACTTCCTGGATCCATGTCCTACCGATTTACGTTTAAGGAACATAATTAAACTTGGAAATTTCTATGTAATGTCAATGTTCTTTTGCACTAACAGTGTTGCTCTTATCTTTGAGTAAAGACTCCACAACGTGGAACTCTGGTATACTCTGGATTTTTCTCCAGCCTTCCAAATCCAACCGTCGAATAAGCGATACGCCATTGTATACTTATCTTTCGATTTTGTCGGCAATAATGATTGAAAGGCGATTTTTGCTGATCCTTCTATATCTTCCTTATTATCGTTGGAAGCATTTTTCATAAATGTCTGACACAATAATTTTAACGATAATCTAATAAACAAACTCGTGTCTATACCTATCAACATTCTCTCAGGAGTCTTGATTCACATTTTCGAAATTCACAATTTTCAATTAAAATTTGTTTACAAATATAGTAAATTGTAAGGCGCGGATTTATAAGCATAAAAAACCTTAAAATATACTCTCAAAATGGGTCAAAAAAATTTGAAAAATATTTTTCAGCACATGCATAAAACAACCACAACAATAAAAAATCATTAAAATTACTAAATCAGAAATGACGAACAACCCACTACCCCTATTTGAACAAACCAGTAACCAATACCATAACTAAATGTTTAAAAAAATTAATGTATTTTATTAGGTATTTCGCAATAAAAAAATTTTAAAATAATAAAAGCAAGTGAAATTAAGACACAAACTACTCATCGTTTTTGAATAAACCAATAACTATTTCTCTAAATTGTTTATTTCCCTCGTCTTAATTTCCACCAAGTACAAACGCGCAATTTTGAACTACAAATAGTTTCTAGATGGAAAAACTGTAAAAAAAATTCCAAATTAACAAAGAACGTCCCAAATATGTGCAAAATAAACTAAATTATAAAAATTAAGTAACTTAAAACTACAAAACTCCAACGCGAGTAGGTCTGTATAAAATTAATATTTCGTCCAGGCGACATTTGAGTCTATTACTCCTTGCAATCGACGTCTCATTGATGAAACAAGTGTCCTCGTGTAATCTACGTTGATAGCACGTTTATGTTGTCTTCATTAATCCAGTTAGTTACAATTTTTGATGTATGAATTGAGCAATTATCTTGCTGGAAAATAAAATTCTGAGGATACAACATAGTGACGGATGGCAGCATAATATTGTCCAATATGCGTATGTAACTCTGTCCGGTAAGGCGCTCTCCTATCCTCCAGCAACCACGGGACCTAGGGAACTTATCCATGTCCAAACATCGATGGAAAACGTGCACTTTGGTCGGTAGGTTTAATATACCTCTCTTCATACCTCGAATTCTGAGGTCGGTAGACGCGGATGGAACCATCATGACATGACTGAAAGACCTTTTCGTCGGAAAATATGACAATATTCCAAAAGTCGTCGGGCCTACCGACAAACTGGTTCGCAAAATTAAGACGTTGTTCTTTATGCCTTGGCTACAAAAATACCTTCTTTGCTGCCGCATAATTTCGTAACTCTGAACCCTTCACCCGCCGCCTTGCAGACCTCACAGATCCAGGAAACTCCGTTTCGAAACAGGTTCCGAGGAAACTCCGTTTCGTCACTGCTGTTTCAAAGGGATTCGTTCTAAGATGGTCTAGGAAGAGGTTGTCTTGCTCCACAGTGCTTATTTTACGACGCCCTCCGCCGTGGACGTAGCTAACGTTTCCTACTGAATTCCATTTTTATTTGAGTTTGAATATACAACTCTTACTCATATTTAGCTCATCTGCAACTGCCAGTAATGACCAATCATTTTCAAGCAATGTAACAGCTCGCATTTTTTCAGGTTCAGTTAACCGCGGCATATTAAAACTTGAAAACTAATAAAGTGGTTTATAAATTACGGAGTTAATTACTGACATTTGCTTGAAATTTCAAATAAGTGTCAAAATGAAATATAAAAAGATCACAATATAATATCAGAAAAACTCGTGCACTTTAAATGGCCGCCAGCGTACGTCAGCTTCCGGCCCAAACATTAGAAAAATATGCGCTGAGTAATCTAATATCAAGAAAATTGGAATTTGGCGAGGTGAAATTTGACATTAATAGTTTCACGTAAAAATAGTCTGCTGCTAAGACGGCTAGGCTACTAAGTAATGATAAAAATAACATATTGATGTCATTTAGAATAACGCGCAGGTAGTTATTATACGCCAGACTGGCAATCAATATTAACTGATAACAGATAAGCATGAAATTTACGATACAGATCTAGCCTTTCCCAGTAATATATCACTTTCAATGGTATCTCAACATTTATCTTATAATTACATGCACGGTTTTTAACTATGAACAAACACATGAAGCTACCGTAATTGGTTTTAGCTGCAACAAAGGGCCAGGTAATTGGGATTATAATTATCCCCCAGTCAATAATTATGATGCTATTTTTAGATGGGAGTGCATAACCTTTGATTATCTTTCATGACCTTCAATGCCTAATTATATCTCCTGTTTAAATTTAAAAAATATAACGCTTTTTTACTGCAAAATACAACGTATTATTCTAGCCAGTCACAGGCCAATTAAGAGCCTGGCCAAAAATACCTGAGCAACATCTGATTTAAAACAAACATCGATGAGGAACACGATGAAGTCGTTACATCTTTCATTACAACTTAATCTTATCTCGAAATTCCAATCAATCTAATTTAAATAGGCAATGTTGGGCAAGGGGATTCAAGACTTTTCCAGCTAATAGGTTCGGCGTTGTGTAATCTCTTGTGTTGCGGAGGCCTCCTTATTATGTGAAGGTTAATATAATATGGGAGGTAGGTATACGAAGCGGGATCTCGATAAGATCGAGGCGCTGTTATTCCGGACGTGTTGACTGGTGCGTGTAATGTGACGTGTAAAAAATTCGATTTAGTTATTACTGTCTTTAACGAAAATTAAACGGATGCAGAAATCCAGGATTGGAATGAAGTCGTGATCATATTTTACATAATCATACGCTTATATTTAGATGAGTTACAACTGCTATGCCCGGTTTTTTAAAACATATCTTTCATCGATTTTAACACGGTATGCAAAGATAAATCTAAGGTTTCACGTACAGAATCCAGGATAACAATAATTGCTGAAATAATAAATTTGCTCTCATGATATTTTCTAACTACAAAAAATACAAAAAGGATCATAAAGACTAACCGGAGCCTGCAAAGAGCTGAGCAATATTAAAGAAAATGTGATATATCAGTTTTCAGAATTATCTATTTTACCAAAAACAAAAACAAAGGTAATGCTTTTAACATCTGGGAATATACCGGTATATAATTTGGTAGAAATTGGTAGACAATCTGTAAAAATGCGGCCGATCAACTATCAACTGTTTTTTGACTCCTATAGATTAATAAAGGCACAAAATAACCAGCTGGAATTCAGACTTTAACCGTAGCACGTCCGGTTCGAGGGGGGGAGAAGGGTTGAAAGGTCCATCTTTTGTTTCTTACATAAATAATTCTAAAAAATATTTTTTTTACATAATTAGTTCTATACATTTTTTCGTCTCAAAAATAAAAAAAGAGTTTATAAGGGTAAAAAACGGTTTATCTCGATTTCCGGCAAAACTACAAGTCCTTTGAAAAAAAGTTAAACTACAAACTTGTAGGTAATAAAAATATCTACAACGTTTGTGTTTACAGTTTTTTCGCATAACCTCAAAATTTATGCGAAAAATTCAAATAACCAAGTGTTTGATTTTTAAAAATAAAAAATTATTTTTTCGCCTTAGTCTTAATATCGAAAAAGCACCCTAATTTTTAATCGACAACTCTCGCGTCAGATATCTGCTTTTTTAAAAAAGTCGGTGGGCTTTTTTTTCGTTGAAATCTGTACTTTCTGATTATGTAAGAAAACAGCAAAAAAACATGTTTTACAGGTTTAAAAAACAGGTTTTTACAGCTGTGACGAAATAACAGGTAGTAAGGCCCAGACCCTCCTAGCCTCTTCCTCACTTCAGGTAAATAAGTCACTCAGTTATATAGGTTATCTTAAAATAGCAATAAATAGGCATCTACCCATATAATTTTTTGTTTATCAATTTAACATGGAATCTTACGTTTTTCGAGTAATTAAAGTGTACATTTTAATAAATAGCTCAAAATTCTACATAGATTAAAAAAAATTCGTAGTTTTTTTCGTTTCTTTGCATTTCCTGAGAACATTTACCATAGTAATGTATATTTTTTACACCATCAAAAAGTAGAAATTTTAACGAACAAAAAGCCTATCGACATTTTTAAAAAAGTAGGTAGATATTTAGACGCGAGAATTTTCGATTGAAAATTAGGGTACTTTTCCATATTAACTCAGAATAAGGTGAGAAAATAAATGTTTTAAATGAAAAATATTACAGTATGTTTGGGACATAAAAAGGTGTTTTCATCAAATTTCTTAAATTTTTTTTAAAGAAATCAAAAACAAAAAAGGTTATTTGAATTTTTAACATAAATTTTGAGGTTATGTGAAAAAAGTATAATATATTTTTTTTACCTACAACGCTCACATCGCCCGTAACTTATTTTTGTTATATTTTCTTCCTTTATCAATGGGTTTCATCCTACTATTTTCACTTTTTACCATTTTCAAAGGCTTAGCCCTAGTCTATAACGTGAACAAACCAGGCAAAGACTGTATGAAATAATGTCATACCTAAGCCAAATAGAGACAGAGTATCATACCACATGAGTTAACCGTCTTTACGCTTGTTGGTGACGCCATGTTTTACTAATAACGAAATTAAAATTCGCCCTAAAATTAAAATGACCATAGAATCAGCTTTGACATGTCATATCATGAATTATCAAAATCTTATTTTATTAAACTATGTCCCATTAAAAATAAATATACACTGTAGCATATCTGAACCGATATGCGAAATTATAATCTCGGAGCAAAGTGCGCTAGTCGAACGGTCACCGTCCCCGTTAAAATGGAAGTATGTGTCCATGACAAAAATGAAGTGTATACGTGTTATAAATAATAAACTGTAGTAAAAATATTATAATCATAAATAATGACAATATATGATTAGTTGGTAGCTATTATTATTAGAGAGAACAACGTTACCCAGGAAGTGCTTTTTGTTTTATGTGGATAGACTTCCTTCACTGCGCATAATAATGCTAAGAGTTCACCAAGGCACTTGAATATGGTAGCTACGTTTTAGATTAATCTCCGAGCATAGTTAGTAGTAATTAATATAGTCAAATTTAAGTAAATGTTATTCTTGCTTAGATCTTAATTATCTTAATAATTAAAATGTTCACGTTTTTTATTAATAACTGTTTCTGTGATAGAAATTTCATCAAATCAATAGAGGACTGAGCATCTACATAAAATAATACATAAATAATGTACTCATAGTCAGAGTTGATTAGATGCAGTGTTCAAAAAAATATTGATTTAAAGTAGATTGGGTTCACAGATGGCTCCAAATCTGATTTGGGTACCGGTTGTGCATATTATATCCCTGCACTAAACAAGAAAGTAAAATAAATCATCCACCTTCGCTGCTGAAGCTACTGCCGTATACGAGGCTCTAAATTTGTTCACTTACATAATGAAAATACTGCTGTAATTTTCTTACCACGCTAAAAAAAATATACCACAGTTGACATTGAGACTAGCCCGTATATTCTCAGACTAAAAATAATTCTACACACGTTATTAATTAGTCGAAAAGAGGTTCATTTCGTGTGAGTAAAAGCACACATGGGCATAAAAACAAAGAGATAGTTGACACCTTAGAGAAAGAAAGTATAAACACTGGTTTCACAGCTCAAACAAAAATATGCTTGACCGATGCCTTTTCTATTTTAAAAAGTAATGTGAGGAGTAGATGGTCAGATTTATGACCGGAATTTTGTCACTCCAACCTGGGCTAATAGTGGCAAATGCTTGCACATTATATTCTAAATACTTACCATATTCATAACCGTCATCACATAAGTCTCAACATCCCTGTTCTTATGATGGTCCAAGAATTTCTTATCCGTCACTACCAGAGTTTCTAAATATCTATGTTCGCTAGCGACACTTCTCTCGACCGCGTCGCCTCTCTTCAACTTCTCCCTAAACCTCTTCTTCCATGCCTCCTCCCAGCTCTCGGTCGTACCACATCTGCTCTTCTGGTACCTCTCCTGCTCTGGATACTTTTGGTACACAATGTGTAAGTGGTGGCCCTCAGAATTGGGCTCGTGTTCTTCCACCGGTTCTATGAAATACCTTACATTGTCCAACGTGATGTATCCTGCCTAGAAAAATTCTCATAAATATAAAGTAATCGGTGAACGTCTGAGTGGATATTTGTTATTTAACATTAATAAAAAAATTTCGGGTTAAAATATCGTTATAGAAATTTGAGAATTTAAAGCCTAGCAAAAATAGATGTTGAAAAGCAAAAAAACGTTTCATAATGTATAGAAAATCACCCCCTGTAATACTATGTACCCTATGATTTTTAGGTGATCACTATATTTTGCTTTCTTTGGGGATGGAAAACAATATATAGTAGGTTATACATTTTAGCAACGAAGTGCAAACGGAAATCTTTTCTAGAAGACTTTCGAGACTCATAAACTCTATTATCTGAACTCCTAGACTTTAAAGCAATAGATTTATAGTTTTCATCTGTCATTTTTGTGAAAAAAAATGTTTATTTAGCATCGCTCATATAAATTATAAAATTTCTTTTGCATATAAATGCATTTGTATATTTTTTTGTATGAGACCTATAAATACCCTTCTAAATTTGCTGGTAATTTTCTGAATATTATTGCATATACTCAGTAATCGAAAGGACGAGAGAAGTCCACTATAATCAGGACAATTTGTAATCCAAAACTTATTGGATCAGGACTATTTGTAATCCACTCTATTAATTGAATTTTCTACAGGTTTAAAATCTACTAATATATCTATTATATTCCAGAGGTTTTGATATTACCAAACCCTCGCAAGTGGATAGAGCCGCCCTCGAATCACTATGGTTTCTAACGTGTCCCGTGTATTGGCACAACTTCTTATCAGCTAAAGTCCTTAACTTCCTATCCTGCACTTTTAATTTTGGGTTTCTATCCTCAAATATTACGTTTGGAGAAATGAAATCGTGATTTGGCCACATTTCTATGTGATAATCATGACCGTTCAGGTGAACGCTGTAGTGCACCATATCTGAGTCCTGTATACTCCTGCGTCTTCTCTTTTTACTGAAGTTGTGCGTGTAGAACTGTGGTAGCTTAAAGGACTCGAATTCGCCTTCGGTGGAGAGCTTGTGGGGGATTGTTAACTTGAAATTTTCTATGGATTTTGTATACCGGCCTGAAAATAGATATAAACACTATAATAAGTAAATCAAAAGCACATCCTGCTTTGAATACGATGGACATGAAATAGAAAAACGGAAACTAGAATAAAGAAAACTGACTGGCTATGAAATGTTGATAGAAAAGTTTTCCCCCCTTCCATGCACTCTTACATACCTATTCAGTCATTCATCGACTATACTATCGGTGGTACCACAAATTTACTAGAATTGCAATGGAATTAAAGTTTGAACAAGTTTGCCCAACTGCAACTAAGGCGATAGAGATAGTAGATAACCCATTACGATTCATATTATGGGATACCTATTAAGATCACCTGCGATCAAAGCTAAGAAAATTGAAATAGGCACCTCGAAACTTTTGTACTTTACATAAAATTAATCTACATTATACTACTGTTTAAAATCCTAATTCAAATGGTCCAATAGAAAGTTGTCGTATTATTGACCAATATTGCGTTACCCATATTAAAGAATGGATAAGTCAAAGAGGTATACCTCAAATATTACGAGGATATATCGAGGTTTCTGGGCGTACCTTAATATCGATCGATCTCCGAGCAACGTTAATCGAACCCATCAATGATGCGTACCTAATTATCCAGCCAACGCAAACAGTCAGAATAACTCAAGAATGTCAACCTAATAGATACACGGACATATAAATCCCTAGCCTGGTACAAATTCCCGAGCATTGTACTATCGAATTAGGAGGTATACAATACTCGAACGAGAAGTCACCAATTCCAGAAGCACCATTTCACCTGCCAACTATTCCAGAATGGCACCCAGACGAAGCTGCGCGGAACATCCAAATTCCCGAAGAAGTCCAGTTAGATCAACTTACAAAAATCCAAAGACCGTTGTAGACGTTGTAGAATCAGGAACAATTAGTAGAATCTGACGAAGATCTGTCAGATGAAGAATTTGGTTTTTGAAATTTTTTAACCAATTTTTTTAAGCATATAATGATATGAACTATATAATTTCTAAAATAATTTTTCTAAATCCTGTATGTATGCCATTGGTTTGTACGTATAATATTCAATAATGTTTTTCCGCAAACCTCGTAGCTTATTTTTGTTAAGGTGTGTAATTTAAATTTAGTGAGAACCCTATAAAGTAAAAAATAATTATTTTCAGCTCTATACCCCTACGAATGATCCTGCACTAAATTTAGATGTGTTAACCGGTACCACGCTATTCTTGGCTGTATTTTATAGATATTTTTTGATACTGTACACTTTAATAATTTAAAGGCCCGTGGCACTCGATTTTTTACATACGCCACTATATTTGGAATTTGACAGCTGTACATAGACTAGGAAATAGATGAGGTAGATCTTGTTGTGTCCTCTTATCGGGCCTACTGGATAAAAATACCATAAGTGGACGACGAAAACACATCGATGAACGACGAGGAATTGTGTCAATACATCTACTCCAATCCCCAAAATATCCCCGGCATATAAACATGCAGTATGTCTAATGAGTATTTAAAATGGCGAGTATAGGTTTTCATGTTTGCACTAAAACCACGGTCGCCGCAATTTTAATTGCATTTCATATTCAACGGTAAACAATGCTGAAACATCCAACACAACTAGGGAATTTAATAGCTAATTTATTTTACGAATAGCCGATGAGTGGATGCCGTAACAAATATTTGTCTCCACTAAATAATACCAGGTTTACATCAGTGGTAATATCGAGATAGACAGTTTACACGATTAGCATATATTATAAAGCGGTAAATTTGCGGATAATGCATTATAATTTTATATACATTTTGAAAACGGAAAACGGACAATGGAATGGTCAATTTGGAAAAGGAAATTTATAGAATTTAGACAGTACACTAGCTTTAAGAGCACATGTGAGTAGAAACGAAAATTTATCAGACAATGTTATAGGTGCTAAAAGTGACTTAATTTTGTTTGAAGGGATGGGACACGACGCCGAGTGTGACAACTTACCTTCTCTCAAACTATAGTGCTTTCGTTGGATATGCAAACTAATGAAATGCGGTGCTCAGTGGCGCGCGCAATTATCCTAATACAGGAAATAAAATAAAAACAATAATGTTAACTCAATTTAATTTATAATATATCAAAAACGAATTGCAAATGGATGCGAACTGCAAGTGTATTTGTTTTTATTTTTTCCAAGCGAAAGTTTCATCTGTTGGTATCGCCTGAATGACATCTATGGGGTAGTGGCGCAAGCATATAGGTATAATTTCGCGCGCATCGTATTAACGGATATTTTTTGTCATGGTCTCAGTGGCAGTTGTTGCTCAGTGTTGTGTGCAATTTAATTTCTTTCTTTTATTTTAAATTGTTATTGGCTAAATTGAGCACCAGGGTCTATGAGAGAAAAATAAGGACTAATCCACCTTAAATAAAACGGATAATTTTAAGATCTAATGGAAAAATAGACAATACAAAAGTTGATTTAATTTGTTACAAGTATTTAAATGTCATAGAGAAGGGTTAGTAAATGATAAATTCATACAGACATATAGCCAGATTTGACCTTTTTTATCCCAAAAGCAAACCAAAGTCGGAAAACCCAGTTTTTGGGCTGTAGAATTTTCCCATTACGTTTCACAGTAAACTTGTATTAATGAATTAATTTGAATTGCGGGTTTTAACAAGACCTGCACCATTTTATAAATGTTAGTAAATTTTGCAATAATGCCCGTAAATGACATATACCTTGCTGACAAACCCATTATCGGTATTTATACGTGTGGAAATTTCGGGCATATCGGTTTCATAGTTTTTTACTACTTATTAATATTAATACTTGTATTCATTTATTCCAGAGAGCGTTAATTTAAACAATCGTCACATGCAAGATAAATAGTTAATAGTATAAGACCTCCAATTCAGCAAGGGGTGGGGGTGCAACTATGACATATACCAAAACTAAGAGCAGATTCCTGTCAAAGAAAAACCAAAATTCATTGCGAAACATAACATGCTAGAAACTTTTTTATTATTAAAGATACATGGGCATCATATGCGAGGGATATATTTATCATGCTCAATGTAGATGAGTTTAGACTACAGTTTGTTATAAAAAAAAGACCAGAGGATAGTCTCCGGATAATCCGACTGTATTTGCCTGCAAAATAAAACAATGGAATCACTGCATATTAATATAAAAGTGTTTTTTATGTAACAAATATACGGATTCGAAAAGAAATCGGAAACTTCACTACTTAATAGACACTGTCACTACTTAATAGACAAAATAAAATTTTGAAAAGAGTTAAAGAGACAGAAGCTCATTTACTGCTAAAAAAAAATCAAGGAGAACATTTATTCACTTCATGTAAGATATATACCGGGTGTCAAAAAAGTCCCGGGACGGTCAAATATTTAGAAAAATATGCGTCGTATCGGAAAACAAAAAAATAAGGGTTCAATATTTTTAAAAAAACTATTCAGACATACCAAACTCAACCCTCCCACTCCACCCACTGGGGCGGGGGTGGGGGTAACTGGGTCTATATTGCCGTTGCATTGTGAGTGTCCTTTGACCCAACACAGGCAGATGTTATTCATCTGACATGCTCTCACAAGTGCTTGGTGACATTCCCATGTTGATCCTTTAGTTATTTTATAATTTTTCAGGGCCAGTAGTGATTGTCTACTATCTGTGCAGATTCTTATTGTCTTGCCCGTTATTTCTCTGCGAGCAATCTCTTGTGCGGCTATGGTTATACCAGCGAGTTCTGTTTGTACTACACTGGCATTTTTATCCATAGTCCAGCTGCATCGGAGTCGCAGATTCCTGGAATATATACCACAGCCTGCTCCATCCTTTTTCTTTGATCCGTCCGTGAAGACATAGTTTACACCTTCAATGCCGGCCTCGTCTTCACCAGTAGTATGTATGGTGTAAGGTTTATCAAAGACAAGCCGAGGCGGAATTCCATCTGCACATGCCTGTAAAAGGGGTATCTTTCTGACAGTCTCAGTCCACAGGCGGCTTCTGGTTTGGCCACAGCTTGCAATTGGTAGTATGCCAACAGATTTAAGGCGAGTTATGGTAGTCAGAGCCACTTCTTCTAGATGTAGGTCTGGTGGTGGAAGACACAGTATTATCTCCATTGCTCTCGTTGGTGTTGTTCGCATGGCTCCGGTTATGCTCAGACAGGCAACTCTTTGTACCTGGCCTAGCTTGAGTTTTGCTGTTATTTGTTGACTCTTGGGTCACCAGACAACAGCTCCATAGGCCAACATTGGTCTTATGATAGCAGTGTAAATCTACAGGACCACCCTGGGTTTCATTCCCCAGGTTTTCCCTACTGTCCTGCGACACTGCTCGTATGATATGTAGGCCTTATTTATTCTTCTTTCGAGGTGAAGATTCTAGTTTAATTTAGCATCGACGTTACCCCCAAGTATTTCACCTGTGGTGCAAAATTTAGTGCTGTGTTTAGGAGAACAGGTGCTCTCATTGGCTCCAGTTCTCTTTTCCTTGTAAAAAGTACCATTTCCGTCTTCCTGGGGTTGACGGATAGGGCATACTGCTCACACCAATTTTCGATTATTCTTAGGGCCATCTGCATTCTTTGACAGAGAGCTCCTACGAATTTTCCATTCAGCAGTATCGTTAAGTCATCTGGGTATGCAATTGTGTAGCATCCTTCCACGTTGAGGTAGTTTAGGAGGCTGTCAAGAACCAGATTCCATAGCTTCTCCAAACCATATTTTGTGACTTATCATAGTTTTCTTCTAGGGTACAGATATTTCTACTTATAATAATATAAATTTAACGCTTCCTTATTAGCAAGTAAGTCACTTTCCCCTTATGATAAAATTGTAAAATTTATGATTTGAAAAAAAAAGTTGAACTATTTCGTTTAAGAGGCAAAGCGTTTATTTGGTGGGATGCGAGACCTTAAAAGTATCACCAAAAAAAGTAACACAAACGTCTAGTCTAATTCTTAATCGAATATTTGTTTTAAATATTTTAGTAATAAATAGATATGTGTGTAATGCCGCCTTTCTACTACAATATGCATTATTAGGCAAACATTTTAAAAAAATAAATGGTCTATTTGCAAACATGCCACCTTTTAACTTAAATATTTATACTTGCCGCCTTTTTGCTTCCAAAATAGCGACGTTATGTGACTTTAGTCTAAAAATGCAAAAATTTCAAAATTGAATGATATTCGTCGTTTACTAACGTAGTTAGCCTATGACGTAACCTATACCTAACCGTATGACGTGACGGTACAATATTCAAATCTGTAATATTTTTCATTGTGAAATCGAGTAAATTTTTATACACAGACTAGACTAATAGTATCTTAAGAGTTGTAATAGCATATTATTGTTATTATTTCTATCAGAACGAGGAATTTCCAATTATTCAGTTCCCCCTTGAGTGCCTCAAAATATAAAAATATGTTAAAATCTTGCGCTTAAAATGTTGAAACATAACTTCCCCATTTGTATGTGGGAAGCTATAGAGACTAGTTCTAAACCGCCACAACCAGCACTCTTTTAACCTTATGATGGTGCATACAAATCGAAAGGATACACTCTCAAACCGGATGGCATTGATATTCGATACGGCTGAGAATAATGAAAATTTTCCCATTCGATACCAACAATCACACCTACGCCGCTAATGGCGTTCATGTAGAATGGCATTATTAAATAGCGATAAATTTACCCGAGACAAACAAATTAATATATCATATGCGCATTAGATATGCACTCGTGAACGAGGCGGCAGCAAATCTTCTCCACGGGTACTGGCTAATTTATGAATCGGTCAATGATTAGAGAAGGGACACCAGACTATTATTTCTCGGAATGTGGAAGGATAGTGCGTTTCTATTGGTCACAGAGGGAACCGACTTCAATGCAGCCGTTCTCCTGCCAAATCAAAGGGAAAAGTTGATTGCGGCACCTCTTGTCAGAGGTATATTGCGAATGCAATGCCAGATAAAACGCCGATAAAACGCAATTAGCATCTACCTACCATAAGCGTTCATGATGGTTTGTACGTGACAAACTTGGCTTGTGCGGTGTTTGCGTTTCAATGATTAGCTACATTATAATAATTATATTGTATATATTATAGTGGTGGCGCCATACAGTTATGGTCATTTTATATAATTCCTTTATCCTCCACCTACACCGCAGTTGAAATTACACGACTCTTTTACGTATTTTTTTGTTATTTTAGCAGCATGAAATTGTGGCCTTTGACAGTATACTGGCGGCCATTTGAAAGTACACGACTCTTATATCAGATTTCGTTATATTTGATCTTTGTAAAACTGACTTTGAAATTTGAGGTTCATGTGATGACATTCACAATTGTCTAATTATTACTTATCAAAATTAAAAAGTGTATTATTATTTTAACAAAAAATTCCAAATTAACAAAGAACGTCCCAAAAATGTTGAAAATAAATTAAATTATAAAAATTAAGTAACTTAAAACTACAAAACTCCAACGCGAGTAGGTCTGTATAAAATTAATATTTCGTCCAGGCGCCATTTGAGTCTATTACACCTTGCAATCGACGTCTCATTGATGAAACAAGTGTCCTCGTGTAATCTACGTTGATATTGTCCCAAGCATTTTCAATTGCTCACGCCAATTCTTCGGCATTTGCTGAGCGTAAATGTCTATTACCTCTGTCTATTATAAATATTCTTAACAATCATCGACCATGCATTTTCAATTGGGTTTAGGTCGGGCGACTTTGAGGGCCAAGGTAGCACGTTTATGTTGTGTTCATTAATCCAGTTAGTTACAATTCTTAATGTATGAATTAAGCAATTATCTTGCTTGAAAATAAATTCTGAGGATACAACATAGTGACGGACGGCAGCATAATATTGTCCAATATGCGTATGTAACTCTGTCCGGTAAGGCGCTCTCCTATCCTCCAGCAAACACCGGGACCTAGGGAACTTATCCAATGCCAAACATTGATGGAAAGAGGTCCACTCCGGTCGGTAGGTTTAATATACCTCTCTTCATACCTCGAATTCTGAGGTCGGTAGACGCGGATGGAACCATCATGACATGACTGAAAGACCTTTTCGTCGGAAAATATGACATTATTCCAAAAGTCGTCGGGCCTACCGACAAACTGGTTCCCAAAATTAAGACGTTGTTCTTTATGCCTTGGCTCCAAAAATACCTTCTTTGCTGCCGCATAATTTCGTAACTCTGAACCCTTCACCCGCCGCCTTGCAGACCTCACAGATCCAGGAAACTCCGTTTCGAAACAAGCCGTCACTGCATTATAATTTTTTCGAATTTTTAAACTTTGGCACTAAATATAGCAGCGAAACTTTTGCGATTTTTTTTAATCCGATACGCTAAATAACTTTTATTCCAAACTAATAGGCCAGAAGATCGGTGGAAGAAAATCCTAGAGAGTTGAATTTTTTTTATTCTTCCTTTACACTTAGACGTAGGGCAGACGTATATCAAAAGTCCCCAAGGGTGGGAGGTGAGCTCGAGGAAGAGGGGAATAAATTAAATTTATTGGGTCCAACACTTCATTGGACTGGACAGGAGATCATGAGGTTCTATAGCTATTCTATACAGTCTTGTTTAGTACAATATCAATAGATAGTTGATTTAATATAAATAATTTGAGTAAAACACATTCAATTGAATGTATTGATTCTAAGTCGTCCTCATAAGTTGCATTTTCATCTTCATCCTAAACATTGAAAGCCTAGTTACAATCTTGTTAATTACAATATTAATAGACAGATGATTTAATGTAGATAATTTGTATAAAACTTACAGTATCCTCATATGCCAGATTGTCATATGCCAACTGGAGGGCCGTTCGTGCACGCGGCCTCACAGTTATAGCATACTAAAGAGCAATTGATGCCTGCCTTGCGGCATCCGCAACGTGCGCCACAGCCTTTGGTGCAACTGCAGAATATTTTTGAAAGGATTGCAGCTGGGGCAGGTTGATCTAAGGTTGTCAAGGGATGAAGATCTCCATCTGCTCCTTTTATCCAACCCCAATCAGTAGGTTTGAGTTTGTTGCCCAGCCATTCTTGAACTTGCAAATAGACTCTGTATGAGTGTTGCAGTGCAGAACCCTTAGTTGGAGGTAGGGAGGAGAGGTCTGGCTTCACCCTTGTGGAGGATTTTAGGAATTCTGCGTAGCGCTGTTTGTTCATATCTGTTATTCTAGCGTTGTACATTGCTAGAAAGATCTGCTCCCCGGCATTTGCAACTTCCTTAGGTGTTGAAGTCTTTGTGTAAAATACGTTGGAGAGTAAATGCAGGGCACTGTTCCTTATGAATAATTTAGCAAATGTTGACTTGCCTTTTCGGAACATCGCACAGGTGGTATCGCAGCCACTAAACGCGTGAATGAACAAAATGCTCTTGGTAATATCAAGTGCTTACCATTCCTTGGAAGAATAAGTTTTGCTTTCCTCCTTTCCCCTACCAGGTTTGAAAAAAATTATCTCTCGTTCCCTTGGAGCTAACGCGACCAGCAGAACTAGCAGATCCACATCCTTTTTCGACGACAATCGTAGAACAACCACATTCTGACCGTTTCCGCGATATAAGCAAAAGACTGAACAATTTTAACTTTAACCCCCCCCCCCCCCTTTCTCGAGCTCACCGCCCACCCTCGGGGACTTTATATATATATGTCTACCTAAGTGTAAGGGAAGCGTTTAAAAAAAGTTCCAACTCTAGGAATTTTTACCACCGATCGCCCTATTTGTGTTTAATTTGACTAGGCTAAAATAATTTTTCTTTTATCAGCCTAATAAACTCGCTTACCGTTAGTCCTACGACAAAAATGCAAAGGAACATTTTTATATGAAATCTTATCAGCTTTCATTTTGGAAGAGGGTAAAAAAGATAGGAGTAATCGTTTCCAAAATATAAGCAAAAAACTGTACTATGGTACCTTTAAACCCCCCCCTCATTTGTCGAGCTCACCCCCCACCCTCGGGGACTTTTGATATATGTCTACCTAAGTGTAAAGGAAGCGTTTAAAAAAAGTTCCAACGCTCTAGGAATTTTTTCCACCGATCGCCCTATTTTTGTTTAATTTGACTAGGCTATAAACTCATAAATGTTTCCATTACTGTGAGAAATGTGGAAAATGACGTTTTTAAAACTATTTTGCAATAAGAAAACATAACGCTTATCTCGCTCATTGTGACGTTTTTAATGGCTCACTATATATACGTCAAGATCTTTCATTTAAGTCCTATATCAGCGGGTTCCATCCAAAGTCCAAATCAAAACCTCTGACTATTAGCCAAAACTGATAAAATATATATTATATAGGATACTAATGATACCAATAACTTTTTCTACAGATAAGCGATGGCACATAACATACCTAGGTACATTTATATAAAAAATTAATTACATTTAGTTTGAAATTTGTAGTTCAATATTATCTAAACAGCAACTGAATTAACCCGCTACATATTTAAGGGAAAAAACCAAAACTTTTTCTGGGCAGATATTAAAAATATCTGCCCAGCATCCCAATGAACACCTACATGCAGGACCCACTTAACGCTCTTAAAATTCCACTTACTTTTATTGCGGCTAATAGTTGCAATAAACGCTAATCTTGGGGCAGTATTATCGAAATTGGCAGTAAAATGAAGGGGGTCTATAAAATGCAGATCTGTTCACTCACCATTAAGTGTGACTACGCATATAACTACTGATTTCTCCAAATAAAATATATCCATAAACACTAAAATCACTGAAAAATAGCTCATTAGCATTTCTGTCAAGTTGTAAAATTAAGTATAAAAAGACATTTCAGTCTTGTCGTAGGTGACGTTTCACGCCTTGATTTTATCGGATACTTGCCCGGAGAAATAATTACCAGTAGATAACAGTATTGTTCATAAATACTACTAATATTTCTATATCCTGTTCCATAAATTTTACGAAAAAAACTAATAGTTGTAATCATGACAAGATTATTATTGCGCTATTAGGTTTTAGCTGTAATGCGGTATAAACACTGACGCGATGGCATAATCTTGTCTTGATTACAGTTTATGTCAACATTTCGTGGAGAAACAGGATAATAAATTTCAGGTAATGCAATATTATGGAAGAATCAATTACGGATTTTATGCAGGATATATGCAATCATATATGCATATATGATTTTACGGTGGCCCGATTGATATTTTAACCATTTGGTATTTTCGGTTATAACAGAAGTCGATGCCAACTGTGTTGTTTTAAATGAATTCTTATATATTATTGAATTTTCAGAAAAATTATTGAATGGAAAACACAAAATATGTAACGTACCCTATACCAAAGATGCGTTTCTGAAATATCTAACATTTTATAAAAGAATTGACATTGCATGAGTTTGTAAGAATATTTATAACTTTTTTCAATACGAGTTCCACACTTGTTTCTCGACACGTAAAAACAGCAGAATCTGAAGCACCTTAAGAGGCATGAAGCATTAAAATAATTTGAAAAATTAAAACGAAGTGCTTCATTTCCTCCGTTACATTTGGCTACTGCAGACCGCCATAACTTTTTTAGTTTAAACGCAACATTTTATATTTCTTACGCCAAATTACGTATATTTAAATTCCCTTTTGTTTGTTACTAGGATTCTATTGGCGATATCACTTTATTTATATGTGTACATATATTTCCTCTGTCCGTCTGTTGTCATTGAACTCCACCTAAACGGCTGGACTGATTTTGATGATGATTAAGTTGATTTGAAAATGGTTTTTAGCCTCACAATTTGATTTGAAGTAAATATTATTTGAGAATATTGAGATTGAGAATATTTGAGATAAATATTATTTTAATTAATTTAAATATCAATAAATTAGGGCTGTGACCGGCGCATTCGCCTTTTATTCTGTTATATGTGGTGAGTTTCCCGGTATACCTTCGGAATCCAAGATCCAATGCAAATAAAACTGAAATGGGAGCCTCTGGAAAACGTCCCTTATCGAATAAAGAAAGAATTTTTAAAATTTAATTATAAATGACGGAGTTCTGAGGTAATGAACATACAAAAAACACAGTCGAATTGAAAACCTCCTCCTTTTTTGAGGTCAGTTGAAAAGGAAAGGCAAATGAAAAGTTTTGTCATAGTCGTAACTTTCATGGCAGAAATTTTGCCCGGAACCCCCTTATTTTGAAAAAAAATAAAATTTTCGCCCCTTTTTCGGTTTTTCGCCTATATCTCAAAAAATATGGGTTCTATCGAAAAGACCATTCTATACAAAATTAAAATATTTTCCTACATTACAATAGATTTTATTTTTTTCGATAGTTCATCGGTCCGCCACTAGAGGGCGCTGTAAAATGGTCAAAATCCAAAAAACTGACAAAAATGCGACTTATGTAGCTAGTACTGCTTCTAGTTTTTATTTACTTAGGCTACTTACTTTTTCATATATGAATTTGTGGTGCAATTATAAGTTTATTTTATTCATATGTCTGCAATATTTTCTTTATTTTCAAAACTGTGAATGCATAGATGGTTAACATAGATTGTATCCGCGGAAATCGAAAGTAAAGTGCCAAAAATCGCATTTTTATCACGTCTTCAGCTTTCTCAGCTTTTTATTAATAACTTGAAAACTACTGCCTCTGGAGCGAAACAACGTTCAGCATAAATTAATCTACATAAATGTTTCTACGAAAAAAGGCTTAACAACTTTTTCGCTAGGATCAATATTTAAGGGAATATGGAGGGGGGAATACGGAAAGTTTACAACAAATTGCTGTGATTGTTAAAAATCAAATTTTAATGAGAAATAAAGTATTCTCAGACCGCGTATTCATGACTTTACTGAATGTATGTGCAAGGGCGGTCCTGGATCGGTTTTTTTTTTTGGGGGGGAGGGGAGCAGATAATTTGTTTTTCTCTTCCAAAAAGTAAAGCAGAATTGGTAGAACCAACATTGCAGCAGTGGAACCTATTAGAAGACGACGTTGCTGTATATGTACCTTTAGAGCCCCTCCTCTCCCCTTAGCTCTACTCGCACCCATCTTGTATTATTTTGTATTATTATTTTGTATTATTATTTTGTATTATTATTTTGTATTATTATTTTGTATTATCTTGTATTATTGTATTTGTTAAGAACAACTTCCCTTATAGCTATACAGAAATTGGCTTCTACATGAATTATTAAATATTTTTCGTTCGTTGCCTGGCCTATATGGGTTATACCATTCTCAGACAAAATTAGAGACTGAGCGAAGCGGAACATTATCTTCGAACGTTAAATTACACTTACCGTTCTTAATACTTAATATACTATTGCTTGAATAAATAACAATTAAATGTGAATGTGTGAATTTAGTGGATATTTTAAAAATCAGTTTGTTGTATTATACAATATTGGTATCTAGACATGCCTTGGAATTATTTATTAATGCATATAATAGATAAATTATTATACCTAACATAAAGGTAATAGCAAAAACAATAGTGGGAACTGATGCACGTTCCCACATTTTCACATTCTACGATTACATTGTAAATTTATGACGAATCACCACAAAGTAACTCTTAACCATGACAGGTATGAATGTTTGCAACCGTAACAACCTCCATCTTGGATCATAATGGAGTCATAAAGCTACTTCATTTAGTAGACGTCTATTCTTTATGAATATTACACGTAATATTTCAGAAAATTCCTATGCGACAAATAAGATGTTATTTTATGCCTTTTTAAACCACATATTTTGTGTATAGAGAATGGTTACTTTTGTGGATATATTTAGCACAACATTATTATTACTTAGTTACTGATACTTATGTAGGCATTTTCAAGAAAGGTTACCCATTAAATATATCTTGTAAACAAATTGGAATTTGATTTTTAAAATTTGGTGACACGTTTTCACAAATGATCTATTTTTCTAAAATATTTTCATATTTCTAGCATTTCCCATTTTTTCGGAAGTTGATGCTAACTTCGTTATTTTAAATGGAACACCCTACGTATTTTTATTTTTTCAACTCGTCAAAAATTTAAAAAAATATAAAATAATATTTTTTTAAAGTAATATAAAGGGTGTAGAGAAGTTAATTAAAAATTAACTAAATATTACATTTATATTTTCATCTGTTTTTGAGATATATAGTCTTTCAGATAATTTCCCACATTTGAAAGTTATAATTTAAATTAGTTTATTTATAAAACTGATACATATCAACCGATAATTTTTTGACCGCTTATCACATATTATGTTGAGATTTGACCATTTTTTTCTGAAATATGTTACACATTAATTTTTTGTAAAACTGCTAGTAAGAATAAAAAAAAATCGATTCTGTTCAATAAAGTGAAATGCATCTCCCGTTAGGAAGAGCTTCAATTTGTGACTATTTATAGTGTTTGCGGTCCTGAATGTTACGTGTGAAGTTAGTCGAGAGGCAAAATGAGTGACAATTATGATAATTTTATTTAATAATAACGTAACATTTTCGAGGTTGTTGTGATGAAAAATTATGAGTCCACGTGTATTATATAATAAATAATGAGTCCACGTGACGTGGAAAAAAGCCACTTTCTTGAAAGAGAATGAGATTAAATTACTGAATGCATAGAAAAGTTATCGAAAATAAAGTGACCAATAAAGTAACAAATGTGGAGAAGGGATTCTCGTCAATTATGTGAGAGTGTGATAAAACTTTTATTTTTATTTGAGGACAAGGCTGGGGGGGGGGGTGATATAAAAAACGATGGAAAAATTCTTTCGTCGCGTCGTTTTGATGAAAACATTGCAGTCGTGGCCTTACATTTTTTCTCTTCTTAACACTGTTATGTCTTCTTCCCCACTCTCTGAGGAAGAACTTGAACTAGAATTCAGTAAACGATAGATTGTATTTCAAACACACCAAGCCCCAACGACCACTATTAAGTACTGACAGTTTATGCTGACAGTAAAAAAAATTAATTTGTAGGTTAAGTTTACAATAAAGTCGACTTCTGCCCCTAAAAAGGGCCAAAATCGAAACTTAAGCAAAAAGGAAGCTTTTTAGTAAAAGTGTCTTTAAAATTCGATTATGAAACACGATTTAGAACTTAAAGGAGACTTTTAATATTAAAGGAAGCTTTACGTCGATTATGGAACTGCCCATAAACCGCCTTAATATCCATTTTATTACAGTCTACAGAGGATTTTCAGCATCTTTAAGTTATGTATTTTATATAAAATAGAGGGAAGAATGAAAAGTTTGATACATTACGCGCTGCAAAAGGCCTTTTAGGTGCTTGGAGGCATTTAAATAGCCTCGAACCTAAAAGTAAGCTTTCGCATCTTGGAATGTAAATGACTATTTGTATGAGATGCATACGATATATTCTCTACGTTCATCCAAAAACGAAAAAAATAATTTAGTTTCTACGTTCATGTAAAAACAAATGTTTAATGTAGGTGGCATTAATGTCATGACATTAGGTGACATGTCATCTTTATGTCAAAGCACTGTAGTAGAATGACATACGTGTGCAATAAAATTTATATTGCACTAGTTCAATAGAAAAATATATAAAAATATATAAAAAAAATTGGATGGAATACAGTCGTGCTACTTACTTTTTGCCATATTTTCACCATATTTTCATTTATAATTTTTACCCAAAAAAATATGCCACAATTTCTGGTGCCACTAAGTAACACGTCTTACGGACGTACTGTAACGTAAATAAATTCCGTTCGTACCTACATTCCATGCCATGCGATATTGAAACCACGTGGGATACGCCGTAAGATGAAATAGTAGGGAAAAGGCATAAATAAGCCACGCGTCGGCAAAAAGAAGCCTCTTAGGCGACTTTCTTGAACGTATCATTTTACGTTCTTCGCCGTTCGCCAACTCTTATATTTTCGGTTTTGTGAGTTGTTGCTTCAGGACTACAAGGTACAGTTTTGTGTTTTATTATTATATACATATATGCCACGAGTATATATTTATATTTTTGGTATATTATTACTTTATTAAATTAAATGATTATTTAATTTAGTATTGTATCTTGTACTGCCTCGTAGATTCTGGAAGCAATACTACCGAACTATGGCATATTTACATATTTTTAGTAGAAATTACTCCTACGGCCACATTTTCTTTATATTTCACATCTCGCCAAAGAGCATAATTACTTACCTCTCTATACGTTTTATTGTGTAGTTTTAATTTGCATACCACATTCCGTTGTTTATTAATTTTTTACTGTAACTATAAAAATATATTTTCAATTTTTGCCACCTAAATGTCATGACATTATGTGACATGTCATGATCTTTATGTCAAAACACTGTAGTAGAACGACAGATGCTTGCAATAAAAATGTCATTGCACTAGTGAAATAAAGAACCAGTTTTTGCATTAAATGTAATTCAATGAGGTTTTGGTTTTTGCATGACCGTAGAAAAAATAATAAATTGTTTTCAAACATTTGTACTGACACTGTTTCCGAAAATCGACATGCATCTGTGTCACGACATGCATCTGTGCTTAACATATCCGAAATTTTTTTGTACTCTTTGAGACGTCAGTCGTTTATTACATCAATGAGAAATTGCCGGAAAACAACAAACGTAACACGTAAATTGTTGCATACATACACCAAGATACCTAAAAAAGGGTATATAATAATACACAATATACAATGTCGATTGCTTGCTTTTAAAAATCTAAAGCCGTTAGCGATAATTAATAAATTTTATTTGTTTAACCAAACGTGTATCCCTGTATTTTCTTAATGAAACATTTCTCGAATATAATTTATATAGCTCGTAGTATTTTTAGATGTAGAATATGTGATTAAATTGTCGTAACTACAATTATGTATTCTATATTCTTGTATATCTTACATACCAGTTAATTCTATACATTTAATTATTTATTTCCTTATAAAGACATGTTAAGTATGCAAGAATATTTTTTTACTGATGGGTATGTATCAACGCCTTAATATATTGCATGCCTAGTGTAATACGTTGTAACTACAAGTTTATATATCTTGATGTACCAAAGATTGTATCAAACTCATTTAATAAGATTTATGCTTAGTTGCACAAAAATGTAGCATTCCATCGCTTATGATAAAAAATAAGTGGCGACATAGGCTGTTTGTTACATTTCCTAGAAGGCATATTTGTTTTATTCCAGATTACCAAATCAACCTAAACAAATTATTACCTACCGCATCTATGGTAAATAAAGCTCATCAAGAGACGTCTATCTAAATAAACTTTGCTATGTTTGGTTAAGCCCGTTTAGAACGAACCTGTGTGCACTTCCTTATTGCTTTGAAGGAGATGATGGGGCGGTAATCAAACAAATCAATCAAACGTCTCATGCTCGTAATATGCACCACTGTCTTACCAACTGACGCGAGATAAGAAAAGAGACTAACAGCATTCTTTTCGGAATATCCTAACTTCCGTATATACATTGCGGCATCAGCCTCATTAAACATTTATGTAAATAATTTGGTAGTGGAGCGTAGGCATTATTTGAAAAGACCTGTTAATGATATGTAAATGTGTGATAATGTAGATCGGGATTAAATTTATAGGATATTAATTTAAATTTAAGCAGTTGTCTGTGCTTTAGAGGATATTTGGAGGATGCACAAGAAACGGTAAATTAATCTCAATTTAAATAGGTATTCCGATTTTTTCTAGCTACCTGCATCAGCCGGTTTCTGAGTAGAGAGTAATAAAATGCCAGTGAACGTGATAATAAAGCAATAATCTATCAGATAGATAATAACGCTCCAGTAGTTTTTGTGCTATAGAAGTTGAGCCACAGAGCGTGTACGGTTTCTTTCCGCGGGAGTAAATGTAGTCTACCAATTTAGATTTGTCATGAATTTTGGCACTCTGGATTGAGTTTTTGTCCTATATCGCAGAAAGGAAGCGTTTTTTCGGCAAGCCCATTATATACAAAATTAAAGTAGACAAAATTTCCTACATTTCTCGTATAAAACGTTTTTTGGAAGAATAAGCGTTCCGCCGCTAGAGCGCTCCAAACAGTGCCATATTCCCCTATCTAGTGAAATTCACCATTTTCGCGGAAACCGCTACTGTCGATCGTAAACGATTTATAATGAACTCGTGTTTTGTATGGGTTCTCATGATTGTTGTACATGAAGGATCCAAATTTCCAAATTTGCGTGAAACTCCTGGTCAGCTATTCAAGTCGTGAAAATATTGGAGGGAACACTCGAAAGGTATTTTACAAGATTTTATTTAACTTGGTATGTATGTATGTACCCTTTAGAACAACTAAGGTACTTAGATAAGTATGTTGCTTAATCCAACTCTGTTTAAGATATACTTAGATCAAGTCTTGAGAGGATAGGTCCGTAAATGTCAAAACATGGGCCTGCAAGTAGGAGACGAGACACTATACAGCCTATTTTTTGCAGATGACCAAGTTGTGATAGCGGAAGATGAGCAAGATCTAAGCTACATGACTAGAAAGCTCAATGAGGAATACGAACGCGCTGGTCTTACAATGAATTTGAAGCAGTGTGAATACCTGATAGTAGACAATGATGAATGTGTGGTGTGAAAAAATGCAAATGCTTAGAGGTCATCTTAAACAAACAGGGAACAAGTAATGGCGAAATTCAGGAAATAATAAATAAGGAGGAAATATATCGGGGCCCTTGATTGATTCCTATGGGAAAAAGATATAAAAAGAGAAACGAAAAAACGCATTTACAAGACTATTGTAAAAGCATCACAACACATGGTGCGGACCTAAGTAAATCCAATAAGAGAAAACTGCTGGCTACGAAGATAGATTACTTAAGAGACATCGAGACTTGAAAGAATCCGAAGCGGTCATTAGAGAGAATATGAATATAGAAAGAGATATTGCAGACGAAGTTGAACGGAATCAACTGATTTGGTTTGATCATACAAAAAGGATGCCGGAAAATAGATGGCCCAAAAAAATCTAGTTGCCACCAGATAATAGAGTGTTTGCTACCAGAGAAAAGCAAAAGAGGAAGGCCTAGAAGAAGCTGGAGGGATGACGTAGATCAAGCTACGAGAGCAAGAGATCTAGAGGACGATATATGTTACGAAAGAAATAAAATATGGAGTAAACCACCTTTAAGTAAGCAATGATTCATTTGGTCTATCAAAGGTTATCGGCCAGTCGAACAACGCTTTAATTTTACCAAGATTTCCACCATTATCCGCAGCATTACAACAACATTGGTATAGAGCATTTCTCTGAATTCAGTTTTGGCGGGGCGATAACTTGGATTCTATTCTCTAAGTGGGGTGGCAAAAAATGGAAGAACAACTTATGACCAATTTTTACAACCTAAGCACCGGATCCAGTTTCCATTCTTCAGCTGCTGTCTTGCAATTGGACCAATAATTGCGGAAAACGATGCGGTTGTGCCAAAGTTGGGTCTTCGTCACCTTTCATGGGCAATGATGCTTCAATTCAGAGGTTGAAGACGAATGCATTAGCCCATTCTTGACGAGAAAAAGTCTGTAGAATTATAGTAGAATAGGCCTACAGAGAAAACCATTTCTACAGCCCTTCCTCATGGGTTATGTTGGAACGGGGTGTGGAAACGGGAAAATTAATTAAAATTCATAAATAGCGGATAAACCATCACCGCGCGGGATAGGAGTTCATCAGATCTTTATTATTTACTTCAAGAATTGGTACCCCGAAAATATTTCCTTTATAATTTATTTCTTCATTTTACTGTATGAAAAAAACTGGATGATTGGAAGAAAACTGGAACAAGATCTGTAAAAAACTGGAAGATTGTGATATTTATTAATCTATTAGTGTTGGTAATATATTACTTATAATTAGTGTTTCCCAGTGCCTCTAGAAATAATGTCAAACATGTGAATATAACCCTCATACTTAAGACATATTAATGTTTATTTTTGGTAACTAAAAGTAAACTTTCTGAGAAAACGGTTAGTCCTTTTTAATAAAATTTAATTTTTAGTAAAATTTTTAATCACTTTTCTCGTGTAGAATTTATGTAGCAATTTGCAAAAAAAAATATTTCTCGACTGTATAGAAGGAAACTGACTGCATTATCGTATTCAGCGCACCACAGAGCATATGTAGACAGATTTTCAGGGGCCTGGCAACAAAACAAGTCACTCATTTTCTTGAAAAATATTAGAAGGCTATAGTAAGGAAAAATCTCCGCTTTTAATTTTTGCAACAAAAAAATATTTCTCGGCTCTATAGAAGATGTTTCTCGAATGTTTCTCGATTTCTTTTTTTGTACATTTGACAGGATATTAAATACGAAACACCCTGTTTGATATGTGTGCCTAGTATACTCTTCTTTAATTTAATAAATGATTTTTCTGTAGCTAACACAATAAACAATATGAAGTCAACAGCCTTTGGGATAGATAAATTAAATATACCGCAAAATATACCGAAAACGCCGCAATTATTTACCATTGCGGCTCTCTAACTATAATTTTCCCCATTAGTATCAAGTAATATATAAATATTCAAATGGATCTAATCAATCTTGGTCAGTTTCTCTGCGCAATATAGAATAAAATTGCAGTCACGTGTAAACATTATTAATTAATGACAGTGCCAGTGTAACATTATCTATTTATGTGATTACAGAAATTATTGTTATGATGGGCTTTATTTATTAGCATGTATTTGTTGTAAATATAAGGAAGGTAATCATGTAAACTTTCATGTAAATAATAAATTGAATATAATACAATCTTACACGCTCATATTTTTCAATATATTATTAATAAAATTATTATAATTACCTGCTAGACTGCTTTAATTGGTAGTTAGTATTAGTAAAACAATAACTTACATGTTTGTTTGGAATTTTTTACCGATATGGATTTTTACCGAATAAACACCATATCGTAAAATATATTTTTAAATGAAAATATCAATTCCATCTAACCGTATATCTAATGTTTTTACGAGGCGCTGATAACATCAGCTTGCGGGATTTTTGAATAGGCCTCTACTCTTGAGTAAATTGCTTATTTAGAGTTCATCCATTCAACCCTGGAACAATGATTCTGATAAATCTGGGATTTTGGTTTATATTTCTTGCTACGCTCCTCCTTGTATATTCGTTGTTACGGATATATCTCGAAAAAATATTTTAACGTTTTTAAAGTGTTGTGATTGATAGAGGCATAGTATACTTTTAAAAAGACGACAGGAACATGGATGTATTTACAGGTAACAACTACTCAGAGGGCTAATACTCCTTCATGTATTGAATTACACCTCCGTAAATCCGATAAGATAGGTCATCCATGGTCATCCATCCAGTATGTAGTTTAGCCGACTTTTGACTAGGGTCGCTGCTCTAGGTGCCTGCATTGCAGGACGCTGCTTGTCACAAGACATTACTTAGTAATGTCTGATGAGTAGTAGCAACTGACCGCTAGAGAGGTCTAGTTATCCCTTCAGATAATTCCAGACACAACTGGTAAAAATTTCTCAAGTTAATTGAATAAAAACAAAACGCAGTTATATTACGATTTTTGTTCCTTTGACCCTGAAGGTCTTGTCGTTTTAATCGGGTTATCTTGCATGTGATATTCTGTGAGGTATGCGATTCCTTAGCCGTGCATATAACAAATATGTTTTCGATTGGTAAGTTGATCGTACCTGCCGTGTACCGAGAACGTTGATGCCGGTGCGATGAATTTAGCCCGTCTTATTTTTGAAAATCATTTACCGCAGGAATATGCTCTAAGTAACCATTTATAAATAATAACATTTTGTTTTTGTAATTTTTGACCACCCCGTATAATAAACATAATTTTTATCGGCATTACTTCAGGCAAACAATAACTTTTATAAATAATAGCGTTTTCCCGAAAACTAAACATTTTTTGAGATTTTGCCATTTGTAACCACCCCGTATAAAAAATATCATTTTTGTCGACGTCATTACTAATTTTTGGGCAAGTAAAAACTTTTATAAATAATAACATTTGCTCGACATTTTGTAATTTTTATTATATGTCGAAACAAACGTACGAAATAAATCGTACTGAAATCACTCTGAAGATCCTCAATGAAACTGAAAGAACTTGTGCCGGGTAAGTCTCTTAAGATTGACACCCCCCTTATCTCACTTATCCTTTGCCGATTTAACTCATTAAAATATACAGGGTGGAAAATAAAACATGCTTTTTTTTAAATGGAACACCCCGTATATTTTTAGACCAAAATAATGTCCTTAATCCTGAATTCAAAAATGTGTAATTGTTATATAATCACTCCACCTATTCGTAAGATATTACTAAAAACTTATCACATTACGGGTGTCAATTATAAAATAAGAACATCAAGATACCTCTGGAAACAATGCATATTTGCATTGTTTATTTGTTGAAAGATGTCATCCAGTTTTTTGTGAGATAGTAGTTCCCTCTCTTAGATATTAGCGTAAAAAATACGTAGTGTTCGTAAAGAAGCAAGTTATTTTGAAAATGGTATATTCATTGGAAGAGCGAAAAGAGTTACTTGAAATTTATATTCAGTGCAACAAGAATAAGTCTCTTGCTCGGAGGGAGTATGTTAGGTTATTTCGAGAAAGGCTACCTCATTCCAAAAATAGTTTTAAGAACATTTATGCAAAGTTCCCGAAGTTAGGAATACCGAATCTCTGAGAGACAAGAAAAGGGAAAGGCGAAGAACAAAAATAGGAGAAGACACAGAACTCAACGCGTTATTATATTTTGCTGAAAATCCATCCAAATCATCCTATGCCGCAGCAATAGAATTGGATATATCACAAAGAAGTGTGATAAAAATATTACATCGCCATAATTTTAAACCATATAGTGTTTACCATATAGTTTTAAACCATATTTTGCCCGTTCAATATTTAGACGTCAGCAACCTTCAAAACAGGTTAACCTTCTGCAGAGACATACTTGATAGAATAGAGGAAGATGATGAGTTTCTAAGTCATGTCTTTTGGACTGACGGAAGCAGTATTTCTACTGCGGGAATTTTTAACAGAAAAAATGCACATTACTGGGCAGTGGAAAATCCACATATTGTAAAAAAAATAAAAAAACAAGGATACCAAACTGTAAACGTGTGGTGTGGCATCCACAAGGATGCTATTGTAGGTCCTGTATTTATAAATGGGCCCTTAAATGCACAACGTTATGTGGATATTCTTCAACATCCAGTTGAAAATTATTTAGATAATATTAATTTAGTGGACAACAGATCTGTTATTTGGCAGCAGGATGGAGCACCACCACACTCTGTAAGGAACGTCACCGAATACCTAAACAGAAAATATCCTATTGGAATAGGAAGGCACGGTGTTATACATTGGCTCGCTAAAAGTCCGGACTTAACACCTATGGATTTTTTTCTCTGGGACACGATAAAACAAGATATATATGAAACTGGGGTTTTTAATAATATGAATGAGTTAAAAGAATGCATACCTTTAAAAATTGAGGAATTAAACCAAAATGGTGATATATTTAAAAGGGTGAGAAGCAATTTTATAAAGCGATGCCAAATGTGTATTCAGAATGGTGGTGGTTACGAGGAAAATATTTAATTACGTTACGTGTAAATAAATAAAACTGTGTTACTCTATTGTGTTACTGTATTAATATTGACTTTTATTTGTTTTTATTAGGCTTATGTTGTTTATTGTTATAACTCGTTACTGTTATTGTCACCTATATATTATTTATTTATTATCTCAATAAATGGCATTGTTTCCAGAGGTATCTTGATATGTTTTTTGTTTTATAATTGACACCCGTAATGTGATAAGTTTTTAGTAATATCTCACGAACAGGTGGAGTGATTATATAACAATTAGATATTTTTTTATTCAGAAAATTAGCGACATTATTTTAGTATAAAAATATACGGGGTGTTCCATTTAAAAAAATCATGTTTTATTTTCCACCCTGTATATCTTACGAGATTTTTAATATCCGTGCTCAGATTATAAAAATTCATCAAAAACCGCGTCCGAGTGGATGCGGTTTTTGATGAATTTTTAACTGCCGAGTGGCAGTTAAATCGGCAAAGGATAAGTGAGATAAGGGGGGTGTCAATCTTAAGAGACTTACCCTGTACAACTTCTAAGTGGTTCGTTTCCGTGTGTATGTCCAGATATACAACTGGTAAGTGTGTCTTCCTTATTGTTCGTCTATTTGCTTATTTCTGTATGTAATGAAATGCTACAAACCCAAGATTACTTTTCACAAAAGAAATGAATTACGTAGTTATTTTGTACTTTTTAGAGCAGTTTTTTAGAACAAATTTTTCATAAATTTTTCATAGATATTCATAAATTTTTAAATTACTCACAGGCTGATTCAAACACTCAAAAAACGCTTCGCCTAAATAACTATACAAATCGGCATCATCGAAAGAAAAAAAATATATCAAACTTCAAATAACCAAAATCTGAAAGTGTCCATTTTTCTCACGTGTCAGTATATAATTTTTCAGTTGGAGCAATATCACTTATACTTTGCAGTTTTTTTTAAAGCATAGAATATAATAAATTCTATATGCTATACGATTGAATGCCATTTTTGGCTTATCAATTATTTGTACCATCTCAACGTTTCGTCAATTTCTTAATACACTAATATCAATGCATTCAATATCGTTTTACGATGTATTTTACTATCTTGGTGCCAGTCCTGGGCCAACGTATTTCCATCCAGAGACGTTCGAATAAATATCTGAGAATAAAATATTTCACTCTTTCAAACAGGCATAGGCAGTGCAATTAAGAATGAGAGGACAATCCCCGATTCGCTGTTTTAAATAACTTTAAACACGTTTATAGAAAACGCACCAAAGTAAAATTATCAAAAGATTATGTACCGCTATTAGCACTAAGTCTATGGACACTTTAGTTGCACTCGAATATTTTTAGATAGGTACGTCAATAAAAATAAAAAACATATTTGTCTGAAGAATACTAGTTGTTCCACACGCGTGTAGTCTTCAAGTCTAGACAAAGCTATAAAATGTAGTGGGAATATAAAAAATAGAATAACATAATAATTATTTTTAATAGTCATTTATCATGCCTTTAATAAATGCTGGGATTATTTTTTAATTCATACTGCAATTATCCTAAGAAATTTTTATTTTCTACAAAAGTCAGTAGAAGTATAATTGTCTAAAAGGCACTGGTATTAAATGTAATCTTTAATAAAGTAATTAAACGTTAACATTTTCCTTACTGAAAAAAAACTGATCAACAAAAGTAGTCCAACAAAAGTAGTAGTGACACCTTTAATCCTTAAATTAAAAGTGGTCGTTTTAATTTATAAAAGAATCTTTTTAAAAATTTTGTGCTCTTATTTTTAAAGCGTTTAGCTTCATCAAATATAAATTATCAGGTGCACTATTCAAAAAGCAATCAACCTGCTCCTTTGTAAATACTCGTGATTTTTTCGGTAAATATCTTTCTTGAGAGAAGCACATAACTTTGAATGTTCGCTTATATCAATCCCCTTCTTTATATCCAATGCTGACCACGTCATTGGTAATTGTGACCACAGCGTTGATGGCTTCATATCATTTCATAGTTTGAGAAATACACCATCAATACATTTTCTGAATAGAACTTAATGTTTTTCCTTAGCACCAATCCATTGTTACGTTCAGTTTTCACTAGCGATATGATGGCATCTGTGAGTTAAATTATAGGTTTTTAGCTCTACGATGCTAAGAAAATGTCACTAGGCGCAACCTCTATCATTCGTGATTAGGACTATTAGACTAGGTATAAATATGATTACAGGTTTCTTTGCGGCATTAGCGATTTATCATAGACCCTTAATGATACTAATGATAGTTCTTGACGGTTATTCAGATCCAGATGCCAGTGTCGCAGACATTCCAGAGGCCAGAGGATGGATTCTGGGTAGGAAAGTCCAAATACCCATTAGATTGGGGATGGTCCAGGAGTAGCAGAGGCCAGTGCAGACCAAGGGATGCTCCTCCATCAGCTGCATTGCTGACAACAATGTAATGTAAGGGAGTCACAGGCTGCATGCGAGCGTGTGGCTGTAGGAAAACTAGCCTGAATTGCTCCAATTTATGCAAGCATTGTTATGGGCAATTCTGCGAGAACAGGCCAGCTTCCCTTATCGATAATGACGACGAAGACGACATACAGGCTCAGGTTGAGGAATTTTCAGAAGAATCACCACTCCAAACCATGACCAAACTACGAAGATTTAACTGAATTGCTCACTAGTTTAATGTCTCGGATTATTTTATTGACGAATTTATTTAATTATTTAATTACTCTTCTTCCTGAACATTTACTTTATGCATTAAAAATTTGAAAAAAGAATGGTGGCAACTTGGATGCTGATGGTGAATGGTGGCAGTTGAAATTAAATTGAAATCGATAAATAATTATACGTATCCAATTTGATCATTATACGTATACACATATATTATCATTTGAAAACACTATTGTGAATTATAGAATATATTTGAAAGTCACTATAATTGAAAATATAGATCCTAACAGCATTTTCGGGGTCAACTTGAAACACGGCATCTTCTCGTTTTCTCGTAAATTACCCCCCACTCCTTGGCACTGTTCATAAGATTTTGTTGGAAATATGGAATTAAAAGGTAAGCAAATTCTCTACAACTCTGATTATGGGAACTTTGTCGCTACAACCAAGTCTTCCATGGCTTTTGCGCTCCAAATTGGTGATAATGTGAAAATTATTCCAGTCACGATTTTGCTCTTTATTCAGCGCTCCCTAGCTCCGTCGCCATTGGTTGTACAAAAAAAGATGTGAGATCTATATTATAGAGAATTTTGTCATCTACAACTTTTATAGGAAGCATTTTGCGCTAAAAAAGACAAATGTGCAAAGCAATGAATTATGGCGACATAGTTGTTCTTTATTGTAATAATTGTTCCTTACTAAATCAAATCGTCAATCGCCTATTACTTAAATAATATTGCTCTAGGATTATCTGGCTGTCCATGGAAGAAAATGCTGCAGAGAGAATTTAATTGTTATCATATAATAATACCACAAGTGCTCTGGGTTTTGCCGACAGTATTTGTCCGTCTGAATACGAGTTGCTGCTGTGATGAAAAATTTAAAAGCGCGAAGAGCGAGTATTTATTTTCCAAAAACAGCAGCAACGAGTAATGAATGAATGACAAATATTGAAGCAAAACTGAGAGCACGAGTTGTGTGTAATGTCAAGTACAAATGTCCTCGCTGTGCGATTTTGCACTTTACGCACGACAGTTCGTAAGGACTCGCTTACTTAGTTTATGCGTTGTACGTAATCTAGCATTTACTATAGACGGCCTGCGAATTTTACTCCAGCGCCCCCAACTAGTAAGTTCTTGCTAGTCAATTTGCAATTTGACATAATAGACGTTTTGAAGATTATAGTTATTTTGTACTCTTAAATCATTAAAATGTCCCCGCTGCGGTATGGATAAAGGTTCATCACACTTTGGAAACAATTGTTGTGTGGTGGGCTGTAAAAATAATTACGGAAATACTGACGGCACTGTGAAATTTTACACTTTTCCTAGCAGACCCCATGAAAGTACAAAACGAGATATTTGGTTAAGTAAAGTGAAGAGAAACTGGTAACTTCATTTCATGTTTATCCTTTACATGCATTTTATTACTCACATATTTATAGTGTTGCTAAACAAAAGTGGGAACCAACCAATTCTTCTATGTTTCCCAGCGGAAAAATGTGAGAAACTAATTTGTTTGAAACCAATATTATTTTTCTTTCAATTTCCACTAATAATTATTGTAAATATTTATGTTTTCATACATACTTCCTTGCACAGCATCACACCAAACGTCAAACTAGTTTATTGTCTAGTGATAGCTCGCGATCAATATTTGCAGGTCGCCTATACTGCCCTGTTAAGGATAAACGTCGTAACTGCAATCTTAATGAATTTCGAGATTTTTGACATATCACTTCACAACAAGCTTATGTGTCGGTTTGTTAGGTTCAAAAGTCGTAAATGTTGCTAAAACATCCAGAAAATTACATGGTTTAAATGTCGTAAGTACAATTGTAGCCGTGTTGTTAATAAAAAATGTCCATACTACAACATGTTAAGCCTTTGTGTCGTATCTACACAGTAGATACGACAAATGCCCTTAACACTTTGTACATACGGCAAAACTTCTTGAAATCATAGTAAATACGACAAATCTCCTTAACAATACCTATGGGATGGCTTTTGACGTATGAGTCACTTGCAGACAACCTAACCTCAAAATACGGCAGTACCAGTTGTAATTCTTGGACCACGTTGATACCCACGTTTTTGAAAACCTTACTCAAACCACGAGTAAACCGGGGTTCGTACGGGATGGATACATATTTTGGAGCCTCTATATCCTTTTGAAAGGTCGTAGAATTACGAAGTGTGTCCTTAAATTTACGCTTCCTAATTAGTTTTTCAACTATATCTCTAGGATAACCATTACTCACAGCTATATCTTTAATTAATACTTTTTCTTTTTCAAACCTCTCATTACTGAGAGGGAAACTTAGTAAACGATGGACAAGAAAATTAAAACTTGCCATTTTATGTTGATAGCAGTGGTGAGAGTCATTAGGGATATATCTGATAGTACTGGTATGAAAAGATACCAGTACGAACCAAGTTGGCATCACTTGGTTGGCGAAACGCGCGTCGAGCGAAGTGAAAGTGTTTTGGTGTTTGTGGAAACTACTCCGAGTGTTATAGTTACATCAAAGGTTCCAGCCCTATCCAGTAGAAAAGAATGACTCGTTCGGTGAGGCCAGCATGTGGAATCAAATGTAGGAAACAATGCACTAAGGTTATTTTAGAAAACCATCGTTCGCGGTGTAACTCAAGAAAGAAAGGACACTTTATTAAGCAGATATATAGTGGTATTATTCCTAGTAATAGGTTACATTTTTGGAAAAATTTGGCAGTGTCAATACAATACACCCTGAAGCAGATGATGATGAATAGTTTGGCAGTTTTTATATGACAGTTATGATATAACATCATCTCTATAATATTGTATAAAACGTATCATCGAATAAATGTTTGATTTGATATAACTAGTACTCTTTAATTTTTACGACGCACGACACTAATAGAGAATAACATTTCTATTAATCTTTGTTAAGCACATTTGTCGTAACTAACAAAACTCTCCTTCAGAATTTGAAAACTTCAAAAATAAGTGTATAGTGATATATATATATATATATATATATATATATATATATATATATATATATATATATATATATATATATATATATATATATATATGTATATATATATATATATATATATATATATATATATATATATATATATATATATATATATATATATATATATATATATATACACCAAAATACCTATGATGGTACAATTGTATTCAGTATTTCTTCAATTACTCAAAACTAAAAAATGTTCACATACGACGTTTATCCTTAACAGGGCAGTATAGGGGTCGTAGATAAAGTTCATTTCATAGTAGGTTATTTAGACCTGACAAGCTACGAAAATGACGAGCTGTCACACCATTACAACCTATTGGATCGTTTTTAAACGTATAAATTTCAGAGTTTTCTTCTCATTAAATATAAAATTGGTGAAAATTTGAAAAAATCTTGTATGAAACACGTTGGGAAACACTATTATTTTGCGTAACTCGCATACTTTTGCAGAACTCGCTAGCGCTCGTACAGATAGCTGCTCGTTACACAAAATAGTACTTTTCCCAATTGGTTACATAACTAGCTATTCTTGTAGTGCGCTTCGTGTAATTTTCAAAATTAACCGGTTTGGTAACAACGTTTTAACTACGTACAATTCGCTAAGAAGTAGCAAATTCAACTTCAAGTAGTACCAAAAAATACCATAAGTGAAATTAGGACCAGTTTGTTTGTTCTTTAAAAATAAAATTCATAGTTGTTTTGACATTTATTTGACATAAACATTGTCGCTGGTTATTATTAATCGAATAATCGATTTTTAATCTGCCTCTCATTTGATGTAAATATTGTCATTGTAATATGCTATTGCATAGGCTGAATTACATTGATGCAAAATGTTGAGTTGAATTGTCACTGTAATATTCTATTGCATAGACTGAATTACATTGGTGAAAAACGTTGAGTTGAATTGTCCGTTTAAAATTCCAGTTTAGTTGCTAAAACGTTCGAAATGAATAAGATACATTGAAAGTTGTTCATGTTTACTATCTCCTAATTTGTCACAAGTCCAGGAGTCTCTAAACCAAACACTAAAATGGATTATGTCAATTTATTCCTTGTTAAATATTTAAATAAATTATCAGATATTTTATACCGAGCCAGCCTCATACCGCTTCTCGCTCTTAATTGGGCATAACTGCGTAGGTCCTATTAATTTACCATTCGCCTTATTTGAATTTTATTAACTGGCTGTCTATATTTTATTCGCTTTGAATTTAAATCGTCATCAACTACACTTATTCCTAATTTTATACGAAAATGATGAAATCCTTTGTAATACGAGCGTAATTTATTAAATCCACGGTATAAATTATGGTATATTTGACTCCGACCGCACCTTTACGAAAAACCGTACTTAAAAAAAACACAAATATAACGACATAAATAAAGATAACAGTCAAATAAATTTGATGGTACGGGAGCGGAACACAAAACGCAGAAATCACGGAATGTGTCACGAGTTGTTGTTCCAAGCAAAGTTCCGGAGCAAGTTTGGAAGATGGGAAGTCGCCGTCTTGAGAGTTGTAGGTGTTAGTCATTAAGCTGTCCGGTGCTGTGGGCATGGACCATCGAAGGCCCGGCTATCTTGAAAGTAGAATCAGTCTGACTGGTCTCACACAGACATTACAGTCATCTCAGTGATATTACTCAGACACATTTACGGATAGTGTCATAGTACAGGTGCAATTTCAAGTGTTAAACGTGTGAGTGCGCTGCTGACCCAATTACCACAGTGCGTATTCCTTTTGTAAACACTCGTCAAACTGTCAACGCATCTGCCTTATTTTCATATTTTTATCGCTTTTACCGCATGCGTAAAATCGTTGTGTATACCTAGTTAATGCGCTGTTTCAGAAAGTTTAATTATAAATTTATCTGAGTGATATATATCTCTTTAATTACTATTTAATCTTGGGCCATTGTTGTTTGATTCCGAGTATTATATTATTTTAATAATATTCTTGCCGCGTCAAGATAACATTCCGTCGATTACAAAATGGTAGTGTTGATTGGCGTCTGGCGCTATCGAAATATAAACACTGGCGAATTTTATACATTCAAACAAACTCTTGACCTATTTAACTGTTTTTATGTTGATGCCTTTTGTCGATTTGCAGTTATAGACGGTGTGTGAATTTCTTGTGTGAGCGAATTTGTTTACGTTTGATTAAGGATGCTGTAAACATTGGCGGTGGAGACAAATGAGATGAGCGAAATTCCTATTTAGGGTATAATCTAGTGGAAGGATTTAGACGAAAGAAGGATTTAGTAGAAATTGCTTACCTTTGTGTGACATGTATAGTCTGGGGTCCAACAGTACCAAATCGCTTTAAATTACAAGTAACATATTCCGATAGCGTACGCATTTTTCAACTTTGTAAATAGGGCGTAATTTTAGAGCGTCGAAAATGAGGTTTACGTCGGTTAGGGGAAGTAGTAATTCCTAAGAAAATTGACTATATGTCACATGTGCTATAAACAAAAGAAAACATTTCTTTAATTATTTATCTATCTAAACTGCTAGTCAATAAGTTCGGCTAATGCAAAATTATTGTCCATTTTCATACTATTGTAGCTTTAAAAATAGTAGTCGGAAAATCGATTGAAGATTTTCCGCATATGAAAAACTACTCTCTACGATCTGGTATGTTTTAGTCTGCAAAATATTTATTCCAAGGGTATTGTACAGGGTGGTGAAATCCTTGTTCAAAATTCGTTGAAATTCAGAGATGTCGCGTTGCACAAGAGAATTTTCTGAATTTTTTCACACATTCAACATTTAAAAAAAAAGAATTTTTGCAATTTTTAAACTTCGCTGGTATAGATCTAACCTACCAATAATGGTAAATCCTATATTTGTAATCTCTCAAAGACGTTTTTTGATGATAAAGGCGCCATGTCACATATAGATTGAAAAATTTTAGTTGATAAAGGTGATTTTTTTTACATGTTTACATTTTTTTTACATATTTACATTTGCTTTTCGTTCCCGAAAAGTAGATAGACAGATATCTAATGTTGACTTCACAGGAAAACATATTATGTGACAGTGGACGGATGAAATAGCTACAGCTGTATGTTACGATTTTACAAATTACTCAAAGAGGATCCTGAAATTGTTTCATGGATTTAATTTTGCGCGAACCTTAATTCTTTTTCTAAAATAAAAGTAGCCTAAGTTATAACATCAGCTATTTGCCAGTGAAAGTCCCGTCAAAATCGGTGAAGACATTTCGGAGATTAGCCGGAACAAACAGACAAAAATTTTAAAAATATTTTTTTTGTTTATGAGTACCATATATGCCTTTATTACTTTGACATTACAAACAGATACTTCATTTTTATTTATTTGTATAGATTTTGTTCGCAATTTCATGGAATTTAATTTTTCTGCGTGGAACCCTAATTCTTTTTCTAAAATGAAAGTAGCCTTAAGTCTAACATCAGCCAGTGAAAGATCATCCAGTGAAAGTTCTGTCAAAATCGGTCCAGCCGCTTCGGAGATTTTAGCCGGAACAAACAGACAGGTAGATAGACAGACAAAATTTTTAAAATAAAAGTAGCAGAAGTTACTTCTTATAATATCAGCTAATCCGCTAGTGAATGTCCTGTCAAAATCGGAAAATCGTTTTGAAGATCGGATTTTGTTCACAATTTCATGGATTTTATTTTCTTGCGCAGGACCCTAATTCTTTTTCTGAAATTAAGTTACTCCTTATAACATTAGCTATCTGCCAGTGAAAGTTGCGACAAAATCAGCTTAGCCGTTTCGGAGATTAGCCGGAACAAACAGACAGACATGTAATGTGCACAAAAATCTAGTTTCAGAAAATCTTGTATTTTTTTAAAAATATTGTAACAAACAAAAGAAAATAGCCTACAATTATCTATTTTATGAGGTATTACTCATTTAAATCACAAGCAATAAAAAAGTTCCAATAGAAAACGCGTTTTGTTAATTTACACAAAACACTAAAATTGTGACACCTTTGACCTTAAATGACACCTTTATCCACTTATTAATTAGGTACTTAGAGTGCTATCTCATGTTAAACTAAAAATAATAAAAATCTATTTTTTTCGCTATTTCCTGTAGTTGAACCAAAATTGAAAAATGGGTTACATCTTTGGGATTATTAAGTTCAATGGGGTATGTGAGGAGACCCGTATTTGAGCGTTTTTTTTTAAATATTGCATATTTTTTTATGCGGGTCAATTAGAAAATGTCCCTTTTCTCTTCTTGATTATAACATTTTCGCGATTTAGACGCATTCATTTGGTCCACCCTATATAAATCCATTACTTTGCTTTCATTTTCAAGAAAAACATACCTTGCATATTACCCAAATCAGTTCCGAGTTTTCAAACTGATTTGGATAATGATTTGAAATGAAATTGAATAAAATTGAATTAACCGAGCAGGCTTATGGCTACTTGTCGCTATAGAAATAAATATAGATTCTGAAACAATGACAAATGTCAATGGTTTTGAAAAATCTGAAAATTTAAAAATTGAAAGTTTTGAAAATTCAAAAAAATTCGAAAAAGTGGCAATTTCTAAATCGTTTTTTATTGTCAAATATAACCGATTTCCAGGAATTTAAGGAAAAACAAATGATTTTATATACATCGCCCATCATATTATGATATTATCATGTAGTATAACAAAATATTGATCACAGTACATACCTTTCGTCATACCATAAAACAATTGGATGGTGAATGTGATGCAGAATAAGAATGTTTCCCATTCAAATATTACGGATCCATTTTACACGTTCCTCGGCCGTGTCACATCGGCATCATTGGCATTCATGGGATGCCTAAATTGCCTAATACCATCGAACGTTTTGTGGTAAAGTGGGGTCAAAAATAATTCTTGAAGTAATACAGTTATTCTTTAATTTAGTGTATTATTTTGATGAGTTTTGTGTTAAAATTGATTAGTTATTAGTATTCCATTAAAACATAACTTGTTGAATGAAAGCGCCTTTATAGTGACGATTTTAGCTTGTAAGAAAAGTTATACTGCCCCGATCTCCCATTGCGGCAAATGTGGATATCCTTTGAAAATTTAATGTCTCATATTTCACAGTACCTTCTTTAAAAAAATGAGAAAATGTTCTTGTGAAAACGAGAAATTTATCAATTTCTACAAACAAAAGATTAAAACAAACGATATCGGGTCATCGATAAAAGATTAGGTTTCCATATTATGCTGAAACCGGATTGTAAATCCCGTCTCCTATTTTTACAGTTACAATCAGAGCTGGTCAAACACTTTCAAAAAGTATTTAAACATTAAATACTATCAAAAATATGAAAGTATTTAAATATTAAATACTTTTCAAAATATAAAAGTATTTAAATAATAAATCCCAAAAGGAATTAGCAAGTTTAAATTATTTAAATACTCTCAACATTTTTAAATATTTTGTTGACACTGAAATATTACTCGCGGATTACAGGAAAATTGCAGTTTTATGAATTATTTCAAGTATTCGAATTTAATCAAATTAACATTATTTCAAAACATCTATATTAATCAGTTTTAGTTATGTATTGGATAGTTTACATATGAACTTAGAGCTAGACCATAAATAAAACAGTATTTAATTTTTTAAATTTTACTGTGAGAAATATTTAGTATTTCTCAAAATAATATATAACAAATAATCCTCGATGAAAAACTAAAGCAGAGTTTCTGTAAAGGTAAGTAAATATTATATACTGGTATTATATTCGTTTGTATCTTTTTGATTACAGCAAGGGTGATCCTCCTTATCATGGATTATGGCCCTTTACGTTTTAATATGTTTTAATACGTGGAAGCAATATCACCCTTGCAATAATTAAAAAGATACAAACGAAAAGAGATGTATATATAATATTTACTTATGTTTATAATAATAAGCTGCCTGATATTTATTATATACCTATTTTATTTTTTAAGAAAATGTATTTCAACGCTTTGAGATTGGAATATTTAGGATTTTTAGGATCAGAAGTACTTGAACTTCTAAAGTATTTAAATACTGCCGGAAAAGCATTTAAATACTCTTCAGTTATTTAAATAGTTAAAATATTTGAATACTTCTAGGATCATTATCACAAAAACTAAGCAGTAAGTGTTTCAAACAGAGTATTTGTAAGTATGGCTAAATGCTTATTTCAAGAAGTGTTGAAATACTCGGTATTTAAATACTTTTTAGTATTTAAATACATCTGAGTATTTGTAAATACAAATATTGCCCAGTTCTGGTTACGTTAATATAAAAATGGATAAGTATTTGTAAGTATGACTAAATACTTATTTCAAGAAGTATTTAAATACTCGGTATTTAAATACTTTTTAATATTTAAATACATCTGGGTATTTGTAAATACAAATACTACTCAGCTCTGGTTATATTCATATAAAAATGGAAAATAATTTTGCATTAGCGGAACCTATTGCCGAGCAGTGTTTTTAAAAGGTAAGATAACAAATAGGTACATAAAACATGTACATGCAAAGACAAATATTAATACAGAATAAGGCACATATCATTAATTTGAGTTACATATTTTTATTTTGTTAACATGTTCTGACATGTGCCATCGGTTTCTAATTATTTTATTTTTTAAGTAAACTACATGTCATAGTTATGTTTATGATCTCACATGAAGGAGCTATGCACTATTTTGTAATTTTATACGAGGAATAAAAGAAAAAATATTACGGTTTCTTTAAAAAACTTTAATCTTGAATTGTCTTGAAATATTATTAATAATAAGTATTATTATTGTTTTCTGGGGTGAAAATGAAAATAATTAAGTGAAATTCTGAAGTTCTGTATTCGTATAAATTTTAAAAAAATGAGTAATGGAAAAATAGTGAAAAATCTAATCTTTGATGAATAGGGTGGTGTGTAAGGGATAAAAATCGAGGGAATTATGAGGAAAAATTTGACCACCGAATTATGGAAAAATAGTATTAATAAATTCTCCTAATTTAGCAATTGTTCACATTTTTTTCGGCTTAAATGCCTCGGCATTTAACAGACAAAACCAAATAACTAAATATTTTTGACATTTTTTTACAATTACTAATCAAAAGTGTATAAAAATAAACAAATGAAAGAAAAGTTTACTATTTGGTTTCCGGTACATGGATTCCATGAATTTATATAATTATAATCTTAATACTTTTGCCGTTGCAAAAGCATCGGCAAAAATAATCATGACATCGATAATCTTCATAGATGCCCGTTTTTATGATAAACATTTAATTTTTCTCGATTCATTTTCTAAGCTAATATTGAGATATGTAAAGGACTAAAGGAAACATGAAATTAAAAAAGGAAGCTGAATGATATAAGAGCACTCTTATCTCTTATCATCAATTTGGAAAGTTCATCTTCGTTTTATTCTATACAAATATATAAGGCAACAAATTCATATTGATATAAATATTGTTGCTGCTCAGAGTGAATAGTACCCAGGCACTAATAAGCTGCGAAGCTTCTGCGGTATATCTTTATTGAATACACGTAAGAATGGTAAGAGCTAATAAGACTAACCTACAGCATAAATATTAATCGTCATGTTCCCGTCAAGTCTTTATATCTTAGTAAATTTAAATACCTAATTTATCGCTTTTTAGTTTTAGGTATACCCAACCTTTTGCCTAATATGCATAATGCGCGTTCAATTAAGAAATAAAAAAAAGTGCTGCATTATCTTCCATCTATCATGAGTAGCTAGTTACTAGTAAAATAAAGTAAAATTTTTGGAACGTTTTATTATTAATTAATTTTGATAATAATTGCGTTTTAATAACAAAATATTTATCTGTAAATAAAGTCGGACTGACAGTTATATTATAATCCAAAATCCTTCCAAATAATCTCAATGAAATTGGAATATTGCATTATCTCTACGAACAAAAAGGGGGACTGGTTTTACATTATGCAACATTATGTTACGGCGCATCTACTACACGTTCTAATAGACGCAAAATCGTAAACAAATTTCCAACTATCCAACAGTTTTACGTACGTAGTGTCGTCAGATGATGACAGTGACAGCGTCATCAGCTGAAGCAAAATAAATGAAGAATTTGGAAATATGCATATTCAACAATAAATATACGTCGCATATTAAAAAACAAACGAACAAAAAAGGAATAGATGACCCCGGCAAATGTGAATTATCATAGAATCGCAGAATAACATTCAGAAATACAAAGGGCGATTAAAGTACCCCTTGTTCAACTTGGCCAAGCAATTAATAAACAAGGATATTACATTACCTACTATTTACTAATATTACTTAACTTAAGTTTCCATGTTAATATTCCACCATTTCCAAATTATCTACAATATTATTTGTTCAATTTTACTTCGAGTTTGGTACACCAGTGATGGATATTTCTTATTAAGAAGTCTCTCAAACTTAATGTATGTATCTGACAAGACCTGATCCCGTAATAAATCAACAGAGCGAAGCATTGACAAAGTAAAATGCTAATAATATAAATAACAAGTATATAATATGTTGTTGGGCCAGATGGCATATAGTGGTATCTGAATAAGAAATTTATTAACACAGATAGAGAAGCTGTCCCACAAATTTTATATGCATTTAGGTAAAAACACCGTTTTACGCCTATAACATGCTGATAAGAGTAAACTAGCTCGAAAACGTCCATGTTTGGTGAGGAATTGATGAATGATTTTGGCTACCAAGCAGTATTTGTGGAGATAATTCAATGCAGGTAGGAATCTGTGCCCTGTAAGTAGTTGTGTTCGGCAAATCCATCAGATAAATAAAGAAGGAGAGAAAAATAAAGAGAATAAAAGAGGATGATCGAGGACAAAGAAGTGGGAACATATTTTCTAATAGTCTATGGAATTGGTACATCTCTTGCATCAGATGAGGTACTTCTGATTTTCTTTAATTGTGGTATGTAATGAAGTGGTAATGACAAATCCATTTTTTTCACCTCGAAAGCCCTCCGGATCATTGTTAAAAACTTTAAAAACAACAAAACTTACATCTATTATTTGCATTTCCCATTACAACTGTGATTTGATAATTTCAACGGATTAGATTGCTGCATTAGATAAAAAGAAACGGCGATTCGTTATTTCAGATGTGCTTGAACTGTAACAACAAGCTGTTTGTTTTCAATTTTAGAATCGGTGATATTAAATATTTAATTACATTATCTATTTCTATATCTTATGTCCTGTCTATTTAAGGATCTTGTTGCGGCTTAACGGCAAAACGCGGGCGCCAGTATAATTAATCTACACGACGATAAAACTAAAAATGTATTTCAGATTAATACAAATTACGTAATTTATGACAATATGCATATTTGTGATAAGTGCCAATTAATTTTACCAGCCCAATTAAGTTAATTACTGTCAAAATATAAAGGATCTTTAAAATAACTGAATTAATGGGAACACCGTATCAATCTTCCTATCTATTCCAGTATCTTGGGGCCACCTATTATTATTTCAAAGGTCTGATTTCTTTACGGCCATTGAATTTTGTAGCGGATTTATTTATTTTGAAAATATAGAAAATAACTAAAAAAGTATTTCATTCGATATATTTTAACAAGTTCTTTTATAGAGAAGGTATGCGTCATGCCTTGTAAAATTAGGAAATGCCCTCCTATATTAACTGATGCTTTTTTTCAAGCATAGTTTTATCTTATTGACAGCACTGGTCTAATTAAGATCATTTTGTGTTAAGTTGATTGATGGACACTGAGAAGACCGCTAAGTGAGTCATCATGGAATGTTAAACATGAATCTTAATACGATTTGTTTTTCTTGCTAGTTCGTTGTGTTAAATGCCTCAAGCCAACAATTATCTGAATACTTTTTAGATACGAAAACAAAGCACATGACTTTACTATAAATGCTATGGGTTTCATTTCATACTCATTCATATTTAACAGAGTACTTCATCAGCTCCTTCTTGTACACAAAATAAAATATCGTAAGTAAAAGATGTGACGGACAACATAAAACAATCTATATAATTTAGTATGAGAAATTACAAAAATCATTATCCACTAAAAACTGGGATGGGGTGTTTCAAACCGAAAATCATGTAAAAAAACATTAAAATGCAAAACTTAAAATGAATCAATTCAAAAACAATATTATAGAAAAGATTGATATAATGACTAAAAACGGTATAGAAGTATGGTCACACATATAATTAGGACTGGATAGGGCTGGAACCTTTGATGTAATGATAGCACTCGAAGTAGTTTCCACAAACACCAAAACACTTTTTCTTTGCTCGGCGCGCGTTTAGCCAACCAAGTTGGCATCATCCGGAGACGATTAAAACTAATCTCAAACTAAAAAATTTACCCTATTTATACTATTTTCATGGTGACTCACTAATGATATCACCGTGAAATTTAAGCGTGACTAATCACGCTTCAATGATTGGTTGCTAAGCAACGCGTAAAGCGGGCTATACGGTATAGGTCCCTTATCGCTATTCATACTATTTCTACATTTCATAATTTCTATGCTCTCAAATGCATCCAACGGTCTATTATTGGTCATATTTCCAACTAATCTTAAATTACTAATATCTATTCTATGATTTAGTTTTACTATGTAGTTATGTATGTTCGGAAGTTTATATAAAAAAAGTATTTCTGTGTAAACTTTATTTTAGGGATTTTACGCGGTTCAGCAGCATTTACTCACTGAAAGATAAGAAACCGCTACAACAGAAATGATGTTTATTATTCCGATGAAATGTAGCTGAAACACAATTATATTGTGGCACGGAAATTTGATTAAGGCTAGGAATTACTCGCTGGTGAATAACAGCTAATTATAAAATAGAAAATTCCTCTCGAAACTCAATTTACCCGATGCTTCGCTTTGCAGTCGCATTACTTTAATTTGCATGCGATTTCTTACATAAATAAATATCGAAACGCAAAAATATTTATAAGCGCCCACACATACAAATTAACAGCCGTATTTAGTAGTAGTCTAATTTATTTTGACAGTTTGACGAGGCTCTCTGGTCTTAGTATGCGACCTACAACATATAGAAAAATAGTGTGACAAAATTAATAAACACCGAACAAATACTGCTGTTATTAAAATCTTGTTTTATAAAAAAATATTGAGTGCAGTGCGTGACATAGTTTCTGGCATAGCGAGCTGCGCAGGCACATGGGCCCCCTCAATATGGGGCCCACATGGGCCATATTATTGACTGTTCTGATCACAGTAGTGAATTTGCGTCTTGTCTGTGCACAATATAGAGGTGAGTAGATAGTTTTTTTTTATTATATTCGAATGGTAGTTAGTCAATTAAGTTTATAATTTTTTAATGTTAATGCTTTGGATGAATACCTATATTCTATTTAAAATGGATACTTATTTAAAATCTACTTTGGGTATACACATACTCAAATACCAAGAAAATGCGTTTGCCTGACCCCCAAAATCGAGATGAGTCGATCAAATCTTATTGGAAAGTGTAGAAACTTTTTTGCCTATCTGCAACGGTAAAGGATATATTTGTCTTTAAAAATCTGAAAATTAATCGCCATTTTCAACATACACCATGTTGAAACTGGCGATTAATGGCGTCGTAGCACAGTTTCGATTTTAGAGGACTTTTAATATATTTATTAAGAGTCCAACTGAAGCATCTCCACCAAATCCCTTGCTGGTACAGGGTCTTCACGTACATTTTTAACCCTTCTTTCTTTATTTTAGAGCAAATTTCCGTATATGAAAATTGATTATTTTGTTTCTGCAGATTTTGAATATATAAACAGAAAAACAATTGATTTGAACGTCTCACAAAAACGATAATCATCGCAGTAATGTATTTTTAAAGGAAACACCCTGTATATTTTTACATGTTTGGAGACATGTTTTCTATTTTTTTACACAAACACCAATGGCATTTACTGTAATTACAATCTGATCTGAACTTAGATCAATGAGTAATATTTTTCTAACCTAATTTTCTACTGTTACAAAATTTATATCTAAGGACTTACTCACTAGTGTTCCTTATATTTTTCTAATACTTAATTACACTAATATGAATGTGTACACAGGCACTGTTCTTCTTTTGCTCGAACAAAATTATATTAGCTCGAAGGGTTTGATACTCTTGAACCTTCTAATCTGGTTTGTATTGTCGAGGAGCTGGATTGCTTCGACATTGACGTGACGATGAAGTCGCTGTTCGTGACTTTTGGCGAATTCGCTGATGGTCTGGTAAACGGTGTCTATTCCCATGTCACTATGGAGGTCACTATTTCTGCAATACCAGGAGGCATTAACAATGCTCCTTAATACTTTGTTTTGGAATCGCTGGATTATATCTAGATTGCTCTTACTGGCACAACCCCACAGCTGGATGCCATATGTCCATACGGGCTTGAGAATATGTTTGTACGAAAGTACTTTGTTATATATTGACAGCGTGGAATTTCGTCCAAGTAGCCAATACATTTTTTTAAATCTGATATCTAATTCTTCCTTTTTTTTACATGAGCTCTCCAGCGTAGCTTAGCGTCAAGTGTTATACCCAAATATTTTGCTGTATCATATGGTACTTGGATATTGTTTATGCTAACAGGGATATGTTGATCTCTTTTGTTTGTGAAATTAATATGGGCAGATTTACTCTCATTTAGTTTCATTTTCCATTGCTTAGTCCAGGTGCTGATTTTGTTAACTGATATTCGCAGATTTATTGCCGCTTCTTGGTGATCTTTGACTACAGCCATTATAGCAGTGTCATCAGCAAAGGTGGCTATCAAGTCATACTCTAATTCAGGAATATCACTGGTGTATAGTGGATAAAGGACAGGCCCTAATACACACCCTTGTGGTACTCCTGCTTTGATTTCTTTAAGTTCAGAATAAGCGTCTTCCTGCTTAGTTCTAAAAGTTCTATCTGAAATATTAGACTTCATTAATTGTGAGAACTGATGTTTTCTATGAATTAAAAAATATGTAGGTCTTATATGCCATCTTTTACGGTTCTCGTGATTTTTAATGTTTAACTTTGTATTGTTTACAAATAGCGTTTTCAGCTTTAAGACGCAGTTGGCGGTTGAGTTGGCTTTCATATTTTTAACGAAACATTTGTTCAACTAAAAAACAAAAATAACATCTAAAGAAAAATTTCTACAAAAACTGTTCCTCCATTTTTTCTAGACACAACCGATAACGTTTCTCAATTATTAATCATTATTTATGCTGATATTCAGTATATTCGGATTCTCATTTAAATGGATTATTTCCGCAGATATTCCATTTTGCATTTGGTACACATTTACAGTTGATTGTCCATAGCATTCAGTTTTATTTTATTCAGTATTAAATGTCCCCAAAGAAAAGTATCTATAGCAGCGATAATAGTTCCCAACTTCCCTATCCATTTGTGATATTTATCATTTAAATTATTTCGTACTGCTAGTGTGTTATAGCATGGTGCTCTATCAAGATAGAGCACCATGCTGGTTCTATTTCATTAATCAGCATATTTAAATACCGCACTCAATTTAATGAGGAGCTATAAAATATGGAACTTATAATTCGATTATTGTGAACGCCACACCACAGAGAATATCCCTGACGTCCTTGAAATTGTATGTCTTTAATTTTTGGAGCGAAATTCACCATAAAAGTCCCTCCGTTCTTAAGAGAAAAAAATTAGCGAAGAACCAGATCAGACCTTAAAGGCTTTAAAAAGTAAACAATTTTGCATGAGAAATGCTTATTTACGATATTTTTCTGTGGTACTGATATTATTTTTTTTTGAAAAAACTTCAAAAAGTGGTTGTTTAAAAGATTCGTGTTCAAATCTAATTGAGCTATCGATCAGATTTTTCATTAAATTCAAGTACACACCCAAGCACTTCCAATGCTGTTTTTGTTTATATAAATTATTGTTTATTATTTTCTTTAAGTAACAATTAATTTATTACTTCGCTAGGAATGCACTCATATTTTCGCTAAGCGACAAACTTTTTTATTTTTGCAATTTTTTATATACACTGACGGACATAAAAAGTGGCGCACCTAGATTTTCTCCCAAATTTGATGTTCAATAACTTTTAAACCAGCCTGTCAATTTTGATAATTTTTGTTTGTTTGAAAGGGCAATTCTTGCGGATGACTATTTTGTAATTGGCTTTCCATAAAAATGTATTTTTTAATATGTATAGCCTTTAAAAACCGATTATGATTTTGACACGAAATTTGATTGTCGCTGTGGAGTGAAATTTTATTTGTATTGAATTCTTAGGTTGGTCACGGTGTTTACCATTCTTTTTTCCATATTCTCTTTTTTGAAAATTACCTCTCTAGTCCCTTCAGCAACGAAGATGCGACATTTTAGATGAAACGGTGTTATTAAGTTTGATATTCAACAAGGAGGCCGTGGAGCTGAAAATGTCTAAAAAGTTCATCGTTTAAGAAATGTTTAGCGTTTTCGATTACGGACGCTGAAATAATTGTTACTTACAAGTACAAACAACATCAAAAAGAAATAACAAATAAAGAATTATTTGACATTTTAGTAAAACGACTGTAATTATTAATGATTAAAACAATAAACTTAAAAAATAAGTGAACAACAAACTAACTAATAACGAGTATTTCCTTCTCTGGCTGCTATAACAGCATCCATACACCTAGGCATGCATTCAATCAAATTTGTGATAGTGATTTGAGGGATATTGTCCCATTCTTCTCTAAGAGCAATCCTCAATTCATTCAGATTCTCTGGGTTGCGTCTACTAACACGTTGTCCTAATTAATCCCATAAATACTCAATGGGATTCATATCAGGGCTTTTAGCGGGTCACGGCATACGACTAATTCCGACATTGTTTAAAAATTCTGTTATCATCACTGCTGTATGCGGTCGTGCATTATCTTGCATTAAGAGGAATTCTTCGCCAATGTAAGGTGCAAATGGGACAACATGTTCATTCAAGATCTCTATGTATCTAACTGCATTTAGAGATTGCCGTGGTGGAAACACAAATAATTCTGTACGGGCATCACTGGTAATTCCACCCCATACCATTGGTGAACCACCGCCAAAACTCTCCCTTTCATTGAACATACCATCCTCTTATCTTTCCCCACGCCTTCTCCAAACCCTCCGACGCCCGTCTACTGATCTCAACATGAATCTTGATTCGTCAGTGAATAAAACTTGAGACCATTGCAACTCATTCCAAACAAGATGAATTCGAGCAAAATCCAAACGAGTTACTCGTTGTCGTCGAAGTAATCGCATTCCAATAGCAGGTCATCTTGCGATAAAACCGAGACTCCTGAATCTCCGACAAATTGTTCGATCTGACACAACTGTTCCTCGTGCGTTTCTTAAATTTCGGTTTGTGATCACAGCTGTTTGATAGGAATTCCTCGATATTTGCAGACCAATAAATCGATCGTCAATATTTTGCATAATCCTGGAACTACCCGAACCTGGACGTCTGCTGTATTGGCCCGTTTCTCGGTAGCGCTGGATCGCTCCTCGGACAGTTGTTTCTGGTAGACCAACAATACGGGCTGCATATCTCTGCCTCCTTCCATCTTCTACCAAAGCCACAAGTCTAGCTACTTGAATTGGACTAATTTGCACTGGCATTTTCTTTTAGAACGTTAACTGAATTATTTTTTTTCACGAGAATTTCAACTGAATCTTTTGACGTTTCAGTGTTAACCGTTACCATAGCCTCCTTGTTAAATACAAACTTAATAACACCGTTTCATCTAAAGAGGTGATTCTCTTCATCTAAAGAGGGCTAGAGAGGTGATTCAAAAAAGGGAATATTGAAAAAAGACCGGTTAACACCGTGACACCGTTAACACCGTGACCAACCTAAGAATTCAATACAAATAAAATTTCACTCCACAGCGACATTCAAGTTTCATGTCAAAATCATAATCGGTCTTGAAAGGCTGTACATATTAAAAAATACATTTTTTCTGGAAAGCCAATTACAAAAGAATCGCCCTTGCAAACAAAAAAAATTATCAAATTCAATAGGCTGGTTTAAAAGTTATTGAACATCATGAAAGCCAAGATACGGAAGAAGTTTAAAAAAATATATCCATTTTCAATTTTCATCAAATTTTCATTTTATTATTAAAAAATCGAAAGATTATTATTATTTTCCCAAAAAATGCAAGTCCTTGTAACCAAAATAGCAGCCCAATGGAATTAAGATCAGACGAATCTAAGCAATATTTAATGTTAACAAAGTCAAGAGTCAAGCAAGCCATGAAGGTATATAATCAACTTTAATAGGGTACCTCGTTGATACTTCAATCACACTCCAATCTTGTAATGCCTTTCAAACAATCTTCTACCTTTCGATAAATGGTTTTATAATGGAGATCGTAAATTCAATTTGATCGTAAATTATTCAAGCATTCATCATAAATAATACCCGTAATGGTTAAGGCTAGTAGTACCGGCTTTTACTTTTTTTCATACGTCGGTATTTGAGTAATAGGTATGTACCTATGTAAAATTGAACTACAAAAGTATACCAATCGATAAATTGTAATCAGCATTTTGTCAGGAACTGAGACAGAAAGTGTTTTAATATAATTTCTAGATACAAATAATATTTTAATGTACTCTTTTTCAACTATCTTGGCGTGTACGCCATTACAATCGTACGGATGAAATTAATGTGCTATAAACAGCAGTTCCCAACAGTTTTTTAGGGTCTGGATATTTACATATCGATTTTATTTTTTCGATGTTATCAGTTAACATCGTCAACACCAAGTGAAGAGTGATCAAACAAAATGCAATATATCCACTTTAAGAAATATATGGAAAAACGAAAAAAAAATAGTGGAAAGGCCTTAGGGATTAAAAGAAGCCATTTGGATATAATGAGCAGAATGGATAAAACATAACAACACAATATATTTTGTAGCTCGTATATGATATGAGGAGTAATTATCACGAAAAAGATATTGATTTATTACGATTTGATTGATTTGTAGTTCAGGTTTATTGGAACAAAAAAACTATTCCTAAAAAACTAATGCTTAACATATTTGAAAAATTATAGCAATAAACAAAAAACAAGAAAATAAATGTGAGCATCATGGTCAGGTTCTAAACGGTTCTCCGGCTCTTCTCGTTCACGGATTTGCACATCAGCACTTAAAAGGCTTCTATACCAAGAAAACTGTTGGTCGTTCATCCATTGTGGACCAAACTGTTCATCCATGAGATGTTTTAGAGATTTTTTCTTCTCTGGAATGGCGTTAGTAAGTAGTAAGTTATTTAGTTACTTTTTTTGTCTTAAGTTACGATGGGTTTTTCCTGGTTTAATTATTTTTTGGAGCTTCTCTTATCGCTTCAAATCTAAAATTCTGGAAACCAACCGCTTTTCATGTTGTTATCTTCTTTATTTTCTCTTTACTCAGATAAATTCGTTTCAAATCGGAAATTCCATCAATTTTTTTCAAAGTATTTTCTAAAATTTTTATATCATATAAATTCCATTCTATGCCAAGTTCCTTGACGACACCAAAAGTAGAATATATTTTTGTACTCCAATTTGTACTTGACGAAAGGGATTTTCCGTAATGACTTCTCAACTCTGCCGAACACTCGATCTGCCAGAAGAAAGCTATGTCCTCTAACAGGGTAGGTTATTCTTATTTTCCTCACATGCGCAGGGGCTTTAAATTTTAGCCAAAAGTAACAGTGCATGTATTATATGTGAATTTTTATTCCACCCACCACATCCGTCACAGAATAACCTGAGCATTTTTATGCCATCTAAATTAAGAGAAACAAGGTAATTTAAAAGAGCAGATCATATTTGAGCAGAACCTCTCCCTACTAAGTCTTCGGTCCATTTAAAAAATGTGGGATTTTTAGATTGCATATCCACGCAACAGAATATATAGAATCTAATTTGGTGTGCATAAAAAGCATCAGATATTGGAGTTCTAGGCAGTGGTTGCACCTGCTGCAATTCAAAGCAAAATGTCAGAGATGAATCTGGTTTTTCTTTAGTTAATTCGTAAAAGTTTTTGCTCTTCTAGTATGAAGTCGATATTGCATTATCGTAGTGTTTTTCTGTTGCTTATCGCTTTCCATTTATATTTGGTGCTTTAGTCTCATTCACGTTCCACAGCAATCTGAAGCAGGCGACGAAAAACCTTCTACTAACTTCTACTAAAGTTGGATGTCTCCTTCTACCGACCTTATGTTGAACTTAACTCGATAAGCGTTCAATTTTAATAAAGGATTTTACTTTAGCGGCAACTGGACTTATAACACTCGGAGTAGTTTCCACAAACACCAAAACACTTTCACTTCGCTCGACGCGCGTTTCGCCAACCAAGTTGGCATCATCCGGAGACGATTAAAACTGAGTGACTCAGTTTTAATCGTCAGTTTTGGTGTTTGTGGAAACTACTCCGAGTGTTACAGTTACATCAAAGGTTCCAGCCCTATCCAGTAACTGGATTTATTACAATTTGATTGAAAACACAATAAATTTTACAACACTTTGAATTTATTACGTTTTGCATTTATTGGCTAGCATTTAAGGCTCAATTTCAATGGGAATTATTACGTTTTGAATAAATCTGAGGTCGCCAATGGATTTATTTCATACCGAAAACAGATGCACTGTACCTAACTCCAAATTACCAAAAAGTGGATATATTTCATCACTCAAGTACTTCAATCAAGCACAACAACATTATTCTTATTACTGCCTTCTATATGTTTAGAATTCGATTGATACAACGAAATGATGTCGACATATATTTATAGATATATATATATATATATATATATATATATATATATATATATATATATATATATATATATATATATATATATATATATATATATATAAATATATATAAGATATTTTAGAAAATTTGCCATCTCTATATCAACATCTCAATATCTCGCCGATATTGGTACAAACGTAAATGGAGTAGGAATTATCTTCATTACTTGAGGTATGCTCTCAAGTTATTAAGATTATTGACATCTGACACAAAGTTAAAATAATTAAAGAAAATTTATAAACACTACAACAAAAAGTTGAGGCTTATTCCTCCTCACTAAGTTTCATCAACTAAAGTTTATAAATGATAAACTGTCAGAAAATTATTATACTTAAATTGAGTACTAAATCCCTAAATGTGCCAAATAATTGAGGTTGCTTTTTTCCATTTTTAAAGCGTAGACTAATGGTCGACACAGATCGTTTTTTGAAGTGGTAAATAAAATTATAAATATTTGTAAGCTAAAAAAAGAATAAGTTTCCAATATTCTATATTTAACAAATGTTTTGGTGTAATTAGTTTCTAATATTATAAATGAGTTTTCGTGCTATTTGTAAAACCACAAAAGTGTAAGAGTACAGATGCAGTAATATTTTATTTTGAAAAAATATGTGCACGGAGTTGAGTGGTAATATACGTGAGGAAGACAGCGTATTTCCCGTTTTCAGCGTGTAAATATAATGCTAAAAACTGTCCAGAGCTAGCCAACAATGCAAAAGCCTTTGAGAACTGAAATAGCTTACTCATTTCACAACTACAAGCCTATTTAATATACAGCTGTTTCCATATGGGTATGGACGCTATTTGTTGCAAGCTATTACAATTACCCATTTGAAAACATTCCATACTTTTTGTCCATAAGACAGTAACAGCTTTGTGATACTTGGAAAGAATTCTGGAGCTAATAGTTCTTCCTCTGTCTCATCAAATGGGTGAACAGTTTGTCTATATGGACGATAACGCCAGACCACATCGAGCCAACATAGTGAATGAATTTTTTCAACAAGAATATATCACGAGAATGGAATGGCCCGCACTTTCGCCGGACCTCAACCCCATCGAAAACATGTGGGATGTGCTCGAAAGAAGAATGTTGGAACGCGATATGGAACCACATGGGATTGAAGAGCTGGGAAATGTACTTCAAGAAGAAAATCATGTCTTAAAAAATCATATCTTTTGACACAAACGAGTTATGACCAAAATTCAAAAAATTATACATAACTAAGATATGAGGCTATATGAAGACCTTACAATGAAATATACAGGGTGATTCTTTTACCTCGCGTACATCAATAAAATTGATAGAAAAATCATAGCTTTACAAATCAGCCTGTAAAATCAATATCAATAATTGCAAATGAATGCAATTATGCACACTCTGAAGGAACACTCTCTCTGACAAAAAACCCTTTCAAATATACTTCCAACCGTTCAAAAGTTACAACTCATCAAAGTGAACCAATTTTTTATGTGAACCATTTCAAAAAACGATCAGTATATTTATGGCATTCACATATTTCATTAAAATCATATCTGAGATCAAATCTGAGATAAATATTAAATGGATGAAAGTTGCCGAGTTTTATGTGATCGTGTTGGATTTTTTAAATATTTGGTATAAACCATACTTACTTAAAAATACGGACAGCTGTTTGACAGTTCTGTTTTAAAAATTTAGCATATCTAGGTTAGTCGCAACCATTGAATCGTTTCAAAATCGAGGAAAAACTAACCAATATATTTTCCAGTTTCAAGAAATAGACTAAAATTTATCTTTGGTGGTCTATATAAGGTTTCCAAACAGACATTCTTCTCAACACAGGAATTTAGCACCAATCCAGAGTGGTTCCAAAGCAGAGTCGCTGCATGGGTTGCATCTTAACTGTGCTAGATTGGATAGAACATTGAACGAAGAAGGCCACGCCCCAACCTCTACCTTCTCTATCTTTTTAGCTTATAATTTGGTAAAGAATACATTCATAGGAAATACTATAATTACAAGTACAATATCTGCATAACATGACATATCTTATATGCAGACAGATTGCATATTAATATGCGCAAACTTTGTCAGATTATTATGATGTGACATTCTTGGGTTTTTCTGTTAACAATGGATTACAAAAGGCTTCTCGGAGAACTCCTTTTATAGCGCCAACGTTTACTATAAATTTTAGTGCCTTTTAACGCGCGATTCACTATTATTCATACAGTGTTTATCTTTTGTTGTATGTATATTTGACCATTTACATCATAAATAATAAATAATTGTTGTCACTAAAACCTAACATTTATTTTAATGCACAGTTTTATACGTCAATATATTTATATTCATATTGTATTATACTGCAAATTAAAATATATATTCGGCTTGTGCTGCTATAAAAAGATAATGTATATCAGTTTTACGCTCTGTTAAGCAAACGAATGCAGGTATTATATTACAAAAGCAAACAGATCTGGCTATTATATGCAACTGGGATGTAAACAAACTGATACATCGTTGATTAAACATTGAAATTGAAGTTACATAAATAGAGTAGATGTTAAAATTAGATCCAAAATGCAGTAAATATTAAAAAAAAGGTTGCTTTTGATTATGGTACCGGTGGTATTAGTTAGAGATATGGCGACAATAAATAGTACAGTACATTCTGTGAGTGGGACGAATATGGAAGTATTTTTTTTAGAATGCGACCAAACCACCTCCCCCCGTTTTCGAGGATGCTGAGCACGCTGGAGGTGGTTAAAATTCTTTTTGAGTGGGGCAACCCCCCGAAAACGGCTAAAAACCACCCCCAAACGGGTGAATTGAGCATTTCTCGTGATCAAAGAAGAAACCCGCGTCATTCCCCGTTTTCAATGACGTCAGAAACAATAGCGATGCTGTCTATCATCCCTGACTTGACCCCACCCCCTCAACGGCCAAGAACCACCCCCGATGTCACGAAAGCGTGTCAGATTCGCATAAAGTGCGCTATAGTCAAGTAAAATTTCTTACAAATACGTTAATTTGGTAAGAGCTACGTGCTCCACAGTATCTTATGTTGTTTGGGGCACTGAATCGATCGCTGGGTCGCAACCCTCCCTGAACCCCCTGATTTACCCAAATGGGCCAAAAATTATCCCAATTTTGGTGAAAGTACCAAATTATTGTGAGAAATATGAGATCGTGTTTTTTGACGGAAATTAAGAACCTTTTACTCTTGAGTAGTTTTGCGACAAATGCTCCCATCGTCCGCAAATCAAAAGACATTTAATTTAATTTAATTTAGATATTTTTGAGTGTTCATCACCATAATGGGTTCTGAAAGGCTAAAAATATTTAATTAAATTTTTGGCTAAAAATATGTATTTTTTTTTCCTTGATTATTTTTATAATAAAGGATTTACTATCGAGCTACCAGCAAATCAAACTCACCAAAAATCAGATTAGATATACTATTATAAAGTAAAAGTCGACCGTTTTCGACGAAAAATTCCATGAAATTATTATCTGAACATGACATTATTGAAAATGCACGTTCGCCTGTTAGTGGGTTAATTTACGTTAGTTGGGCGCCAGCGGTTTTCTTACGTTAGTTTGGGTCTCACATTCTGGAGCCGGATGAAAACTTATTCTTATTATAAAATACAAATTTCCGGTAAACTATTGGTTTTTTGATTTTCCACGAAGGAAACTATTTTCCCTACCGGAAAAACTTTGAGCTCGAACATCGAGGACACGATATTCAGCACTTTCGGAGTCATCCGTTTTACCGCATTGTACGCATTTATTAAGAAGCTGATATTTTGATATCTTGATGATCATACTTTTACAGAAAAATAATAAATAACTCGACTGCATCATAAATCAGTAACACCGCAGGTAATGACTAACCTTCAACAGGTTCTAAAAAGAGGCAAATTGAACTTATCCATGCAGCCAACCTCATCTCAGTGGATTATGCATACACCTGATAAAAATTCTATTAAGTGAATTCAGTGAACTATTCTCAAGGTATTCTCAACTATTCTCATATTGGTTTCAACATCTTTGTTTATCTCTACTATTAACTTGGTCCTCTTTTATATATACAGACAACATTAATGAGGTGTGAGGTTCGGTTGATGGTTCTTCCAGAATATTGATTTCCGTCTGCAAGGACTCTGAGTTAAAAAGCCATGGAGGTTTGTACGTACGATTATCAGATCGCTGATTTTTTCAAGTGAGTGCCTTTACGGCTCATTTCTCGGGAACTGATGATCATGTGTATCTTATATGTTTCCACATAATAGTCCTTATCTTTATTTTAGTGACACTGAGAAATAAGTAAGAATTTTTTAGTACTATTAATTTTTTATCTTTTGGCATTTTGGCAGCTGCAACATCTAATTATATTGATCTATTATATATAACACACTATAAGTACTATTACAAGGCAAAATAATGTCCACTGTAGTGTACAGAGTCGAAACTGCTAACAACCTTTCATAATACTGCACCTTTTTTTTAAGTAACTTAAAAGTTATGTCATTAGAATTAAAGTATGGTCCGAAAGGGTTAATAGGCCTACTCTAACACGCATAGGTATATATTTTATCAGATGAGCTGAAAAATATGTATATTTTGTAGTGTTACATTGAGTTACTTAATTAATTTTATTAAATAATTTACAATTTTATTTGTAATATTTTTGAAGTGACCTTTTAAACGTTCTTCAAGAATTTGCATTGTTTGACCAATGTAGACTTCATCACATTGTTACATGGAATTTCGTATATACAGTGTATAGTTTTTCAAGTGGATTTTTGTTCTAATGTTATCTAAAGGAATTTTAAGTTGTTTGTATTTTTGTGTGCTGTGTGAATATCATATGTTTTTAAAATGTTTGAAATATTTTCTGAGGTCACAAATATTCAGCTCTAAAAAAACATTCTAATGAAACAGGTCATCAATTTAACTACGAAAATACTAAAGTTATTAATTAATTAAGAACAACATTATAAAACACGCCTAATTATGGAATCCATTTATATTCAAAAAATTCTAATGCATGTAATAACAAAAAAGATACAGAACATCTTTCTGCAATCTACAATTTGTTAATATAAAAGTATTAAATAAATTAACAAAAAACATTCTCTCTAAACCGGGTATATCACGGTGAGTGATTAGACGTTTCTGGGAAATCACATATATTTTGGAACTGAAAATTTGCACACAGGGGTTTTCAGGGGTGCTCTATTCAATGAAAATATTGCCGTGTATGTGCCAGATTCCAGATTCCAGATGCCAGATGCCAGATTCGAATTCTACTCGTTATTTTAATGTAACTTTCAATACTATTCCCTATCCCTAAAACCAATAGTTTTTGAGATATTTCGATTTCAATAAAATCTTATGCGAAAACAACCCGTACATTAGAAATTAATAACTTTCGCAATGATAACTTTCAAGAACCAATTTTTGTTTCACTTACTAAAAAGACACGGAGCTTATGTATGTATAAATTACAAATGCTCCAAAATACACAGGGTGCCCAATAACTGTTGTCAAACTTTGACTACTTCGACCTTCAATAAGTGTCTTATTTTAAATAGGACATACTGTATTTTATAATCCAATTCGCTTCCTTTTTTGATTACTTTTCGACCCATTTGTAGTTTGCTATAGCTAAATTGGACGGTTCTTGAGTTATTTAGAGATATTTAAAATATTGTTGAATTAAAATAAAATAAAATAGCCCAAGTTCGTAGGGTATCTTCCCTATGATACTAATCGAACCGTTTAAACCTAACCCTAAAAATTAATTAAAACTGTCATTTTTGCCTATGTCAAATATGTCATAAATAAAATACTCTTTTGAAAAAGGCCCAAAAAATGAACCGAAACGTCAAGTATTATAATCAGTCGTTTTATTGCTACTATCCCAAGTAAAACCCTCCAAAAATATATAAAGATAGCAAAGAAATTAGAAGATATATATATATATATATATATATATATATATATATATATATATATATATATATATATATATATATATATATATATATATATATATATATATATATATATATATGCAAATTATTATACCATGTGCGACATATCCTCTCAACCTCAAGAGTTGATGGCTTAATGACGCCTGCATCAGGCGATGGAATTTGTAGACCTTCAGCCACTATGGGCATTATTTATTGCAACGGTACGAAACAATGCCTTTCACGGGGACATTTTTAATTTTACACACTATTAACATTTAAAATGGAAATCAAACGGAGCTGTCTGTTATTTATCACTGTCATTAAATTACCATATCCAATTCCATTATGATTAATTTTCTTTCTTTCAGTATTATATCAACTTTATTGCGCTACTAAAAATAATAAATAACGTTTACATAGGTCTTATACATGTTAGATACTTTTTAGAACACATTACATAAGTCATTAATAATATAACAGAAAGAAAAGGCCTTAACTTTGTGCTAAAAGGCTATATGATATCTCAATGTAGAAAATACTAGTATTGTCACCCGCACACCAAAATTATTTCACGAACGTAAATATTTTCCTAATTTCTACGGAAAGTTAATCTTTCCCGCACGACGACTGCTAATGATGTCCAGTGCGGTAAAGACACTATGCGCATTAGCTAGGAACGATATTTTTACTACGGGCGTGCCGTAAAGTGCACTTTACCGCACACAAATGCGTGTGGGAAGAAGTACTTTACCACACGTGTGCGCTAAACTAACAAATATAGATAACCATTTTTTTTGCTATTTATATTTGAAATATTTTAATTGTTTGTAATGAAATGACATTTTTAAATATTATAGTTTTGGTATCTACAAAACGTAGGAATTTTAAGAACTAAAAATGACATCATGCAGATTTTTTATTTTATCACCTAAAGGTAAACATTTCAAACAAATTATTGCACACAATGCCATGCCATTCTATGCCGATACTATGCCTTGCCATGCTATTAGCAAATTAAAAAATCCTGACCGTTACTTTCGGCCATTCTTGAGAAACAATTTTGACAGAAAATTGAGGTAGACATCTAGGCAAAAGGCACGAATGTTGAGGAATCAATCTAATTCTGTAGTTAAAAGAACTACAAGGGAGACGTCAAAATGACGAGAAAAAGTCACAGCCAAATTTTTTGAATTTTTTCAAAAAATTTTTTCAAAATTTTTTTGAAAGAATTCAAAAAATTTAATCTGAAAATTTTTTCAAAATTTTTTGAAAAAATTCCAAAAATTTGGCGGTGACTTTCTCGTCATTTTGACGTCTCTCTTATAGTTCTTTTAACTACATAATTAGATTAGAATTTTGTATCCTGGAAACAAGACCCAGAAGCACTTTTTTTTTTAATTTCTTCAAAATTTTTTGAAAAAATTAAAAAAAATTTCAAAATTTTTTGAAAAAATTCTGAAAAATTTCTGAAAAATATCTGAAAAATTTTGAAAAAATTTTTCAAAATTTTTTGAAAAAATTTTAAAAAATTTTTCAATATTTTTTTAAAAAATTCTGTTTTTTCAAAAATTTTTGAAAAAATTCAGAAAATTTTTTCAAAACTTACAACAAAACAAAGACCATTAACTATTTTTTTTTTACTTGTGGCATATAGCATATTACAATAAGTTAATAGCATATAGCATTATTACAATAATCAGTTAATGACGTCATTTAAACGTCAGTTAATGACGTCGTTTAAACGTCAAATAAACGTCATTTGGCTGTGACTTTTTCTCGTAATTTTGACGTCTCTCTTGTAGTTCTTTAAATGTATTTATGTCCTAAAAACTGACGAAATAAATACGTCATAATAACGACACCATGCTGCCTGGGATTTTTTATTATTCTCTTCCTACTGTACGTATTTTAGAATTTGTTTATAAAAATAAGTAAATATTTATGTTGCCTTCATTAAAAATATTAAAAGTTTCATTATCATTATCTACCTAGTGTTTATTTTATTTTCATTATTTACCTTAGCAGAGATATATTACTTTTCATTAGATAAATGGATTAAATAATGGTAATTTCCCATGGTAGTAGTTCAAATTCACATTAACTTTACGTAGGCTATCTCCGCAAGGATCATAATCCGATGGTAAATATTTAATAAAATACCGATATCACTTCTTGCATCAGAATACGGTATGATGAATCATATTAATAGGGACGTCGGTGGTATTACCGGGGTGGTCTTCTAGGAGATCCAGCGACCTCGAGCGAGAATAATTCAATTTGTTCGTTAACAGTCGATAAAGGCACTGGCATCTGTCGTACTACGTCGTTCATAACCTAAATAGCCTGAGGTTCGGTGTGTTCCTTTGGAATGAGACTATAAGAATATTGCGAGATATTTTGTGCAAGCGACAAGTCGAATAATTACTTTTCTCTAACTGGGTCCTGAAAGATGAATAATTATATTAACGCAAAAATACGTAAATATTATCCATTCATGTTCTGATCGAAAGCTTTGCAAGAATTTGTGGCAACAGTTATTTTATTACACGTATTAAAAATTATTATCAGATGTAATATAATGATGCGCCACTTTTTATGTCCGTCAGTGTATATATATATATATATATATATATATATATATATATATATATATATATATATATATATATATATATATATATATATATATATATATATATTGTGAGGTGTGAAGTTGAATTTTGTATCGGATGAGGCTAAAACCGTATATATTTTTGCAAAAATGTATGTATAGATACACCGGCATTGTGTTAGTATCGTCACATACTCCGACCGCGGCATGTATCAAAACCCCATAAAAGTTCTTTTAAGACAATACAAATACTGATATACCAATGCGATTAATGGCAGCTAGGATAGCGTAATAAATGTCAACAAAATTACCAGCATTATTCCGCGAGATTTAATGTTGCCCACCATGAACTTTGCGTGTATTTTAAATGCCATCCGAGCAGAGCGTTATTTATTACGTAGGTATTTAATGACCAAGTATATCACCAAACGGTCAATTATTTTCCACACGATTCCTGAACTACCAATGCATGATACCAATTCCAATAAAACAAAATACACGACATAACTCTATAGCAAATAATGTATGTTAATGGTGTTGATTAATTGTTAATAGCAATCAACGATGTGCGCCCCCCACATAGGTAACAAAATATGTCCTTAATTCAACTTGCAAATTGGCCAACCGTCACAAAACTACGACAGTTTTAGACTGACAGGGTTTTGAATGACATTTTCCTTACTGAAAAAGAATTATATCTTAGCAACAAAAGTAGTGACTTTTAATATAGGAACTAAAGTTGATACTTTTAATCCTTAAGTGCTAAGTTTACTTAGCGCATGGAAAATTAGTAATTAAGAAAAACTGAATCTATATTAAACTTATATGAACGTTCATATTCGCTTAAAAAATAAGAAAATTAACGTAACATGCGTAAAAGTTCAATCAAATTCAACTTAAGGGAATACGTGCAAATAGAACAATACAGTTCTATTAAACCTTTGACTGTTCTTTATTGGTGATAAGAAGGGTTTATTATTACTATTTTTTTATTTATTACAGATGTGGCATAATATTCAAAAATCACAAAAAATACATATTAAAATTATCTTAAAATGTATTTAGATTTAAAAAAACTCCATAATTACTTACATTTTATTGTGAACAAAATTAAGTCATGATCGATAAAACCACTACATACACGAAAGTAATACAACAATTATGTTGCATTTTCGATTTATTTACATGTTTGAAAACAAGCAATATTAATATTAGCGACATTCACAAAAACATTTGGAAAACCGTTTTAGGTAATAATTATTTTTGAGCCCAGAATACCCCCCTATACATAAATAAAAAACATACATAAAAAAATACACGAATGGAATTCAAAACCTCCTCTTTTTTGGAAGTCTATTATTAGATTAAAACAAACACAGCTAACACAACGCCGATTGATTTATGGTCGGTCAATATTCAAAGAAAAAGAAAAATGTTTCCGCTTAATTTTGAGCATGGCCAGATCCCCCTACTCCTCTCCGTTCTCCTGCTGCATAGTAAAAATTTTGTCCCCTAGCTTCCCTCCTACTCATTCGATATTGATCTAGTTGGTGTATAATAAGGTCGAGAAAAAATCTGTCGACTGGTATAAGAAATATTTCCCCACCCCCTTCCCTCATACCGGAAACACAGTTTGAAAAACAGACACAAGGTCTTTAGCGCGCTAGGCGTTTGTGTGCAAAAAAACGCATGAAGAAACAAGGAAAAGGCCGTTGGATTTTTTTAACATCGGTCGGTATTCAGAAGTATGGGCATTTAAAAACAATTCGTTTTCCCTCTCTCCCCCTCTCCTAATTATCCTACCACCCCCCAGCCTGCGGCTTCATAATTCCGTCTGCGACAAAAAAAAATCATCCGCCAGGGAGGGGGAGAGTGGAGACTCCCTCTGGATGTAAATCAATTCGATTTTTTTTATTTTCGCTAACTACAATTCGGGATATCTCGCTAACTAATTATCCCATTTCGCTCAGCTTTAAATGAGCGTGTATGTTTTATCGTAGACTTCATTTTTCAAAACAACTTTTTTTTAAGTCAAGCCACAGAGATATGCAGTAAAAAAAATTGATCGTTCCCCCCCCCTTCCTGTCTCCGTCTACGCAAACCATTCCAAAATATTTTTCGTACCCCAGAGGCACTTCACTAGTGTTCCACAAAGGATATGTCAAGTTATAGTATATCCTTTTCAGAATATAGGTTATATAAGTCCGGGAGAGATGCCCCTCCGGGAAAGATGACGCACGGAAAAAATTTTTCTATTAACTCTTACATTACCTGGCTACCTTACCCGCCATTTCCAGCGTATATCCAATTGTGAGATACATACTAAGTATTTGAATTTAAGTCCTCTGAATTTCAAGTAACATATTTTACCTATACATTAAGTTTCAGCAGAATTACGAAGCCTTGCTCTCCGTAGTAATAATTTGTAATTTTAACACGGCTTATTAACATTAGTATGATAAACGGCCAAGTGAAGTACACGAATATTCGCCTGGCAATTTGTTAGTTAAATTTCATGAATGGGCAACACATGCAGAAAGTTATTCAAGTGGGAGAAGAGCGTACGATGATGTGGGCTGTATAGTAAAAGTGACTATGAATAACTCCGTAAAAGAACGGGTCGGAAACAGCTATATCAGGAGAATGTATTCACGGCCCACAATGACTTGGAGGTAAATTATGAAAGCTACTTTCTGGACGAAGCAAATTTTATGTCGGAATTATGGAAAGATGATGCAAATGACGCAGAGAGAGATATAATTCGAATTATAACAAAGGTGATTTGACTTCCTTCGACGGTCCTCCAAGAATTAAATATGGAAATTACGTCTCGTATTTGCTTTCATCTGCAAATAGACTGTAATTTCACATTTTTATCAATAATGCACTCAGTTACCAAAAGTGGCACGCTGGATTTTTTTGGTTAAGTTCAAGAATCCTCTAACTTTTATATTAGTAAACGATAAAGAAAAGTTTTGTTTCCAGTGTGTGGAAATTAATATGCAAGAAATTATTTTTCTAAATTATTCCTTTAATTTGTTTTATCTTAAAAATTACTAATCGTAATCACCATTACCTTAGGTTGACTGCAACCCCTACTCAATAAATCCAAATAGGCTTTGAAGCAGAAATAAGTGCCATAAAGAAAGGGAAAGTATCCTTTAAACGTAGTAGCTCATTTTTATCTGTCAGACATGTACCATAAACCGATTTTAAATTAAGATTAAGTAAGAAAGCTCCCTTTTTGGTAATATATCGATTTTGGCGCTTTTACTCCGTTCAAACTATTTTATTTGCAGAAAGCAACTACTCATAAAGCACAGACTGCCTGCATTGAACTACATCCACAAACCACAGATTAATAGTCAAAATCTTTATTTTATCTTTTTATCCTATTCACCTTTTAACTATTAAAAGGTGTCTTAAAATTAACGCAAGATTTGAATTTGCCGCCATTTGTGCAGTAAAGTATTGGCAACCCTAAACAAAAAACAATTCGATAGCTTTCGGCCGCAGTTCGAAAATTTCATATAAAATATAGTCGGAATAGTGTTTTACCTTCGTCAACTGTGAAGAGATTAATTGAAAAATTCAGAGAGACTGGATCCGTTGGAGACGCCAAACACACTGGTCGTCCAAGAACAAGCCGTTCAAATGTCAATACCGTAGCAGTGCGTGAGAGTGTCGGTGAGAATCAAGGAAACTCAATTCGGCGTCATGGAGAAGAATTGCAAATTTCAAGTAGCTCTCTACAACGTATATTCACTAAATATCTGTGTCTTCATGCTTACAAAATTCAATTAACCCAACAACTGAAGCTTAATGACCACGCACAGCGAAGAGAGTTTGTTGAATGGATTATTGAACATCAACAAATGAATGCTGATTTTTCGAGCAACATCATCCTAAGCGAAGAAGCACATTTTCACCTTGATGGCTTTGTTAATCGCCAAAATTGCCGCTTTTGGGGTTCTGAGAACCCACATGTGATCGAAAAACAAATGCATCCACAGCGTGTCACTGTTTGGTGTGGATTTTGGGCTGGAGGCATAATTGGACCATATTTTTTTGAAAATGAGGCTAGCCAAGCAGTGGATGTTACTGGTGCTCGATATCGCGACATGATAACACAGTTCTTTCTGCCGAAATTGGATGATATTGATATGATATTAATTGGCCAATATGTGGTTTCAACAAGACGGTACCACATGCCATACAGCCCGTAAAACAATTCAATTACTGCATGAAACATTTCCAGGCCGTGTACTCTCTCGTTTCAGTGATCAGAATTGGCCCACTAGATCGTGTGATTTAACACCATTAGATTTCTTTTTATGGGGTTATTTGAATTCACAGGTCTATGTCAACAGGCCCACAACCACCCGTGCATTAAAGGAGGAGATTCAACGCTGCATCAACGAAATTCAGCCACATTTATGCAGAATGGTCATGGGAACTTTCGACAAATGAGTGCGTATGTACATGCAAAGCCGTGGAGGCCATTTGCCCGATGTGTTATTCCATAAATAACCCTATCCTATGTGTTTTATGATTCCATAAAAAAAATAACAATGAAAAGACTACCCGTTATTAGCCCAAGCTATGGGTACAAAAAGAGGTTCTGTTCCGAACGAAATGAAATTTCGTGGGATGGTTAACATTGGTCCCCTGGTAGTACATCTGAGTTTGCGACCTCAGGGGGTTACCACTCGAGGGGTGGGGGGATGAAAACTCTGCGTCGCGGCGCTTTTCGGGAACTAGCGGTGTCGTAGTAAGCGCTACCGAAAAAAAGTTCAAAGGAAATATGTAGCTAAAAAAACTGTTCATAATTTGACATAACAGCATTTTTTTCTCCAACCAGTAGTTTCCACTCTACGGAGTGCCAAAGTTGAGGTTGATTGCAGTTTTCAACAAAATCAGAATTTCATCGCGGATTAAGACGAAGATCACCATCAAACAATTATGTAATATTTTTTTCTGAAAGAGTAATGTTTCTTGAGTCTGCAGATGCCCGACTTGATCTATTTGATGTGACTTGATATGGGCGCTGACAGCGAATGGAATATTAAACCTTTATGTTTCTTCAAGTAGTCTAACAAAGGAGTTACAAATATTTCATATCAAGCTCAAGCCATCATGTAAAGAAGGTCCCCGCCATTTGTTAAATATGATAAAGTGGTCCAGATGTTTTGATAAAGGCTAGTAAGTATTTTCTAGCCTTTTCTATTCTAGTAAGTATTAATCCAGTAATACAAAGAAACGGTTCTAACGCCAATCCAGAAAACAATTTAATTCAATAGTGACAGACGAATCTAAAAGTGTAAGAGAATTACGTTATCGCCGACTACTAAAAATACCCCGACAAGTGAAGGATAAAAGCATTAGATTTTTTACTATTCCGAAAATTATCTTTAGTGCAATAGACTTTCTGGAGCTCATTGATTAGCAGTCTTGCGAACTTACGAAACCACCATTGTTAAGTAATTGATATATTACTTAACAATGGTAGCAGATATTTTAAAAATTTTAGAAGACCCTTGTAAAATGGAAATAGTTCGATACCCATGTAATACTCAAGCAGCTGAACGGTAAGTTAAACTCGTAACTGAAGCTTCCATGGCAGTCTGTGGAGAACACAACCGGGATGGATTTATCAGATCAAGAGTGGACTCGCGACAACAAATGTCGCATTTCAATACAAAGCGTCAGTACTTGCTAGATAATAAGTAGTTTTACGATGAAACCGCTAATATAGAAATTTTCGGAGGTAGAGGAAGGTGGTGGAAGGAGATGGTGGGAGGTGGTGGAACCCGAAAAGCTGCCACCTCCACGTGGTGAGTTCTGGATTGTCTTGTATTATTATCAATCATAAAATTCAAGCAAAGAGCTGCTTGCTATGTTTGCTTATAAAGCTATATAAAAATTTAATGGGAGTGGGGAACCTCAAAATATCGACTTACAGCGTCCAGTTTTTTTTTGCTCTTTTGTAATGCTCTATAGACAACTTTTCCGCGCTAGCCAACTTTAAAAACAAAGAAACTATTTTTTTGGTCCAGATTCGCTCTACCCCATTGTTTACTATGATACAGAAATAGTCAGTTGCAGCGCGGTCAATAATGAATTGGGTTTGGAGGCGTTATTTTATTAGCATTAAGCGTTTTCTTTTCAAGATCCACACGCCCCAGGTCGTCAAACGCGGGGCGGACTATAGAGAGCCCTTGAAAAGAACATGAATTTAGGGGATATTTGCCCGTTTGTTTACTTAACCTAAATACAAAATGAAATTACGAAAATAGTAAATACGTTTTTACTTTTATATGTCTGAAATTCTAATACCTATTGTAACTAAGTACCGAAAGTACTGTACTGTGTGCTTTCAAGCAGATTTGGGGGTGTTCCTATTTTAATTTATTGTGTATAGTCATCGCTACTCACAATTAAATTGTGAGTAGTTCTATTTTCTGGGTCATATATAGAAAACAACCCATTATTACTCTTAGTATTATTACTAGCTAGGGAATTGTTTTCCATTTTTAATTCGTTGATGTTTGTACCGATGTAATCTAAAATCTAACCTCACTAATATTTTGGCGTCACCAAACCCCAACAAAAATGGTAGTGCTCGAGGGGAAAGGGGAAAACAGTGGAGGGCGTCGCGCACTCGGTTAAAAGAACATGTGCGGAACAGCTCCGAGTTTCTCTAAGCTGCCCAAGCCATTGAAAAGAATGCAGTGATTGTTTGCTGCGATGCAAATATAGGGTCCGTGATAAACAATGCATTAACGCAACCCGTTTAAGAGCAGTATTGACTTAGTATCGAACGAGGTGCATCACGAGCATCAAGAGCCGTTCCGGCTTTCCCTATCTGCATACCCGTTACCAATTCACTTAAACCGGTCGTCTCACCAGAGCCCATCGTACGTTCCGAAAAAAATGTGGCCCCAGGTGGTGCGATTACTCTTTATTATAAAACCCCGGAGCTGACAGTAATATTTCAGGTAAACACATATTATTATCATTGCAAGAGCGGAAAAATAAATCAACATATTTCCAGGTTTTGCTAATATTTACGTGCACTTAATTCCCATCGCGAAATCTGCCGGAGGCTTTTCAGAAAAACCGATACGATTTGCAAATCGATTGATACATATATATGACTGGTATAAACAGGTGCATTAATTATTAATAAAGAAACAAATCACTCTATATTCCTACTTGGCAAGAACAAATAAGTATTATTTATCGGTTCTGGTTAGCCTTTATACTAGTATACACGTTTGACAAGTTACACATGTTGTATGCGACCGAGCTGCTTCTGTGGATTTCGCGTTGGTTAAATGATGCCTATTACTGATAAACTTCTATTATGGAGATTATCGTCAATCTGGGAGGATACCTACGTGAATTCATGGCTTTATAAATGCCACCCGTGTGTTTCCGTATAATTTGTTTATTTTCGTACGCGCGCACAAAGTAAGCTCTCGTGTAAATCTCACTGGATATCTTCCGTAAATCTGATATTGTTAAGTAACTCTAATGCGGTAATTCCATTCAAGGCTAGAATGTCAGTGACAATAAGCTTTGATTTCTTTGAAAGCATAAACTACTTTCCTTAACAGGAAATACTTAAGACATATGCTAGTAATATATAGCTGAAGGAAGATATTTGTTTCGCCTTGGGAATTATTACCACACCACAAGCGTTTGGTTTTAATGTAATGTATACCCCTCAAAAAGTGTTTCATGTTTCAGAACACCTTAAAATTGTCCAAGATTTATAACGCTTTAAAACTGTGAGAAATGTATGGATTTGTACCTGGTTTTTAGCGTTTTAATGATAATTTTATTAGCTTCCATCTCACCTGTTTAACTTTAAGATAAAGTTATAAAAAGTGATGTTACAGGGTGTTAAACAAACGCCTGTTTTTCAGTCAACTTAATTGCCCATATTAGTTAGGTTATCAAAATCCGGGCGCGAAATTTGAAATGGGTTCCTAAACACACTATAGCAAATTTGACTACCATGTATTTCCTATGGGAGATTCAAAAGTGTGATTTTCAGACGGGAATTTCTCGGGTTTTGGGCATTTCTTAGTATTTAAACCTATTATACGTCAACCTTTAAACATATTTCTCTACAATTTAAGTCCAAATTATTTTTTTAGACCTATGAGTTAATTAAATAAATGCTTTTAAGTTAAATTGTCTGTTTTCCATGGACGTACGTCGTGTATTAATTTTAACATTTCTTACGCAAGAGCGCCAGGCCAGCTGTAAAAGTAAGGTTAAGAGTTATGTTATGGTATTGTCGGTGGGTTGTTTATTTGTTTATTACTATTTTGGTCAAGGTTTATCGATTTTTTACATTATTGATCTAATAATATATCTACTATGTACACTTTTATGAAAGAAAATTGGCTCAAATGTGGATTTCTCCATATAAATAATAATCCGGTAAGTACCTACCTAGATACCGGATTATTATTTATATGGACACCTTTGTTATGTAAGGCTTTTCGTTAACTAACTAAACAGATACCGCACAGCAAACTTGATGGTGCTAATGGAAAAGCCTTGGAAAAACAATGCTATTGTGCTTTATACCTTTCGATCGACTAGATGCTCTGCACTTATTCCTATCATATGCATACTCTGTTCAGGTCGGGGCAACCAAGAACAAGATACATCAGTTGAGGCTGATACTGAATAATGTACTTTTAATAAATTGTCATCAAATTGAAAATATTTTAAGTTAACTTAGACTACATATTCTGGCCTCTAGGAAAAAAATCACTTATGGTTCGGAGTTTGATTAGGTAGGTACTCTATTTTCACCCATTTTCTAACCAAAACTCAAAATCAAATGATTGATTTTCAGAAAAAATCAGAAAATCAGAAAAATCAGATAAAGGATAAAGGAAGAAAAGATAAAGCAATCAGAAAAAAACAGATAACTCTGTGATGAAAACTGCAAGACGTGAAATAGGTAAATCAAAATAAAAAGAGATTAGATGGGGAATGAAACCCAGGGTGGTCCTGTGGATTTACGCTGTTATCATAAAACCAATGTTGGCCTATGGAGCTGTTGTCTGGTGGCCCAAGAGTCAACAAATAACAGCAAATCACAAGCTAGGCCAGGTACAAAGAGTTGCCTGTCTGAGCATAACCGGAGCCATGCGAACAACACCAACGAGAGCAATGGAGATAATGCTGTGTCTTCCACCACTAGACCTACATCTAGAAGAAGTGGCTCTGACTACCATGACTCGCCTTAAATCTGTTGACATACTACCAAATGCAAGCTGTGGCCAAACCAGAAGCCGCCTGTGGACTGAGGCTATCAGAAAGATACCCCTTTTACAGGCATGTGCAGATGGTATTCCGCCTCGCATTGTCTTTGATGAACCTTACACCATACATACTACTGGTGAAGACGAGGCCGGCGTTGAAGGTGTAAACTATGTCTTCACGGACGGATCAAAGAAAAAGGATGGAGCAGGCTGTGGTATATATTCCAGGAATCTGCGACTCCGATGCAGCTGGACTATGGATAAAAATGCCAGTGTAGTACAAACAGAACTCGCTGGTATAACCATAGCCGCACAAGAGATTGCTCGCAGAGAAATAACGGGCAAGACAATAAGAATCTGCACAGATAGTAGATAATCACTACTGGCCCTGAAAAATTATGAAATAACTAAAGGATCAACATGGAAATGTCACCAAGCACTTATGAGAGCATGTCAGATGAATAACATCTGCCTGTGCTGGGTCAAAGGACACTCACAATACAACGGCAATATAGAAGCTGACAAACTGGCCAAGAAGGCAGCCAACCTGAGTATCCTTGGGCCTGGTTCTTCAAGTACGCTACCAGTTGCAGCGAAACTTCAATTAATAAAGGAAGACACCCACATAAAATTTAAGACGTTATGGGATGAAACAAGTAGCTGTCAGCTGGCCAGAAATCTGTTGAGATATCCCAGCGAAGAGACGGCGAGGAACTATCTGGCAATGTCCAGGGGTAAACTGCGATTTGTTATAGGAATACTAACCGGACACTGCCGGGTAAGGAAACACCTCTATAACATGAGACAACTTTGTCTCATGTTATAGAGACACACCCATCTGCAGAGGATGTGAACAAGAAGATGAAACGATCGAGCATGTACTTTGCGAATGTCCCTCCGTGTCATCGACCAGAGAATCCATATTGGGGGAACGTTGGCCTTCTATGGCCAATTTGAGGGAAATGCCCCTGGGCAACATCATCACCTTTTGTACAACATTGGGCTGGTCGATGACCTAGGAAGACATTTCCTTCACGGAGGAAGCACAAGGGGCCCAATGGGGCCTAAGTGCAGCGGATCTCGATCCGCACTCCGGACATATTCCAAATTCCAGAAGCAAAACCAGTGTTTTTGGCTAATATCCAGTTCTTGGCCGATTTACCTTGTGGATGCTGTGAAATTCAGATTCACGAAGACTAAAACGTAAACATCCACCGCCTCACTGACTTTTTTAATTGCACATTTTAAAAAATTGTGAATGTAAATTGTATTCCATCAAATTTTTCCTCGTCGATATAGGATGAAAATAAAATTAGGGATTCCCCACTACGTCAACGTTTCGTACTTTATTTTAAAAGCTTCTTAAGAACTACAGCATAATATCATGTTATCTGTTCTAGTCCAGAAGAAGCTTTTGAAATTAAGTGAAACGTCGATGTAGTGGGAAATCTCTAATTTTAATATACCGACGAATAAAAACTTAGTTGAATATTATAATGCTCATATCGGAAAACTCTCTTCATTTTGCAAACACCCTGTACGCCACATTGAAATAAGTATTAACTTGATATACCTTAGCATGTGCCACTGAATAATTATTATTCACATCTTCAAAGCACAGCTTTATTAACTCTGTCATAAAAAATCCATATTGAAAGCCACCAAGTGCGTTCAATTCCTTTGCACCTTAGATAGGCCGATATGCATTTGCCGGCATTAATTCCATTGCAGGATATGAAAATATTACGGCTTTATTGCTCCTGATGTAATCTATTTAATTGCTGTAAATAATCAAGCGAGAATCATAAACAATCATAATTATGTAAGTTGAGTGAATGGAAACACCCATTCGCCGCCATAATTAAAACACAAGTAGTAATTAAATGCAGTGGGGACCAATCAATTTTAATTAAATGGCTTATTCTGGTTCATGTTTAATAATGTGACGTCTCAAGTGCACCTGGATTTATTAGTACGCTAATTCCGCTAAGAGTGGTTGAGGAATGAGCAGAACCTAATCACATAGTAGATATCTATGTAAAACTGTTTTAATCATAGATAGCAGTCCAATTAAAACACAAGACAGGGAAAGATATATATATATATATATATATATATATATATATATATATATATATATATATATATATATATATATATATATATATATATATATATATATATATATATATATATATATATATATATATATATATATATATATATATATATATATATATATATATATATATATATATATATATATATATATATATATATATATATATATATATATATATATATATATATATATATATATATATATATATATATATATATATATATATATATATATATATATATATATATATATATATATATATATATATATATATATATATATATATATATATATATATATATATATATATATATATATATATATATATATATATATATATATATATATATATATATATATATATATATATTAATATTAATATATTAATATATATATTAATAATATATATATATATATATATATATATATATATATATATATATATATATATATATATATATATATATTAATATATATATATATATATATATATATATATATTGAGATGTATGGGTTATCAAAATCCTTAAATGTAGAGAATGTAGAGACTTCAGCAAGTTGTAGTGTACTATTTGACAACAGTGATTATGACCGTAGTGGGAGTATAAGACAGTGTGCTCGGGACATTTTTTCGCTCAGTACGTCACGTTTGATTCGCTGCTTGCTAAGCAAAATACAACTTTGGCTTAGCAGCGTTGAAAGTGGGGAGTTTGACTGTTTCCCATTGTTTGACATTGAAGGAGGTTTGGGAAAAAATGAATACAGAAGAATTACCTCAAGAAATAGTTAACGAGATTGCGAATCATCTTAGAAACATGAGTATCTCTGTAACACAGTACTTTCCTGCTGAATTGGGTACCAATCTGGAAAAATATTCTTTGGTGAAAAATCCTTTTATTATAAATGAAAATCCCCAAACTTTATCCTTTCAAGAATACGAACATCTTATAGACCTCACTTCTGATTTTTCACTAAAGCTGGAAAATCAATCAGTAGCAGAATTTTGGTGCAATCTTAAATAGGAGTATCCAGACCTGGCAAAAAAACTATTTCTGCTAAAAGTACAATAAAAATAAAAAAACTAGGTTTTTTCATTTTAGTTTTACTCCCACCTATTTTTTATTTATTTTTGCAACTAAATAACATGCGAGGCTCCGGCAGAGTACACGTTACCACTTTATTTTACTATTTTTAATTTTTTCTTTAATTTAAAAGAAAATGTTTTCTCGTGTCTATATTTTTTTTTAAATTATCATGGAAATTATGAAGTGTCAGGAAAACGCGTGACCTTGAAAATTTAAACAAATTTCGCCTGCGGCGCACTTGTTTAAACAACGGCGCTGGTTGGACTTCCCCCACCAAAATAGAGCTCTGGATACCCACTGGGGCTCCGTCATATTAAATTCAACTCATAGGGGCTTCGCCGTCGAAAAAGTTTAAGAAATGCTGTTTTATAGTATTGAATTATGAACACTTATTTATATTTATCCAACATTGGGATTATAATTTGTGATTGTATGGTTTTATGAAATTTTATATAATGCCCTACGTTTGGATACCAAATTGTGACATCATGAATTTTGGAATTTTTATAATGCCCCACGTTGGGCGCCAAAATTGCTATATTAAGAGAGTATGAAAATTTATCTAATGCCCTACGTTGGTTGATAATTTATGATATTATGATAATATGATTTTATGAATGCGTTTTACGTTTATTAATTATTATAATTTCAATTTATGAAATATTGTAAAAGTAATAGTATGATGAAGAAATATTTGATCTGCTTACAGGATATTTACACTATTTCTTCTCTATTGAATCCTTCTCTGTTTTATGGGCGCCAGTGTTCTATGAACACTAATTTCTATTTTACTAGAATGATTACTTGAGACATGACCATTCATTAGTCCTAGAGGGGGTCCAATTAGGTCTATGGTAAATTTCTGTGCATGATTATTATTAAAATGAAGTTACTTTTTCAAAATAGTGAATTTTACGGTATCGCAATATTTTATTAGATTAATTGAATTTTAGAGAAACTCAAATGTAGTAGTCTTAAATTGTTTCTTGAAATTTTTTAATAGAAAAAGAAAGAAGTTGATTGGATATGACTACGTCATATCCAATATTCCGATATGACGTATATACGGATATATATTATCATATATGGATAATAAAATAAAAAAATATTGGAACTTTATTTCTACCCTACGACAAACCTACGTAACTTATACCTATTACATGGGACCAAATCCTCTGTCACAATGTTTCTTAAAACTAGCAAAGTTTGAAATTGTTTATTAACTTTAAAATCATGTTAATCCTTTTTGTCACCACGCACAAAACTTATCATTTTTCTTGATGTCACTGATAGGTACACGAACTAACAAATGCTGCTGGGCTTTGGTGGTGGTGTCATCTGTAGGGATGTCGCCGTACTACATCTGCTTTCTCTGTTGGGATGTTTTGGGATTTATACACCCTTAAGCCTTTAACTGACTACTCCTGTATTTGCAATCTTCTTATCACTTTAATTTATTGTGAAAATTATTTCCTTTTCTTTTAATATTACTCGCAAATCTCTTCTACGGCTGGGACGCTACCAAGCCTTCCACATCTTGCTTGTTAAATACGATGAAGACACTTAATTTTTCAGTTATTTCTGCTTCTCTAACCTATACACTTTTTTTCTTGCTTATTTATCACAAATTTAATATTATTATTTTATATTTACCTACTATTAATTTATAACAAATTTTATGAAACTTATGAGCGTGGCTGTTGCCTCATCGAACGCTTTAGCTCGACTCTATTTATTTGTTTATTGTTACTACGGATGTGCCGTATGAAAAACATTTGCACTTCCTGGTTACCTTCCTTTTCTTGTTGTGCTGTTATGTTCTGGCCAATTAGATTGCTTCATAATATATAATTTACTTAACTTTACTTAAAACTCTTACAATTTGATTTTCACTTTATATCATTTCGAATTCTAAACACTGATATACAATTAGATTCACTTTCTGTTGTGTAACTTCAATTTATGTGTGAGGTCTTGCCTCGACATTTTCATTCTGGTTCGTAGCTAGAAATCTCGAACCCTATTTTTACGTTGATGCTTTCGCATTAATCTTTTAATCTAAACATAGTTTAATAGTGCTGGATACTCATAATTATTATTGTGACTTGATTGTAACTATGCTTGAATCAAATTATTGCGCTGAAGGCAATGTTTTCTCGAAAAAAACTCAAGAAGCCATTTTTGCATATAAAATTTTTAAATAAAGAAATGCGAACGCGTTAAAAAGTTCTGAAGAAAAATATTATAGGGGTTGGTTTTTGTTCCCCTTGTAACAATATCTCAGGGTTACAAAAATTGCCACAAACTCTCATTTTATTAGTGCAAGTTTTCCGCCAGATTGTATTCCTCTAAATTCTTCCACGGTGTAAAAAATAAATACAAACTATTTTTCCCCAACTTAAGAGGAATTTAACCTGGAGGGGAAAGGGTTTTGGAAAAAATTATATGAAATATTCACCTTAATTTTTTCCTAAAAATCGCCTCTTTAAATCTTTCGCATCAATTTTGAAACACCCTGTATAATAAAAAATTTCAGATGCTGTACACTTCATTTTTTAAAACTATTTTTCTCTAAAAAAGTTACGTTATCTACTATAACTCTTTTTGCATAATTAGGGCTGCAAAATGGCAATTTATTCGTTTGGCATGCAATTTTATTTGAATTCTCCACCCGTAATATGCTTGAAAACGTTGGAATACATAACAACATTTTTTAAAAAACGTTAAAACATTTAAAGGGAATATTACGGAAATTGCTTGCTTGATTGCTTTGAAAAAATTAAAGTAATTTTGTTGCGCTGTAATAAATAAAATAAGAAACTAAAATATAAATACGATATCGAATATCTGCGTGCTTCAACCTGCTTCACTTTGCGTGACTCTGGTACGTCAATTATGAATATTAATAAGACGAGCTCCATGTTAACACCTCTGGAGAGACAAGCGGCACATAGTAATATTATATTACATACTTATTGGGATTAAGAAGTATTATGAGTCTGCTTGGCGAACTGTGTTATTAATTTGCGGTAGATCGTAATAGATAAGTATTTAAAAAATTTTAAATAGCACATAAAATGGTTTGCTAAAAGCATACTTATAGCACTAATGATGTTGTGGATATAAACAGTTAATATATGTAGTGAATATACACCACGAGAGCCAATACTACGAAATGTCTTTCTTGAAGAGGTAGCTTACTTAAGCAACCTACAATTTCATGCTCAATTAGTCAAATTACCTACAAATGGCTTGCAATTGCGAAATTCCATTTGTAATTTGTATAATAGCATTCGAAGAATAAATCCGCTCAAAGTACTACCATAATCGTGTGCTCGAGACATATTTAACCGGAAAGTGCAGGTAATTATCAATCAGCAGATACGTAAACACGCTGATATGGTAGTCTGTAAATTTTAGGAATACATAAAAAGCCATTTATAATAATATGACCGATTGTGTGAGGATTCAACCACTTTCCTTAATGTATTTATCAGTTAAATATAATTATCTTAGTTTCAAGGTGTTTATCTATGTATTCAAAGTTTTAATAATATTTAGGAATTCATAATATCTCAGGAAATTGGACATTGTTACGGATCGCCTTTACATAACGTGGAGACTACAATGCTAGACCAGAACACGAACCTCGTGTTTACAATTCCAATTTAGTTCGTTCATCGCTATATTATTTCACTCGATCTTGCAATATGGTATGTAATTTAAGACTACACGATAGAACGTATAGAAAAGTAAGATAATGATGCTCTTTGCCGGTATGTGAAATATAAAGAAAATAATGGTCTAAGCCGTAGTAGAAATTTCTACTAAAAATATGAAAATATTATAAGTAAAATAGTATAAGATCTAACGATATACAATGTTAAATCAAATATTCATTTAATTTAATAAAAAAATAATGCGGTAATAATATACCATAAACAATATAAATATATACTCGTAGGCATATACAATACATCCACAGCCAACCCAAAGCAGGCACCTGGTGTTAAGACAATGAAATCAAATATAGCAAAAAGCCCATTACAAGATCGAAACACAGCAGAAAATAAGTCGTTTACATCGACGTAGTTTCCGTACGGAAATTTATATTCTAGCTAGCTACTAGGGTTTATCTGTAAAACATACATCTATATACATATACATAATAATTAGAAGATAAAAATTGTACTTGTAATTGTGAGAGTATGAGACAAAAACTTTATTTAATTGTTATGATATTTAGTTACTTCACCTAAATATATCGATTTTCTGTAATGTTTTGAAACTCTTCTGACTTTTCTAGTTTCTCTTTTGTTCGTTCATTCGCTTCTCTTGAAATTCTCTGAATTTATACTCGAGACAGCATTTCGGAAAATTAAAATAAGTAAAGATTAAAAACTGTATTGAACCAGATGTAACAGTTGAAAAAACAAAAATAATTTATTATGAATAAATATTTGATTAATTATAACTATTTATTATTAATTTAATAATAATTAATCGCGAATTGAAGATTTTAATAACTATTTAACAAAAAATGAAGAGCAAATTCAATATTTGTTACAAGTAGTGAAAGACCATCGCCAAAAACATCCTACTTTTAATAAAAAAAAATATTTAAAAAAAATATTGAACATTTGTTTAAATTTAAAAAGTTCATAAAAAAACATATTTTATTTCACATAAAAGTAATTGTTATTTTAATGCAAGTTATATTTAACTTTTTTCCAATGAAAATTTAAAAATGGTGTAATTTGTTGTTGGCTTAAAATTTCTGGAAGCCGTTTTACCCCACAGCTTACTATATAAAAATGAAGAAATTCATCTTGCATCAATGATTTGTAATACCCTCCTTTCCTCTAGCATATTTTTTTATAGTGTATTTGTACGTATTAAAATAGATATAACTTTCCTTAAAATTAATTGAATGAAATCCGATTTTTAAGAGAATGTAAACATTCTCGAGGATATCTTTGAAAATAATGAATTCATGGTTTTAGTACTAAGGACCTTTATTGTAGGAAATTTAATTCTCTATAAAATACTGCCATGAGAAATCATTAAAAAAAATTTCTACCAGCTATTCATATTTGAGTAAAAACAGCGTTTTTCCCATGTTAATTAAATGGGAAACTTGGTTTGCGCCTTTCACAGGTATGATCTAGGAAGCTTAAAATTTGGGAGAAAATTTTTCTGGTCAAATTCTAAAACATTAGCAAATGGGACCGAGGAAAAAAACACCTAGTATGTATGATAATGAGGTTGACTGCAATACAATATATAGTATAGTTTATAAAGTTAATTATTTACTAAAAATATTATATAAATATGAGGAAACCTTTAGTTACTGATTAATTAATAAATAATTTTTATAGTTATTATTCTTTAATAAGACATTCGTTTAATAATATATCGTTAATTTATATTAATAAAAAGATATTAAAATGAAATAGTTTAAACACTAAAAATAGTTTCATAAAATATTCGAGTCACGTTTCAATTTGTATCAATTTGGAGTATGTATCCTTTTAGCAATGTATAATATAGAAGTTTCCACAGGATTAACAAGTTTTAATATAAATATGTAATTCATCAAATTCCATTCATCTACACCACCTACAAGTGCAGCAGCTCGACATTATATTAGTCGTGTTTACCACCAGATTCAAACTTGGTTAGGGAATTATTTAGAACCCCATGAATGGGGTCGAATGGGGTCGGGTATTGAAAAATTAAACCCTTGAACCCACAAAATTATTACCTCGAACACCGGAGGAACTGCTCAATATGATAGTTTGCATTTGCAAGAAAATTATTACACAATTAAATTTTCATTAATAATTAAGTTAAAAAATTGTTCATTTTTTAAAAATATATTTATAATAAATAATTAATAACAAAATAATCCATTATTTTCCACACCACTTTTAAAGTTGAACGCAAGTCGCATTTTTTATGGTACATGGTATCCCCAGTAGGCCTAATCCAGTTGAATATCAAACTTAATAACACCGTTTCATCTAAAATGTCGCATCTTCATTGCTGAAGGGGCTAGAGAGGTGATTCAAAAAAGAGAATATTGAAAAAAGAATGGTAAACACCGTGACCAACCTAAGAATTCAATACAAATAAAATTTCACTCCACAACGACATTCAAATTTCGTGTCAAAATCATAATCGGTTTTTAAAGGCTATACATATTAAAAGATACATTTTTTATGGAAAGCCAATTACAAAATACTCATCTGGGTGGATTTCTTGGGGTTCTAGTAACAATAATTAAGGAATATTTTATAAGTACGTCTTAATACGAATGAGAAAGTTTACAAGAATCATTTTAATAAATCATTACACAAACCAGACAGATTAAATCAGACATATGCCAAGATATGTGTTGACCTTGGACTGGGGGTATACAAATATATATTTTTCAAATTTTAAATTATGTTATAGCCATGATTTTATAAAGAAGGTCGTTGCACTCTTATTCTGTATACTTGATTTGCTAAAACAACTATGAGCGTAAAATCTCCAAATAAAACAGGATCATGTCGTAAAAGTAACAATTCCCTGCGAAGTCGAATATTTAAAGGTTATTTTGTCTCCTTTTCAGGTCTCTACACAAACAGCTTATCGGAAGCTTACGAAACAATCCCCCGGAAAGTGTCCGCCGACGGTGAACACGTCTCGCACAATTTGACAAGTTTCCACGAGGATAAAGACCATCAGGTGCACTTTAACATATCAATAGACGGGCAGCACCATCTCCTGATATTGCAGCCATCCCGGAATTTCTTGTCCCCCGCAATAACCGTAGAGCGAAGAAAGAAAAATATATATACGCGCTCGAAGCCGCACTATAAATCTAGCAACTGTCATTTTCAAGGTGTTATTCATGGTCAGCCAAATTCCAGGGTGGCTATCTCAGCGTGCAATGGACTGGTAAGAATTATTTTTTTGTCCTCTGCGGTTTGCCTTTTATACACAAAATCGCGATTGCCGGAGTCGGGTAGGCTGATTCTCAAATCTGATATAAAGTGGGTGACATAAACTTATTAACAGCATGGCTTCTTTTTACGTCATACGAACCAGAGAACATTATATATCGCCAGATGTACACTCAGATGCAAAAAAAAACGCAAAAAGTTAATATTTGATAAAATTTAAGATCATATTTTTGTATTTTAGGTTCAATTTTAATAAATTAATCACTAATTTTAACTCGCATGTCCAGTCTTTTGTTATATGTTTGCGTTTCTTGTAATATTTTTGGATAATGTAGCATTATCCATAGCAGCATCTTCTATTGAAGGTGATTAAGAAATAATTTGGCTAGATTGAACATTTTGATTTGATGTGGTAAATCAAAATTATGAGTCTTTCTCATTTTATCTTTCTTTTCAGAGCGGCATGATCCATTCAAAATACGGAAAATATTATATAGAACCATCGCACCATCCCTTAAAAACCATCACGCCTGGGCATAAACATTTGGTATACAAAAGGTCAGCGGTGATATCCAGTTATCCAAAGAAGAGGCGAAAAAAGAAAAGAAGAAAACAATCTAACTGTGGAACACGGGAACCCAAGCGATTAACTCTGTAAGTAAAGGAAAATACTTATTACACAACGAACATGACACGTCGATTTTGTTTCAAGAAGGTTGATCTATTTTTATGTGACATATCTTGATTGGTTTACATTTTATTATCCAAGATCATTATAACTCATGTAAAAACACTCTATAGTTCCTGACAGTGATCGCCTTCTCGGATGAAAACTGTTATCCTGCTTACTTGTGCAACATTTTCCTTAATTGATTGACTGGTAAACGGGGCGCAACAGAGTAGCCAACTTGATCTTTCGAACTGACCCCCATAAATAATTTCGTGTGGTGTTACCAAAAATCTAAGGCCAATCAGATTAGATCTAATCAAATGGAGGATACTTTCTGGACTTAATTTTAAAGTATTCTAGTTGTTTTAGATCATTTAGTATTTTGGAATTATTAAATGGCAATAGGTTGCATTTTGAAAATATTTCGGCAATTTCAATATCTCAGATTCAGAAACCTATCAAAATATGTCAAATATAAAAGAGATTAGCCTCTTAAAAACAAAATCAACATCTCCGTTTTCACAAAAGCCAATAATTTTGTATCGAATTTATTTCGACCTCTACACTCTCACTGTACAACAAACTATTTTTGAACTATAGCTTTTTAATATTCTTATACAATAGACGTCTAGTCTAACTTGTTATAATATTTATGTAATATCTGCATGTATATTGTCTGCATTTTTATTTCCTTCGGTAGGTCCATGATTTGTTGCTTGGCATTTAAAGTAGTGGCGACCTAAACTGCATACTAAATAGATATAATATACAGAAAACAACTACCCAGGGGGCACATACTCCCTGCATTGAAATATACCCATCGCCATATCGAAAATTCATACCAATTTGACAAACTCATTGAAGCATTTACTTATGACTAGGGATTGCAATACCGGTATACCGAAAACCCGTATGTTAGCGATATTTTCCAATACCGAAATACCGGTATTTATACCGAAAAATACCGATATTTCGGTATTTTTATTATTTTATTGCACATACTGTACTATACGGTTTTCGTTTAATATACGAACTAGAGCAAAAAATTGTGCGGCATTTTACAAAGAAAATCCATACTAATATACTATAGAAGCGGTAAATCACATGCAATACAAAAAATCACTATGCAATACAAAAGGATATTAAGTGTAAAATTGTATACCGCCACAATTTATTGTGAATAGAACTATAATCTCCAGTCTAATCTCCTAAGCGGCTTAACATATCGGTCGCTTTCCCTCTTCAACTCATATAAATCCCATTTCCCTTCTCGCTCACTTAGAAGACACCTGCCTACAACAAGGCGGCTTTACTGCTCAGTGGCGTATCATCATGCGCAACCAAGGTGGAGTGACTTCAAAATATGTTCTATTCATATATGTGCAAAACTTTAAGTCAAATAATTATTTAGTTTTGAATGAATTGAAAATATATTGAAAAAAAATCGCATGCTGCGTGTACAACTTAATTCTCAATTTAGCCAATAACAATTTAAAATACAATTTAAAAGTAGAAGTAGTAAGTTAAATAATATTTGCTAATTTTAGAAGAATTACTTATATTTAAATATTTTATATTACTTAAAAATTCTTTTGAATTTAAAAGTGCAGAGTGCAGCGATAATGATTTTATTTTAATATATTGTTTTATTTTTATTAATATAATAATATTGTTACTCGTTTGTTTTGTTATTGTTTGGGGTGTTCATCATTGTTGTTAGTTATTTTAATTAGAAACATTATTTTCTGATGTGACATATTAAAGTTAACTTTAATAAATAGTTTAATTTCGTTGAAATGATTTGTTTCATGGCTCGTTAAAATTTCCGTTTTAATACCGGTATACCGGTATTTTTTAAATAAATACCGAAAGGCCGGTATTCTCAATACTCTTCGGTATTGCAATCCCTACTTATGACCTTAAACTCTGCTTCTACTTACAGAGTCCTACAGTTCATTCTTATAATTTTTGTATTCATCCTCCATTGCCATAGATGGTTTGGATGTCTATTCCATACAGTGCTTAGTACATATAGAGAGTTTAATAACATTATAGAATATCATTTTGTTCAAGGCTCGAATGGCAAAATCAACTGGGAAAGGTAAAAGTGCAAGAGAAAACTCATAAGCATAAAGACAAGTTCAAAATATCCAAAATGAAGACATCTGACATGAATAAACTTAAGTACAAAAAGATAAACTCAAAGGGAAAGAGGTCTGTCAGCAAAGAACATTTTGTAGAGACGCTTGTGGTGGCAGATTCCTCCATGGTTGAGTTCCACCAGGATGGCGATATTGAAATATACATTTTAACGATTATGAATATGGTAAGTTTCGTAGAAAAAACGTCAATCAATGATTTAATTTCAGAATATCAGTGTCAATAGTGTACACAATACGTCTCTGCGATCGTTGTGGTTTGAGTGACGTCCTCTGGGGTCGATTGATATTTGTTCAGGGGACGGCTTTACTGGAGACTACTATTTTGTAGAAGAGCGCCGTTCATCTCTGGTCGCAGAGCGATGGCATCTGTTTTCAGTTTTTCTGGCTTCGTGGTTTCCGTACGTGGGAAATTCGCTTTAATTGATAGCGAAGTGGCGCAGTGAAATTTTCTGTCTGGTGTCGTTTGATAGTGGGTCTTTTTGGAACGCGAATTGGTGATATTGGTCGGATTGTCCTTAGGTCTTCTGGACCAGGGAAGGCACCGAGCAACAGTAGCAGTGGGATTCGTACGTCTTGGTACGGATTCGAACTTCAGGGCTTCTCGTGACAATGAATATTTGTTTGTTACAGTGTGACACGTAGTTTGTTTCTAATAGCCATACAAGCGGCTACGGTACAGAAATACTTATCATGCAATTTATTAAATTATAAAAAAATGAAATCGCTAAATAATTTCTTCTGGAAGAAATAAGAAAATAAATAAATTCCAACAACTTTCGGGGGTAATACTCGTACCATCACAGCTCAGATTTAGCCGGATACTTTTTAAGATTGTTTTCGAGTACTTACTGTCATGGAATTTAACGACAGCTCTTGCGACAAAATCAAAAATTATTGTTCGATAATTTGATTTTGTCTTTGCCACACACATATTTGCAAACTACATCCTTCATGATGCTATTTTTAGCTCAAAACTCAACATATCATCACCTACTTACCCGCATATGCTTAAACTCCTACATAATTTATGTAATGAAATCAATGTATTTTTAAATCTTCGTCCCCCTACGAAAATCAAGTGATTCAATAATATTTAAAAGGTTAATATCTGTAGAAAGTTGAATGGCATCACAATTTGGTCACTGATACACGTCGTCCAGTCGTGTCGAAGTGCTAATTTTTGTCGCAATCTCGTAGACATTTCGTGGGCGTTACGGTAGTAGTTTGCGTTCGATGGTTTTCTAATTTCGCAGACGTGTAATAGACTAGTGCCCTCGATGAGTCTGATATCCGATAAAGGAGAACAGACTAGCAAAAGAATGACGCGTCAACGCCATACAGTAAGAGCACTGAACACTGAACACCTTCAGTTTTGCGGTTTTACAAATAGCATGAAAACTAATTTATATTATTAAAAACTAATTACACCAAAAAAAATGTTATATATTGTAAAATGTTGGAAACTTATTCTTTTTTTAGCTTACGAATATTTATAATTTTATTTAGCCTAAAACTGAGTTTAAATTTTGTTTAAAAGGTTTCCAATAATTGTGTGTTAATTCTAGAAATATATCTGCAAAAAGTAATCCACATACACCAAGTTTCACATTTATATTTGCAAAATAAAATTTGCCTGAAACGTTAGCTGGATAATGATTCTGCCAGCTACTAGCGGTTTTCATGGCATGCGGGTAAAACATAAGATCGGCAACAACGCTTTCCAAATTTCGTATCAACCCTGATCGAACATTTCAGTGAAGACTTTTTACTGTTTAACAGTTAAATAAATGCTGATAGAATGTAACTTTATATAATGAATTATAGTTCAGACAGACATTTTAATTACATGTATCTGCTGGAGAACTATTTAAATTTAGTGAATTAAAAATTCAAATTTGCCGGAATATGCGGCGGAAGCGTATCTTAACTATATATTGCCGCCCCTATTTGTAGGTATTTAGTAATAATTCAATAATTGCAAACTGGAGTAGGTAGGTCGTTTCTAGTTCAATTTTATTAATTATTTGTGATTCTGTGGTGATTGGTTATGTTTTATAAATTATGGGTAAAATACAAGAATCTGAGAAAATATGGAAAGAAAATACTTTATCTTTCTCAACCAAGTCCAAATAGAAGAATTTGCACATGTAAAACGTTAGTAAAATGTAAATAAAATAAGTTTTATTACAGTAAAGATTAATTAAAGCCAGATTAATTGATTTTTATTTTGTTTTGATTTAGTTATGTACCTTCCTACTTAGTTTGAATTTGATGTATGTATTCTGCGATCTTTTAAAATATAAAAGTTGAATGTTTTGTTGAATGTTGGATGTTGAATTGAAGAATGTTTCTAGTATCAATTGATAAATAAAGATAAAGACAAGTGTGTCATTGAGTGGCCAGCCGAAACTCCTCTACCATCAATATTTATAATTTTAATTTAGAGATGAAAATAGCCAACGGGTGATGTGACTTGCGCACTGACCGATTCGGACACTTTAACAGTATAACTTATTTAAAACCATTAAATATGAATATTAAGAAATAAAAAAAATCACATACCTTTTGGATACTTGAATGAACCATAATCCATTGGAAAGATTTTTTTCCCGTAATTTTCTTGTTAGATATGCTTTTGTTAATTAACTTATTTTCCAAAGTTTCAAATTTACATAAAACCCCTGATAATTGTTAAACAAAAAACCTTAGATTTTTTCACTTCTTGGAGTTATTCTTGAAAGGCTTTAGAAAAGATCTCCTTTGGAAAAATTCAAAAATATTGATTTTGTACTTTGTTATTAACAATCAAAAAAATTAAAAGAAAGTGACACATAGAAATACAAAAATACTTATAATTATATAAGGAATAGAGAAACAAATTTTCACACAAAACATATGCCACATGGTTGTTCTTCTTATTTTTTGTAGCATTGAAAAAAAATTGTAACACAAAAATTAATTTGATTATAACAATTTTTTTTATCAAATAAACAAATAATATACCTAAACAAAAAAATACTTTTTCAGAATATCGAAGATCAATAGAGATGTTGATTTTTAAAAAAATGGTTCCCTAATGCTAATATTTAGCAACAAGAAAAACTGTTATTTAACAAATGCGCTAATAAGCAATAAACATTTTTTTTAAAGAAACGATGTTTCTTAAAAATCATTATTGATTGAATTAATGATTGACTTGATTGAAAAATTATTGAAATCGTTATTGATGATTGGAATCCAAATAAAAATATTTGGATTATCTTATGAACAAAGCATTTGTTTATAACAATTATTTAAACAATAGGTGTTAGAAATTATAAAAAATTGTATTGCATTTTTATGTAGCTTTTAATAATAAGAAAACGATCTAATCGGATAATTTTTAAAAAAAAAATTATCAATTCCATTTGTTATGATTAGATTTACGTTGAGACTGAATTTTAAATGCACATAATAATACACTTAGCGTAATACTGTGTTTATTCGTACCGTCAGGCACTTCCAACATGCGAGTTAGTACTGCTAGTGCAAGAGCTATAACGAGGGAATGGCGCGGCGTCGTTGCCCTCGCGAATTAAAATCGAGTTCCTATGCACTCGTTGTAGGTATCTCACCCCTGTTTGCTGCGCGGGGTGATGATGAAAAATGACTCTAAAAAGTCAAGTGGTGTATAAGCACTCTTAAAGAAGCAATTTTGTTTTTCTTAATGTGGGCACGACGGCGATGTATCCTTTAACTAAACATATTTCTCTGCTCCATTTGCTTAACTGGTTCTTCAGTTATCATCGTTTTCTTTAAATTTTTAGTCGAATTTTTAACGTCACATTCACATTATGACACGACTCAAAACTAAGAAGGAACCACTGTTAAAAATGTGGAAATCAGCTTGTGATGCTTAGAGGAAAAAAAGAAAAATGCAGAAATATATGGTTAAGCTCTTTATTGTTTTAACGAAAACATTTTCAAACATAAGCGAACGTTCAATATTAATGACGTGTACCTATAACTCGAAAAACTTCTGCACAACGACGGAGTATACTTTCATTTAAATTTCGAATTACTAGAGCTAGCTGCTCGCACTATTCCAGGAGGATTTCTTCAACTTGTTCACGGTTCCGTATCAGCTAACGTCTAGTCAATTGCTTCCCAAATGTGTCCCAGATACGGAGATTCTTAAAAATGGATTTAGAAAAACGGGCATCACTCCATTTAAACGCCACATAAATCTATAATTTTGAAACTTTTGTTTGAGTTTATCGATCTATTCCTCAATTTATTAGTATGTCTTACTATAATCAAGTTATTCTGGTTTTATTACACACTAAAGTTTATTGGTGATTGCACCGAAATTATGAAACAATCCATCTCTTTTAAAAACAAGTGTGCTCTAGGAAAAGCACAGGACAAAACCTGCTACGCAAAAACAATTAAAACAATTACACACTCGCAGCTATGCTGCGTGTGTAAATTTCCAGCTTGTGCGTAAATATTTCTTACCCTTGTTACGTAATATGTATGTTACATGGATGGTAATGTAAAATCTAAATTTGTTTGTTCATAAAATAAAACGAAAAGCAAGAAATAAGATTTTGATGTTTAAATAAATAAACATTAGTAACTACCAACAACCAATAAGCAATAGAGTTTTAAATATTAACTAGAAACACAAATCACAGTAACTGTTCGAATTATTGTGCTCAAGGCCATTGATCTGAACATATTTTAAGATCCTTGTTTCCACGGATAAAATTGCTTAGCGACTTGCCTCATGATGGTTTTTTAGTTTGCTCTAATTCTAATCCTATGTCACAGAACGCCAATCGTTTCAATTGGTGATTTGTATACCTTTATCTTCAGCACATACCACAGAAAAAAATATGTCTGGAAAAGTCTGGAGATCGGAAGTTCAGTTAGTACTGCGATAACATTATTTTTGCAATGATATTTCTACACATAATTTTGAAAGGAAACAAGTTATAATTTGTGTGATGTTATTAGTAAAAAAATAATATTATTATATAATTATATTTCCCAAAAATAAAACATACGTATAAAATAATTTTTAATATAAATATATAAAATATCAATAAATGAAAATATTTTCCGTGATATCTTAAATCAAAATAAAATAATGTATTTTATAAAAAACAGTTTGCATTGGTTACATTAAAGGCTCAGTTCAAAGTGCCTGCTTCGGGACGCTACCTCTCATTAGGCATTTCTGATGTCTGATGGATCAAAAATAAGTGCTGTATGAAATTAACATTATTAGTCGGTTATGTTGTTTCAAGACCTAACATGAATTGATTAAACAATCGTAATGTAGCGTTTTAGTATTAAATTATTTTATTTTATTTTCTTATTTATATAAAAATCAGTTTTTGTATTTCTATATAGCATTGTGTTGATGAATTTGATTAATGAAAGTAATTGTAAAATAGTTAAATTATATCATTGAATACTCCGTAAACGCTTGTGTATTTGTTATTTCTTTCTCAGGTTTCCACTCTATACCTGGATCCGAGCATCGGCAATAACGTGAACGTCGTCGTGGTTAGGATTATATTAATGGACGACCAGTTCACCGAGTCGTGGTTGAACGTAACGACGAACGCGGACACGACTTTGAAAAACTTCTGCAAATGGCAATTACCCTTGAACCCCGGCAACGATTCGCATCCCCATCATCACGACGCCGCTATCCTCATTACCCGGAAGGATATCTGTGCCCGCCAGAACACGCCGTGCGGTACCCTGGGGGTGGCCCATATCGGGGGCATGTGTAAGGCGAGCCGAAGCTGCAGTGTCAATGAAGATAATGGGATTACCTCGGCCCACACAATAGCCCATGAAATAGGGCACAAGTAAGTGCATTATGTACCTTTTTTCTACTTATCTAGTATGCGGCCGCTACTTTTTACGCCTCCTGTGAATACGGTTTTGCCCCAATTCTGCAATCCAATAAGGACGTATATTTTCACAGCGTCATGTAATATGACGCGAGTTTTCCATCACAGTAATCATCAGTTAAAGAGTACAAATAAATAATTATTTGTTAACTTCAATAAATAATTATAAAAATTATTATTTGTTGCTATAAACCAGGCGACATAGTATAGGTTAATTAGCTCTAAAATTGAGATATGTTCTAAAAGCATGCCATACTAATTTTTTTATTGCGTTTATATGGACGTCTTGAATAATACCTGATATAGTGCTTTCGTTTGATATGCAAACTAATGCCGTGCTCAGTGGCACACGCCTCATTCTCGGGTGCATATTCTTCATCGGTTTCTGCTAATACGTCCCTAACAGTAGCTTTAGATTTAAGACTAAAATATTCTTCGTGGTATTTAATAGGTATAACATTTGTCTTGCATAAGTTGTCCAGATTCGCCTTCTCTTGAGAAGATATTGCTAACTTGTGGCCGTATAACGGTTGTGATAGTACCACAAAACTACAGTATAATCTCCGAGCTAAAATTGTGAGCTAGTAAGTATTAAATTTCTTTATAAAAATATACAATCTTACCATTTGATTTTCCTGGAATAACATACATTCCTGTATTATTGTCATAGTTATAATTTACTTTGAATTTGGAATCACCTTTTTGAAAATATGCTTGACGAATTTGGCTGATCGTAAAATTTTTACCATCTGCGGTTTATGTCGTTGTTAGCAGACATTCTTCACCATATTTTTTTCAGTTTTTTAAATCTGAAAATTGCATCCTTTTGACCCCTAAGGGCTTTGGCTTGATTCTGGCATTAGGAAGAATAGTATCCCATTCTGATGGCGCCCAAATGATCTTATTTTTAATGGATCTTTTGATTGTCGCATGAACAGAGTGTACTGGCATGTAGGTATGTCCCGGAAGCAAAAATACTATTTTTCTTGTTTTAGTATATATTGCTATATCCTGTAGGAATTTCTGTATCATGGCCAACATTGCACGGTTTCGATTTTATTGCACGGTTTCGAAACTTACATGTTGTATACCTTTTTTATCTGTGTCTCTTAAAAACTTAAATATAACTGTGCAGGTCTCGTTACATCCTCGGTTGCCATCGGACACTCCCCAGACATAGCAATAGCCATTTCTTGTACCCGTTTCATAGATTGTTTCATTGTAGAATGAGTATTTTCTTGAATAGTACAACAGTAGATTATCACCATGAGGCGTATTCAATACCTTTTCCAAATCGAAACTTGCACAAAGGAAGTTGTTGTCAGTCAATTATCTTTTTTGGTCGTTTAAAAATAATTCTTTGCTCTGTTCTTTCATATTAATATGTTTTGTAAATAATTCCTTTGACACTTCGGTTTCTACAAAGGAACTATCCTTTCTGCTTTCACATAGTTTACATTTATCCTTTTTAGGTAAATGAAACCCTAGGTTAAAATCACTTAAAAATATTTGTCTAAATATTTTTAGTGACTGAACGTTATCTGATTTTTTTTGATTCTTGATGACGTTAAAATACTCGATACAAAAATCCCACATTTCTGAATTCTGTTGGGAGATACTTTCTAATACTATGATTGCGGCAATAATGAGAAGGTACCGCAGGAAGACTTTTTATAAAACTATGAACTTCTTTTATTTCAGATTTCGTTTTGTTATGTGGCTCATGCCTCCCCCTTTGATCTGGTTTGATAGAATTTTGCACAGATTTGGAGACTGCGTACCTAAGTACCATTTGCGAAATATCGAGAGTTTTTAATAAAAATTGTTGACATACTTCGACTCGTTTATCATTCCAAGTCAGAATCTTTACTACTGGCTTGTCCTGAAAAGTATGAGATATCGGAATTCATACGTTTGTCTAATAATATTTTCTTTGGCCTTTTGCGTATTGTTTTCTTGAGATTTAGGGGTCTCGTTATCGGTAGAAAAATCACTATTGTAATCAACTAACTTTATTGGTTGATTTTCATCAGGCGCAGTATTATTTGAATCAGCATTATAAGTAACGTCAAAAAAATCAATATTATTTTCATTGGCATTTAATAGAAACTCATCACCAGTGAAGCCAAGTTCTTCTAGTATTAATATTGCCTTATTATTTTCCTCAGAATTATTATCAGGTTCGTTCAATATTGAAACATCGTTATCACAAACAAATGATTCCTCGTCTATAACGAATGATGGGTCTACTAGTAATACTGGCATGGTATTAATTTGTTCATCGGTAAAAGGAGTATTGTATTTAACATCACATTCACCCACGCCCTCTTTTTTATTTAGTGCAGCTGCTAGAATTTTTAACGTTCTAGTGTTTAGTGACATTTTGAGCTAAAACCAGACAAAAACTCATTTACGGCATTTATCTCATAATTAATAATTAATTGTGTCTTTTACCTTTATTACCTGAGATATCAATAAACCTAATTAAGTAATAAGCTTTGAGAATAACCTGAATGAGATCTCAGGGTCAAAAAACATTATTTCATTATTATCTACTAGGTACTTATGAATGCTTTTAAGAATTAGTGAGTTTTGTAGGTTAGAATTGTTTTTTGTTTTAAAGGATAATTTTCATTAGGTGGGAGTAAATATTAACATTTTTTTTTGCATATTTAAAAAAAAAAAAAGTACTTACCAATAGGTACAGAACTGAAACACGATCACACACTAGTATCGCAAATAGCAAACTTGTTATTGTAAGTAACATCACGTGATTGAACATGCGATACTCTGCCAGGGCGTCTTCTAAATTATAGTGCTTCTTGCGATATTTTGGCGGGACACATATAAAAAAGTGTACTTGCGACAATAGTAAAATCGTTAATTATCAATAATTATATTTGAAACACCTACGATAGTTTGCCCAGTCATTATAATTAGGTTGGTTACTTAAGATAGTCAGAAAACCTCATTTTCGGCAAAAATGTTACTTACGATATTTTGGCAGGAAGCCATGGATATAATTATGCAGGTACCTACTTTTCCTGTATTTAGTTCTAACGCAAATTACAATAAAATTAAAGATAAAATAATATTTTTTCTTCCTGCAGCCATTCTAATTTTGTGCTTCATCCCCGACCATACCACGTTACGCCTCATAGCTAACTCCGAAGTATAGAAACAAAATGAAGTATAGAAACACCTCGATAGAAACAAAAGGTGTGGCCTAAATTTCCTATGTTCTCTACATGGTATACTAGGTAAATACGCAAACGGGAACAACACCTATTATAAAAGTTGTAAATCTGGAAATTCTCTGCCTTAACGATACTATTCATTATTTCATACGCCTAATCCAAATTCTCCGGAAATCTGGAAATTCTCCGGTCAAAATTGACGCATATAAAACTTACTGACGCATATAACTGTTATATATTAGTCGCAGATAAAATACTTTCTCATGATTCTAAACCTTCTGTAAATTCGTAGCCGTGTGTATTTGCCAGCTGTATCTAAACCGTCATCAAACAACTTTAAACTGCCAAACTCTATCTGCGGCCAAAGTAATTACTGCTATTAATTTGAAAACCTAACTCTCTGGTGAAAACTATACAAACATCGATACAAACTCTACGGGAGTATAAAATATTAGCCCCAAGGGGATTGCATACCAAATCAGATTTCCATGTTCATTTCATAAATTGCTTTATGTCGTACATTGAGATTTAAAGAAGTCGTTTGAGGCTGAAAGTATAAATTTTTATTTTTTGAAATACCTAATTGTTATATATCACTATGCACAAAAAGACGTAGAATAGCTTTAATAGAGGGGAACAGTGTTTTGTTTTTATTGTGAAGAGATTTCTTACCGAAAACCCAAGAAGAATTACGAGATCATTTTATTCTTTTGTTTTTTGTTTCCTCTTTTGAGGGTCTCCCAGACTGAATTCCGCGCGATCCGCAGGTTAATATTCTCTGGCTATTTCTTCTACTAATGGAAGTTGGCTGTACAAGTATTTTTCTTCCACTTGAAATTTTTTATTTTGACAACAATGAACAAAAGTCGAAAAATGCTGAAGGGGTCACTAATTGATCCATCTTTTTATTGAATATGTTTAGCATTTTTCCCATATGTTTGCTGGGATTATTTTAACCATATTAATAAAGGAGTTAAAAGGAGAAAAAAGGAGAAGAGGGCTGAGTTTCCATACCAACCATTCCTTCTTTAAGAAACTGTTCATCTGTCTGTTGCTGTAATGGCTTTGAAACACTTGGGGCTTCACTTGTAAAACCACTGAATTCAGTCATATTCTGAAAAAATGATTTACGATTTCTTTACCCTCACTTAGTTTTGCTAAACATATTCGATCTTCAAAAGAGAGCATAGGTGAGGTTTTTTCATTTAGTTCCACGGCACACATATGTTTACAGAATGCACCTCCTTGACCTGTTGGACAGTCACACATCTCGGTATCGCAGTGCACTACATATATAAATGTATTATATAACAAACACTGGTAAGGAAAAAACATGCGGGCTTGCACACGAAGAAATTCCAGTTACTATCTTTCTAAAAACATAAACGCTGCGATAAATTCAATAATTCGCGTAGGTGCCGAAATCAGTGAGCTTTTGTACCATAATTATTAGCCACAAAGGCTCACCGTTTTCAGCACCCTGGTGCCGTCGTATGTGAGGCTGTGTAAATATGCGATCCGATTGCCTGCATTGCCAGAAGTGCATCTGGTGTCGCGTCCATTTTACATCCACAAGAAATTTGGTTTAGTAAACTCTGGTGCAGGAGACTTCGAAGTAGGAACGGACACCAAACCACTAATGGTTAGTGCCCATCCCTATTCTTCGGGATTTCTCTCCGCTCCTAGCCATTGTTGAACCTGTTAACAAACTTAGTTAAGTTAGTAGAATACTAAGAGTAACATGAAGTAAAGTGGTCAAATGTTAAGTATTGGTGATAATACCATCTAGCGATAAAATTTGCCAAAATACGTGGGCATCGTCATCAGATACAGAATACATTTTTATTGAAACAAATTGCTATGAACTAAAGTGGATCACCCTACCCCCTTTGCTCCGCTAACCCCTCTGCATTTATACAAAATGATCGTAGTAGCAAAGCCTCAGTTGAATTATCCTTGTGGTTGTAGAGCGCAGTGGAACCCAATCAATTTTTTTATCAAAACGATCTTACTGGATGGATTTACAGGAAACAACTACTCAGAGAGCTAATACTCCTTCCTGTATTGAGTTACACCTGCAAATCCGATATATAGCCATGATCATTCACCAATACCTCCACCAGGTGTGGACTATTTTCGAGCTGTTGGCCCTTGTCAGTACCCGTAGGTATAGGAATTAATGAATGACCAAAACTATCAAAGCAGTCAAGCAGAGCAAGCAGTAGAGTGCAAGCGGGGAATAACTAACCCCCTCTAGCGGTCAGTTGCTACTACTCATCAGACATTACTAAGTAATGTATTGTGACAAGCAGCGTCCCTAGCGAAAAGTAGTGTAAACTACATACTGGATGGATTTACAGGTAACAACTACTCAGGGAGCTAATACTCCTTCCTGTATTGCGAATTCCTGTATTCCTGTAAAACGATCTTGGCTATCTTACCTGTAAATATGTTCGGTGGGAATGTTGTTCGCAGGCTACAGTCGTTGGTGGTAAAGTTGCCAGATCGAAGGAGCATTCCCAACCTAAACATCGAACAAGTATTGGAGGTACTTTCAGATTTTAATGGCACGTAATTCAAGCGGCCGTATCTCCGATTCTATAAGTACTTTAAAACACTCAATATTCAATCCTAGAACCGTCACGAGAGCGGCACAGAGAAAGTAGATATAGCAATGGAAACCTTATTTTATGCCCTACAATATTTACTTTGGTCATTTTTGCGATATCTTCTACCTAAAATCGTCCACGTCGCAAACAGAAAAAAATGTTGACTTTTTTTTAGTTCCCGCGACGTGTCGGTTTTCTGTGTCATCGGAAGTTGAGATATAGCAATTCGTATGAATTTGTGGTGGAATTATAAGTTTATTTCGTTCATTTGTCTGCAATATTTTTTATTTTCAAAACTGTGAAAGCATACATGATAAACATGGGTTGTATCCAAGGAAATCCGACGTTAAATGCCAAAAATCGCATTTTGTCAATTTTTTCAATTTTAACCATTTTATAGTGCCCTCTAGCGGCGGAAAAATTAACCATAGAAAATAATTATTCGCGTAAAAAATTTAGGAAATTTTGTCTGCTTTAATTTTGTGTGTCTTTTCGATAAAAGCCATTATTTCTCAGATATATGCGAGAAACCGAAAAAAGTGCCAAAATTTTATTTTTTTACATAAAAAAGGGATTCCGGGCAAAATTTCTGTCAGCAAAGTCCAAATTTATGTTCAGTTACCCAAAAAACATATACGACTATAGCGAAAGTTTCCCTTCTGAAATTATATAAATATAAATAATTTTGTAGTTATGTAAGCCTTATTTATATTGAATATTATTGAATCACATATTCTTGAAGCGTTGAGTTGAAGGTTGTATATAAATAAAACAAAAAGGGATGTATAATTTATATACCCGTAAAATCAAATAAATATGCAGGAGCAACTGTGTTATTGGCATATGTATACGATTGTAATATGTCACAATATATGACTGTGCTATTACTTTTGAATAACTTGTAATATTTTACATTTCACGTCCTGTCAACATTCAAATAATTAACTACTGTGGGCGTGTTCTTACTGCGTGTAAAATCACTTGCAGCTTTCACGCTGCAGTGAACACGACCAATGCGTGCCAATAAGAACTAAGTTACAGCTGCGGCTTTATGGCCGATGGTTTATTAATGCTTTTAATTATTTCACTGCATGGTTTCTTATGATTATTTATAAATTTCATATTCGCTGGGCTACTTTCAATAATTGTATCTAATCAGAGTAGGAAGCCACAATATACTTTTAATACTCATTGCTATCAAATTTGATCATTGTACGAGATGAGGAGAACAAGAAGACGTTGATTCAATCAAGTACCTACACTTAGTCAAGTCAATAAAAGAGGTGCGTGAGCAGAGACCTAAGCTCGAATCCCTCAGAAACGTGTTCAGGGTGCTTAGGGAGTGTACTTACTTAAAGTCCTGACGTCTAAGAGGTGAGCCTAGTGCACCAAGATGGTCCACAGTGCACCAAGATGGTCCACAGATGGGTTTTTCGGTTATATGTCGAAAACGGTGCATCGCGTCGTGGAGAAAAATATTCTGATACGAAATGAAAGCTTTTGAAAGTCTCTACAATCTTTGTTCTATTTTCGAATTGGCAACTATTCTGCGAAAGCGAAATACGCGAAAGCGACACACTGCGAAAGCGACTGCGGCACACAAGTGGGCTCTCTTTGTCCCCTCCCCCTTTCGGCTCACCTCCTAGACGTCAGGACTTTTAGTATGTTCACTCCCGAGCACCCTGGAATCGACTCTACACTCTACAGTCCTTTTTGGATCATTCGTTGACTGAACTAACTAGTAAGAATGAGATACAAGTAGTTGAGGGTTCAGGTTGTGAAAAAAAAACGATATTTATTGAATAATAACATATATACAAGAAACATATTACTTTGATAATTTGGTTACTAGGTGTACTGTCTCAATCTCAAATCAGGCGTTACTGCATTTTCTGCGAACGCAAATCCGTATGTGTCTACAACTTCTATTGTGCGGTAGAGTGAGTTAATCCCTACCGCACCAATGACGTCAAAATTGTAGGTCTAATAGAGAAAATGGCTTCAACATAGCTTCATGAGAAGAAGGTCAACTTCGACAAATCCATGCTGCATTACGCAATACGTTACTGATGCGTTTGATAACAATTCACAAGTTTATGTAGTATATATATGGATTTCACCAAGGCATTGGACAGATTTGATTATAATACGCTCTTAAAAAAACTTGAGTCCACTGATATTTTTCTCAACATACCACAAAAATCGATCATCGTTTGTCGACTGCCGTGGCGTAAAGTCTACACAGTTTATGACAAAATTTGAAGTGCCACAGGGTTCCGTCATGGGTCCATTATTTTTTTACGCCTCTATAAAAGACATTGTGTATAATTTGAATATTCCTTGTCTGTTGTGAGCAGACCTAGAACTCCACTCTGGAATTAGCAGCGTACACGATTTCTTGGCTCTTCAATCGGCATTCAGCAAAATATCTTTCTCATGTAAAACCTACAATCTGGAATTAAATATTACTACGTAAGTGCTTTATTACGACATATTCCTTAAAGCAATCAGTTAAGCTATATGACACCACAAAACATATACTTATCGCCTGGACTATTATCAGATATCTATATTCACAAGAAACACCAGTGTTATAATATTTATTTATTTAGAAGAATTATTTATTAGATATCCCCTTGTGTGCCTTGAAACGTAGTGTATGTATATTAATATTATGTATATACTTGCACAGTGAATCGTGCTCAATGATTACCCATTATTTTGTATTTATGAGCTTCGCTTAATGAAAGCACACGGAACTGTTTAATACCGTCTCCGTTACAATTAAAATAAATTATAAATACACACGACTATACTTTATAGTTAAATAATCTTGCATGAAAGATATTACAACTTGGCACTCTTTGCAGCTTTGGAATGTTACACGACACAGAAAAAACAGGGTGTAAACGTAGGCAGGGCAGCACTCTCTACATCATGACGCCCAGCTTTGAGGCCGACACCGTAACCGCGACGTGGTCCCCGTGCAGTCGACGAGACATCACCAAGTTTCTAGAGTAAGTAGCTAGTCTTAATATAGCACCAATCATTGACTTGCGTTGAAACATGTTTATCATCTGTTTGAAATGTCAGCAACGAAATGATAGTTTTTCATTATTTACTTATTTATTTATTAATTTATTTATTTAATTTACGGTAAATTCTCATTAGAGAGCTTTATTAAATATCGCAAATATTTATTGTTTGTAAAATATAAAACTACGGTCATTACGGTTTTCCTAATGTACGTTTTGCAATCGGCGCCAACCACAACCAATACTTAATCAGCACATACTAAAGTAATTTCACCACAATCATTACTTGAGTTGTGTCTCGTATTTTCAATATGCCTAAAACACGTGCGTAGGTTTAAAGGTCTGTGAATTTTCTACAAAAAAGATTTGTTATTGGGCTAACGCTGTAAATAAATAGATGTTGACATACACAATCATTATTATTTGTGTAACACTCTGAGAAAGCATTTTTTCCATATATCCTAAAGTTAACAGATTTTTGTTGAATTGATATCGTTGTTTAATTAAATTTCTATTAACTTTACAATTGCATCGAATTTCCTTTGAAAAATTTCATTAGGAATTCACTTTCATTTCCATAAACAAGATAAAAGGGAAACATCAGAAGCCTAAAAATATCCTTTTTAAATGAAAATATAACAAATTATCTGCATCCTACGTTTATCCGTAATAACGGAAGAAAGCCGTTATTAATTTTTGATTACCTGTAATTTACAAATTGCCGTCATAATGTATCTCCGGGACCCCATGCACAAACAATAAATTACCATGATGATAAATTAATATCGAAACCTGTAATTACCCAATAATACTAAAATTACAAAGCTGGGTAATACTAAAATTACTGAGTAATGGTAATTATGTTATTACAGAGAGGACATAATAAAGTATGCTTCTGTGATACCGAGAAAGTACGGGATAAAGCAGACGAGACTTCCAATCGTGTAATTTATCGCCGCATTGAGCTATACTTACTTATTATAAAGAATGTAATGGTGTATCTTGTTCATATTATTGTAACATATAAATATCAGGATAATCACAGGCGCGATTTAATTCAGTGGCAAATACTTTTGATTTTTATAACATCAGTATTTATCATAATAATATGTCTATCCACTCCATCTATAGCTTTAGGGTATTGAGGGTAATATATTATCATATTAAGTGTATGTCACAGTTATATTCGAACGACGGCTTAAGTTTTACGTCGAATGATAATTACATACAGGGTCCTGATATTCTCGTTGCGCTGCGGTAGGTTGTGTTGACTATAAATCTATTCTTTTGGAATTTTAATGCTATGAAAACTGAACTAAAAACTAATATCAGCAGCAATTTGCTAATCCATCTAGATATCGTAGCTTCCGTGCAATAGTTGGCCAAGTCCTTATATTCTGAGGGAATTGCTGTTAAAAATTTGGCGGAAATTCAGAAACGTCTTAGTGACGTATGTAAAGTTGGCAAGCTAATTTTTGGGAGACTGCAAAAACTATTAGAGATTTTGTTGCCTTTTTTTTACTATTTTTTCATTTTGAGACGAATTTTGTACCTTTTGATAATGACATATCAAAAAGAACCAAACAATTTGTTGCTTCGTAATTATCATAAACTCTATTTACGATGATATTAAAGAGCTAAGACAGTCGGCGTAATATAAGGACAAAACGATTTACCTACTTCCAGCCCAGCAGCCTGGGCTGGATTTCACATCAATGGTGTTATACAACAATTAGAAGTTTGTTGCACTAATGAAAAACTAATGATCCAAGATGCTTTACCGGCCTTATAGCAAAGCAGCTAAGTAATTGCGACAAGATGCCTGATGTGCCATTCAGATAATTAAACACGACGTTGAATTGCCTCCAATAAATTTTAGCGATTTAAGTACAGACCAAAGGTACTTATAGTACTTGTAAATGGTTCTGCCAATAGGAGAAGGCAAGGTTTGCCCCCAGTTGACAGCTAAACAACCAGGAAAAATATCCCTTGCACGATGGTTAACAACAGTCAACAGATTATTTAGACAATATGTTACAATAGAAGAACCATCGAATGATTTAAATGTATTAACCGAATGTCATTAAGGTATATGCCACAACCTGGTATCTTGAAAGTCAGCTTGTAAGTATGGGCCCCAACATTTATTTCATTTAAACCAAGCTTCTCATGTCCCTAAAGCTGGAAGAGCAAAAGTCAGCAGAATCATAAAAAAATAAGTGGACAATTAAAGGCTAATTAAATGCCCTAATCCATATTTTTCCGCTCCAGTCGTTTTCCGGGAAATGCATGTTCTGCCAGCTTAACGTTAACCTAGCAGGCATGCTCGTAAAAGTGGTTTACACAACAATTACAGTAATTATCATGTATTAATTAACGTGTATATTATCTGGGCATTATTTGGCAGCTCTGCTGCATGCGAATTGCAGTAAAACTTAGTCCGTTTTCTCTTGTACGTTTTTCTATCGTGTAGGAGATATCCACGTAAGAAGGAAAGTTCAAGGTCACAGCTCTAGGTGCTGTATGCGAACGCTAAGATATGATAGTTACACTGGCATGGTATAGAACATGGATAGACATCGCGAAGTGCCTTATGTAGCCCACGGATTGCTGCTTTGCGTACAAAACGCATTCGAATTAACGTGTATATCATCTGGGCACTATTTGGCAGCTCTTCTGCATGCTAATTTCAGTAAAACTTAGTCCGTTTTCTCTTGTACGTCTTTTTTATCGTCTAGGAGATATCTACGTAAGAAGGAACGTTCAAGGTCACAGCTCTAGGTGCTGCATGCGAACGCTAAGATATGATAGTTAGTCTTTAGTCTTTCTCGTCTTTCCCGTCTTACTCATCTTTCTCGTCTCTCTCGTCTTTCTCGCCTTTCTCGCCTACCTCGTCTTTCCCGTCTTCCCCGTCTCTCCCGTCTGTCCCGTATTTCCCTCCTTTCCCGTCTCTCCCGCTTTTCCCGTCTCTCCCGTCTTTATCGTCTTTCCCGTCTTTCTCGTCTCTCTCGTCTTTCTCGTCTACCTCGTCTATCTTGTTTACCCCGTCTATCTTGTCTACCTCGTCAATTAGCACAGTAATTAAAAGCTAATTAAATGCTCCAGGAAAATATCATTCGCTAAGAGATTGCTGCATTTCATCAATATGAAAATTGGACTTTGCACGACTCAGCACGTGGGCAGAGCATAGTGAAAAAAGCTATTTCTAATGACAAATTCGGACTTTTTGTTGTGAATTATTTAAAGGCTCATTAAAGGCTGCTAATAAACACTAATTTCCTATTTTCGGCTCCATCCATTTCCCGGGAAATCCATGTTCTGTCAGCTTTATCGTGAAGTAGCAGAGCATGACGAAAAAAATAGTTTTAACAATTACTACAAAAAATTACCTAGCACAGTAATTAAAGTCTCTCGGAAAATATCATTCGCTAAGAGTTTGCTGAATTTTTTCATTCTAAAAATTGGACAACGAAATTCATTCGAAATAGTTTTCGAATGAATTCATTAGAAATAGTTTGGGTTAATTCCAAATAGCTCGAATTAACCCAGGGACGGGTTACTTCGAGCAAAAATTGCTTCCAGATAAGCTACACCACAAATGGAGACAAAGAAAGATTTTACTAAGTAAGTTTTCAGGAATCCATCTTGCAGCCACCTCCTGGTGGTTGCTTCTAGGTTGTTTTTTTTAATTGAAAAAGAAATGCGCCAAGAGCTTTGCAATTTTTTACACTTTTCCCTCATTTTAAAATGAAAAAGGAACCTGAAGGGTTAAATATTTCTCAAAGAAAATTTACAGGAATATTTAGTTGCCTTTCAGAACTATACTGCCAGGCTAAACAAAAAAAATTAGTATATTTTTCGCTTCTAGTACCATTTCTCCGCCCTACTGCAATATTTGTGGCATAATTTTATATATTAAAAAATAATATTTGTGTAATTAAATGATTTCTCGATTTCGATTAAAAAGTTTCACTTGATACTAAAGTTTCTAAATTATCCTAAAAGTATCACACTATTTCAAAATATAGAACCAATTGTTTTATGGACTTTACGAAACTTCTTTATTTACTTTATAATGCCACAAATGCCCTTGTTATTTATTATTGAGTGATATATGAACCTTGACATGATATCTTTGACCTCCTTTGAGCACCCTCTCGAAAAACATACTTCATAACGCCAGAGTACCAAAGGGTAGATCCAACAAACTTTCTAAGCGTGCGAGTTCCCGCAATATCTATTAAGAAGTGACATTAATATCCCTATCCTTTGGAACAGCGTCACATAAGAGATCTCCAAAATAAGTGTTTTTGTAAAGCTTATAAAACCATTAGGAAAATAAATTTATATAAAACGTCGGACTTTTAACACGAATGGTGGTAGCAGAAATCTATTAGGGGGCGACAATTCTTTTAGGTTGTAAAGGAAGATTAGGCACGCCCTTGCCATGCTTGAAACACTTATATGCCATCATAATAATTCTATCTTTACGATCTCTGCTATCATCTCGGCCCTCTTCGTATAAGAAGGTGATTGGCTCACAGAGCATGAGATAAAGAGTGTGGTAATTAGAGCTCTTGGCCAGATTTATTGCCACATGTGCATGTGCTAGAAATGTGTCGATATAGTGTGTGTTTTAAGTTTAGTTGCCGTTGATATTTCACATACTGAGAGGAAAATTGGTATGTATTTGTGATTTTCAACATAATATTATATTGACATGCAAAAAAACATGATCGTTGCAATTTAGGAATTTCCATTGTTAGTATTTTTTTTAACTAAATAGATACGTATCGAAAAGTATGCTTCCGCTTCTCGCATTTAACAATTGAGGATCATTAAGTTCACGCATCACGTGATGCTTTTTTGCCTTGTTTTTTATTTGTAAAATTGTCAACGTAGAAATTAACAAACAAAAATTCCATTTTTTACAAAAAAAATATTAACTACAGAATTCAACATTGGGTTTCATCGCCCGAAAAAGACCAGTGTGATTTTTGTTCCCAATTTTATGAGAAGAGTGAGACTGATTCGCAGCTCCTGGAAGATGATATGAATGCACATCTGTCAAGAAAATAAGCAGTAAGAGATGACAAGGAAATTGAAAGGCACGGGCACAAATTGACAATTCTTTTGTATGTTTCACCATGAACATGAAGAAGATTCTTGTAATTCCATCCCTTAAAGTCGGTAAGGTCTATTAAGGTGGATCCAAGTAAAATATTCTTTTAAGAACGACTTACAGGGACCGATTTTCGATCAATCACAGTTAAGAAGGCGAAACTAGGAGACAATTGGTTTCTTTAATACAGAACATATTTCCCCTGTATACAGAACCTTTGCCAGTGGAAAAAAGGAAAGTTAAGGGTTTACAACGGCTCTGCAGAACCAACTTTATATATTCAAACTATCATAATATTTATAGTTCACTAATACTTTTGGTAAAAGAATAGTTCAGAATAGCAATTCTTCATCAGATAAAAAAATTAATTTCCCATTAAAAAGTAAAGTTTAGTATGACTAACTTCTAACATGTTTTTGTTCGCCCACCACATTAACGTCGTCACATGGCTCTGCCATTTTGTTGCTGTCACGAATCGGTTGATGTTTGAATATAGCAGGAACGGTTATAATAAAGGTGGATTAAAATCAGACTAATTACAAAAAATGGAACACAATTTCATGAACTCTGATTATTTTATGCGGTTAGATCTATTATCTTGTTATTTCTTTGCTATATTTATTTATTTTTAGAGGGTTTATCTTGGGATGGTAGCAATAGAACTGATTATATTACTTGATAAAATTATATTACTTGCAAAAATGACAGTTTTAATTAATTTTTAAGGTTACTAGACTGTTCCATTATTTATAAACTATTATATAAAGGACTCTTGGACAATCAAAACATTTATTGATACAATAAAACTTAACCAAGAAAAACTTTTCTCTTTAGATATAATTTCATTATATACCAATAGATCTTAAACAAATAAAATAACAAATAAACGTTGGAAAGAAAAAAATTATAATTCTTATATGTCTTAGAACTCACATTAAATTGCACATTTTTTCAATGCAATAATACATATTACAAACAAACATATGGCTGTGCAATGGGTTCACCAATATCCAGTACAATCGCAGAATTATTAGTAGAATGTTTAGAAATAAACATAATTCCAACATTAAACTATAAAACACCATTTTTCAAACGTTATGTTGATGATTGCATAACTGCATTTCCAGCTGAACATAAATATTCGTTTCTAAATAAATTTAATAGTTACCATCCAAAAATATAATTTACAATTGAAAACGAATCAGAAAAGAAGATAAATTTCTTAGACTTAACTCATATATACAATAAAACTGAAATATTAAGAAAATGGAATACAAAAACAACATGGTCTGGTAGATATACAATTCCAATTAAAAAAACCCTTACAACCATTAAAAAACTGTAATAATTGGCATTGCAGATAGATCAATAAAACTAACGTCTACCATTTTTAGAAAAGAATGCATAGAAAAAGCAAAATATGGTTTAATAAATAATAACTATCCTTTTTCTCTAACCAACAAAATTTTCAAAAACAGAATTCACAAATACTACAATTCTCCACCACCAGTAATCAATACAACTAATACTCATAAAACATATATTGCCTTACCATATATACTACCACTATCAGAAAATATTTCAAACATTTTAACATATGATATTCACAGAGCACAAAAAATACATACAACTTAAAATTCCTTTACACAACATTAAAAGAGGAAAATCTACTTGAAAAAATTACACACTGTATATACGAAATTCCATGTAAACAATGTGATGAAGTCTACATTGGTCAAACAATGCAACTTCTTGAAGAACGTTTAAAAGGTCATAAATATTCAGCTAATATTACAGCTCTTAAAAAACCTAATGAAACAGGTCATCAATTTAACTACGAAAATACTAAAGTTATCAATAAAGAACAAAAAATCAGTTTAATAAAGTATCAGTTTATATTCAAAAAAATCCAAATGCATATAATAACAAAAAATATACCGAGCATCTTTCTACAATCTACAATTTGTTAATATAAAAATATTACATATTACATACATACCTACTTACTATAAATATACATCTCTACATACGAATAATATTAACATAACTAAAATTAGAGTAATACTGAAATATAAAATAGCCTAAGTTCGTAGGGTTTCATTACTGTTCTTCCCTATGATCCTAATCAAACAGTCTCGGAACCTTAAAAATTAATTGAAACTGTCATTTTTCACTGTTTGGCTCTTTTGAAAAAATCCCAAACATATATATATATATATATATATATATATATATATATATATATATATATATATATATATATATATATATATATATATATATATATATATATATATATATATATATATATATATATATATATCTAGTGAGTTCTGCAATGCAATTAAATACTTTTCTCTGAATATTGCACATTATTTCTTACGTCAAAAATTAAGGAAAAAAATATACTTGTTGAATGGGCAATTTCTAACTTGTAAAATTTTTTACCTCTCAAGTTTATCTCAAGGTTATCTCTCAATTTTACAAGCTTTAGTAGTATAATATACATTACAGAATAGGGTATTTTCGCTATTTAAGAAAATACCCCATTCTGTAATGTAAATAATTCTACTAAAACTTTTAAAATTGAGAGCTAACCGGTAAAAAATTTACAAGTTAGTTTGAGTAGCTTGTACAAATAAACTATTATTATTGATAACGTGTTTCTATAAATTGGCGTTTACAAATGAGAAACAAATAAAAAAATGTTGATGTATATCAAAAATATAAATTTAGAATAGGTACCGAAACCGAGTTCTCGCTTCGAGGCTGAATTATTGGCAAGAAATGTTCAAGTTAAATACACTTTCAACGGTATGTCATGAATCTAACATCAATCGTATCGGGTACTTGCTCAATATCACTCGCCGTAAAGGTTTTTCACATTAATCCGTGATTTTGATTATGTATTACGCCTGAACTAAGCCATTGAAATAACGATTTACACGGTAACCCAGTCTAGACGTTGTGATTAATTTTCCTCATTTTAAAGCAAGGGACTGGGCAAGTGCCTACAAGACGAGCCAGGAGACGTGAAGAAATACGAATACCCCGAACTGCCTCCCGGGATAATGTATAACGCAAACCTACAGTGCCGCTTCCAATGGGGCGCGGAGGCGAGTGTTTGCTCCCCCTTGGACGAAATCTGTTTGCGACTATGGTGTTCCGTTAATGAAACCTGTACCACCCTACTAAAACCCGCGGCACCTGGCACGGAGTGTGGAAAGCACATGGTAAGTACGGCGTATGCTTGTATATGTATGAGCATCTATAATTCTATAATTATCCAAGTGCTCTTCTAAAGCGGCGGCGGGATGGTTGCGGTTAAACTCATGAATTTTAAGCACCTCGTTTGCATTGCGAAATAATAGGCTAAATGCATTTCAAATAATAGAGTAAATACAATTCTGCTGTTATGGTGCTGTAATTTGACTATTACATCGAACATTGTCTTTAATTACTTTTGCTCGTATTTATATCGGCTGATACAGTACAACACTTTGTTGTTTCTTTATTTGCTTCGAAAGTATGGTCAGTGTTATAGACAATACATACCTGCATGGACGACAGCAATGACGTTTTTACACATTACTATTATAATTTCCATATATTTTGACTATGAAAAAATATAAAATTCATTAGCCGAGGGTCTCTTTATACAAGTTATGATAAGCCCGTGATTTTGACATTGAGTATGTTAAATACGAAAACAATTTACCTGACGGATTATCAGGATTACCGCTACAACACATAGAAAGCGATTTATTGAATCACGTTTTTTGAAGTGGTTCACCTAAAAAATTGGTCCACTTTGATGAGTTGTAACTTTTGAGCGGATGGATGTATCTTTGAAAGGTTTTTTTCGTCAGAAAGAGTGTTACTTCAGCAGCGAGTGTGCATAATTGCATTAATTTGCGATTATTGATGTTGATTTTACAGGGTGGTTAGTAAAGCTATGATTTTTCTATCAATTTTTTGATGTACACGAGGTAAAGGAGTCACCCTATATATTTCATTGTAATGTCATCATATAGCCTCATATCTTAGTTATGCATATTTTTTTTAATCTTGGTCATAACTCAATTGTGTCAAAAGATATGATTATGATATGATATGATATAACAATAATGACATTACTATACTGTATCCAACGAGATAATGGACTTGCACTCGAGCACTTACCTTACCTTGCACTTACCGTTATTGGATGATAATTGCGTACTGGTCCTGGACAATGCTCCGTATCATTCGGTAAAAATGGAAAAAATACCGAATAGTTTTTGGAGAAAAAACGACATAATCCAGTGGCTACAAAGTAAAGGAAAAGAAATCGATAATACAATGGTGAAAACTGAACTACTGCGCATCGTTGGGCTAGAAAAGGAGAAATATAACAAATATATAATCGATGGGACTTCCACCGTATCATTGTGAACTGACCCTATTGAAATGGTTTGGTCGATGGTCAAGGGGTACCTACGTGAAAACTAACAATAAATCTTTCAAATTACCAGAGGTGAAACGATTGCTTGAAGAAGGCATTGCACGAGTAACATCTGAACATTGGAAGAATTTCGTTCGTCACATTATAGAGTGTAACCACTGGGGTTTTTACCAGATTGACCGATGTTGAAATGAAAGGGAGCGTCGGGGTTTGCAAAAATATGTATACATACATAAATATATACACACATGATCTCATAGTCCTGGGTTCGTCGCGTATGCTTTAAAGTTAGAAGGGGAAATCTTAATATCGAAACATGGAGATTTAGCTTACCTCATATGCTCTCATGATTTCGGTGTTAATCCTGTATGGCTAAAACCTCACATCATCACTAAGATTCACGAACTAACTTTGTCGGATAATATTGAATTTCGTTGGTCAAGAGATTAATACAAATAACTTCAAACCAAGATATATATTTAATATTTAACAGAATAAATTATGCTGACAATAAAACATTTACACTAAACAAACTATAAATTTGGACACAACCAGATGCGTCGCGCAAATAATGAATCTATTCATATGAAAACAAAGCTAACCGCTAGGGTTAAGTAGACCTGATTCTAATAGAACAATTTTGAGTGCCTTTCCGCTTATTAAACTATTTGACTTTAAACCCGAATTTACTGTATGAAAACCTGCCGGAAACTGCATAATTTTGGCTAAGATTGTTGCTCCAGTCCTCGCTGGGCGGGACCAAAGTCGATCTTTCATCCCCTTTAAGTAATACCACTTACTGGGGGTGAAATCTCCACCAATCCTACGGGACCTACTTTACCCCTTACATGATCTCAGGAAACTATTCCCGTACTCTAACGACATCTGGTTGCAAAATAGAAACTAAACATTTTACATGACATTTCTGAGATTACTCTTTCTACATCAATTAGTTAGCTGTTTGGCCATTTTTCCCATACCCGAAAACCATAAATTAAGTGACGCTTCTAACGTCAACTATTATTTATGGTCGAATCTTTTCGTGACGTTTTTATGGATCCTGTTAATTTTACCATTGATTTGAGATATTTTACTTTTTGGTAGTTACACATCTGTTTGCGATTACGAAGTTATGCATTTACGAAGCTATGAAATTTTGACAAGACCGTACTTAAAGAAAACACACTATACAAGATGAATTACTCATTTAATGTGGACCTTCTTAGAATTCTCTAAATAATAAACAAAGGACTTCTTGGGTTGCTATTCCCTTTCCGAACAGAATTATGACCTGCACTTTACCATTTTGTTACAAGAGGAAGAACATAGGTTTTGGGAACTTGACCATATTGTTGACAGTTTAATCGATGAAATCCCACCACTAATAATTCACGTAAATGGTCAAAGTGATTCTGATAGCAGCGATACAGACTAATTTAAATTTATAATTATATGAAACAATGTACTATTGTTGTAGCTAAATATTAAAAAAATTCAAAAAAAAATAAAAATATCATAAAATGTCTATTTTAGGAATATTTAGGGTTTATATTACTTTCATAACGCTCATACATTTATAATAAATTTATGTTAAATAAATAAAATGTTTTCATGTTTTTGAAATAAAATTTATTTCACCTACTTACGAATTTATTTCATCGAATGACGGTCCTGCGTAGCTCGTTACAGAGCCCCTCCTCTTTAGTCGCCGATGCGCAAAGCAAGTCCATTCTCTCCTTGGATAGAGTATATATTAGTATTACTAGATTATAGTAAAGCATTTGATGGCAAAGATCAACGGCTATTGCTGGCAATATTACGTTACTTTGGATTTTGTCTCTTTTTTGGAGAACTCTTTCCAAGTATCGCGAAGCTGTTACTGTCTCATGGACAAAAAGTACAAGTTCAGTGCGATGATCTATTGATATCCAACCCCAAACTGTAATTGAGCGACCACCGAAAGTTATAACGCTTACCGTACAATCTTCTTCATTCACTCTGCGCCATACACGCAAGCGGTTGGTATCCGGACTTCCAGAAAACCGTGATTCGTCTGTGACAAGACATTGGGCCCAGTCATTTACATTCCAGTTTTGATGATTCAAAGCAAATTCCAGACGTCGCGTAGTCTTTTATGCTCACGTATCCACCCACTTTGGATGCCTAGCTGGTCGTCTGGAGTGAAGTCCACCTTCATGCAATCGTTTTCTTATTGTTGATGTTGAAATGATGTTACCCGTGGCCACTTACCCGTGCGAGAAGCTGATGATACCGAGGAAAAGACCAGGACCAAAGAAAACGGACCGGATGTGGTCAGTTTCGGCTGCTTGTAGCGGCTGCCGTGGAATAGGTAGTTCTCACGAATATGTCGTCTGTGACGCTATGGAAACGTAAACAACTTATGAGATTGTTAAGGATAACAGTGAGGGAGGTTTGCTTAGAAATGTTTAAACGCAAACAAAGACGATGGTGAATTAGGCAATGGATCAAACGAAGAGAAGAATTTGGAGCATCTGCAAAATTTTTAGAATAACTTAAATAGCTGGATTTGTTACCCTTTGGCGTCCACCTCCGTGTGTATATAGTTATTGTTTTGGTATCGTATCCAAGCGCGATTGACCATACTGTATGCAATATTAAAGTGTCGACGAGCTATTCCTCTCCGTGAAACACCAGAGCCGAAACCATTCCAATTATTCTTTCAAGAATTGCACCTTGTAGACGCGGCATTGTTACAAACAATTCAATTGACATCTGTCAATTCCAAAGCAAAGTTTTATTTTTTCACGCAAATAGACATGAAGTGGAAAAAAATTACACAATATCCTCAAAATACAGTAAGATGACCAAGATTTAAAAAATTATGCATAACTAAGATATGAGGCTATATGATGACCTTACAATGAAATATACAGGGTGACTCCTTTACCTCGTATACATAAAAAAAATTGATAGAAAAATCACAGCTTTACTAATCACCCTGTAAAATCAATATCAATAATCATAAATGAATGCAATTATGCACACTCGCTGCTGAGGAAACACTCTTTCAAAGATACATCCAACCTTTCAAAGATACATCCATCCGTTCAAAAGTTACAACTCATCAAAATGGACCAATTTTTTAGGTGAACCACTTCACAAAAACGTGCAGTGTATTTTCAGGAACTTTTCCCATCGCTTCTAAAGGTATTAAAATTTCCTAGAGATGAAGTATTATCCAGAGTTATTTATTTTGTATTCCACGGTTCAGCAAATAAAAAATTAACCGATAAATTTTTGTCATATATATGATGTAAGACCGAACTAAGTGTTGAACAAAGGGTTATAAATCTTCAAAGTATATCAATGCAAACTAGAGTGACCATATACATGTTAATAATAAAGCCACGCTTCGAATGCCGTGCTTCAGCTTTATATCTTTTCGACATAAACTGCAGATTCTGGCAAGCAAATTATATTAAAGTGTAACAGATGCACAGAACAGATCTCTTTCTCAGAACAGAATCCCACCATTATGCTCGGTAACTTCTCCTATAATCTCCCGGGCCTAGATCTATATAATTGGAAACAATATTCTTTCGTTACTTCTTCCCAAGCATTATATATAACTTCAACAAACCCTCAACGTTTCTTGGTCTTACATTTGCCTTTGGAATGGTTTAGACTAACATTGCCCATACATTTTCGACGGGATTCAGATCTGGGCTTTTACTGGGACAGTCAAGAGCATTTATATTATGTGCCCGAAAGTATTCAGTCACCACTCGAGGCATATGCATGGGACAGTTGTCTTGTTGGAAAATAAATCCATTGTTAGGGAAGAGTAGCTGGACAGGATGCATGCTTCACTATTAAATCTGTCGCCAATATGCCATAAAACTCCACGTCCCTGCGGAGATATCCGGAAAAATTACCACTATCTGTAAAATTTATTAAAGCAAACCCCAATCTAGATTCTTTATTGCCGTTGTTTAATAATATTTCCTTTGCTTCTGTCTGGCATTAAATTCAGAATGAGCAACTCTGCGGCGACCTGTACGACATGACGCTAGAAAATTTGTTGCCGCAACAGCATCTACTACTATTGTAAATGGATGTGCTCTTAAAGTATTAATCGAAGCAGCATCCTGTTCAGCAGTTGACTTTCTTAGACGTCCTTAGCCTGAATTTCGGTTAATTATTCCATCGTTTCTCCATCTTCTTAAAATATTTAAAACCGTGCTCTTGTTCACATTGTAAAATGCTGTCTGTTTATCACCCGCCGTCAATTTTCGCGATTATTCCACCTTTAGTTAATTCATTTACATGAGGCATACTTTCTTCTATTTTTCTGTTTTGTGTTATTTGACAAATGTCACATATTAAATGCATAATACCGAATAAGGATGCATATTAATAAAACAAATTGACACACATTTCACACAACTAAATTTTCACAGAAATCTATGATAAGTATTGGCCTATTTTTTGTTGACCGCAACTGTACCTATTTAAATAAACAAATACTTGTTTAATAGACTAATAGACCCACCTGTAAAGGAGGAATATCAATCAATATATTGAAGAGATAAATGTGACTGGCAACTCCACCATTTTCTCGCCCATTTCAATTGTTTGTTTGTATTACTGTATATTCGTCAAATAATTGATTAATTAGTCGGTATTCATGTGGCTTAACTATTTTTCTAGACTCGATTTCGTCTGTCATTTAAAACCATACAGATTCGGCAGTAAAAATTTTACTTTTCTCTCCAGTTCAATAAATAACTATTCAATAGCTATTTATGTAACCAGTTGGGAAAAGTACTATTTTGTGTAACGAGTAGATTTCTGCGGAACGAGCGCTAGAAAGTTCCGCCAAAGGATGCGAGTTACACAAAATAGGGTGTCCCAAAGTGTTTTTTACACAATTCTTTCTAATTTTCACTAATTTTATATTTTATCAGAAGAAAAGTGAATTTCATACGTTTAAAAACAATCCAGTGGGGCATAACGATGTGACAGCTTGTCACTTTCATAGCTTGTCAGGTCTAATAACCTACTATGAAATGAACTTTACAATACCATTTGCGTAAAATTTTACTTTTGTCAGTGTAAAGTGTCATTTTAAATGTTACCACCTGTTAGACAACCTGTGTTTCGAGCTAGTTAATATTATATTTTATTTGATAAAAATAAAATTAAGGACTTCCCACTGCGGCGGCGTTTCGCTTTATTTTAAAAGCTTCTTCAGGACTACAAAATATATTATTATAATGTGTATATAAATAAACGATTAAAACAACATTATAAGATCGTCTATAAAAATAACATACACTGTGTATAAACAATTTAATGACATCGTTTGAAAACCATCTAAATTAAAAACTTTACATACGTTAAGATATTTCACAATAAAATAAATTTTTTGAATTAAATTAAAGTTTAAAATCGGTAATTAATATGAGACTGGAGTAACAAGTGAAGTAACATGGTAAGTGGATCACGTGTTAATTAATGATTTTAATATATATCTAATTTAATTTTAAAAAATTACTGCTATAGCTTAATGTATTTAAAGTTTTTTACATAGATGTTTTTAAAAAAATTAATGTCTTAAAACTGTTTATACGTATTGTATATTATTTTTATAGACGATCTTAAAATGTTGTTTAAATCTTTTGTATATATGCATATTATAATAATATGTTATAGTTTGTAGTCCAGATGTAGCTTTTTAAATAAAGACAAACGTAGTGGGAAATCCCTAATTTTATTTTTATCCTATGCCGACGAGGAGAAACTTAATAAAGTATCATGTATAAAGCTTGTCCATTTTTTTGTTTATTGTCATTATTGTTCCTTCGTTCCAGGTTACTCCTATTTTCTTTAAATTTTCCACTAACACGCTGTCTTCTTCTATATTTCCGTGTTATTTTTGCTAGCCATCTTTTTTGTTTGTTTTTCTTCTTTCGCAAATTTACCTGTTACATGTTCCTATATTCTACATTTAGTTTCTTTGCAAATACTTTAATTTATTTTAAAACAGCATCAAAATTATATAAAAAGGTATCGGGCTCAGTATCCTACTTGCCTCAACCCCTCTTTGGTTAGAAATTTAAAAAGTCGTCTGATTTCATATTTCCTGTTCTCGCGTAATTTGGTATGTTTTCTGGTATGTACTATGGCTTTTTAAATTTTTCGCTCGTCTCAAAAGTCCTATGATTTTTAAGACCTATTCTAATTGAACTGAATCGGGACGCATCCGTAAATAACACACGTTTCAATTGAGCTACGGTCCAGTTAATATGCTCTGTGGCAAAATTTATCCTAGCCCTCCGGTGATTTCTATTTAAAGCTCTACCTCGAGCAGCCTTGGTCTCAAATTTTATGCTCTAAGTCGCTGTCTAATGGTTTCCTCACTAATTTGTATACCACCTACTTCTCGAAGCTGTATCTGCAAATTTCGTGCCGTTACATAACGTAGTCGCACAGTTGAGTGTCAAATATCGGTCATTAATGGGAGTTGTTACTCGATTTCTTCATTATCCCGATCTGAGAATATGACTTTTGTATCAGTCTTGAAACAGTTGAATACGCCACATTAAAAAATCGCTGTCCAATTCTTCGATAACTCCAACCTTTAACCAATATTAATCCCTGAGCATATTTTTCACCACTAAGATTTCGTACTTCACGTTCCATATTGACAGCACTATTGGAAAAAATACGGCTATTCAGACAATAAACACACATGCTTTTTGACATTTAATCCACATGTCTCTTCTTTTTTTCATAGCATGCTACTTACTTTTCTGTTACTACTGCTACTGTTTTTCCAAAATTAAATGCATAAAATCATGTTATGCAACAAAATTATGTATTTCTCGTACTAATGAAGATAATAAACTGAAGCAGAAAAGAGAATGTTAAGAAAATATAAGGCTAAAGTAAGATTTTAATTAATATTTGCTGGTGTAGCTGTTGAACTTCACAAGGCGTTACAAAATTTATTGGAAAAAGCACGTCGCAATTTGGTACGCCCTATAATGATTAAATCAAAATTTCTTTAAAAAAACAATAGAACACTCACATTCTTGAATAAAGAGGCTATCATACAAAATAATCACCAAAAGCGGACAAGAGGTCTAGACAAAAATTTCAAACTTTCGGCAATTTTTTTGTGATATTTTTACTTACATCTTCTTTGAGTTTGCAAATTATCCTTTTATTAGATTAATTTTACATTTTCTATTTGTCCTTATTTTTTTTGAGTCTTTTTTTTACTCATATTTCTCTTATTACTAGATAGTGGCTGGAATATATTAATATTTCTTGCTAAGGTAACAAACCAAAACTAAGTATCGTTTTGCCGTATATAACCAAGTCGACGTTAATAATTCTTATATTAATAGTAAATATGAATAGTTCCTTACATTAATTCGTCTAGTAAAAATGAATGGCACTAATTTAGATCCTAAAATTGTAAACTAAAATGATATTTTAAAGTTTTAAATTCTTAGGTTTCCCTAAAACTACTTGTTGGTACTGAGTATTGTACCCATTAATTTCACATTTGATTTGTGCTCAGGCCATAACTTACTGTGAGTTTTTCTAATGCCCACTACCTTATCCACTCCACGTATTTTATAATTCACTTATTTCGCACATGCGATGTTTCAGTGGTGTCAAGAGCAAAAGTGCGTGCCGATGATGGAGCCGCTCGCGGCTATCGACGGCGGCTGGGGAGAGTGGAGTTCCTGGAGCGAATGCTCACGTACCTGTGGATCGGGCGTATCTATCATGCAGAGAGAGTGCGACCACCCCACACCCAAGGCCGGCGGGCACTTCTGCGTGGGCGAAAGGAAGCGTTACCGGATTTGTAATACGGACCCGTGTCCGTCGGGTCAACCTACCTTCAGGGCCGTCCAGTGTTCCCGGTACAACAATCACACACACGAGGGGAATACGTACGAGTGGCAGCCCTACTTCGACCAAGGTTTGTTACATTGATAATAATGTGTATATTTATTTACAGAAATAGGACAGGAGCAGACCATAAAGCATGAAGCTCGATACAAAATCCACATATCAAAGAAAATAAAGTTGAAAATGACTCGAAATTATACATAATATGCAACGTCAAAGGATATAGATAGTGAGAATGTGCTTCGATCTTTTCAAAATTATGCTATATCTACATTACAATATATATATATATATATATATATATATATATATATATATATATATATATATATATATATATATATATATATATATATATATATATATATATATATATATATATATATATATATATATATATATATATGAAGGGTCCGCCAATAGGGACGCTCGATCTTTGACAGCTCATGGCGGCCATGTTGTTTGTGGTAGAGTTGGCAAACGTAGTTGTTATTATTCAGTGTATCTTCACAAATCACCATGAACCAATTCAGCCGCGAGCAACATGTGCAAATCGTTAAAACTTATTACGAAAATCATTCATCGGTTCGAGCAACGTTCCGCGCGCTCCGCCAATTTTACGGTGCAATTGATCGTCCTGCTGAGTCGACTATCCGTCGTTTGATTAACAAATTCGAGGCAACCGGTTCGGTGAACAATCAGCCAACACCGACGCGTCGTCGAAACGTCCGATCTGCCCAGAATGTCGCCGCTGTGCGCGATAGTGTGCGTGAAAATCCGCGACAGTCAATTTCACGTCGCGCACAGGAACTCCGCCTTTCGGAAACATCACTTCGCCGAATCTTGCATCTGGATTTGGGCATGCATCCGTACAAGATCCAGCTGACACAAGAGCTCAAAATAAACGACCATAGACAGCGCCGTATCTTCGCTGATTGGGCTTTAAAGCAGTTGGAAGTCGACCCCGATTTTGGTCGCAAAATCATCTTCATCGATGAGGCACATTTTTGGTTAAATGGGAATGTCAACAAGCAGAATTGCCGTTATTGGGCCGAGAACAATCCACAGGAGGTCCACCAGGTCGCAATGCACCCAGCAAAGGTAACTGTTTGGTGTGGATTTTGGGCCGGAGGCATCATCGGGCCGTATTTCTTCGAGAACGACGATGGTGTGTCCATCACGGTAAACGGCGAACGATACATCTGTATCGTTCGCCGTTTACCGTCGTTTGGTTACCGTCGTTCGTTATCATGGATCTCCATGATAACGAACTTTTTCTGGCATGAAATCGACAATATGGATGTCGAGGATATGTGGTTTCAGCAGGACGGCGCTACGAGCCACACAGCGCGCGCCACAATGGATCTTCTGCACGAGCGCTTCGGAGGAATGGTTATCTCGCGCGGAGGCGACATCAACTGGCCACCGAGATCGTGCGATTTAACCCCACTAGACTATTTCTTGTGGGGTTTTTTTAAATCACAGGTCTACGCAAACCAACCACAAAACACTGATGCCCTCAAAGTCAACATACGCCACGCCATCGATGAAATACAGCCCGATTTGTGCGCCAGAGTCATTGAAAATTGGACTTCTCGTATGCGCGCCACCCAGCGAAGCCGAGGTGGACATTTGACCGATATTATTTTCCATACATAATGCCTTCGAATACTCTTTCAAACAAAAAATAAATTTCATTTATACCTCTCACACAACTTGCTTTATTTCATTTTAAAGATCGAGCGCGCTTATTGGCGGACCCTTTATATATATATATATATATATATATATATATATATATATATATATATATATATATATATATATATATATATATATATATATATATATATATATATATATATATATATATATATATATATATATATATATATATATATATATATATATATATATATCTTAAAATGAAAATAGAAACCTTCACAGATGTTCGTAAAATTTTACGTTTAATATCCAACGATGAACAAGATTGCATACCTACCTAGCATATTGTTGATATAAGATTGATTGCTCTGAAATAACGTCCACAGTTCAGTGTACATATAGTTGAAATTTGACAAAGTGGGAATACATAGTCAAATGCTGGACATAAGGTTCCTAAATAATATATTTATTGTTAATAACATATAATGATGGCATGATTCTAGCTATCTTGTTGCAAGCACACATATAGAGCAACTTGTCGAAGCTGTATGGTAGCAAAATGGATATAAAACGGTTTGACAATCAAGTAAAATCTGTAAAGCTTAAGCATGTCACATAGTATAGTGAAATAAAGTCATTTAAAGAGAAATAATTGTGATTTTTATAAATATTCTGAATTCGTAAAAATTTAATGACATACATCAATATGAAGAAGAGTTACACCAATATGGAGAGAACAACTAAAGGAGGATATAGACAAAACAGACCAAGAAGTGGCTGCTATATTATCAAAAACCACAGCTACAGATAGGAAAATAGAAACGCAAGAAAAAGAAATGAAAAAATATCTAAGAACGTATCCCAAAACACAAAAGAGATGGAACAAGTCCAGAACCAAATAAGGAATGGCATATTAACAGAGATCAGTAAGAAATAGAGAGAGTGCCAACGATAGAACAAATATGAGAGCTAGAAGAATGAAATGAGAATAATAAGAGAAACAAACAATCGAGATGGAGAGTCGGTGACAAGAATTATATGCCATGTATATAACAAGGTACACAAATTTACTGGTAATATAAACAAACTACATCCAGTAGTATTCTTAAAGTCCATCACTAAAGGAATAACGGAAATAGAGGACAGGAGGATGGATGAAGAAACCCAAATGGAAATAATTAAATAAATTATTATGGAAAACCTAGAATTTGATGCATTCATTTGGTTCAATGGGATAGAAAACGATTTAAATAACTTTAATCAATTCAAATTTAAATTTCTAGCACATTTCTGGGGAGGTAATGCACAGTTCATGTAGTACCAGAATTGTTCCTCATAGATCCTATAGTTTTTCGGTAGCGTATACCCGAAGTTCCAGCATCTATAAAATCTTCTCAAAAGATAGGAAAATGCTACAAAACACCAAATCTACGTAAGCAAAGGCACCTTTCTACTTTAATAAAGCCAGCTCATTAAAATTAAAACGAATTCGTAAAATAGAAAGAATAGAAAACTTTCTCCACACATAAGTACTTACCATATAAAATTTCATGCAAATTTGAGCCCCATATCTAAATCCATTATATTGATTTTATAAATCACACAACTACTTTTAGACGCCATGTTGTATAAAATGTAACAATTTGCTCTAATAGGTTGTATAAAAAAACAGAAGCAATATGTAATAAGGGTTGCCTATGTCATAGCGCATTAAACATAAACATAATATAATAATGTATAGTAACTACTTACTTAGACTTACATAGACTTAACTATGGTTTCTCGCATTTTTCTTCAAAACCATCACTCTGACGGGAAAACACATAAAAACGTTAATGTTCTTTATTAAATTCTAGCACAAAAAATATATTAAAATTATTAGCATATCCTATAGAGGTTTCGTTCTATTGGGGACAAGTTTAGTATTCGTAAGTTGACTATTCTTCTCTATGATACTAATTGAGGATACTGTGATACATATAAATATATGTATCTCCCTCTATTGGCAATTTGCTAGTATATATCCTACATCAGAGATGCCTCATGATAGGTGAGGTCCTGGAGGAACCTCCAGCCCTAATGGGCCAAAATACAATGTTCGGCAAAGCAGAGTCGCTTTATTTCGGCCAAATATGTAATAATTTTAAATTAATTACCACTTCAAATTTTCAAACGTTAAGTACGTAAATTAATCCATCGTGTCTAGATATTATCTAGACGTGTCGGTCGGTGTCGGTGTCTAGATATTACTACATAACAATTTATCTACACACCCGTTAATCAAAGGATGAATTACTAACCCGGAAACCCCGCAAATAGACAGGTGCTCTTTTAGTAGTGAGCAGACAAATTTAATTTGTTTTAAGTGATGCTCTTTACTGGAGAATTCCCTTTGAATCTGGGATACCTGTTTCACTTAATATATTTCGAGGGTCAAACTGGCTTTTGATGTCGAGTGTATAATGAAAATTTGAAATAATGGGGTTAATTTTAACCGGAAATATAGCCTGATTTAGGTGTAATTATTGTGGATTAAATTAAATCCCAAATTCAACGTTGTTTATATTTGCAACGTCCAATTAATTTGTAATACAGTCGATTATTTTCCTGGACGTATGTAGCCTTTGGAATATTAATTTTATAATCTGCCACTAATTACATTAAAATATATTTCAAAAAAATATTTCAACAATTAACCAACAAAAAAAATCACCTAGGATTGATGGCTGAAACCACAGGCTGAAACATTGAAGATTCTTTCAGGTTTAAATAAACTACTGCACAAATTTAATGCACCACTATAAATGGCAAATTTGATGCTACTTTTTTTCGAAACAATGCCTATCTATTATCTGATTTGAATGCACTTTTGTTGCATAGTATTTATGTATAAATGTATGCATAAATTCTCTTATCGCTGGGCTTAAAAATAAATTGCCAACTACTGTCAAATCGTTAAACTCAAAATGTTTTAAAACTGTAATTAAGAGGATATCTAGTAGGTACAGTGCTTTTTACACTGTATGTGATTTTCTTAACACAAATTACCTACAAATAAAGTCAGATCGTGTGAATTCAGATTATTCAAGGGACGGAATTAAGTATTCCTAGAACTAATGGATCAAACAAGGAAATAAACAACATTTTTAGGCATGGATTTTAGGTCATAGGCATTATTTCTGTCCACTTGTTAGATTGAAAATATATCAGCTTGTTCGTGATGACGTTTTGTTTTATCATGTTTGGAATATACTTCTTATTCAATACGTCTTATTTAAGTATATTTTTTTTTAAATAAAACAAACATATAATTACAACAATAATTAAGCTAAAAAAAGTAAACAAAGCAATATGATATTGTGATATGAAGATATTGTTACGCCACTGGGTTCATATAGTAAGTGGTACTATCCAGCATCCAAATACACTTTATTAATGTGTCAAAATAAGTCAAGCTTAAACCTAATCCAGGATTAACACGTACATAAACGGCCTTAAGAGAGTAAAACTAAACTGACTAATGTAGCGATCGGCGGCGGCGGGCCCTTATATACTATTTTCAAGGTTCTGGAGAGTTCTAGAAGCTTCTCAATTAGACTGCCTTTCAGCTCTCCAAGGGGTAACGCTGAGTTTTGGGACACCCTGTATATATATTTACATTAAATATGTTAGAGGCTACATGTGATTTATGAGTTTTAGTAAATCTTCTCACGACCAAAGAAACTGACAAAACCTACGGCATGTGAACTAGAGCAACACTCTGCAGGCCGATTTGAAACTTTTGTAGTAATTAATTTAGCTATGGCTAAATTGAGAAATAATGACTCTCGTTAGCTCACTCGCAAAAACAATCCTGTTAGAATTTTTCATAAGGATTTGTAGAGAATGAGAAGTAATGCCTCGGCTGCAAAATTTGTTTATAATGAGAATATATTTTAATTTTAATTAATTCCAACTGAGCTAAATATATGCAGCATGCCCACCAAATTGCATATATATATATATATATATATATATATATATATATATATATATATATATATATATATATATATATATATATATATATATATATATATATATATATATATATATATTGTATATACCAATTCTTTGGTGTAATTGGATTGGATTGGAGCACAGCTTTAAAACAAGAACACATTTGTTGATTATAATTTGAAAAATAGTAGAAATTTATACCAAAACACTGTTTTAGTAATACATTCATTTTTATAAAATAGTAGATTTCCTGATCCTGATGAATAAACTGGATAAAATGAAAATTATGAAAGTGAAAGTATAAATTTTTCTTTTCTCATTACCTTTGCACCATTGATGCTACGGTAAAAATTAGTAGGACCATTTTGTGGGAAATTTTACGTAGATAAATGTACATGAAATTTTTTTCGGTAGGACCAATGCTTTTCGAGATTAATCCAGAAAACTGGGAGAAGTTACCCATTAATGAAAGATGCCATAAGTTAAATTGGGACCAGTTTAATTGTTCTTGTTGAAATAAAATTCATAATTTTTTTGACGTTTATCTGACAAAAATATTGTTGCTGGAAACATTTGACGTACATATTATCAGTGTAATATGCTATTGCATAGGCTGAATTACATTGGTGAAAAACGATGAGTTAAATTGTCAGCATTATAATAAATCGTGATTGAAAACTGACATAGTTTCTTTTTCAGGCGAGCCCTGTCAACTCTACTGCAGTGATGCCAACGAGTCTGTAATAGTAGCTTGGGGAGATTATGCAATAGATGGGACTCCTTGCAGTGTAGTATCTAGGGATATTTGCATAGCAGGTATATGTAAGGTAATATTCGTTTTAGTTAGAGCCATATTTCTTAAGTTGAAGGTAACATTGGTTGATAAGACGATAATGATGTTATATATCGGGATCATTAAAAAAAAGATGGATTCAATATACAGCGTGCTTTTAGATTGGTGCGAGAGATTGTAAGAGATAAAATTTCAACAAAATTTAAGGTGGTCTCTCTCTATTTTTTCAAAAATTCTTCTCCAAGTTACGGCCCTCTAAAATTGAGGAGAATTTTTTTGTTATTTTCTACGCTTTGTAGGTATTTAGAAGAATTAAATTTGGCATACAACTTGCGTACAAATCAAATTGACTTCTTTTTGGTACATATTTAAGTCACAGCTACCCATTTAAAAATGTTTTTAGGTTTTACTGAGATATGGAATTTGATATTTTTTCGGGCATAGTATTATTGCCCCCGTTTGAGTTAAAATTCCCGGCGATATCTGCATTAACGGCCTACCCCAATACCGCATCTATTGTGTAAAATATGATTGTTTTAACCCTGGTAGAGGAACAAAGCGCTGCAAGGGGCGCACAAGAGTTATTATGAAAGGATAATTACAAAATCAATACTAACCTTGCAAAACATTAATATTAATTGTCGCTGTCATCTTAATGAAATATTATATAAATTGGTTCTTACTGTACACAGGTGCAACGAAATATTGGATACTTAACGTGGACTAGCTATAAAGTTATATTAAATTTTGGCTATAAATAAGGTGTTTAAGCATCTTGGTAATTTTGTTGGAATGATGGATTTATTAATTATTCAGATATTTTAAAAGTAGCATTATAAATAAACGTAAATAATTCTTTATTAATCCTTTATACATATTAATGTATAGGACAAGTCTCAGTTTGATGTTAAAGTTACAATGTCAGTTTAACAAATAACAGAAAACATATCGACAGAAAATTATCATTAAAAAAATTCACTTCACTATAATAAGCCTTATAGTGGGGGCGTGTAAATCGAGTGCCGTGGGCCGTGAGTTAAACAATTGAAGTGTACGTTATTAAAAATACCGTGACACCGGTTAACACATCCAAATTTAGTGCATAGGCGTCCGTGGGGGTATTGAACTAAAATAATTATTTTTAGTTTTATTGGCTTTTCAATAAATGTAAATTACACACCCTAACAAAAATAAGCTACAAGAGTTGCAGAAAAACATTATGTAATAATATACATATGCCAGTGAGGTACATTCAGCATTTAGAATAATTATTCCAAAATTCATGTTCTTCATCTGACAGATCTTCGTCAATTCTACTAATCGTTCCTGATATTGTACGCAAAGACATGTTTACGAACACGTTAGGTTGATTTAGAGCACATTTGCAATGAGGTCTATAACGTCTCTTTTACACGAACGTGACGTTAGTTCCAATAAGTCATCTGGAATACACAAAAATTTACCATATTCTGGAATAAACTCGTATTGGTTATTTATTATCCAACCGTAATTATACGGAGATGGAAGAGTTTGTTTAACAATACAACAACGTTGCCAACCATCGCCTGGAAATGTGCCCGTTGCGTTGCATGGTTGTCATTTCACTTGAGAAGAACTGGCATCAATTCCGCAAAAAGTAGTTCAGAAGATGCGGTTAATATCGGGTTGGGGTGGGTCAGGTACGCGAGCGTATGTGCTGCCTCTCACTTTCAGACCTCTCTTTCTGGCTCACGTCCCAACGCTTTGAGTGTCTGGTCCCATTTAGGAGCGAGAAAATATAACACAGGCACTGACTATCTATTCATCTATCATCTAATCTATGACAATAGTAACAGGGCAGTCAGGTGAGAACGTTGGAGACATTCGAATAATCCGAATCCCGCCCTCTCCCCCCTCCTCTCTCTCTCTCTCTCTCTCTCCCTTTTTCTCCCCCATCTCTTTCTATCTCTCGTCTCTCAACGAATCGGTAAAATATTCACTTCTATCACGTGTACGAATTTTTTTATGTGAATATATGTTATGCATGAATATGTGCAAAATACAAATACAAATTCGGATAAAAAATGGATGAGTTGTAGGAAAGCGCACCCATAAATACGTTTTTTCGTTTCAGAATGTGGGCTGCGACTGGGTGGTGGACTCGACGGCCAAGGAAGATGACTGCGGTATATGTCAAGGCGACGGGACTAAGTGTGATAAGCGAGAAGGAGTGTATACTAAACAAAGTCGTTCCCCAGGATACAGGGAAATTGTGGTAATACCGCGAGGAGCCCGCAATATTCGAGTCGAGGAAAAAGGCCACTCAGAAAACTATATCAGCATTGGCAGCGCCCTGGCCAGAAAGTTCTATCTCAACGGGAAGCGGTAAGTTATTTATTCATGCTCCCAGCAGCTGGCGTAGACGAATGCTGGATGTAACATTTTTAAAATGACAGCGAACTATACCGGAAATAAAGTGTCCACGACTATAATTCATCCCTATCAGCAATCGCGAATGCGGAAAGGACATTCTAACGAATTTTCTATGCGATTGGAATATTTTAAATTTGGTACTAAAGAGAAAGCTTGTTAGTTCACGTTCTCGATGTTTTATTACACTTGATCCGTTACTGTCCAGTTATCATATTCAGTAGTGATAATGAATGATGTAAATGATGTCCGTTCTAAATGGATCCTAGAGAACTGAAATTATTGTCCTCAATTCTTTGAATTCAGATTGCGGAACATAAATTACCTTTGTAGTCGATGGATACATAAAGCAGGCCTCGAGAGCAGCTTGGATTTTGATAACTTTTTTTTCAATTTTTTTTATATTATTTAAAATCAGAAAACTTTTGGATCTCGAGAAAAGTCAGAAAATAGCCCTAATGTAACCGATAAAACGCATAAGAATCATAAAGGCACCTACCTACGAAGTAAATAAACCAGACCGCCTGCAAGAGTCAAAGACGTTACGGGAACAAAATAACGTAGGTACTTTGGTAAAATAAAGACAGAGCGTCACACCACCTCTCAACGGCTATACGCCGAATGGCCAATCTTAATTATATTAATAACTAAATAAAAAATTGCCAGAAAAATAAAAAGACAATAATACTAGTTCAATTCGACAACGACAAGTCATATAATAGTTTCGACAAGCCATTCTATGAATTATCAAATATAAAAGTATCAAACTATGTCTATTTATATACCTATTAGGCACTACCCTCATAAAACTCATGTTAATTGTTAAAGTGAACACTATTGTAGTCACAAGTATTCCCAACATATTGTATCTTGTTGATTAAAGAATTTGAGTAATAAAAGTAAGATATACTAAGATAATAATTAGATATCTAGGGTGTCCTAGATAGTTCTAAAAGTGATTACATCATATCCGCGGATTATTAAGGAGCAAATAATATAAACAAGTCAGTGTAAGTACGAAAAGACATCATAATATTTCTACAAGCAGTGTTCCTGATGTCGTTAATTTATGTGGTCCCGAGGCAGGTCAAATAATAATAGACGCCGTTGCAGATTTTCTGAGGGACGCCGTTGCAGTTTTACAGTTGTATCATACCACCAGTAGGGGTCACCACTAGAGTGCCATAGTGCAGTTCGCGTGTGATTGTGTTTTTGTTCACAAAGTATAACTTTGAAACAAGGCAACAAGCAAACCTCTAATTCCTTTTTTAATCATTGTCGTAAACTTCAGTGAACGAACATCGGTTGTACAGTGCCTGAACAAGTGTTCAATTACGATAAAATGTAGTGTGGAGTGGACGAAGTCGCGAAATTGTGCATAATGTACCTAAATTCACGAGGGATGTGTCAAAATGGAGATTTATGATCCCAAATTGGTATACAAGAAAAAACAGCACGTACTCTTAGGCGTATCCATCGAATTATTTTATCTAATTCTCTATCTGCGTATTTGGCATTTGGTCTCCAAATGCGCAGTTACGTTTGGTCAAGCTGTGTATTATAAAATAACTAAGCATGTCAAAGAAATGGGAAATAACTGTGTCTTTAAATAATCTTTACCTACACACAATGGTTTTAATTATCTAGCTCAACTGAAATAAATCATAAATTTTCATAACCCCAGCGAAAATAAGAAACAGACGTTCCTTAGAGCTTAATCTTTATATCAAAGGATATTGGTTACCCAGGATTTAATTATTTCCTTTATTAACTTCCACACAAAGAGGGAACACAGCTAAAGTGTTGGCTGAGAGAAAGCATACCATAGTATTAAAAGCATCTGCTATCATAGTACAATGATCCCACATGCTCGTGGAATATAATAAAAGGTTCAGAAAACAGCAATTTTCTAAATAAACGCAATAAAATATAAGAAGTTTGTAAAGTAGTAATGTAAAGTTAATAATGTAATTCAATAATACGCAAGAAGCAAAATAAATAATTATTTCTCAAGTTTTTATTACATCATGGATTTGAAGGATGCACTTGAAACTTATGACACCAAAATGTTGGGATTTCGATGGAGAAAGACACAACCCGAACGTTTTTTTAAAATCAATTATACCGTTCAATTATTTCCTTTGTACGTATACTGTTCTACTGTTCAATACGTCAATACAACAGTCCACAAAGTTTATGATATGGCTACTGTGGTGGCCAAATAAGATATCTAAAGTTGGATAAATCAAAAATTTACGGTGATTAAAATACTTTCCAAAACATGATATAAAATCAAAATACAGGGTGTTTCACAGAGCAGGAGCATACAGGGGAACCCAAAATATGGTGATTTAACGTAACTTATGTTGATACTAAGTTGTATTCTTGAGAAGTTTTAGGCCTCGAAAGTGGGGTTTAAAATTTTGAAAAATATCATTATCTCAGTTATACCTGAACTAAAAAAAATCAAATTTGATACACATGCGAGTATACCAAGAGCGTTAATCGGCAGTGTAAGTAGAATTCAACTGAATAATTTTGAAGGGTAGATGCATCGGTAGATAAGGACTAATGCAATTTTAAAACGTGACAGCTTTTTAACTCGCTGGCGAGTTAATTTCTGTCAGTTTCATTTCAGTCCCTTTACTGATGAAAATTATTTCAACCGCAGAGGTATTACAGATTTACATAGCTATCATGCGTATTCCGATGTAAACCGTCATTCTGTAATTAAAAGCGTTGAGATCGCTGTTATTGATCGGTATTTGATTGATCCAGTTATTTTATCGAATCGACTAAATGGCGAATATTATTTGGATTTTCACCAAAACACTCTCCTGGATCTACTTGACGACCGCTACGTGCCGCTACAACTTATGCTAGAGAATTTTTAAATCGGCCGTATCCAAATAAATGGATTGGGAGAGGAAATCATTGACCACAAGTTTGGCCTCCACGATCACTAGATCTCAACAAATGCGACTTCTTTCTTTGGGGAATGTTAAACTAATTTGTCTATTACTCGCCAGTTGCGTTTCGATCAGAATTGTGGAATCTCATTACGGATAACTGAACATTCATTAGAAACAATCAGCAGTTATTTAATAGAGTAGTCTTAAATTTTCAGCGAAGAATATATTTATGCCTGAGAGAAAACGGTGATAATTTTGAACATGAACATTTTGAACGTTAACATTTTCTATAACAGTCACGTCAGTCAATAAATCATTTTCTTCAGAAGTCTTCATAGCAGTTTCGATTTTGATTTTTTTTGAAAATTTTGTTTTTTTTATATTATTTAAAATCAGAAACGTTTTGGAGGAGGGAAGGAATTATTTATATTGTTAAAAAATGTCTATGATATTTATATAAAAAATTCTTCATACATTTATATACACTTACGAACATAGAAAGTGGCGCACCTAGATTTTGTCCCAAATTTGATGTTCAATAACTTTTAAATCAGCCTATCGACTTTAATAATTTTTTTTTGTTTGAAAGAGCGATTCCTGCGGATGACTATTTTGTAATTGGCTTTCTATAAAAAATGTATTTTTTAATATGTACAGCCTTTAAAAACCGATTATGATTTTGACACGAAATTTGATTGTCGCTGTGGAGTGAAATTTTATTTGTATTGAATTCTTAGGTTGGCCACGGTGTTTACCATTCTTTTTTCAATATTCTCTTTTTTGAATCACCTCTCTAGCCCTTTCAGCAACGAAGATGCGACATTTTAGATGAAACGGTGTTATTAAGTTTGATATTTAACAAGGAGGCTATGATAACGGTTAACACTGAAACGTCAAAAGATTCAGTTGAAATTCTCGTGAAAAAAAAATTCAGTTAACGTTCTAAAAGAAAATGCCAGTGCAAATTAGTCCAATTCAAGTAGCTAGAATTGTGGCTTTGGTAGAAGAAGAGCGATCCAGCGCTACCGAGAAACGGGCCAATACAGCAGACGTCCAGGTTCGGGTAGTTCCAGGATTATGCAAAATATTGACGATCAATTTATTGGTCTGCAAATATCGGAGAATCCCTATCAAACAGCTGTTATCACAAACCGAAATTTAAGAAACGCACGAGGAACAATTGTGGCAGATCGAACAATTTGTCGGAGATTCAGCAGTCTCGGTTTTATCGCAAGAAGACCTGCTATTGGAATGTGATTATTTCGACGATGACCATAAAAGATACCGTTATATCTTTATTGAGCATGGGCAGTAAACTTAAAATTAATAATACTGAAGTTACTGTAGATCCAAATTTAATTTTTCAACGCTTATGTTTTTTGAGAAAAGTAATGATGAACTCAGTCAATATTTTGGTTACAAGCTGGGTTCCTATCCTCTTCCACTCTTTGATAACGTTGGAATGAGGAAATCTACCAAATCAACACTATCTGATGTTTTGTTACAATGTGAAATGGATGTTAATTATGTTACTAATTCTTTCCACATTAGTGATGGTGATATGTTACATCATATATTAAAATCTTTTCTCGAGATAAAGACTTTCTTTTTTTTTCATATGAAGACTTTTCTCGAGATATATATATATATATATATATATATATATATATATATATATATATATATATATATATATATATATATATATATATATAATTATTGTTACAAGGAGGTAAAAATCAACCCCTGTAATATTTTTCACCGGAACTTTTTAACTTGTCGATATTTCGTTATTTACACGAGATATAATTTATTATAGTTTATCGTTGGTTTCGGATCATTTTCCTCTTCCTATCTATCATTGATAATTCTTTATGACGCGGGTATTTGCAATATTACTTTAATACATCTTTCACAATATGATCGATCGTATACCTTATATGCACTTTTACGATGTACTCCATCATTTCATTACCACGGTGTACATGTCTGAGTAGTTCATAGTGTTATATGTAGTAGGTATATTCATGTTTATATTTGGTAGTTCTTGCTTATGGTCTGAAAAATAAATGTTATAATATGGAAACAATATAGATATATCTGGATTTAATATTTAGTTGTATGATATTTGTATAAAATGTGAATATAGGTATAAATATTTCCATTTGATATACAAACTAGAGCAAAACATTACAAAGAAAACCCATACCAATTACTATAGGAAGCGGTAAATCACATCATTATGCAATACAAAAGGATATTTAGTGTAAAATTGTATACCGCCACAATTTCTTGTGAATAGAACTCTCCAGTCCGCGATTACCGTATCGGTCGCTATCCCTCTTTAACTATATAAATCCCTTTTCCCTTCTTGCTCACTTAGAAGACACCTGCATGAACAAGCCGTCGATTTACTGGCTCTACTGCTCAGTGGCGTATCATCATGCGTAACCAAGGTGAAGTGACTTCAAAAGATGTCTTATTATGTCATATTCACATATGTGCAAAACTTTAAGCCAAAAAATTATTTAGTTTTGAATTTATTTAAAATATATTGAAAAAAATTTGTATGCTGCGTGTACAACTTAGTGCTCAATTTAGCCAATAATAATTTAAAATAATAGAAATTATGGGAAATAATCCACTAGTGCTGGGAGGATCTCGCTCCAAACATCATATGTAATATAATTCAGTCAATGCCTATTAGATTGGCTCAAGTAATAGAAAGAGATGGTTATATGACCAAATATTAAATTTTATTTTAAATATTCTTGTTATTGTTTTTTGTTTTGTTGGAATTTTTATAAAACTGTTACATATAAATATAATGCAATATACATAATTCAATTTTTCTTATTTATTTCACTGATGCCCGATGCCAATGATTTGATTTCTGACAACCTATGACATGTGACAATCCGGCTTTACACAAAAATGATAAAGCTCGCCTCTCATTCTACTACTTGTACGTGTTTTAACAACAACTCTACTATCTCCAATTATTCTGCAAATGTTCACCACTGCACCTTATCAATTAGTTCACATAAAAAATTGCATATTTAACCCCTTACCATCGCGTTAATCAACCGCCTGCAAAAAACTTAGTCGGCCTAATAACTCCCCACTTCACAGACTGGACTAGGATTTTTATGAATTTAATGAATTTGCCATCCAAAATAATGTTGACAACATTCTGTTATGAAAGTGCCATGTTTTTATTATGTGCAACTCTGCCGTGCAATTGAAAAACATAGCAAGTCGACTTACTATGTTACAGATATCCAGAAAGTTACAGATATCCAGGTTTTAGCAAATAGACTTACTAAGAAACCTGTTCGTATCATCTAGAGTTACTACATAAATCTAATATTTTGCTGAGGTATTTTTTAAATTTCAAACACAAAATGTAGTAAAACATTTTTAATTTCTTTTATATTCTAAACAAGACTATCAGTTCGACTGGCCATTTTTGTTACGTTTTCGAATGGTTGTAAGAAAATCAAAATATTTTGAAGAAGCTCCCATTGATGAAAGGTGAGATCTGCGAGGTCAGGATGTTCAATAGCATATAGATTAACAACTTTTTTTTGTTCAAACCAGCGAATTCCACCGCGTTTGGATATCTTGAATCAATTTCTTTGGGGCCATATTTAGTTCTTCTTGTATTTGTCTCAATTCATCACAAGCAACTTGTGAATGATTGAAATGTGATACAATCCTTTTACATTTACCAATGACATCAACAAGAACTCGCTGTGCGTTCAAGGATTCTAGTATTACTAATTGTAATGAATGAACATAATAATCCGATTATCAACGACTACGGCCGATAGGCCGATATATATCGGTATCGGCCTTTAAAATATCGGTATCGGCCGATTATCGGTATCGGTCAATCACTAGTTTAGATTAAAAATTATAATTGCATGTAGACTTGCTATGTTTCTTTTTGGCAAATAATATGCTTATCCTAAAACTAGTAACTATAAAACTTATAAAATATATTTTGAGTTTTAAATAAAATTATTTTTGAGTTTTAAATTAAAATATTTGAGTTTTATTAAATCCACCTAAATAAATACGAGAAAATTAAAAAATGGACAAAGAGTTGCCTCTACCATCGCGTTAATCGACCGCCTGCAAAAAACTTAGTCGGCCTAACTCCCCACTTTACAGACTGGACTAACAAGAGTTGCCTCTAAAAGCTAAATTTCGAATGTTCATATTTACCAGAAAAAAAAATATAACTAAACAATTTTTGTTATTTTCAAGCTGCTCTAGCCAAAATGTAAGTTTTTCGAGTTACTATGTTTTCAATTGTACGGCAGAACTGTACATTCTTAAAACTGTCTCTAAACGTTTTTGACGAGTGTATCTCAATCTGAAATAGACCTGGATCCGATTGACCGCACATTATAGTACTTACTTGATCTTCATCATTCAAATACAAGCCGCAACAAAACGCTGAGGGATTAACCTCAGAAACGAGAAAGGTATAAAGCGTATTTATCTCTGAAAATGTTGCATATCCAGGTTAATATAGTAGATCGGGTAAATTTAAATCTCATTATAGATACATCTTGAAAGCAACCAATTTGCAAACACAAAACGCCCAGGTATTTCGATGAGCAGCAATGTATTAGTGAATTACAAACTGTTTCAAGTTTAATCAATTTATTTCCCTTTCAGGCACATCACTCTGCCGGGAGAGTACACGGTTGCGGGAACACAGGCCCTCTATGAAAGGGATAACCAGCTGGAGAAAATTCGCGTCCCTGGACCCATTTTAGAACCCATCGTAGTTTACGTAAGTTACCTAGAATTCTTGATTTATACACTCGTTCTTTATCGGCCCTTTCGCTGAAGGTCTGCCGCAAACCCATTAATTATGCCGACGTATTTGTGTAATTGAATTAAATAGTTGTTTTTGTTATTTCGGCGTTATTACATAAATTAGGTAGTTCAGGGCTCCGCCATATCCGGAGGATGGCGGATCCTTGTAATTAATTTACGCAACTGCCTAGACTCGCTAAATTCAATAAAGAGTTTGCATTGGGTTAGTAGCAATAAAGCAAGTGCATCGAATAACTTGACGTTTCCGACCCTTTATAGATTTAAAAATAAAATTTTATGTAACACTCAATATAAAGCGATCTTTATTGATGATATTTTCAAGGTATAAAGTGGCACATAAGTCACTAGTGAGATAAAGTAGTGAGCCGAAGTATACTTTAGATCACCACCAGTGAGGTGAAGTAATTTAGTCAGTAAAGAATAATTTTAATATAAAAGAAAAGTCCAAGAATTTATTTGTCGTATTTTATTAGTCGGAAAATTAAGGAAACAAACTAACTAAACTAACACAACTTATTTATATTGATGTTAATATCTATTATCATTATATTCCACTTCTCACAAAAAAAGCTGCTCTCTTGTGCACAATTTCAGTTTTGAAGATATTTCTCTACTAGTCTATTCTACGTCTGTATCGCCTGAACCGTTTCGCTGTTCTTCCTGTATTATTTTAGTAATAACAATCTTGTTTGATACTGAATCTTCCAACTAATCCTCCGCCACGGTGGATGATTTTTAACCACCGTGACCACCGTTTAAGGGTGGTTATATCACCCCCAGCCCACCCAGAGAACAGCGCCAGCGCAACGAGTCAGGCGATACAGACGTCGTTACTAGTTTAGAAAAAAAATTGGTACAGTGCCATTCAATTGAAAGTAAACGACTCTTATGAGAAATTTTGGAAATTTTCCCATTGTGAAGCGGGCTTTTGTAAACAGATCACATTCAAAATTATTTTAGGTTGAAGTATCTGTCAGTTATAGGGTAACAGCATTTTATATACAGTATTTATTAAGGAAAATCTATATGGTCGTCTCTTGTAAAAAAATTAAATTAAATTAACAAACTAACTGAGAACTTAAGAAAATTACTATGAATTAATATTTGGTCCAAGCACCATTCGCGTTTATAACTTTTTGAAGCCTATTTCACATAGACAATATTAGTGTCCTGGTGTAATCCTCGCCAATATTTTCCCAGGCATTTTCAATCACCAACCACAGTTCTTCTACGTTCGCTGGTCGGAAATTTCTGCTATACATGTCTTTTTCCATTTGTGCCCATACATTTTCTATCGGATTTAAATCCGGCGACTTAGAGGGCCCAGGCAGAGTGTTAATATGGTTTGTATTCAGCCATTCAGTAACAACTCGTGATTTGTGAATAGAGAAATTATCCTGAAATATAAATTTAATTGAAATATGGAAAAAGGAAAGAGGAAATAAAAATATTTTCCTGCTGGAAAGTGAAGTTCTCGGGATATAAAATGGAAACGGAAGGTAACATAACATATTCCAAAATGCGAGCGTAGCTTTGACCAGTAAGACGCTCTCTGATTCTCCAAGTAACACCTGCTCCTTGGCAACATATCCATGCCCACACGTTGATAGAGAAGCGACCACTACGAGCTGTAGGATTTATATAGCGCTCTTCATATCGGCAATTTCTTGGGCGGTATACACGCACAGAGCCATCATGGCAGGATTGAAAAACTTTTTCGTCTGAAAAAATTGTGTTGTCCCAAAAGTCCTGTGGCATACCGACAAATTGGTTGGCAAAGTTTAACCTCTGCTCCTTATGCCGTGGCAACAGAGCAACTTTATTTGCAGCCGAAAAATTCTTCAGCTCAGATGCTCTGATACGTCGTCTTGCGGTTTCCACCGAAGCAGGAAAATTTGTTAAGAATCAGGCAGTCACTGTTGTATCAAAAGGATTCTGTCGGAGGTGGTCAAGGACGAGTTCGTCTTCCTCCATAGTACTGAATTTCTGACGGCCCCCTCTATGGACGTAGTCAACAGTTCCTTCTGCATTCCATTTTTGCTTAATTTTGTAAATGCAAACTTTACTCACATTCAAAGTATCTGCAACTGCTTGCATTTACCATCCGTTCTGCAGCAACATCACAGCTCTCATTTTTTGCGGTTCAGATAAGCGCGGCATAATAATAATAACTATAAGCAAAACTTCAAAATATAGAATAATTATTAGTAAACTGACAAATAAAATTGACAATCAAGTTTTGATTACCTGAAAGCCTGTTTCGCATTAATTATAAAAATCGTTTACTTTCAATTGAACGGCACTGTACAAGAGAGCAGTTTTCTTTGTGAAAAATCGAATATGATGACAATAAATGTTAACATGAATAAGTTTTAGTTCACGGATTCTTTGTTTTCTTAATTTTCCGTATAATAGAGGCTTTAGACTTTTTATATTCAAATTACCCTTCAGTGACTAAATTACTTTACCACACTAGGGATTTAAAGTATACTTTAGCTCATTACTTTATCTCACTAGTGACTTAGGGGCCACTTTATGCCTTTAAAATCTCAACAATAAAGATCAGTTTATATGGAAAAAAATGGATCAAAAATATTATATTCATGACTTATAAACATGAATATTATGAATAAAGTATGCATATTATGAATAAAATATTTCCATTACAAGGAGAATAATTAGGTCCCCAATTAATTTGGCCCTACATACAGGGTAAGGGGTGGGACTTGATATCTAGAATTTTTTTAAAAAATGCAAGTAAACTAAATAAAAAAGTCTATAACAGGAAATTATTTTCGAACATACAGGAGCCAATAAAAAATTACAGTGCCAAGGACAGTTTTAAATGGAATGCTATGTATATCAGTACATTTTTTGAAGCCGTTATCTAGTCTCCTTTCACTCCCATATTATTATTGATTATCTTCCAACCACTTGGATATAATGCATTTTTTTGTTGAAATAATGCAATCTGCAGATGAATATTTAAAAAACCACTACAGTCACAATTATGGGGTTTAAGAAAAACTTATGTGAATACCAGTTACAAGACATCTAATTAATGTTTCTGAATCATTTTCATTTCCTAAAAATGTATAGGGTTGCCAAAAAATATTTTTCAATTAAGAAATATTTAAATTTAATTTTCTCAATTGAAATGGAGCACCCTGTATATTTTTCAACGATGTGATGTAGAAATGAAAAACGAACATGTTTTGTTACTTACAAAACATGTTCGTTTTCCCTATGGCTAATTTCCTATGGCTAATTTCCTTCGTCTTCCCTATGGCTAATTGGAACCATTTTCGTTATATAAATAAATAGGTAAGTGTTTATTTATCAATCAAGAACTTTTTAAATTGAATTGTCCCCATTTTTCCATATGGAACTCCCTGTATATTTTTCAACGATCTGATGTAGAAATGAAAAACGAACATTTTTTGAAAGTACTTCCCTATGGCTAATTGCAGCCAGTTTCGTTTTATAAATAAATAAGTGTTTATTTTTCAATTAAGAACTTTTTAAATTGAATTTTCTCATTTTTTTTGTCTTAATTGAAAAATTATTTTTGGCCACCCTGTACATTTTTAGAAAATGAAAATGATTCAAAAACATTAAATAGATGTCTCCTAACTAGTTTTATCACAAGTTTTTCTTAAAACCCATAATTGTGACTGTAGTGATTTTTTTTAATATCCATCTACAGATTGCATTATTTCAACAGACAAATTCGTTATATCCAAGTGGTTGGGTCAATAATAATAATAATATAGGAGTGAAATGGACTGGAAAAGAGTTTCAAAAATATATATAGCATTCCATTTAAAAAAAGGTACTTGGTCCTGTAATTTTTTCTTGGCTCACCCTATATGTACGAAAATAATTTCTCGTTATAGACGTTTTCATTTAGTTTAGTCCGACGCACTATTGCCCCACCCTGTATAAGTTTACGACAAGCCTCTTTTGAGAGGGCGATATAGCACTATTAGTATGATAAGAGGGTAAAATGTGACGTTTAATTTTGACAATAGATTTCTAAAAGTAATTAGATTTCTCAAACGAAAGAATAAGCGTTAGATTCCAAGAGTTCAAGGTTTTAAGAAAAGGTTGAACGAGACTTTAATAATAGTATTTAGATAGAACGAGACTAATAATAGTATTTAAAATACTATTATTATTTTCATTCTCGTAAGCGTAGCTGTTCTATGACGGAACAAATGGACTGTATTTCGAAACCTGATATTGAAATTAATAGTCTTCAGCCATAACTTTTGTATGCCGGACCTTCTGTTGCAGATTTACTATAGGGGTAAAATTCCGAACCCGGGCGTTGAATACAAATACTCCATATGGAAACCGGAGACCACAAAACAAGTGAAGTACTCTTGGATATTGGGAGACTGGTCTCAGTGTTCCGCAACATGTGGAGGAGGCGTCCAACATAGACAGCCTTTGTGTCAGGAATCAACAGTTTCCAGTGTAGCTTCCGAAATAGAGAGACCCAATATTGTAGACGAGCTTATGTGTGAACCCTCAGAGAAACCGCAGGAGTTAATGAGGACCTGCAACGATGACCCGTGCCCTTATTACTGGTGGGTAGGACCCTGGCAATCTTGCCCCGTCACTTGCGCTAACGAGGTATGGATTTTGTTTGTTGAGAGAGTACTTAAACAATTTAGTAGGTATTTTTATATCTTGAATCATCGACAAATAATATGGCTTCATAGATTAAAAGAACATTGGGCAATGTGCAATAGAACATTAAAAAAAATAAAATTGATGATCTATTAGTGTATGGAGATCATTTTAGTGGCATATAAGGTCGCAAATCGCCGCTTATGAAGGTCTCACGTTACATAATTTAAAATTTAGTAATTGGTATCGGTTTTCTTTGTAAAATGCCGCAACATTTTTTGCACTAGTTTGTATATATAAACCTAAACACTATAGTTTATTTTAGGACAATTAAATAATAATAAAATGAAAATTATAATAGCATGGGTTTAAAATAATATAGTGAAGTTCAGTAAGAGAATAATTCTCATACTCGTGTCTTAATAGCCATTAAATGTAAGTTGCATACAGTATCTTTTCTACGGCCAGTCATAATAAAACATATAAAAAGTAACACTTTATTTCTGAAGTTTATTAAATTACAATTGAGGAAATAATAGGGAAACTATTATAAATAGATTATAGAAACATCAGAAAATCAAGATTTAACAAATACCAGTTATTTTTTATTTATTGTTACATTTTGGATGGTACAGATATTAAAATGTATCTGTGGCACTGCTGGAAGTTTTGTTACAACATTGGTGTAACAAAACCAATGTTGTTTTCGGCCAAGGATATTAAACTGAAAAGGATCGCTTACTTTCGTTTAACATACATTGGACATACATCAGCAGAAAAATCATTCGCAAAGGGTATTGCCAAATCGCAATCTGTGTATTTTACCAAATGTCCAATATTAACGTTAAACGAAAGTAAGCAATCATCTTCAGTTTAATACCTTTGAGACACGCCAATGGTATTAAACTGATGAACTGACCCAAAGGCTGCAAGATCATATACATTTCAACATGCATTTCTTACTAAAAAGTTAATTGCTGATAGAAAATGTCTATATTAAATTGCATTATTTAAAACCCGGTTTTTCCACTGGACAAAAACTAAAACTAATTTAATTGTTATACTTTTTAAATGGTAGTCTGACATAATTTATTATGAGCCGTATATGTCCCGACAACATTTGACAAGGGCGGCATGGCCCAGAGTAGTTTAATATACACCAGTCAGTCAATTGTTACCTGGAACGTTGCATAGCAACGAACTTGTTCTGCCTAGGAGGAAAAAGTTCACTTTCTTCTCTGACTAGGCAGTAAAAATACACCTTTTAAGACTGTCAAGTGTCATTAAAAAGCAGCTTTTAATGTCATTTAGAGAAAAAAATATTTCTTACCTTTAGCATGATAGTTACACACACAAAACAAATGTGTTTTAATCCGTTTCCCAGTATCTACAGACGTCCAGGACAGTGGATAGAGATACTACCGCATAGTTGCGCCAATCCGCTATTTTAACTCCATCGCATACTCGCGACAATAAACGCATAACGCGCTAACTTTCTTTTTGAGCCATTGTTTCAAAATACTCTTTATCTGACCCTATTTCCATAAGTTATTATGGCATTAATTATGTATTATAGTAGTATGGAGTAAATATCCATATCCACTGCTAAATATCCACTGCTCTGAGTAAATATCCACTGCTCTGCAGACGTCCAGTGAATAGACAGAGTACCGCATTCGTTTTAACCGACAAATGCCGACACGGGGGCCATATTTACTCCACAATACTCCATAATTACCGGCTTAATAACTTATGGAAATAGGCTCAGATAAATAGTATTTTGAAACAATGGCTCAAAGAGAAAGAGAATTTCAAATGGTAAATACTGTAGAGAATACGTTTAGCTTTGCCGCGAGTATGTGATGGAGTAAAAATGGCGAGCGGCCACAACTATGCAGGGCCTCAACGTCCAAGCATCATAGACTAACAGGATTGCTTATCGGCCACGTGTTGTTAGTCAAGATCTGACGTCAGCGGTTAAGTTCGGCCGGCATCCTTTTGCGCCAACGGTCGATTCCAAATTGATGCTAGGCTTCTCTAGACACGATGTTAATGTACAAATGACACACTACACAAGCGCCGGGAAATACACCGGTGGGGCAATGAACCTACGCCGTACGTATCCGCTGACGTCAAAAGCGTGGTGGGGGCCTACGAGATTTGTCTAACGTTGCGCTTATGGGGATAAGCAATCCTGTTTAGTCTATAATCGTTGCTCAACGTCGACATTGCCTCGCCATCTATTATAGGGCGTTGGAACTTCTACTCAAATATGCAAGCTTTCTGTTGCAGAGACACATTGTAATGCCTCTGCATTTTCAGGGCAAGAGGCCTATGAAGAGACGAAGCGTAATGTGCGTCGACGGCCATGAGATGGCCATACCAGATAACTATTGCGAGAAGAAGGCTAAGCCTGTGGAATACGAGCCCTGCAGGATTCTCGCACCATGCGATGACTACAAATGAATATTGAATAATATGTAATATGCTTAGTTAAACTACTGAAATTTAGTTTTATTTTGACGTGTTATATAATTAGTAGGTAGGTATCTACTTTTAAAACACCCGTACTTAAAGAACAGTTCTGTTATATACCTATTTGGCAGCTAATTTAAATGTCATTTCTGTTTTCAAGTTGAGGCACTTTGGCTACTGTGAGTGGAGGTATGTTTTATGCAGTGTTAAATTATTATTACTTGCGCATTATTTTGTACAAATCAGTTTTTATAGAAGCGTGAATTATTGATGATCTGATTAATATACTTATTTACGCTTGTGCCGAACGTAAATAAAATCCATACGCTTAGGGGAGAGTGGGGCAAAGCAATTTTAATTATTTATAATTTCCCCGATTAAAATATTCGTCATGACCACGAAAAGCTAAATCTTGTCACGTAAATATTGTCACGTCTATTAGTCGTTTTAAGTTATTACGGTTTTCCCTCGCCTGATTATTATATGCGAGTATGGCATTTTTGTGCATCTATAACATCTGCAATATTTTGTTTGCCAAATATTAACTTAATCTTACATGACGCAGAAATAAGTTCTTTGGAGTTTGCATGCCGCTCAATACACCGTGGCATTGTTTTTAAATCAGTAAATCCCGTCTACGACCCTCACCGTGTATTCAGTTTTTGTAAAAAAAAGTAAACATGGCCAGCAAAAAAATTTTTCGACAGATTTTAAAGGTACTAATTATTAAAGATGAACGTGGTTTCGATAACGTTTTCGTGAGCACTCTTACCAGTCAGTCTACTATACCATCGCACATTTCTCCTAGTTTATTCATATTTAAATATAGCAGCAATTACAACACAACAAGAAAAAAGAAAATATACAATATACAATTCACTTTTACTTGTCTAGTGCTGCACTTGACCTACTTACGTGCCGCCCGTCGTCTTTAAATGTCTCAGCTGTCTCGAAGGTCGAAGAAACACGATTACTCCGCGATATTCCCCGATTATCAAAGCAGGCTAGCCTGAAACTACGTCATAAATCGCCGAGTTGGATTCGCCATCACACAGAGCGCTGACGTATCCATTTACGTTTCATGGTAATTCCAACGTAATATCGAAATTATTGAAATTAGGCGCTCATATATTTACAGCTATACAATCATAAATAAACCTAGACTGAGTTTAATATAATATAGGTACTTAAATCTTTTTAAGAACATAATGAATATTATGTTCTTACGCAAGGGGAATGGGGAGGCTCAGCCTCCCTGGCCTCCTCTGATGAACCGCCACTGCTGTAATGCCAAGACCTACCAATATAGCACCTGCATTGTACTAATATAGCACGTGCTTCGGTCAAAGTCGGCGTGTTGCGAAGTTGCCACATTACACAAATTCTACTTTATGCCTCTCATTCCACTTTGCCCTACTCTCCCCTACAGTATCTGTATTTTACTGTTTTTTTATTATATTTGTAAATCTAAATTGATGGTATTGCTATAGCACTATGTACTTAATTTCAGGAAAAAGATTGTAAATTATGTATAGAATTTTTAATAAATATCAAACCGGAATCCTAAATTTATTTTCAAACTGCATCTACTTATCAGGTATTTTTCTTGGTACCTATTCCTTACTTCAGGATGTTCCTATCTGCTGCAGTATCTGCAAGCAGATAGTGTTTGAATAAGCCTTTGAAATAATTCTTACAGCTACTACATTGCAACGTATATTCAGTTTTGAGACTACACTTATAATCGCAGATAGCACAAAATTGTTCTTGTAATATTCCCTTAATAAATATGTGGAAGATTAAATTATTCCTAGAATAATCTATAATAGGGTGACCATACGTCCCGCATTGCGCTGGACAGTCCTTCATTTGGAAGTACTGTCCAGCCTTATGTCCAGCTTTTAAGACTGAGTGGAGGCAAACCCCTCGTAGAATGGACTGGTGTCCAGACCACTTTGGAATTTATTTCAAACCATATTGTTACTAAAATTAAAGAGAGTGATTTTATTGACAAAGTTATGTTTCTTAATATGTATCTTAGTAACAAAAACAAAATAGAACAGTGGAAAAACGAAAATATAGATATTGACATGAGATGGGTTGAAGTATTTAATTATTTTCAACAAGAGCATATCCGATTTTCGAAATTGCTTAATATTGTTGAATTTTCGCTGTTTGCCCGGTACTAATGCACCAACTGAGAGAGTGTTTTCCGTTATGAACAATTTGTGGACTGCGGAGAAGTCTCAACTTAGTGTTGAGACACTTAAATGTATGTTAATGATCAGACAAAATATGGCAGAGTCCTGTAAAGATTTTGTACAAAAAATAAAGATATATTAAAGATAATAAAGATATATTAAAAAAAATACATAGCGCTGAAAAATATTTGTAACAAAATATCTTATTTTTATTTTTCGTTTGTTATATTCTTCTTTATAAAATTATTTATTTGAATATCAATATATTAAAAGTTATAAATAGACTTCTGATTTAAACTTATTTGTATTTAATTACTATACCTCTTGCCAGCATTGAATCGTAAAAAATCTGGTCACCCTAATCTATAAATGCATTGGTTATTACTGGAATATTCCTAGAATCATAAAAGTACACTCCTTGAATAATCCCTAGGAATATTCTGCAATATTCTAGAATAATGAAAGAATATTCAGAGGATATTGAAAACAATCCTATAAACGTTCCTGGAATAATCCCAGATATGCAATAGAATATTCTAGAATAACCAAATAATAATATTAGGTACCTATTTCATTAATATTCTCTATAACAAAATAAATTGTTACAAATCCAAGATTTCTTTTCACATAATAAATATGAATAGGTATAGCTAGATGTACGTACCCTCTTAAATTCTATGTTCAATTAGCGTCATTAAAGATATTCGTTTTCTTTATTTATTATAGTATATTTATTTTGTCATACATGGTTATGAAATAGACAAATTACCTAAGATATATTTTAGTAATGGTACAGAGCATTGGTTATTGCTGCCATGGCATTTGTCTTGATATGCATCCATATCATCCTCGGGATACCTGAATAAAAAATATTTTAATTGGCAATTTGCTTATTTGCTCGAATTTACTTACAGAAATATAGCTTGCAAAATGTCTCTAACTAGAGATTTCTCCCTTGGCTTGTATTCTAGAACATCGCATATTAGTTTTTCTACACAAGACTTGCCATCAAGTCCAAGCCTAAAAAATTTGTCAGAGGAAATTAAAACGATTAAAAGATTTCTCATGTATATTCACAAGATCTTGTTACTTATAAATAATATAACTATTAATAAATAAGTATATATTATTTTATTATAACAAAGTAGATTTTTTGTATGCATTTTCGATATTTTTTAAGTCCCGCGGGGACGGTTGGGGAGGCGAATAGGTGCCAAAATAGTTTTCTCTGTTTTCTCGGCCCCGTATAAGTTTATGGCAAAATGTGCCTCTAGAGCAACAACTTTGTCCCGTATGACTTTTGTTCCTAAATGTAAGGAAAACGTCGTCGCCTCGTCCGAAAGTAAAATCGAATTTTGTTAAAACAGTGGGATTTATGCCTATTCTCTTCAACATTTTAAAATAATACCCGAGGTGTCCGAAGATTTTAGATAGAAACGTCAGTCTTAAAAATGTTGAATTTATCCGTTACTTTTCTAACGCACTAATAATATAAATATGTTTTTCTTTTGCAACTCTAATAAAAAATTTAAAAATCATTTGTAACGATAAATATAATTATTGCGGGTGAGTAAAAGCAATTTTTTAAGAAAAATCTTCAGCAGGACGGATTTCAAACTTATCATTTTAAGCATTTCACCTTGAAAAATTTTTTATTTTCGCCTGCGACCCATTTCGTAACGCCTATTTTTGACTTCTGATATTGCGGTCACTGACAAGTTTGATTCAGGGAATCCCGTTTTCAAAGAATTTCTCTCTGTAGAAGAATCATCTCCCTGTTTTGAGAAGCCAGTCATCATTTTGTGTTATTGACAAAGTTGAGAATCTCGTATTTCCTGCCTAAATTAAAATGAGTTCGGAACCACGGGACGTATTGAATAAAGTTCGTTAAATATCAAGATCGATAATATGCTATTGTAGGTCCTGTATTTATAAATGCATTATATATTGCCCTTAAATGCAGATATCCTTCAAAATCTAAATGAAAGTTATAATAGATTATATTAATTTAGTGGATAAAATCTGTTATTTGGCAGCAGGATGTAGTACCATAACACTGTGCAAGGAACGTTACTGGAATACTTGAATGGACATTATCCTATTTGGATAGGAAGGCACAGTGTTATTCATTGACCTGTTAAAAGTCGGGACTTAACTCCTATGGATTTTTTCATTGGGGTACGCTGAAACAAGATATTAGTGAATCCTTTACAGCATTTAGTTGTCAGCGTATTCGAACATTTTATAATTAAATAAATCACAATAAAAAAATACATTAAAATGGCAAGGAATATGTCTCGCAAAATAACTAGAAAACTATCAACGCACTTTGGTAAGTTAACACGTGTTTTCAAAAATAGCTGCATGATTCATTTTTTGTTTAAAGTCATATGACGGAAGAACCTCTTACTCTAATAATGACAGTGTCAGTTGCCTTTTAAACATCATCCTCTCAGTAATATGCCTCCTAATTCTCTTAAATATTCTGGTGTCGTTAGGTAAAGCAAATGGAAAGTCACATTCTTCCACTACATTCCATCCTGTCGGCTGCACTCTGACAAATGGTTTAGATAGTGACAAAGTAATCTAGAATAAAATGTTTGATTAAATCTCTTTAAATCTCTTTAATTCCCATTCAGATATGTAAATATTATTGGTCCGGACATATAATCAATCGAAACTATTTAATGTAGATGTAATGTGCGGTTAGAGAGCAAATACAGGTTCGATTTTATACTATGTCGTTGTACACAATTCATTGCGTTTAAACATATTAGCGGCTGATAATAAACAAATTATTTTAACACGTACCCAGATAAATAGAAGGAAACGATCTAACCTGATCCCACGGTGCAAGTGTCCGTATATCTCCGAGCTTACGCAAAATAACTTACTGTTTAAAAGAACCGAGATGCGTCCAATGTGATGGAAAAGACCTGACCAGCAAATATGAAACACCGGAAGACAATGCTCCAACTGCCGAGTTGTCGAGGAACTACAAAAGATCATGAATATCGTAGTTGTAGACGAAGAATAGATAAACAGAAGCAGATCAAGCACAGTCAGACGCAACAAACGAAATATTGCAAAACTCTGATTCTCCATGTGACTGCTTGTATTTCTCAACAACATTCATATCGTCATTTCATTCATATCGATATATTTGCATGTTTTTGGCGATATTTGTAGATTAATAAATGCGGTCGAGTAATCCCATTTTAACTGATTTATACGGTAACTGATTTATACGGTAACTGATTTCTCTATATCGGCGGCACTCTTCATTTGTCTCTCGTTCGCAGTGTATCTGCATTAAGTAATCTTTATAATGCCAAACAAAAGAATCTAAATCCAAATCCTTAAACATATCTCATTTTTACCTTCAACGGAGTGGAAAGACGAGCGACCATAAAATTTGCATACATGACACTAGTATATTTTATGTAATTTATATTTTTCATTTCTTCAGAAGTATCAGATTTGTTTGCAGGTAAAGTAAATTTAAGGGAAGGGTTGAAATGTACCCATCTGTAAAATTTTAAATATAAAAATAATACTAAAAAACTTGTTCCCTATTGGAACATTTGACATAGTCGTTGTCATTGTCGTTAATACCACAAACCAGCCATGTTGGCAGAACATAGAAACAATAGATATTGTATTGATAGCCGATAAGTCTCAGGGTTGAACTGTATTATTTTAATTAGAGCATTTAAAGGTTGTCGACGACGCGCGACGATTATATATGCTATTCGTTCTATTGGGCTGTATTAATAATAGGATTTTCGTCAAATATTACAGACTAATTGAGGGTGGCGATATGAATATGGTTGAGAAATAGAGGCAGTCACACGGTGAAAATATTAATTTTAAATATCCATGTTCTTACACATTAGTTCAGATTCTATTTAATCTAACACAACGTTAACGTAAAATAATTTTCAATAAAGCAATTATTATATTTGTAATAATATACGTTTCATTTCACCAGTAAACTTCACACTGGGACATAATATCTAGTGCCTAATAAAGTACATAGAAAAACAATCAAAAAACAAATTATATTAAACAATCGCCAAAAGTACACTTGATGATGAAAATATGAAAACGTTTTCAAACTTTAAAAAAACATAAATGTAGTTACAGAGACTTTGAAACATCGAAAAGTCTGTAAAAATAAGTAAACCAACAAACAAACGAACAAATTAAAACCCATAACAATCTTAAATACTTATGTTAAATACTAATCTGAAATGTCCCCTATTTATAGTTTCTTCTTCATCCGACTTCGAAAATGGGGGAGGTATGTTCGGTACCTCAGAACTCCGTCTTTTATATATCGATTTTGAAAATTCTTTTTGTATTGGAAAATGGGTGTTCTCAAGATGGCCACATTTTAGTTTTATTTCCATTGGACTTTGGATTCCGAAGATATACCGGGGAACTCACCATATATACCAGAGGAAATGGCGAATGCGCCGCCCACAACCCTAATTTGTAGATATTTAAATTAACTAAAATTATTTTCTATCGGATCAAATTTTGAAGCTGAAAACCATTCTCGAATCGATTTCATCATAAAAATCAGTCTAGCCGTTTAAGTGGAAGATAATTTCGCTTACGTTTAGATCATTTCGAAGTTGTACAAGATATTTCGCCTTCATTTAGGAACTTTATGAAATAGGAATTTTATGAGACATTAGTTTTCACAGAGAACTCAGAATCATAGATAACGACTACTTAGTCTACTATTTATAATTGTTCTCCCTTAACATATTGGCCTAACAAATTGATTGTATTCTAAGTAGTAATACTAGTAGCACAACGTAATTATTTTTTACTTAGTGCATTTTTTAGAATTTAGATTTTATTGAAGTCGGTTTTGTTTTTTTATTAAAAATATTGAATATTGAAATGAAAATTCAATACAGATATGAAAGCAAAATACACACAATTAAATAACCACGGTTGTGTTAGATGAAAAGGGGGAGTATTATTTTTTTGTTGAAAACATATATTTGCGTTTATAAAACGCGCCCAAATTTTATTTGGAAGAATTTCTTCTGCCAGAGCACTTAGACAAAATATATAAGAGGTACATCTATTACAGAATATTGTAGAACGTCGGAATTATTTTTAATTTCGCCTTTTTTAAAAATCCTATCAGTGCCTATAAATCGCACTCTACGGTTATTTGGCATAATTCCTTCCCCAAGGACACTTTAAATACAATATATAAGCCACACATCTATTACAGAATAATGTATAACATCTTATAATAACATGTAATAATAATGTATAAAAATCCACTTTTCACCCTGGAATATATTTATTCGTTTTTACGTTGCAATTCATATTCATTGTGTAACACGTAATCTCGCAACGAAACGGTGGCAATCCCAATCCATTACAAAGAGAAATCAAAAGAAAACATTAAATACAGGTGAAAAAACTTGTGCAACATCTCAATGAGTAGTTTCCGTATATATGTCGAGATATAGTAGTATAAGTAGTTTACTCGCGTATTCACCGCCATGACAACCGCCGTGAAGCTTAGTAAGTGTAGCGGAATACAAAGTAATGTCGATACGCTTCACTTGCTTTTGATATACATTTTATACCGAAGGCAATATTTTTTTGTGTTCACCACGCAACTATTTTGTTTATTTCTGTGTATAAAGGGAACACAATAAATTTTTTATATAATATTTGGAAATTTTAGGTGAAGCGGTGCGTCACCAGCATCCCCTGGCGAGCCGCTTTCTCTTACGCTTTTATGACCGAAATGAAAACGTACATACCTATTACTAATCTTATTAAAAAATGTATTTATTAAACGTACAAATAGCGACAATGTGAATGAACTCTTGAGGGAAATATATGTAACTAACTCATTATCACCTTGGTACACGAGCATCATAATATCGTAAGAATCAGAATCATTCAGTAAATATTGTACCTAGATATAACGGTATAACAAATAATGTTCACGAAGCAATAGCATGATATCTATTTTAATTAAAAAATAATCTTATGGGAGTAATCGGAGCACGAATATCCATCCAAGCAAGAAACGTACAGATTATACTTATTCATATAAGCAAAGGAGTTATAATTTTATTTTTTTTATACGCCCCAAAAGTGTTGGGCATCTTTCGACATAAAACCCAAAATGATAAAATCGAGATGGATAAGAAGACATAAAGTCATTATTTAAATAAAATAACAATCAATCTAAAGGGACTTAATATATTGGATAGCAGGATAGTATTCTAACAACTAATCTCAATAGTTACTAGATACAACATAGCGGCCACTTACTACAAAATTGCTCCCTGTAGGAAAATGTAAGTATCTTTTCCTTCTAGAGAGAAGCACGTTTTTTCTTGCCACTTTCGTGATATCAGATTCCACAAACACTATAAAAGCCAAAATGATAAGGAGTTTGTTGAGAGCAACCATATCAATATACTGTAAAATTCGGTTTGCCTTCAAAAAGTCACTGCAGTATATCCATAATTGATCCGAATCAGATAAATACGAAAGAAATGCTAATTGTTTAGGCATATGTGCAGTTGAATACATTATTATGTGGCTACATGGGACGATGTTTATTCTTCGTTTAGAGAATTGTTAATTAAAAAAAATTAAACAGTATTTTCTTTCTTATTTTTATTACGAATTTTATTTGTTGTCACTGTTCCCAAAATTATAAAATGTAACAAATTTCTACCACTATTGTAAGCCCTTAGCGGCGTTTGCAGTAATTATAAATATAGGTCTATAAGTAGAATTATTACAAGAATTATTAAGTTGTTATCGAGTGAAAATAAGAAAAATAGCTCAATATTGTGTATTGTGTATATCAGATTCTATAAACATTTTACATTATTTGAGTTGTTTCTAATGTTTATTTATTTATGGTCTTAAAAAGAGCTACCTAACAAATATTTTAACAATGGTATAGAACACTGGTTGTCTCTGACATTACATTTGTCTCCATATCCGTCTGTATTGTATCCGGGATATCTGAAATTAAATTTTACATTTAACATTAGGAACTTATTACAGAATATACTTACAGAAATACTGCTTGTAAAAGATCTACAACTAAAGACTTTCCCCTTGACTTAAATTCTATAACATCACATACAATTTGCTCTACACAAGCGTTCCCATCTAACCCAGACCTAGAAGAAAATTCTGATGTAGAAATGAAAATTAAAATAAATAAATTTATAAAATGTGAAACAACACGGCCGTCCTCGGCTGTCGGCCGTAATCCGACACCTAGGTATAATATATATTATAAATCTCATAAATGCCTATGCTCTCAGATGGAGTTCCTGATCCCACTTCTGAAACTGTAGTAGAGTGAAAAATGTTTTAGCACAGCCGGGAATCAATCCCAGGACCTTTGGCTTTCCAGGCCACTGCTCTTCGAACTAAGCTATCGTACAGCCCTTACTCTACTATTTGGGGCTCCTTTCCTGCACATAATTGCCCCTAAATTCCTATAAACCGTTGTAACTCAAATAGGTTTTGTTGTATCTATTGTTGTGGTTTTGTTGTATTTCAAACCTCAAATAGTTTTGAAATTTACTAACTAGGTTAAGTGCTATCCAAGAAACGGAGTGCATCAACACAGTGATCAACGCGTGATCAGCCACGTGCGTATGCGTTGGTTGGCTAAAGCAGACATGCCTTTTTGCCATTAGCATTTTATTTCAACCCGTCGGCGGCTTTTACCAACCACGTGTCCTTATCGTAATGGATATAGATATCCATCTAAACAACAGAGCCCGTGAAAACAATATCACGATAAGGTCACGTGGTTGGTAAAAGCCAAGACGCTTGTACAGAGCCGCATTAAGGTTCGGTCAGCTAGGTAAGAGATTATATTAAATTTTTGAGAATCTATAAATAAATGCAAAATTGCTGATTTTTTATAATAATGGAAATAACACGCAAGTAGGTATGTACAATTTCTACGACATTTTATTTCAACGTTTAACGATAGTTATTTAAATTACTTAAATAAGTATCGAAAAAATTACAATATTTTATTGTATATGAATTATGAAAGTAATACATAATGCATAATAAATATGGGTAATTAGAATCCGTAGACCGCCATCTTGAATATTTATTATGGCAAGAAAAATCGGGAATTGCCTCGAAATTCCGAGGACACCATTCCTGAGATTTTGAGTCGAATCGAACCGTAAATGGCGAAAATATTACCACTGCGTCATCGAGGTGACAGTATTGCCTTCTGAATGATATAAAAGTATCAAAACCCCATTGAACAATTATCCGCGAGGCTATTTTTATAAAATTTTGGTATAGAATTCCTACAAAAAACGTACAATGGTCGTGGACAAATTATAGTATTCAACTTTTATAAATGGCCATTATTAACTGGGGCGATTTGCGGTCCTCGTCTTCGGCTCGTAACGTAAACATCATCCCGTGTTAATCATTCCCCATGGCTATCATTAATTCCTCGTTAAATAATATACTACCATATTTTTGGGTACTGTGGTGAAATTTATTTCGCTCAAAAACTTCTTCCTTTATCCAAAAACGATTTTCCTGTCAAATTTTACGTTATTTGAACATTTTTTTATAGATAGATAGCGTGTTAACAAAAACGCAGCATTCTGTCAGACAGACAGACGGACGGACGGACACACGGTAGGATATTTTGAAAGTCGTTTAAAGTTTAATGAGTAACACAATGGTACATTTTTTTCTAATTTTTACATGTAAAGTGAGACTTTTCAAAACCCTTTGGCGTTAGGAAACGTCTTATATTTCACAACCAGTTACGAAAAGTAAAATATTACGCAACTCGTTGTGTAAAGTTCATTACATAGTAGGATATTTAGACCTGGCAAGCTATTAACGTGACGAGCTGTCACACCGTTACAACCGATTGTTTTTAAACGTATAAAATTCATAGTTTTCTTCTCATAAAATATAAAATTGGTGAAAATTAGAAAAAATCTTGTATGAAACATGAAGAAATCTGCTCGTTACACAAAATAGTACTTTTCCCAACTGGTTACATAAATAGCTATTGCTGTCCGACTAAAATTAGAGTATTTTTTCCCCATTAAATGCAATATGCTCTTCGGTTTTCGGTATAATAATTATATGAATGTAATTCCTCTGATTCAGGGGCTCCTAACCTCTTAAAATGTGTCTCCCAAACGAGATACAAATAAACTAGTATAAACTATTATTTAACTAACTATATAATATTATTTCTCACGTTATATTGCTAAAAAAAACATCTTACTCCGACAATGATAGCTGTAGTTGCTTTATAAACATACTTCTTTCACTAATATGCCTTTTAATCCTCTTAAAAGCTCTGGTGTCGTTCGGTAGAGCAAAGGGAAAGTCACATTCTTCTACAATATTCCATCCCGTTGGTTGTATTCTTAAAAGTGGTTTTGTTATTGCCAGTTGAATCTAAGAAAAAAATATCTGATAAGACAAGCAAAGAAACGTAAAAATTTGTGAGCAAAAATAAGGTTTCATGCAGGGGCGCCGACTACATGGGTACTCCAGGGCTTAAACACCCATAAAAATATTTAAATCATGCAGCTCAGCCTGAATTCCGATTGCCTTAGAAAACGAATTACTTAATCACTCCTGGTTTTTGTATTTTAATTGTAAATCTGTGATGTCTTACTTTTCACTCAATTTTATTGCAAATAATAAACCCTGAAAAAAATTATTATTACTGTCTTGAGATCTGCACTGGTTGGCACTGCCAATAGCAAAATGAATAATATAAAGAGGCAGAGTTTACTTAATAATGAAATTCAATTTTGATCAAATATGTAAATATGTATAAAGTATATGTGTAGTTTTCATTGCCCAAACAAATTAATGTTTTAAAACGCTTTGGTGAGCTAATGACCACAAATTTTGGTAAGTCGGCGCCCTGGTTTCATGTATAAACAGTATCCAATTCAGTTCAGTGCCACGTCAGTCATAGTAAACAATTGACTATATTAATTAGGTTAGGATCTCAAATTGGCGGAAGCTCCTATTTTAAAAATCAATGTATTGTTGTCTTATGGGGACTCAAGTTTAAGAGCGTCTGTATAGGCGTGATAGAGTCTCTGTTAGTGAAATAAGTTGTGTAAATAAATTTCTTGATATTTTAGTTGACTGAGAGACGTTTCAAAAGTCAATTAAACATATTAAAATAAAAATATTACGAATTTTTGAAGGCGATGTTTATATAAAAAACGTATGTTGTTGCTTGATCCTATGGTTCAGAATGGAAGTGGTTTGATATGATCTTTAAATTTTGCGGTGTTGTCAGATGGTAAGTTATGACAGTTATTATAGAGGATTGTAAAATTCAGATAAAAATATATTTTATTAAGAATGAAATCTTTATCATTAAAATAACAGTATGTGATACTGTTTAATTAAAATAACAACAAATTTACATATTGTGGACATACAATAATATATTACAGCCCAAGATGTTAGCCATGTTTACATTTATTTTCGTCTACTTTAAATTATGGAAATTCCCTAAACATTTATTTTTATAGTTAAAAGCGGCAACGCCGCTCTACCGTAGACGGAATACTGGATGATCGAGCAGTGTATCTCCTTTTAACTTATTCGAATGACGCGCCGTCTGTCTTTGTTTGACAGTCCCCATGGACACCCAAAGCTGTTTTGTACATATTATTTTTGTTTCTTGTGGGAAATATGGCCACTAGCGAGCCACCCACTAAAAAATGGTAACGCGCTGTGGTGTTGAAAATATGCATATAAAAACCTTTTACTTTCACCCCCCTAAGAAAAAAAAATGCCTACGCCAATGAAAAAAATTGTGCAGGTCAGGGTTGCCGGTTGTTGAACTACACATACATATTAGAAGCCGTATAGGTACATAGCAATTTCACAATATATTTTCACATGCATGATTTGTATGTTATCTATATTTTCTATTATGTGAATTTACATTCAATATCAGTATTTGTACAAGGAGTAGCAATCAATATTATTATGAATTAAGGATTTTTTTTAATACAGACACATACAAAACCGGAACGGCAAAGTTACTTTCCCGGTTTAGAACGGAAAAAAATTATTATAATACGAAATACGTTTTAGAACGGAAAAGTAACCGTGTAAAATTCCTCTACTTTTTATGGAATTGTACATATTTGCTTGTATTGCAGCAAATTTACAATCAGCGTTTGTAAAATTCCTCTGTTAAATGTAATATTCATGATCTTATACGGAATTTTGCGTATTTGCGCTAAAGTACAATAATTTCGCAATCAGCGTTTGTAAAATTCCTCTGCTAAATGTGAACTTGCTTCAGTCATGACTGAGAAGACCAGACTTTTGCAGAAGGCCAGTAATTTTACGGAAGTCTGTAAATTTACATAAAAAACTAAGGATATTTTACGTGATTATGAAATTTTCGGACTAATCCATGTATATTTACATTATTATCAATGTAGATACACATCCATTTTTTACAGTGTATATAAAAAAACATTAAAAACCTCACTTCGGATTACTCACACTGACACTTCCGCTTCACTTAAATAAGCACTTAAACAAGCACACTTTTCCTACATGAGTCCATATGAAATTCTAAACTACTTACTACAAAATTACTACCCGAAGGAAAAGTCAAGTATCTTTTCCTCCTCGAGAGAAGCGCATTCTTTCTTGCCACTTTCGTAACATTCGCCTGCATCAACATCACGACGCCCAATATTAGTGCAACTTTCATAAAAGGAACCATATCAATGTACCGATGTGAGTTTCGATTTGGTTTTGGAATGGTAGCCGTATACTGATCAGGTAGCATCCGAAAGAATGTTAACTATTTGGGCAAATACATGTGAAATTATTATCTAGCAGGTGTTTATTCTTTCAATTAGGCTAACATGTTACAGTTCAGTTTTTCCTAGTACCTATTACTATGGAATGGGAGAGGCTTATAGATGAATGAAAGCCGTAGGTATTAGTTAGACCAGGTATGGGCAACCTTTGCTTAGCTGAGGGCGTAATTTCAGGACTTAATCAGGTCGCGGGTCGTAGGCAAGAAATAAGTAGGTAGTAGTGAATAAAGAAGCCACAGAAATTCACACATTTTTTGATTTATTAATTATAATAGCATAATCAAACATATAAGAAGCACATTATTAAAAATAGACTTCGAAACTTCAAATATGAGTCTTCATGAAGCTCGATCAACTATATTTGTAAGTGAAACGGAGCATTTCTACACGTGCTATTCACATTCTTAAAATCGGAAAATCGATCAGTGAATTGCTTTGGCAGTGGTTCCAGTTCATCAGCATAGCGACCGTATTCAATGTTTTCGTGACTGGATAATGTTAAAAAATTAAAACTGTTTTCACTTCTCGTTTATGTTTTCCACAAGCGAATGTTCCTTGTTTTCCTTGTTTTTGAAGCTTCAGGTTCAGGTCGTTTAAGTATCCTGTGATGTCTACCAGGAATGCCAAGTCACCCAGCTAAGTTGGACCACCACTTTGCGGCAATGTTGTCTCTTTCATTTCCAAAAAATCACCTATTTATTGTCTAAGGTTATAAAACCTTTTTAGCATTTTATCTTTGCTTAGCCAGTTAACCAGTTAGCTTAGCCACCTAATGAAATTAATGGTATTTACTACCACATCCAAATCATTCTTCAGTCGAATGAACTTGTAGCACAAGAATGAAATGCAGAATTATTAAATCACATTCTTGCACATTCATAGCAGTTGCTCTTTCCTTCAGAATTCCGATAAAACCTTTTCGGGAACCGACCATTGAAGACGCACCATCTGTGCACACTCCAACTAATTTACACCTGTGCAAACTATATTGCTCAAAAGTACTTTGCACCTCTGTAAAAGTATCTTTTCCAATATTTGTAAAAGTATCTTATCCAATAGTGGTCCCTTGTAGCAGCCGTAACGCCAGTAATTCATCTGTCACTGCAAACTCTTCATCAACACCTTGTATAAAAACAGCTGACTGGGCTGTGTCAGATAAATCTGTACTCTCATCCAAAGTAATCCAAAATGCTTGAAAATTAGCCAATTTATCGGTCAATGTTTCTTTGATATCACTAGCCATCATATTTATACGTCGAACAACAAACTCCAACTCCCTTTTTTTCTGAGCACCAAAGTTCTACAACATCTATTAGGCACTCTTTAACAAACTGTCCCTCAGAAAATGACTTCGATATTTTCGCTATTTTGGAACTAATTATGAAACTGTCTAGAAACACTGTCTAGATTTGATTTGTGTGAATGGAACATTTGTTGAACGGCGGTTCATATATATTTTTTTTTAAATGGCCTCAAACAAAGATCTCAAGGGGTGTTAAATCAAGTGGGCTTGGAGGCCACTTAACAGAACCATTTGTCGATTTTTTTATTTTCTTGTAGCCAAGAAGCTGTGTAGCTGTAATGCTAAAAATTCCGAGATACCGTGGACATCCGTCGGCTTGAAAGATGGTGCGAAAGGTCCTTCTGAACCACTCGGTATCCTTGGTTTAGCTATTAGTCGTGATCTGTAGAATTTATTACCCCTAGAAGGTCACTCCGAATAGACGAATTGTGTAACCTGTCCGTCGACTAAAAAATTACACTCTAGGACTAGGATAAGAAACCCAGTGACAATTATTTTTTGTATTAGGTCCACGTGGTCCAAAATTATGGTTATATAGCCGTTTTTTTTATTTTTCTGTCCGAGATGTTGGACCCATTTTCAGTTTCCATCCTGTTTTCCAATCGACAGGCAGAACTATTCACCCGAATTTTTTTTTGGGCGATTGAAAATTGGGAAAATTCCAATTGTTTTTCCATCTAATTTTCGGAATTATGGTGGACAATGTCTGTCTATCATGTCTCCTGCTAATTGGACCCATAAACTGGGTGAAAAACAATCGAAAGACAATTTCATCTCTTACACAATTTTTGGCCACTCTTCAAAAATTTCCAAAATGTGCCAATTTACAAAAAAGCGGAATAAAGTATCTATTTATCTATTGTCATTAGTGCTGATGCAATTTTCATTATTATGTTGACCGGAAACAAGCAAAACCGGAAAAGAGTCTTCACAGCTCGGACAGAATTTTTTTTTTTTTAAATCGGTTATTTGCCCATAATTTTGGACCTCGTGGACCGATTGCAAAAAAAAATTAGCACTGGGTTTTTGATGAGACCTAGAATGTATTTTTTAGTCGACGGGCAGGTTTCACATTTCCATTCACATCCATTCACATCGTCCATTCGAAGTGACCATATCATAAATTCTACAGATTCCTCTTCTTTTTTTTGAGGTTGGCACGGCAGTCATTACTCGGTAGAGCTATGGTTCTCATTACTCGGTAGAGCTATGGTTCGCCGCTCCTAAGGTGAATGAATATAAGGTAAAACAGCCTACCACGTTCCCAGGTTTCAACTACGCTGAGCGGTTGAATATTAATTATACTAGGGAGGCAGTCATTCCCAATTAACACAACATGAAAATGTCAGAACTGTTACTAGTACACCGACAATCTAATTCCTTGGCTGTCAACTTGCTTTCCTATACTCGATGTGCCCGCAAAACCCGTCTCTTTTTATCTATTTTTTTGTCCGCTTGTGTTTAAAATTAATGTAATAGCCACCGATATCAGATTTTCTATTAATAATAATTAAATAACGGTCTTTTGGACAATACTGATATACTTACTCAACACCATTGCTTGCATTGTTCTATTTAAAACTTAATAGTTAGGCTTGAAGAGCGTTAAATTTGCATGGTCTTGACTTTATATACAGGTGGTGATAGAATAATCGTTAAATTTGGTCTTCCTGGCCGTTACAAAATCACGACCAAACTAAGATCACGGCTAACCTAAGGCTACCAATTGGTTCAGGGGGACCTTTCGTACCATATATCAAGCCGACGGACATCTATCGGAGTTTTTAGCATTACAGCTCCTTGTCTATAATCAGTATTTCGTATTTTGTTGGTTACATAATCGCATATTTCTAAACCTAGACTCGCCCGAAAGCAAATTTGTTCCCAAAAAACCATTGTTTGGCTATTATTCATTCAAAGCTGTTATTATCATCGTCACCATATCATCCTAGGGCAGTTTTCACTCACCACTAAATTAGCACCCATAGGAAAAGCGAGATATCTCTTCTTCCTAGATAGAAGCACATTTCGCCTAGAGACTCTTGTAAAGTTTTCTTCACTCTTTGTAAACAATATAACTGCGCTACTAAACGTGATAAGCCATTTTCTTTGTATGTACTTTATGTGAGAACTATATTTCAAGAAAATGGCTGCTAACTGTAGTACGATGAACCTAGCAATGTGCATTTTGATGTCTTGTTAGTCAATGATCACTTGCGTGTAACTAGATGTGTACTTTAGCAGGCAAAAACCAATATTTGTGTGGCACTTTGTCATACTGCAATCTGGAATGATTGCGTAAATTATTATTGCGATGATTGGAAACCAAACATTGGTAGTGGAAAAAACTACTCGGAAGCATTCCTTATGCTCTGAAATTACTGCTAAGCGATGAAAAAATTAAATTCTATTAGATAATTAGCTTTATAATGCCATTAGAAAAAAGACAAATAATGACGTAAAGCAAGCAGAAATAAATCAATTATAAAACCACAAGGTTACGAAAATTATGACGCATAAATACCTACTAAAAATTTTGTTTAACTAAAACTCGTGCGGATCAGGCCTAGTATTAATTTGACAAAGACCAAACGGGTATAACTGATTATCGTCATCGCCTTATTCGTTCACGTAAACTGTTTTAGGAGAAATGATTTATAAATGAATAATTTTTGGGGTTCGAATTCTCGAAAATATTGGAAATAAACGTGCTCGGATATCACTTCTACGGAGGATTCATGGAAAGCATACTAAGCCTGTTGGGCATCCGACCGTCCTTAGTCAGGCTGAAGAAGAAACAGTTGAAAAGATTCTTGGTGTGGTTGAGAAGTGTGATTTCCTCTGAAGCGCGTAGATGTAGGAGACGTTATTAAAAAATACCTTGACAAGCAAGGCAAAGAAGTTCCTATCTTCAAGAATAACACCCCAGGTCCAGATTTTCTTGACTTGTTCATAACTAGAAACAATCTTTCAGGTCAGGTCTTCGGTAAATCGTGATGACATTTTGAATTTTTTAATAACGCTAAACTTGCTCTTCAAGGCGTCAAAAGCATAAACCTTTATAACTATGACGAAACAAATGTTACCAATGATCATGAAGCCAAAAAATTTATAGTTCCTAGGAATACCAAAAGATTAGAGAGAGTACGACACTCTAGGGAGTCCATTAGTATTATGGTTTGTGGAAATGCAAATGGAGATCTGCTGCCTTCAATGGTTGTATATAAAGCACTGAATGTATATGAAAATTGGACTCAAGGTGGTCCAGTTGGTACAAAATATGCCAGTGGTGCCAGTGGGTGGTTCAACATGAACCTTTGAAACGTGTTTTTTAGCATGTTATTACCGCACGTCGAAGCCACCCGGGAGGCCGAAGATACAGCAGTACCATACTAGGAGACAATCTAGCTAGCCAGTTTTCTCATACAGAACCAGTAAAATGTATCTCTCCCCTTTTCCAGTAAATGCAACACATCTTATGCAACCGCTAGATGTTGCTGTGTTCGCTCCTATGAAAAAGAAGTTTGGCCAAGGGTAAGCAGGTACCCCGGGTGCATCGCCAAGGAGCAATTCCCTGAGCAATTGCTGGGCAGATTATGGTCAGCAATTAGTGACAGTGTCAGTCAAAATTTCATGTCAGGATTTAGGGCAACAGGTTTGTACCCAACCGTACTGAGGTGTTGAAGAGAATTCCCGATGGGCTAGACGGCGCTGGCGAGGTTGTTGAAAGAAATATCGATGTTAGTTTGAGAGCTATTGCATGAACATAGAGGAAGTGGTGAAAAGCAGAAAAGAAAACGAGGAAAGAAAATAGAACCTCGCACTAACGTGTCTGCTGTAAACATTGAAGAGACCTAACTGAACATCGAGGAAGAAGAACCGAATGAAGAGGCAGGGTCAGAAACTGCCTTCTACATTTGCTTCTGAAAATATAATAAAACAAAGACCTGTTCGTGAAACTAGCAAACCAAAACGTGTAGATTCATCTATTTGCGGAATTTGCCGTATAAACTGGAAACATGACAGGGGTAAGGTTGAATGGATCCAGTGTATAAAATGCAGCTGGATTTGTGGTCAGCGTAATGGAGCAAACACAGATCCTTACTACAACTGCCCTCGTTGCGAGGATACAGATGATGAAGAAGTTGATGACAGTGAAAAAGACAAAGACTTCTAATAATATTATCATTTATGAAACATGTGCTTTACCTCACTTCCTATTGTGCTTTAAAGGTTATTTGAGTTTATTTTTAATTTTGATTTCATGTTCAGCAAATTACGTTTCAGTTGTTTATATTGTAAACTTATTATGTTGTTTTCTTTTTAAAAAATGTATTGTAGTTTTAGGTTTGATATATTATAAATATACATATATAAAATGCAAATATGTTATAAATATATTTGCGAAAAGAAATCTTGGATTTGTGGCAATTCATTACATAGAGAAATACGCAAATAGATGAATAATAAGGAAGACACAGTTACCAGTTGCATATCTGCACATACATACGGAAACGAACCACTTGGAAGTTGTACAAGTCCTTTCACCTTCATTGAGGATCTTCAGAGTAATGTACGATTTGTTTTATTGATCATTTATACTTGATAATTTAAAATATTAATACCTCAACACTTTCAGTGATATTTTATCACATTAGTTTTTGACGGAACTGACATTCACAGAGAACACATACCTACTCTACTCGCGCCAGTATCCTTGGCTAAAGATGTGATCTCGATAGGATGGGGCCGAGCGGTACCATCACTCTTTACCCCTATCACCTACTCTACTATTTATATTTGTTCTATTTCAACATATTATATATAAAAGTATTAGGCATACAAATATCCAGAAGATGTTAAACTTTAAAATGCATTTATTTTAAAGATTAACATCTTCTTCATCGCAAGCCCCAATCTTTTAGAATCGGTGTTTGCGAAATCAACCAAAGACTCAGAAGTTGCCATACAGATATGGTTAAAAAAAAATTATATTGAATTTTGGTAAAAAAAAACAATATATTTTCTAACTTGTGTAGTGGTTTTATTTTATTTCATATTCAGCATAAAAATTCTATATAAAAACATCTTTACAAAACTCTTTGAGACGTTTCAATAAGACATCTTAAAGACGTTGAGTTTTGTAACATTGGTTGTATTAAAGACGTATAAAGGCGTATATAAGACGTCCATAAGGCATCTTGATATCTGAACCAGGCATCTACTAGACGTCTTTCAGATGTCTGTGTGCTGTTTGGATACCGATTTTTTTGTTACAACAGGCGCGTATTTAGGGGGGGGGGGGGCAAGATGGTTTCGCCCCCCCCCCCTAAATACCAAGATGGTTTCGCCTCATAAGCATAGACCAAAACTTTTATCCTACAATCACGAAATATTAAAAATTTTAGTAACCCTGCCAATATCCGTGGCTACTGCCGAAAGAAGTTTTTCAAAAATATACTTCCTATGTAATTTTTTTTGGAATATTATCGCCCCCCCCCCTCCCTTCAGGAAATTCCTAGATCCGCCCTATGTTTAAACGCCATCTTGCCCGGCCTTATATTGATTAAGAACATCCTATTGAATATTTCAGATTGTTATGGTTTATTTCTTTTATTAGTAATTCTACATTTATATTTATATATCCACATAGTAAGCAGTATACGCTTATATATCGCAATAAATAAATATAAGGATATAAATATCTACACTACCTACTCTTGAAATATTTTTTAATAACACCAACCTATCTTAAATTTGCAATATAGCTTCGGTTTAAAACTCCTAAACCCTCTGTCATTTATACGTCTGTTTTCACTTATACGTCTGTTCTATCGTGTAGGAGATATCTACGTATGAAGTATTGCTATTATTAGCTGATTAAATAATTTTGTTTATTTTCCTAAGTGTATGGTGGATGTTCTTGTATTCAAAACATTTTTTTTGTATTAAGACATATTATCCTTACTATATTAATACAGTTTTACATTATATGAGTTTCACTATAAAATATACTTCCTATGTAATTTTTTTTGGAATACTATCGCCCCACTCCCTTCAGGAAATTTCTAGATCCGCCCCTGTGTTTAATTTCTTTTATTAGTCTACATTTATATTTATATATCCACATTGTAAGCATTATACGCTTATATATCGCAATATATAAATATAAGGATATAAATATCTGCACTATCAACTCTTGAAATATTTTTTAATAACACCTACCTATCTTAAATTTGCAATATAGCTTCGGTTTAAAACTCCTAAACCCTCTGCCATTTATATACCTACTGAATAATGACCCAAATATTGTTACTTATTATTGTTAATTATTATATCATATGGGAATGTTAAAAGTATTATATATATATTAATCTCTGGTCAATCGTGTTATCTATATATACCTACAGTGACAAAGCTTTTCACCCTTTTTCGCTCAGCGTTCCACTCACTTAACCACCGTTTTAGCAGCGTTCAATTAAGTTAGGACGCGGACGCCGACGCCCACAGCGAGAATTTTCTCTCCTCGAAAATCGACGCTTCATACCAGGCTCGCAGAAACACTACGAAGTGTATTAATTCACGTAGGGGGACATCCAAAAATACATTGCCTACCGATAATATACACCCTCCGTGCCATACTTTTATTTTTAATCCAAATAGGTCACTAATAGCATGTAGTGGGAACAAATAGAGGAACGCGCGTGCCACCAACAAAGATCAGACTAGGTAGACAAAGATGGGAAGCAGTTAAAAAATGGTACATGGATAGGGGACACGTGCTTGAGCTATGTGCTCGTGTCGGCAGATGTTTGGCATGAAATGTTGTGTTGCCTTTGGCGCATTTAAATTTGGCATTGATGCGTGTCAGAACCCGCATATTTATCTAAGAACGGAAGTGATAATTTTTAATTTAGGTGTCACACAAGAAATGGTCATTTCTTTTTTCTTCTGAAAATTCGCACTAAAAACACGTGGCATCGTCTACTGATGGTCCGTCTACGCCAAAATCCTCCATCATATTGTTTTTTAAGTTTTTATTTTTCTTCTCTATTAAACGTCTACATGATGGTTATTTAGATAGTGGTCTTTTCTTTTTTGTCGGGCGTTCTTTGAGGTCACTGAGGGGTGGTTATGATTAAAAATAAAACAATTATATAAAACAATTATTTTCGGTCTATCAATGATAGTGATAAAGGTATTTGTTCAAAATTTTGAAAATTACATACCTATTACTTGCGAGGGGTAAACAACTATCTCAAATGGCGTAGACCCTAAATCCATTTTATCCAATTACGCAGTGTAGTTCCATTAAAAATTACAATAAATCACATCAATGCTAAATAAATCCTTGATTTTAAATAAATCATTATAAATCATAATAACTCACTATAAATCATGATTATATATTTTAATTTATATTAACGTATAATAATTCCACATAAATCACTTTAATTCGTGTAATGTCTAGTAAATCCCAAATAGTATTTTGCACTTTCATGAAAATATTGAGTCGTGAAGTCCCTATTTATAATTTTGTACTATTAATTATTTTAACAAAAATCCAAAACTATAGTGCTTTCGTTTGATATGCAAACTAGTGGAATGCGGTGCTCAGTGGCGCGCGCAAATATCCTAATATAGGAAATAAAATAAAAAATAATGTTAACTCAATTTAATTTATAATATATCAAAAACAAATTGCAAATGGTTGCGAACTGCAAGTGTTTTTGTTTTTATTTTTTCCGAGCGAACGTCTCATCTGTTGGTATCGCCTGAAAGACTTCTATAGGGTGGTGGCGCACGCATATAGGTATAATTTCGCGCGTTGTATTAAGCAGTGGCGTGCCCCCCCCCCCCCCCCCATGGCTCAGAATTTTCAAACAAAAAAACGAAAACAAGAAAAACCGAAAAAAGATACATCTACTATACTAAACAAAAATGTTGTATAAATTTAATAGAATCTTTAGAGATTAATAAGACAAAGAAATCTGGAACAATATTAAATGATCAAATAGAAACTCATATCCTTTATTAAATTTATTTGAGTACGTATACATGCTATCCAAAATCTGTTAAATATTTACCGATACCATTTATTGAATTTTATAACTTAATTACCATAATTTAAGACTAGGAATCACCACAGTAATAAGCCTAAAATAACCCTTACTATTTAAACACTGTTTCACATTATAAAAATTAGTCTTGTACTCAACATCTGAAGAAGCCACTGTGTTGGCGAAACAATTGTTATGTTTAACAAATGAAAAGTGAGAATCTAACCACTGAAGTTTTTAATATTGTATAAAAAATTTATATTTTACGAGGATAATAAATTATAAACTTTTTCGCAAAACGTGAAATTTCCCTTGAGTTGGCAATACTGAATGCCACCCGCGACCCGCGACCCGCGCCGACGCGATGCCTTCGACCGCTGCCCGTGGTCTAGTTCATTCATTAGACAGGGTTGTAAGGTCTAAGCTGTAAGTCGGGCGTCTCGTCTAACAACATATCCATTTATTCGTTCCCTCGTTCACATTTATTCGTTTATTACAATTCCTGTGACGACAGCTTCTAATGAAAGGACATTTTCAACTTTAAGAAGGTTACTTATCTAAGAAACACAACAGGGCAAGATAGGTTATATGGGTTAGCACTTCTTAACATTCACAGAAAGTTCCTGTTAGTATTGCCGAAGTAATTTATGACTTGGCCTAATCCAACAAACGAAGACTTGATTTTGGATTGTAGATTTTTTAAAATCAGTTCTATTTCTTTTTAAGAATAGATTTTTCTTTGAATTCTTATTATATTTTTTAATCACTGATCTTAGATTTTTTTCTCCCCCCTCCCTCCCCTCCCATACACTTAACCCCTCCCCCAGACGAAATTTCTGGGCACGCCACTGGTATTAAGGGATATTTTTTGTTATTATCTCAGTGGCAGTTGTAGGTGTTCGATGAGTTATTGTGTCCTTGAAGGATAGGGTGTGTCAAAAGTATGGCAAGATAAGAATGTAAAGAGCTCTCGTCAGGCATTATAGAAGAATGATCTACGGGCTTGAAGATACCCACTGGAAAAGGACGTTGTTTAATAATAGTGCATATTGGTAGTGAATGTGGTTTTGTAAATGTCAGTCTTTTAACCTTCGAGTCCAAGAAAACAGACCATGAAGACATGAATTCTACCGTTTTCGAGGATTTGTTCAAAGGAATTCTGGACAAATTACAATCTGGATCTGTCATAGTAATTTTGCTTCTTATCATTCTCGTAGAACAGAACAGCTGCCCACAACTGCATGGCGGAAAGGGCGTTTTAAAGACTGGCTGGAAGAAACAAACATTGATCATGATAATTCACTACTTAAAGCTGAATTGTTGACACTGGCAAGGCAACATTTTACAGCTTTCAAGAAGTATGTAGTGGATGAAATGGCCAAAGAGCTTATTTGTGCGCAAATAAAAGGGAAAGTTGCTAGATAAAATACAACATTTAAGTTAGCTGATGAGAAAAAACTTCTCAATGATGCAATCAAAGAAGTAAATGCGACCAACTGGATAAAGTGTATAGGTGTCTTCTAAGTGAGCGAGAAGGGAGAGGGGATTGTGGCGCTATACAATTTTACGCTAAATATCCTTTTGTATTACAAAGTGATGTGATTTATCGCTTCTGTAGTAATTGGTACGGGTTTTCTTTGTAAAATGCCGCACAATTTTTTGCTCTAATTTGTATATCAATCGAAAACACTATAGTATGTCATGTTTGCGTAAAACCGTTTAATTTTGCAGACCATATTATTTAAGTTAAAGAACTGTACACAGCCCAAAGATAAAACAAACAAAAACAATAATGAATATTTAACAATGTATTGACAAAAAATTTCAGGTTGCACCGCGTTTAACACAGTACTATAATATGGCGTAAAGGTAAAAGTGGTAAAATCGTAAAAAAGGTGACTTTGAACGACTGCATCTCAGCGAATTTTTACTATACTACTAATGGAACTACTAACGGAACTAATGACTATACCTAAACAACTCAGAAATAAATTATAGACAAGAAGGTAAAAACATTTAATTTTTCGTTTTTTTAATAGTTTTTTGGGCTAATTTTGTTACAAGAAAAAGTTTTTTGGCTTTATAATATCAATAGAAAATTAGTTCCTTCTACCCCTTTTTTTTTCGACATAGAGTCAATAGACTATAAGTCCGTACACAGTAATAGGGTAATAGCCGTTATATAATTATTTGATTATTCTTTTCCATTTCATCTATATTTTTTTAGTTCTTCATTAACATTGAGAGTTCTTTTTTCACCATAGTTATTTGGAAAGCTATTTTTCAACAAATTATTATCATTGGTCTAATTAAAAATCTGAAAATTTAAAACTGCTTAGCTTTCGGTTCTTAGTCAATATTCTAAAGTTCATGATTTTTACATTATTAGATACATTATTAACGCTTTACATATTCCAAGAAATCCAAACGCCGTAAAGTATGCCCAGACTTGGACGCTCGTTAATATTAGGAATCATTAAGTAAATACCACTATTTTTCCTTCTACTGTTTTATAAATATTAGCTTTGTTTCTTATGGAATGTATGCGATATGCTATATATTTATGATTTATGTTAATAAGTTACCAAAAAACTGTAATAATTAGTCTATAGGCAATGGTCTTTCATGTGGAGCTAATGCTCAGCTGCTTCATATTATGTTTGCTGTTTTTAGTATGTGACGGAATTGAACGTTCTACGGAAGAAACATTGCTCTTTAGAAGTAAAAGAAATTTACCTTTCTTGGGAGACGCCATTGTAGTAAGTAGACTTTAAAAATTCTTATCAAAATTAGTTCCATGTTGAAATTCATTTACAATTTATTCTATTAATTTACAATTTATATAAATTATTTATTTATTTCCCGTATTTATTGCCACCTAAGGCACTCGTATGAGATAGACGAGATGAATGCAATAATCTTCCTAGACCACTAACTCAAGACACTCTTTGTCAGTGAGTTCTCGGCACCAGCTGAGAAGGAAAGACGCATTGCCTTGGAGGAGGAAAAACGCACAAAAGTCTTGGGCCTAAGAACCACTCACCCCACGGACGTGAGGAGTGACTGTTGGTATTGCTCCAGCTCTCCTCTGTGTATATGTCGGAGCCACAGAGAAGGGTGACTGATTTTCTTTTAAAAAATACTGCTAATAATAATGATGTCTTGGTAGTTTCGCAACAGAACATTCCAAGAATAGGAACAAATTAACTCCACTTAACACTAATCACTTGGTTATGAGATAGACATATTATGCTTAGAATTCTAGGCACTTTCACTGTCACTACACCAATTGAACGGTTTTAGTCTCTTTAGCCGTGGAACAAGTCCGTTGTTGTCGAGTAGTGATATCACTTCGACGTGCTCATGGTTTTCTAGCCTCTTCTGATGTTGCCTGCAAACCTCTTAATCTCATCATCAACCATATGCATATTCAGGTCACGATGGATGTCTTCATTGCGAATGTACCACGACGCTTTGACGATGCTTCGAAGTACTTTATTCTGGAACGTTTGAATTAATTTAATGTTGGATTTCTTAGTGCATTCCCAGAGTGGATGCAATAAGTCCATATGGGCTACAGAATTTGCTTATAAAAATCTTTTCGAATGGGATGGTAATGATTCTTTGGCCTACTGAAGAATTTAGTTGCCTTCCAGAGGGAGTAGTCGGTGCTTTCGTCAGCCGATAACTCCCTAAGGAAATTTTCAAAATGGTCATTCTTGATGGCTTTAATTTCATTTTTCAGCTGTTCGCAAAAATTATTTAGCACTCGTTTGTCGCCTGGCGAACGAGTTTGTTGCCATTTATTTCTGGATTACCTTTTTTGTTAACCAAGTCTCGAATTTCTTTGATGTTGTTCAAACCTGGTGTTTTTGGCTTCAGCGTGGGGGTATTGTTCCATGCAGATTGCTGCAAGTCAACCATAAGCTTTTCAACTTCATGGTCTAGCTGTTCTTTCTTTTTCAAGAGTATGCTTGGTTCAATTCTCTGTTCAAGCTCTGCTCGAAATCCGTCCCAATCAGTTTTCCCGTTAACGAGATATTCTAATTAATGTTTGGTTATTACATGTTCACTCAATGAGAGTAGAATTGCTGAATGGTCAGATGCTAGGTCAAAGCATTCTTCAATGTTGGCATAAGCGGATGCAATATTGCGTAACACAAAAAAGTCGACTAAGCTTGGCGTTTTTTTCTTTATCTGTAGGCCAGTACGTCGATTTGCCGGTTGATTTGAAGTGACAAGACATTGCCTTTGCAGCAGTGTATAGTTATCTTCCTTTCGGCGTTATATTAGCAGAACCCCAATAGGTGTCTGGCATTGAAGTCGCCTCCAATAACGAAGCGATCTCCTAATGACCGAAAAAAGCGACTGTAGTGTTCTTCTTTTTGCACTTTTCCTGCTGTGCAATATATTGCGGCAATTGTGATGTCGTAGGATTTCTTTTGGATTCTCACTGCTGTCGCTTGGATTTCTGCAGTTTCGTATTTGGCATCTTCGTAGTGTTCCTTGATTATCAGCGCTGTTCCGCCCTTTCCTTTTGTAACCCCTTATTTTGCAATAACTTGTTCTGGTCATGTGAGCCTCAGGGATTAAGGCTACATCGGTTTTATCATTCCATAACACTTCTAGTTCATGGGCTCGTTTTATTAGCCCATTGGCATTCCAAGCTATTATTCTGACCGTGTTAGCAACCATTTTTATTTTTGTTATTTGCAGCTTTTTTGTTGCTGTTTTCAGAAAATGATAATGTAAACAAAAAATTAAGTTTTTGGTGTTATAAAGACATCCTTCCATAGATAAAGGTCATAATGTCAAGATTAACATTTTTTCAAATGAGATAATGAATATAAATTAATAAAGGTTACAAATTCAGCAATCGGATCACCTTTAGCTAAGGACCTATGGAAATTAAAATGTTTTATAGTTCCTTGTAGGTATTGGTGTACCAGTAGAAATTGATAGTCACTCGGTTCTCTTTGGATGGTCTTATAGAGCAACATACGAGTTGCCAACGAATATATCACAGTTGATGCCGTCTACTATACGAACGAAGCGAAGTATATCCAGATGGGAGATATATAAACTTCTGGAAGAGGATTCTGAAATGTAAGTAATGCAACATGTACACTGTATCTAAAGGAGGCTCAAAACGTTCGTCATTGAGTTGTTGGTGCTGGCTGAGAACAACAGTCTTGAAGGAGGTAAAACCGACAAAATATCGACGTTATTATACACCAATAATAACAGCTAACCTGAAACTTCCTGAAGAATTCTTTATTTTTCTGGAAGAAAGAACTCCCAGGCTTAATTTTACAAAAACACTAGAGATATATGTTTAATTGCCACTTCAAGATTATTGGATAGCAACACTTTACACCATTTGAACCGCCTTGTCGCCTTATCCTAATACTAATATATATTTATGAATACAGCAACAGTCAAAAATGTAATATAGTACACAATTTATTTTTTATTTTTTGTCTATATTTTTTATTTCGATTATAATTGATAATTTCAGGCGTGGGCATGGAGGAAGATCCTGCATCTTAAAATCCATATGTGAAGCATCAGAGACTCCTGTGAATAAGTATCATGGCTTATTTGATGAATTAGTTCACACACTTTTCACGTAAGATATTAGAATATGTAGGGGAATGTGCATAGGCAAAATGCGCGAATCGAGAAACAATAACCTGATATTGTTTTCTTCCATAGCTGTATTTTACTCGTATTGAAATATGACTGGACAAATTGTCCCCTATTAAATATTTTTGCCCTCGCATCTATGAAAATATAACACACATAAAACAGCATTATCGCGACCATATTCAATCCATGTAGGATACAGATGTTGCGTCTGATACACAATACCTATATGGCGGCAATATTTTTCCTGATCCAACGACAGCAACCATTATCGATGTGCTCGATTTACTAGAATGTTTATTTATTTATTTACATATTTCGTTCCCCTTTTGCAAACTACTTTGGCTTTACCACAGGTTCGTATCATCATTGTTAATAATATTACACGGTGGCACATCTTGTAAGGTTTTTGAGAAATTATCAAAGTAATCATTGATAATGTCAGTGCTTAGATCAGCTCGACACCGTTTAATATTCTGACATATACGTTCCATCAAAGTATGGTTTCCTCTCAAAAATCTATACCAGGCATGTTATTTTTAAATCTTTTGATCATTTTACCTTCAGCATCAAGGAACTGCTTGACCAACATCCGGATATCAGCTCTGGTAAGGAGAAATCCCCACTCTGCCGCCTTTTAAATTCCTAATGATAGACTGAGCTCTTCAGCATCAGTTAATGCTGTAGGAGGCAAGGGATGATTTTTCTTTATTCTATCGCAGAGGGTTGCTATGGGAATATTATAAACCTCTAAAGCACGCCTATACGTAATTTTTTATCCTTGAGAGCTTTCAGTGCCTTTTACAATGAAGATTTAGAATAATTGTCATAATGCGTGGCCCCATGCCGCTTCATTTAGGTTTTAACCATGTACGACTTCGCCCCGCTATGAGTGAAATTTTTTGTATGTGGCTCTCTAAATTACATTTTTTATTATATTGCGATAAGATCTTTCACACATCTTAAAGACATATAAGAGAATATTTAAACGTTTTCAAGTAAATTTGACTTGAGGAAAGCATTCAGGCCTGCCTATTCCTGGTTACCAGAAAGTTTGAAGGAATATGAGGTTTGTTTTTTCTCAGGGTGTCAAACTATGTTATAGGTCCTCTAAAAATTAACATTAAGTTTCTGAAGTTTCTTTCAATAGGTAGTTTCTTTTACCCCGGTCTTTGAGGTCAATGAGATAAATGCCAATCTACTTATGACATAGATACATTACGAATTTCTACGAAACACATGTACCTTTTGTATAAGGAATATGTATAATGTTCAATAATTGCTCTTTATTTTATTATCTATTGGTACAAGTATTGGTAGTTTTATAAATATATAAATTTAAATCAGACTATCCCAAAAATTGAATAGAAATACATTCATACCCAAGCAGCATGGTGACGTCATTATTACGTTCTTTTAAGGTGGTTTTAGGTCTAAGAGGTCAAGTGACCAATACGAGGCTGAACTTATGACGTCATTTCTATGTCGTGTTTAAAACGCCACTTTTTTCTCGTCATTCAGAAGTACCTTTTTAATCTAATGTTACTAATCCTCAAGACTCGTGACTAAAATTAACCATAGAATGCTATGCGATCTCGATAAAAGAAAATGGTTGTTGTAGGCGTATTATTTTCGTGTGTTTTGTAGTTTTTACTGTTTTACCTGCATGTATGTTGGAAATGACGTCAAATACACGCCAGTTAATGACGTCATTTGGCTTTGACTTTTTCTCGTCATTTTGACGTCTCCTTTGTAGTTCTTTTAACGTATTTTTATAGGCGGTATTTTTTTATAAATGGAAATTTTTTTGAAATTCTGAAGTGCCAGGAAAACGCCAGGAAAAAGCTTGTTCAACCCGAAAATTTTCATGCTCATTTATAACAAAATTACAAAATTTCAAAAAACATTGCGGTTGCCCCACCTTCCCCTACTTACCTTATGACTTTTCCCAATATGCCTACCTACTTATATTTTTCTGTTGCAGACCAACCACGACAAATGAAGAAGTGCGTCATAATTCCGACAATGAATATTATGCGGCACAGAGACTGGGGAAGAGCTATGAAAAATGCGACAATCTATTTCCAGATTGTAAACATTCTATTTTAGATATTTTTACAGAAGTTTACCTCGATCACTACTAAACATTTTAGAATAAAAAAGTGATTATTTATATTTTAAATTACTTCAAGTAATTTATCTAGTTACCTACATGGTTATTCATATACCTACCTAACCTCTTTTATACATATTTTTATATAAATTTGAAAAATCCTCTAAGCCCCCCCCCCCCTCTAATATATTTTGAGGCTCCCCTCCCCTCGCTTCATTAAATAATAATTTGAGATTCTGTACTGTATAGTAGTTTTCTTTATTTCAAACCGATTTTGACAGACAATAATGCGATTTTAACGAAAGGTGCCAAATTTTAATGAGAAATAATATCCCTGTTTGTTATCGCGCTCGCGGTCTTTATACCTATAATGTCATTTCATCTGCAGCCGCTGACTTGTCCACGATTTGTTTTACACTTGCATGGTAAAAATGAAAGACGGCATTTCGGATCAGGTTCCCTTTAAGTGGTTATTGGAGCGATAAAGTGCATACAATCTAAATAAAACTTTGAAACACAAAACAAAACTTTGTAAAACGGCCGCCTTTGGTGGATGAGTTTTACATGTCAAATTTAGATTATTTATCAGCAGAAGTCAAGTATCAACAAAGTCAACTTCAACGTCAACTGTCAAAAAGCAGAGAACCGACTTTGGAATATAGTGCGAATACATCGTTGTGTCGTGTTCAAGGTCGTAAGATCTGTGACATCACTAAGGAGGAATACGTGCGTCATGTATAAGCGCGCGCTTTATTTACGGACTTTTCAAAAAAAAAATTGATAGAAATGGTGATAAAAAATAAATAAAAAAAATACGGCGGGATTTCTTTATAAAACACTATCACATAAAGCATTAAACAAATAGTGAAATGCGCCATTACTGGCATTGTCTTATATCCTCCATTGTAGTATATTTTACCTAAGCTCTTGGGCTAAAATTATGAGATAGGTAGAACCTTGACAGCTTTAAAATTCGAATTTAAATATCCAGAACCACCACCATCACCATACACGCATACGATAAAACAAAGCAATAGCAAAATTATTCCTACTAAGTCAAATGCTGCACCAGCACTTTAAATTGTTATCAAGGATGTGTCCATTCAACAAAAAAAGCGAACCAAACAACGGTCAATAGGTAATCGTTGCATGATCACAATCACCACGTGGGCCTAGCTTTACGGCTATTGGCTAAAATAAACATGCCACTTTACGCTGAGTGACATGCGGATTTAATTGCGATCCGATGACCAGTTTGGGGCGGTTTCGTTAATATGATCCCATCATAATCATCTGTTATTTAGTGCACATATACGGTGTTTTAAAACGTTTTATTTTTTTTAAATGTCAAAGTAATATGGCTGAAGAAAGGCGATTAATAATCATGCGGCATATAAGAAGGTCGGGCATGGAAATTTTTGAGTCGCGCATTGCCCTCAATAGCCTCCCCCTAGCTATGGCCCTCTACCTACCTAAATCTCCAATTCTGCAAAGTTTTAAAACTTCCCAAGTTAATTCCAAGTAAGGCCTATTTTTATTCGTTGACCCGCGGGTCACTATTCTCAACCTCGTTCGCGTCCACGCGTACACGGCCGACGCGAGTGGTTTCATTGCGAAGACTTGTGTTAGGTGGTATTCTCAACACCCCTCGTGTTGATCTTCGCGTGACGTGACACGAATGGTTTAATTTGACAACGCCGCTTTTACTGTCAATCATAGAAAATTTACTAGAAGGTAGATTTTCTATAGAAAATTTACTAAATGGTAGATTTTCCATGGTCACAACAGAAAACTTCAATAGAGGTTAGTTATCTCGTTAATTTTATTGTTTTATTAGTTAACTACTAGTAAGGATGGTTAACTACAAAGTACAAATATCATCCTTGGGAGAACCCAAGTTTTCAGACGTTAGTTACATTTTCGTGAGTCACGTTGGATTGTTACAGTTGTATTTGTTGATTTGCTATAACTATAAAGCAAAGAAAATGACAATTCATTTTCTTTGCTTTGCATTTCATTCATTCAATAATGAATTGATTGGATGAAATGAAATTAATTAATAACTTCCAGTTGCATAAAACTTTAAAGCAATTAGAATCTACAATGATTATTATTTTGTTCTACCATTTTTATATAAAATACCTACATATTAGGTAGGTACCTATCTAAAATATGAAACTGTTGTCATTCCCACATGTATATATGGTTGTAATAACTCAACCAAATATCTAAAAAGGCCTTCTAGTCAATCTAAATATTTTTCTGAATTGCTCAATTCTATTAAAGGATCCCTTGCAGTATATCTTGGTACCTACGTCAACATTTCCTTCTAAATGCTACTTGCATTTAGACCATTTCAACCATTGCATGCTCCAAGTTTTCCAACAAGTTGAAATACACCATATTTTACAAAAGAAACATAAATGCAAAGGAAAAAAAGTTAAAATAATTATTGCTGGGAACTCAAAACATACGATGTAACCTCAACTGCCAAGACAACTTGTCTCAACGCGCATACGCCTAGGCGCGAGGAGTTAAGACTCCTAAAAGTTGCCCCCGAGCCCTATAGGATGTCCAGGTTCTCGCGAGTAGTTAGTTACGCCCCTGCTTTTGCCTACATTTTCTCCATGATAGGAATATAAAAAAAATAAAGCTTCATTTAACATTTTATTAAAATAGTGGCAGTGGATATTTCTCTAGGAAATACTTAACAAGGAAATTATCACTCAAAAACAAAACAATACGAAAATTATCATAGCTAAAATAGTACACAAATTACTCAATCAATTGTTGTAATCAATTAATAGTACAAAATGCATTCAGATAATAGATAAAAACCTGCTTTTTATATAACTATTTATGAGATTTTGCACTAAATTACAGATTACAACTCTTCTAATGAACAAACAAATAAATACTTTAAAAAATACACTTTAACATTACTCTATTTTTACTATTTATAAAACACTTTTAAAAAACACATTAAATAAATAATGTGCCTACTTAAAATCTAATCTCTCGTGCACTACCACATATTTTCCCACCCTAGCCGATGTGGGCATACTGGCATGGTATATTTGATGAGTTTGCTTATACCTAAAAAATATAAAAATAAAATAAAACAGAAATTACAAATTACAAAGGAAATTACCTGCTCAAAATATCGCTTATAGATGGTACCAGAGTATCAAAGCTTATAATGTGAGAGGGCAGAGTACCATTAGGAGGGTAATTTTGTCGCAACCAGCGATTGGGATCTTTGTAAAACAGATCTGCCTCATCGAGGTAGTTTTCCAGTTTGCTCAAATTCGGCAAACATGTTAAAAATCTAGCAGTCACATTTACATGCAGATGACTGAAAAGTAAAATAGTTGCAAAGATATAGAAATATTAGATGAATGGAAAGTGATATTCACTTTTGAATCGATGACGCCGTGAGCATGTAGTACTTGTGGCGCTGCAAGTGTAGAAATTCGTAAACACAGTGTCCCAATAGAGAACATGACTAAAATTTTAAATATAAAAATAATACTAGAAAACCTAGCGTAACGTTCTTCTCGTCGTATGAAAATTGTAGGCTGTGGCGTCACGATTTTGAACCTGTTTGAAATGGTTCGCTCGCAGGCGAGACTTTAATAATTTATAACAAATTTATTATTGGGAATTAAGGCGTCATATTTTGCATATCTTATTTTTCGGTATGGTAGAACATTCTTATTCAAGAAAAAAATGGGGATGTTCCTTATAAATCCAACCAACGGCGGCCTGCCACATTTAATTTATCTCCTGTGCATCATGTAAATGTAATATTTGTCGAGGGCAACCAGAACCCACCCTCCGAGCAGTGCTTCCACTGCACGAGCGGCGTAACGTATACTGCGTTCAACGTTTACTAATGCAACTAATCTTGCTACTTGTTCAGAGTTTATTTGAGGCATTTTACGTAACAGTTTCTAAAACTTTTTTACTGACACTTAATGACACAACAATAGAGTGAAATAGTGAGTAATTGCTATGACAACGGTAACTGTTTTTTCATAGACAATGTGATCATACAATAAATTTAACGTGTGGGTTAAACGAAAGGTTTCGGCAAAAAAGCTGTAATTTGGATAATTATAGAGATAGATCAGTGAATAAAAAAACAAAATGCTCGTAAAAGAAGCGCCTTTCATATAGAGTGTAACCATTTTCGAAACCATTACTTGATTAACATACAGGGTGAGTTAAAAACTAAAAAAAAAACATGGTTCGAGGTTTTCCACTACCATCTAGGAGGCTTTGAAAAAATTTTCATCTCTTTAATTTTTTTTTGAAAGACAAGATAATTACTTACAAACCAAAAAAATAAATCAAAAATCGGTCCGTTGGTTCAGAAATCACAAGGTTTCAAAGTTGCAACCAAAATTAGTGTATAATTAGTGTAGAATGTATTTTCCTTTTATCTCTGATTGTTTAATATACCTCAGGATACATATATATTTGATAAAAAGATGCTTGTTTACCTGTAAAATGGTGTTGAATGGCATGGCATCAGAAATAACAAATTAGTATCGTCGGGCTTATTCAACGATATTCCCCTCAATGTATCAATCACATCTATGGTTCCTCTCTGATGTATAATCCCTAAATACCACACCGGTATTAAATTTCCAACAAATATGATAGCTGCTACCACCCACAAATGAAAACTACAAACATTGGCAAGTAACGTAACCATTTGCTCAGAAAGAATACTCATACTTACTTACTAGCCTTGCGACTCCATGCTGATAGATACCTTGAGGATACATACAAAACTAGAGGCAACAGTGGCAGTAAGAATCGAAATTCTTTGTGAGGCAACATACTAAGTAAAAAAGAGTGTAACAAAATATTCACTAAATCTCTTAGCGTAGAAGCTTTACCTGTATACTATGATAGCAAAGACGATAGTTCCTAATATCACCAGTTCATTGGGATGCGACTCCCTATTTCTTAGCACCTCAATAGTCGCAAGGACAAACGGTAAAAATTGGATGCCCAAAACTGCTGGAAAACCCACAGATAGGTACCAGTGCCATGGATGCACCCCATAAAATGAGCCAATGTCCTCGAATATGTTAAATTTTAAAAACTCATATAAAGTTACTATAAATGATCCATGAGCAAAACTATCTATCAATACAGATAGCAATAATACTAACAACCTGAAAGTGATGAAAATAATTAGGCTACACTACTGACTAACAAGGTATTTCAAGACTTACCCTATTGGTAAATATCGACTTAGTATCACATTAAAAACAGACTTTTTAGTAAGTGATAAGTGATACATACAAAGCGGAATCCATACTATGGCACAAGTAGGTCGTATTACGAACAGGATTGATACAATCCAAATAAATGCTGAATTATCCTCTACAAAAAGTTCCCTTTCTAATTTATTTAATTTTAAAACTAATAAATATATGAAACTGCAGATAATTACATAGAATCACTATTATTATGTAAGTGATATTTATTAACATTTTTCTTTGAAACAATAATTTTATATACCTAGCAAGTTACTTTGGTCACGTATTATGAATTATATTTATACATCTGTGACTTACCTGTACCCTTTCCAGGCCAAGGGAATTTCGAGAGGGCAATTGTTGTCAAACTACATTCTATACTATTTATCAACGTCCGAGAGCCAGTATAAAACCAAAACCAAGAACTGGCTAAGCAGAAGACGGCCCATCTTCTAGTGCCAGACCACTTATAAAAACAAAGGTCTGAATATGCACTCAGCAGACCTTGTAATAAACGAGGACCGTAAATCTAAAAATTCATTAAGATATATACCTGTCACCTTATACAAAATATTATAATTATTTATTGGGGTACTTACTATATACGTGGCCGTGTCCAGTCCAACGATTTGCAATATTTTATAAAACCCTGCGATTACTAGAGGCGGAATGTAACTTCGAATACCTCTAGTCCATTCCCAAGTCAAATAACCGTATTTAAAAACCAAATTATGGGCTACTTCTAAAGACTGCCAGTATTCATCAGGTACAAAAAACGTTTGTACTAAAAATACTGAAGCAATTCTTACAACTAAAAAAATGAGGAACACATCCATGTTCTTCATTTTTGTGGTTAATGTTCTGTTCTATTCCGAATTTCGGAGAATTTGGTAGCAGACATTAAAAGGTAGACTATTGCTATAAATATTTTTGAATTTGGGGGTTTATTAATAGCAGCAAAACGACCTCATGCCGAGTCGAGCGGTACCTTCACCATTAGTTGGGTTAGAAGAAAGAGGTTATGTATAATGTCAAATTACGAAGCCATGGAATTTAGGCAACCGCTCGCTAATGTCGTCAAGTGGGCTGCATAAGAAGGCACCCTTCAAAATTTAAACTTCATATTTGAAGTAGCACGTTATTATAACTTGTTTGCGTGCTGCGTAGGTAACACAGATAGAGCATCTAGCCTGCGTCATCAAACCAGCTTTGTGTCACACCGACAGAATTATTGTTTACGTTATACTTATATAAGTACAATGGTTTATGATTTTGAACCTAAATATAGATGTAGTAAAGAAGAGCTTAAGAAGCTGATGGAAACAATGGAGGAAAAAACTGATTCGCCAGTGTGACGTCACAACACACAAGTACAATGGTTTATGATTTTGAACCTAAATATAGATGTAGTAAAGAAGAGCTTAAGAAGCTGATGGAAACAATGGAGGAAAAAACTGATTCGCCAGTGTGACGTCTCAACACTACGTGTGCTATTTTGAGCAGGCCACAAATTTAATTCGTATCCGTATCGAACTGCGCATGTGCAGAACCGATACGGCGGTTCAGATACGATACAAGCTTCGTATCGTTACGGCTTCCGTATCTTAACTATATTCGTATCGTATCCACAGAAAAGTTTTATTTCTGTGCTGTGATCGTTTCGAGTGAACATAACGTAATAATTTTTTGGAGTGATTATTGACAATACCCTCCTTATTACAATAAATATTCGAAGTCAACAGCACAACAAATGTCGCTGTTGAAGATAGTTGAGTAGGAGTAGGAGTAGGAATACTGTGAAGATACGATACGGATACGTAGAGAACAGCTTTAACTTATTTTTTCTCAGTATCGTAAGCCGATACGATACGTACCAATTTAAGTCCCTATTATCTCAGTTATTATTTTAATTAGAGAAAAAAATATTTTTTGTTAATATGGTGTTCAACGCTAGATTTCAAAAGCGGATATCAGTAGGTTGAATTCCTTAAGGATCAAAAGAACACTGTGTTTACAGCTGCAAATGGTCTGTACCAGTTTAATATCATGCCATTTCGATTATGTAACACTGTCCCCCTCCTTAATCGTCAGAAGCGATTGTACACGTTATATTGAAAATTCCCTTGATGTAAGGAAAATCTGCACAATTTGGCAACACCGCACCCAACGATGTGACAACATCGCATCCAGATACAGCCCCCCAAGGGTGAAGAATAGTTGCGGATGAAATAATTGAGAACAATGTAGAATAGGATGGAATAATCGAGATACTTTCAGAACCTTGAAAATAGTATAAGGGCCAGCCAATCGCTACAGGAGTTTAAACGCTCTTAGAGACAAGATCAAGTAACAAGTACTTAAAAGTGTAGTGATTTATCGTTGTAAACAGTTGTGACTTATTGTGTTTTGGAAGTTAATAAAGTGTATTTGGAATATGGATTGTACCACTTATTATACGAACCCAGTGGCGTAACACTTGATTTTTTTTTGTGCAAAAAAAATTTTTTTTGAACTGTCATTAAAATATGCATATTCAAAAAAAATATTTCATTTTATTAATACAAAAAAACAATTCATGTCTAGTATTTAAGGTGGAGGCCTCACGAACCATCTATAAGTAGGCAGTAGCTACGAAAGGAAGTATTTTATATCTTTTGTTGATATTGTTTTGTCGAAGACATTTTGTTGACGGACAAAAAACACTTTCCTATGTAGCTATTGCCTACTAAGATAGTTTGTGACTGCGCGACTTTAATGCTAAATGCGATTATTAATTGAAATTGATCATATTTGAAATTCAGGTATAAAAATAACAAAATACTTAATAAACAATCATATCAAAATATTCTCTTCTGCCGTAAAGAAATTATAACATTTCCTACTCAATTCGGGACCTATTCTCCTAGCTGAAGCAGTAGGCCCATGAGCTCTGCGGATGGGTAAATCCTGGAGTAACTCCTCCTTTTTAGTCTGGCAGCTATCATATGCCTAAAAAAATACACAAAAAATTAGTTGTATGAATTTTTTGTATAAATTTATAAATATTTACCTCAAATAAAGATTTTGGTGTAGGATACACCGCAGTAAGAGCTTCGGCAGTCTCTAATCGTGCCAGAGGAAACATGGTCAACATCTGATGCCACAGACGACCTAAGCCATTACCATTTTTATCTACCCCAACAGTGTCTTTGTTCATATCATTAAAATATTCAGACTGTAGTTTGAATTTCTCCTCTTTCTTCAACCTGAAGAGATAAAGGAGAGATACACCATAAAGGCATAAATAAATTGTAATAAAGTATACGTTTGATTCGGTACTTACTTGTAAGGAATTTGGGCAATGGCTTTAGTTAATTCCATGACCAGACCCATCAAGTCTTCAGGGTTCTTTACGAATCGAAAGTAGCACCTTGTAAGCAACTGAATCTCAGCTATTGCAGAACCCTGATCACCTGTGGCCTTGCCTACACCGAAAACAGAGAGAGTTAATTGTTTACACTGCGTTAACTTCATGACATTCCTTATATGAGCCAATAAAGAGTTTGCTTTAGTGTGTTTTATAAAGTCCTGATCGTCCATTACCAGTAGAAACTGCTTTTCCTTGACCTCGGAGCTTTTAATAATCTACAAAACATTTTTACGTGTGCATGGGGTGTGAAAATTTCTAATATCAACAAATATTACCATATTTTCGACTGTCTGTACTTTCCGGTACCACAATATCAAATTAGGGACAACTTGTGGCATAAATTTGAATGATATTTCATTATTTTTCAACATGGTCTTCAAGCCTTCCACGTAAACCTTCTTAGAAATTTCAAGGTCCATTTCCACAAGCATATGCTAAAAATTAAGAGCACTAAGAACACAAAATTAAGAGCTCTCAAAAAAATTATTAAGTACTCTAATAAATATTTTCTATTACCAGAAATCAAATATAATACTTGGCATTCACCATTCGCGTTATGAATGATAAAAAACTGCCAGCGAACCACGCAAGTGAAGTCGACCAGTAGAGCTATCGCTAAGCACTGAGTTATTATTTATTTGCATCACCAAATCGAGTTCTGCGATCGTGTTTCATGCGATAATTTGTGTAAGAACAGTACCTACATACACAAATAAATTACACAAAGTAAATACATACCTACCTTTACACATTCACTAGGTTTGCTGCTTTGCTCAACAGTCTTTAAAGCATCTTTCATTGCCTTTTGCCTTTCCACTTCTGCTTTTTTTCTTTCTTTCTCCATATTTCTCAGAGCTTTTCTTTGTTGTATTTCAGCCTGCTTCTTCTCCTTTTCGTGAGCCTTTTCCTTTTGTTTATCGTGAAGGCGTTTCCGCCTTCTCGTCTTAGCTGCTCTCTTCGGTAGAACCGTTTGCAAATCATCACTATCATCGCCAGATGTCAAACACAAATTAACAGTTCCACCACTATTTACAGGTTCTGATGATATCAAGTCAATGACTTCTGAATTATTGTGCTTTGGATAGCGCTTTTTAGATATTTTATCAGATTGTGTTTCGGATGTTGAGAGGTACTTACTGTACAGTACTTTCAACATATCATCACAGTCCTCGTTAATTTTTCCTGATGTCATAGGATTAAACTTATAATCTATAACACATATGTTAAATATATATTATTTTTTCCCGTTCAAAATTATATAGTGTCCATACGTACCATTTTGCACACTATTGTCAGAATCGCTTGAACATTCTCCTAAAATATCTCCTATTTTTCCAATTTTACTTCTATATAAATTACTGGAAATTTTCTTACTGGTCTTCAATCGCTTAGGTGGTATATCAATAGCTTCACCAAGGCAAGTCACTTCTTCACCAAGGCATATCACTTCTTCACAAGCATTATGTGCTCTGCTGATTTCTTTGGGTTCATTGCTACATACATCACTAGAATACTTTTTTAATATATTCTCAACCTCAGAATCACTTGGTTCATTTATATCATCATTTGCTGACAATCTATGGCTCACAGGTGACAATCGTGGTGACAATATGACTGTGTCGCTAGAATCACTGGATATTTCCATCGTAGGTTTCAGATAATCATTACAAGTTAAACTACTACATAGGAATAATATATTAGTAATAAGTAGTTATATTAGAATATATTATTGTTGAAAGTTTAAAACTGCCATACCTTCCCAACCTATGAAAATCTAAAGTACTTAATTGGTAACAGTTAACGGTAACATGAAATCATACATAATATAATATTCATTATTTTATAGAAATGGCAACGCGATAAGTTCGCAAAAAATAACTAATATCCCACACAAATTGCTGAACTATATCCTACAAACTATAAAATCCAGTCACATTTATGGCACCTCATCGGTTAAACATCGAAAATCAAAACCACTTTCCCTCGCTATTACGCTGTGCTAGTACTGTGACAAAACGTCAACGTCAAACATTTGGTCTACCTAGGGCTAGGGTGAACTTCTACCTACTGAACATGTACTGAACGCATAGATAAGATGACTGGACCTAGTCCACTAGCAACGATTATCTATAATCCTTGGTCCATTAGTACGCGATATATAACATGGAACCACGGAGAGATTTGTTTGGTGCTGCCATCTATTAGCAACATGTTCAATTATCTGATTAGCTTATTGTTTGCCAACCTGAAGAAGGGAAAGAATGTGGCTATCAGCTATCTTTAAATAAAGAAAATCTTCAGTTCATCAAACCAATAATGATAGTATAGTGTGATATATTATGCTTTATTTCCATTCCATAAGACTAACGTTGGATTACCGTGTTTCGAAATTGTGAGATGTGACGCAGCCAGTTGACTAGCGCACTAGAAAATACATAATATATGTATTTAAACTATCATATGTACTTTGCGTCTTTTATTTATCTAACAAACTATTATTTTAAATAAACAACACAAGTCAAAAATAACACTGAAAATATCAAATTAGCCAATGTAAAAAATGATAATGCTCGACCGGCTCAACTGTGTATGATGTTGTTTACTCGCAACTACGTCATATGCGCTGCATGCAGTAGGTATTGAGCGAACACAGAGTCTTATGGGAAGCAGCCGTCCGCCCTCCCGTAGAAAGTTCAGCTTAAAGGAACGCGCTATAATTGCTATTACGCGTTCCTTTGCTCCTTTAAACTATTTATAATTTATCTTATCCTGTTACCGCCGTATTCCGTCCTCCCGTAGAAAGATGACCAATAGGCGACCTGCGAATTTTACTCCAGCGCCCCCAATGGCGTTTCTAGTAAGTTCTTGCTAGTCAATTTGCAATTTGACAGAATTTAATTAATTATTAAAATTTAATTTAATTAATTATTAAATATTAATTTTAATTAAATTATTTTCTATGTTCCCAGCGGAAAAATGTGAGAAACTAATTTGCTTGAAACCAAAAGATATTATTTTTCTTTCCATTTCCACTAATAATTATTGCAGATATTTATGTGATTTCATACACAACACTTTCACTTCTTTACACAGCACCACACCACACCACAGCAATATAAATTTAACACTAAAAAATCCAAAAACCAAGCAAACAACATCCGACATCTGCAAAATCAGAACAGCAACATGACACGGGAAGAAAATAAAAAATAAACAAAGCTAAATTGACGCGTATGTTTAAAGTAAATGTGAATATTATTAGTTATTTTGTGACGGTTTTGTTAATTAATTATATATAAAATAAACTAATGTATATTTATATCTATATTTCAGTAATTTTTATATATAAGGTATTTACCCGTTCACTTGCTTTAACTGTAAAGACCCCGTGCAGTTATAGAAAAGTAAATTACTAATTAATGTACATGTTCTTTACAAACAATCCTTCTACTAAGTGCCATTCCAGTTCAAGGATTATAGACCTTATAGACAAGGATTATAGTAGACCTTTAACGGTAAAGTACCAACTCCCAGTTCTCCGGCACCCGCTATTTGCCAGTGTTCGGGGTACAGGCCCTTTAATAAGCGGGAATATCATGTTGGATGGGTTGTCTTGTTCTTTTTTGTACCTACCTATACAGGGTATTTAATAACTTGGGAGATTATTTCTAATTCATGATAATATATTATGCTAAAAGTAAATGCTTTACAAAAAATAAACCTAATGAAAGTGCTTTAATAACCGAGAAAAATTAAAATATAAAATGTTTCTCAAGTTCGTAAACACCCTGTATACTTACACAATGTCCAAAATAGTTATATCGAGTCGAATCATAACGAAACTTTATAATAAAACCATGTAAAAAGCTTTCGTCTCCATATATCGCCATACATTTTTGTCACGGGGTGACGTCATGCGCAAGTTTGTTCAAAACGCGTTTCCCAAGTGATCATATCTTGTACTCTTAGTATCATGGGCGAATACGATTATCGGGCGTGCGCAGTTGACAATGTTGACATTTCAAATTCTGCTGGTTACTTTCTGTTTTGTTCTTGTCTGCTTATTTTATTTAAAGAACGTCGGTTAATCCAATAACACCTTGTGTCGTTGGCAGTGCATAGACTAGTCGTAGTCGTAGATTTCAGTCGGGCAAAATGCATTATGAGGAAGAAATGCTTCTGCTTGCTGCTGCAAATGCATGCTTTGTAGTAATTGCTACCAAAGAGAAGAAAAAGAGAGGGTGGTGGGTTTTGATTTTTGATCGGCCATGACTATGAATAATAATTGTAAGCAACTAATATGCTAATATCGCTTCGTTTGAGTAGTGCGTATGCAGAGGATATTCGCAAGCACAACTAAATGGTATCGAAAAACTCCACCAAACAAAAATGTCACCAGCTGCTGCTGACCTTAACCTAAATCTATTGGGATACAAACACCCCTTTTTAGTGAAAACAATAACAGAAACTAAGTACCTATCTAAATAAAATATATATTTACCTAAATAAATATATACTAAACCTTGATCACAGCATCTAATGTACCTATGGAATTCATCAGGATTTTCTAAATAAAAAGATAAATGCAAATAGCTTGTGTAATATTTTTATTGTTACAGCAATTTTACTTTATAATTGCTGTTCCAAAGCACTGGAAATAAATATTATTAAAGAATACAATGATTGAAATAGAATGAACCATCTACAGAAACATTTAGTAACTAATTTGAGTTAGGAAAAGTTTAATTTTTCCTAATTAGTGCAGGAATAATATTCCCGCACGCAGTCTAGTAGAACTGCCTCAGTGATAATAGTTACTCCCTTTTTCTAATTTCCCCCCAATTTTCACATAAGTTTTGTCGGCAATAGGTAATGATTGAATTGCATAGTATTTTACTGATTCTTCTATATCCTCTTCCATATTATGGTTAGAAGCAGAAGCCTCGGACAATTTTCAACAAAAAAATATGATAAATATTTGAGCTATTTTCAAAACAGTATAAAAAAAATCATGTGTGCAACTCGTATAGGGAAAGTGTATTTTCCGCATATGGCGTATTTTTTTATCTTGGCTGGCGCCTCGACCAAAAAACTTACGCCTGATGGGGAACAAAGTCACTTTTCATAACTTATTGCACAAATAGTTATTGTATCTACATAATAATATATTAATTTTCATTTCAAATTTCCGACCTTTAAAGCACCAGCAACTTCTATGCATGGGCTTCGCCAGCTTTCAACCTAAAGTGAGACAGCTGAAGATGTAGCGCCGCAGGCAAAAATTATGAAAATATTCACCTACTTTCCTGTTATTTTAGAGAAATATAAACTCACAAAAAATATTTTTTAGATTTGAGAACTTTTTGAAATAAAAACAATATTTATTGACAAACTACTCAGCGTATAAATAAATTATATTTTATAAATGTGCTACAATGCTTCGGATCTGACAACATAAACTCACAGGGAACGAAAAAGACAGTAAACAAGAAACATTACGTGTGGAGGCATACAGCATGTTCAGTGTCGCTATGGTAGCGACGTTAAAAACTATGCGAGAAATGACGGGAAATTAGTAAAGTTGTCCAAGACTCTAGCGGAGGCAGCTACCCCCCCCCCAACAAGTTTAGACAGTTTAGACCAGGGTTGATAATTTTTGTAACCAAAAAAAATAATAGGATGAAATAGGAAAAGAAAGGATTTCTTTAAAAAAGAAGTTTGTAAAAGATAACAAACCAAAAACTTGGTTATTTGAATTTTTCACATAAATTTTGAGTTTATATGAAAAAAGTGTAAATACAAAAGTTGTAGATCTTTTTATTACCTACAACTTTGCCATTTAACTTTTTTCCATAGGACTTGTAGTTTTGCCGGAAATTGAGATAAACCGGTTTGGGCCCTTAAAAACCCACCCCATCCACTTCCCAAGCTCAGATCGCCCGTAAATTATTTTGCCTTTCATTTTTGTTATATTCTCTTCCTTTTCCAATGGGTTTCATCCTACTATTATTTTTTTTCACTTTTTACCATTTTCAAAGGCTTCATTCAGCCCTGGTCTAATTTTAGAGACTGTTCAACAAATATATTTTTTTAAGTAATAATTAAACATTTGTTCCCATGGGGAAGTGGGTCACAGGACCCAGATAGCCACCATCACTTTTCTGATTCAGTAAGCAACATAAGCGCACAAAAAAAACAACAAAACCAACTATGAAATAGGAAGCATTTGCTAAAACTATCAATCTGCCAATTGGAAATAAAAAAGGCTTGTAATTTTTACAATAAATGCAAATTTTATTCAAATAATAAATATGTACACTTGGGCACATTATAGTACAGATATAACAATGAAGTATAAAAAAAATAGTAAATATTACAATTACAAAAAAAAATAAATAGCTATTTACAGGCATTAAACAAAATAAAACAAGTCGAAATTAAGTAACCGGTGAAATAATATATAAGGGGATTACAAAATTCCTCTTCAATAGGTATATTTTCCATTTTTAAAGCACATATGTTATAATATCGTTAAAATGATCAAAAATATTCTCTGTACGGTATTTACTAACTTCTTCTTACAGTCCTTATATACCTTTTAACATAACTCAACATCATCTCACTGCTGTTATTGTTAGTAAAGAGCTGCAGATTTTTTTAGTTGCCCCAAGAAAAGTGATCCCTCTCGCCTTTATTTTTTTATACTGATTACACGTTATGCGTGTTATGACACAGTTTTATAATTTTCAGCAGTAATAAATTAAACAATTTTATTATTTTATAAATATACTACTTAGATTCTAGATTAAAATTACTTATCGCAGCGGTGTTGAAGTTAAAGAACTCATACTCGTGAGGGATGTATTTGACACCGAGTAGTTTAATTTTTCTAATTCCTCGTCTACTTGGTTATTTCTTAGCTCTTGCGTGGTATACAAGAACTTGTTCCACTCATCGTGTCTCGGATGAGCAAAACTCTGAAATAAAACGTCAACAAAACATATTAGAATAATTTTACAGCCACTTGAAATGCTGCCACCCTTAAAGAAAAACCTGTATTACCAACAATAACTCAATTTGCTAAGGGTTTTTGCTAAGAATTGAAATTGCGATAAACGGTTAACCGGTGCGCCCGGGCAGGTGCTGGTGCTCTGTGAGTGAGCCCTTGAAAGTGTGGTGTTTTTAGCCGTATGGTATATTTTAGCCAAAATGGCGGTTATGAAATTGTATTTTACTTGACAACACACATTGGAGAATTATTAATAAATATTAATAACAAAGCTAAGTAGAAGTGATCATAGATGTCCTGGCTAGTGAGTGAAATAGTTTTAATTATTATTACTGTACGTCAGGAACACAGGAGCGTATAAAATGTATACGAGGTTGACTGACCGCCTACAGGAGCAAAATTTTGACGCATAATATTTCAATTAAAATATCGTAACAGAGCAAGACGACAGGTTAAGGTGCTGCGCGTGGGGAAAAGCCTCAATAATAAAATGTTAACAATAAATTGCAGTACAAAATTTGATGCTGTACACTGGAAAATCTATGTGGAAACGAATAATTTCTAAACATCCATTATTAGTATTAGCAATAAAACATTTCATGAAATAATAGAGGCATTTCTGTAAGGATAGTGAAATTTGCGAGTATTTTTTAAAATAATTATTCACCTCAGCAACATCGTAGACCCATATTTTGCCTTGATTATCGCCCACCGTTACATGCAGTCCAGACGGCGTCCAAGACACCTTATTCAAAGCAGGGTTGCCCTCTACATTTATACTAGCAGCGGGCACTTCGGTGTCCTGATTTAAATTCCACAAATCCAGTCTACCGCTGCCGTCCACAGCCGCAAACAACGCTGGATGCGTTGGAGACCATTTAACATCTAAAACGTAGTCACCGTTGTCCTCGAAAGAGTAAATTGGCTTGGCATCCTAAAGAATTACTACAGTGAAGATGCTCGCGTTAATATCAAGCCTTACCTTCAAACTCCACAGCTTTATAGTCCAGTCGATCGATGAGGTTAAAAACATATGCGAGAAGTCGATTCCGCCTTGAACGCCATTTACGCTAATCCCTGTAACGGGACCCTGATGGCCGTCGTAGGTGTCCGTGATGCCGGCTTTGGCGCCGTGCCTACAGGCCGAGTAGCCCGCACCCTCTTCGCTGCCAACTACGAAATTATTAACGTCGGAATGTGGAAAGTCTAAGCAGGTCACAGCAACGGGTTTCGATTGCATACGGTGCAAATCTAGGATTTCCTGCGGTTGCCCCAGCATGTCCAGCGACCAGGAGCACAGCCGTCCGTCGGTCGATATACTTATGAGGTTATGTGCGTTTTGTGTACCAACCACACTCATGCAGTACACTGGGTGCTGAAAATTAGTATGTGATAACCTAGTGCACAATATCAGCTTGAAAAATTAGTGATAAATACCAGTTCTATGCGTTTTATAGAACTTTTTTGCTGGTTTAAAATTAGGCAGGCGCTCAGAGCAAAGATCCACATGTATTTTATGATTTTAGGACAATATTATTCTATACCAAAAAATTTTGCTAAAAATTAATTGATGTCTTACATAGTTTTGTGAAAAATACTGGGAGAATATTCTTATTTCATTCTTTAAAAGATAAACTCGTCTGGATATTCCTGTAATATATTCTACATATGTTCCATTAATATGTATATTAAATTGGATATTCTATGAATAATCCGAGGTTCAGAGAATATTCCTATAGAAAAACAATAGCTGTACATAGTAACAATTCGCCATTTCTTTTTTCTAAAAAAACGCCTTAATTCCTTAATTGACTGACAATTTATGCGTATTTTATGAAAAATTTAAATATTCAGGGCTCTCTTGAGAGCAAACTTCCACATCTATTTTATGCTTTTAGGACAATATTTTGTAGAATTTCAGGGTGTTTTTAGGATATATTAATGAAAATTCAGTTATAATCAATACTATAAATGTCTCCATATAAAAAAATATTATAAAAAATACTGGGAAAATAGTATTTCATTCTTTAAAATATAAACTCATCTGGATATTCCTGTAATATTTTCTATACAATATTACATTTATTCTATATATTCCATTAACGTGTATTAAAATAAATATTCTATGAATAATCCGTTAGAAGAAAATAGTCCTGTGATATTTTATGGATATCTAAAAAAGAATATTCCCCCCGGGAGGTTCAGAGAATATTCCCATATAAAAACAATAGCTGTACGTAGTAGCAATTCGCCATTTCTTTTTTCTAAAAAAACCGCTTTGATTGACTGACAATTTATGCGTATTTTATGAAAAATTTAAATATTCAGGGCTCTCTTGAGAGCAAACTTCCACATCTATTTTATGCTTTTAGGACAATATTTTGTAGAACTTTAGGGCGTTTTTAGGACATATTAATGAAAATTAAGTTTTACTCTCAATACTATAAATGTCTCCATATCAAAAAATATTGTTAAAAATACTGGGAGAATATTCTTTTTTCATTCTGTAAAAGATAAACTCATCTGGATATTCCTGTAATATTTTCTACATAATATGTTCCATTAATATGTATATAAAATCGAATATTCTATGAATAATCCGTTAGAAGAAAAATATTCCTGTGATATTTTATGGATATCTAAAAAGAATATTCCTCTCGGGATGTTCAGAGAATATTAACATAAAAACAGTAGCTGTACATGATAGCGAAGTACCAGCTGCTTTTGGCATAAAATATGTTTCAAAACAGATATTCTTTGCATTTTGAATGTTTTATTTTGAAATGCCTGTAGTTAGAAATCGTTTTATTCTTTTATTTTGGCTGCAACTCGCCTCATTCTCGCTTTCATTCATAGTGAACAATTTAAAAGACACTTTTGGATTCCTTTGGTATTCGTATCTTAAACAGAAGTGGTTTTTCATGTAAGAATCAGCGCAATCGAATGCAGTTGCATATCTTGAAGTTGCATATCGATGGCTTAGTGGCAATACCACGTATCATCAAATTTAGCGAAATTGTTATTTTTACGGATTTCGAATAGTTATCCTGTTTGGCAACATTGTACAAGAGCATGTGACGCTTCGACCAATGAAACTATATTATTTTCGCGCCTTGGTAATACCAAGTATCAACCGGCAAATTTAATACCACGTATCATCGAATTTTACACGTTAAAACCGCTTGAATGCGTTGCTTCACGTGTAGTGTGATAATTTATGCAGATTTTTTTGATTTCCTTCAGGTAAACGCAGAAAGGTAAGTTAATTCAAAGATTATAGTGTTTGCTTATTAAAATACGATATTTTAAGTTGTTTTTTTTGTATAATGTTAATTAAATAACTGTGGTTAATACATGTAGAAGTTGATACGTGTTATTGCTTTTTGGCGCGTTTTATGACAATTTGTTGTTACGTGTTATTAAACTGCATGTATAATTAAACAACAGTCGTATTTTTAATTCTTTGAGTAATTAATTATTATAAAAATCCACTTCTGTTGTGTTTGGCCACACAAAATACGTTTGATAAGCTATATGCTGTTATTGCGCTATAATAAAGGGTCCGCCAATAAGCGCGCTCGATTTTTAAAATGAAATAAAGCAAGTTGTGTGAGAGGTATAAATGAAATTTATTTTTTGTTTGAAAGAGTATTCGAAGGCATTATGTATGGAAAATAATATCGGTCAAATGTCCACCTCGGCTTCGCTGGGTGGCGCGCATACGAGAAGTCCAATTTTCAATGACTCTGGCGCACAAATCGGGCTGTATTTCATCGATGGCGTGGCGTATGTTGACTTTGAGGGCATCAGTGTTTTGTGGTTGGTTTGCGTAGACCTGTGATTTAAGAAAACCCCACAAGAAATAGTCTAGTGGGGTTAAATCGCACGATCTCGGTGGCCAGTTGATGTCGCCTCCGCGCGAGATAACCATTCCTCCGAAGCGCTCGTGCAGAAGATCCATTGTGGCGCGCGCTGTGTGGCTCGTAGCGCCGTCCTGCTGAAACCACATATCCTCGACATCCATATTGTCGATTTCATGCCAGAAAAAGTTCGTTATCATGGATCTGTATCGTTCGCCATTTACCGTGATGGACACACCATCGTCGTTCTCGAAGAAATACGGCCCGATGATGCCTCCGGCCCAAAATCCACACCAAACAGTTACCTTTGCTGGGTGCATTGCGACCTGGTGGACCTCCTGTGGATTGTTCTCGGCCCAATAACGGCAATTCTGCTTGTTGACATTCCCATTTAACCAAAAATGTGCCTCATCGCTGAAGATGATTTTGCGACCAAAATCGGGGTCGACTTCCAACTGCTCTAAAGCCCAATCAGCGAAGATACGGCGCTGTCTATGGTCGTTTATTTTGAGCTCTTGTGTCAGCTGGATCTTGTACGGATGCATGCCCAAATCCAGATGCAAGATTCGGCGAAGTGATGTTTCCGAAAGGCGGAGTTCCTGTGCGCGACGTGAAATTGACTGTCGCGGATTTTCACGCACACTATCGCGCACAGCGGCGACATTCTGGGCAGATCGGACGTTTCGACGACGCGTCGGTGTTGGCTGATTGTTCACCGAACCGGTTGCCTCGAATTTGTTAATCAAACGACGGATAGTCGACTCAGCAGGACGATCAATTGCACCGTAAAATTGGCGGAGCGCGCGGAACGTTGCTCGAACCGATGAATGATTTTCGTAATAAGTTTTAACGATTTGCACATGTTACTCGCGGCTGAATTGGTTCATGGTGATTTGTGAAGATACACTGAATAATAACAACTACGTTTGCCAACTTTACCACAAACAACATGGCCGCCATGAGCTGTCAAAGATCGAGCGTCCCTATTGGCGGACCCTTTATAAGACAAGACTCAGTAGGTAATCTGCTGTTTTTTAATTTTAGTAAAACGTTTTGTTTCAGAACATGAGTAACTTCCCAGTTTCAAAATTTTGTGGTAGCAAGAGAAGTATGAGTATTTTAGAGAAGGCCTTAAGTCGGCCGGTTATTATTGCGGACGCTTTGCCAGTTACTGAAGACAGCTGTATTGGGGTAACATTAGAACCAAATATGTATGAATTGGACACCAGTGAACACTATATTGCTCCAAACAATGACGGATTTATTGATAACTTTATAGAAATGATGTCAAATGATAAAGAAAATATGGGTAATATTTCGCTTATCAGAAAATATACACAGGACGCCAGTTCTAATACATTTGACACCAACACATCCCATTTTGAGGTTTGTCCTAGTGCCTCCGAGTGCCAAATGCCAGAAAATGTATTAGAAAATGCGATGAATAGTACAGAGCTTCAAACGAGGCTCCAAATAAACTCTACATCAGACCATATTTCCCAAAATATTGAGGACATTGAAACAACAAATGACGATCCTGATTATGTTGATGAAGAATCAGAAAACACTAATAGGGAAACATCAACTTCAGAAGATGAGCAAGAGGATGATCCAACAATTCCTGAAGAGAAGAAAAGAAAAAGGAAACCAGAAAAGTCTGAATGGGATAGAGAAAAAACAAGGCTAAGAAGAATGAAAGGTGAAGAATACTTAGGTTATACCAGAACAAGGGATGGCAAGATATTCCATAACATAATGAGGCATCCAAAAATTATGGGACCTGCTTGTAATTCAACGAAGTGCGAAAAATACAAAACTAGGTTCTGCAACACAATAAACTCGGAGACAAGAAATTCAATTTTCCACAAATTTTGGAAAGAGTTGGAATGGGACCAGAAAAAATCTACATAACAAGTGTAATCAGGAAAAAGAATATGGCAAGGAAATTTGTACCAGGGGACTCCAGAAGGTCTTTTACTTATGAATATTTTTTGAGGGTTGATAATGAGGTTAAGCAAGTTTGTAAAAAGATGTTCTTATCAACACTGGGTCTTAAAGAATGGATGGTATCACACTGGTGTTCTGAAAACATTCATGGTATGCACAACCCTCAAACAAATATCAATGCCCGTCGAAAAGTTGAACGGCCCCAATCACGATCTGCTCAAATTGCTGAGCGGCAAAAATTATTTCAAAGAACATTTTTAAATAATTTACCGAAAATGCCTTCGCATTATTGCAGAAAGGATAGTAAGAAGCTTTACCGCGAAACCGATTTTGGTTCGAAAGCCAACGTTTTCAGGGTTTACAAAAAACACTGCGAAGACAACAACGAGCAAGCTTTGAATTTGTGTACATTTTGGGAAATTTTTGAAGAAATGAATTTGTCTTTATTTATCCCAAAAAAGGACCAGTGTAATGTTTGTGTGTCCTATAGCGCTGGAAATGTTAAGGAAGAAGAATACAGAAGACATGTTGAGTTGAAAGATAGAGCTCGTCTAGAAAAGAGTGAAGACAAGAAAAAAGCTGAGACTGGCGAGCAATATACTTTCGTTATGGACGTACAAGCAGTAAAACTATGCCCTGTTAATAATGCTAATAAGTTTTATTTCAAAACGAAATTGAAGGTGCATAATTTTACCATCTTCAACCTGTCCAGCCATCAATGTACAAATTATTGGTGGAATGAAACTGAAGCTGATCTGGTAGCTTCCGTTTTTACTTCAATTATATTAAGTCACTTAGAAAAGAATTGTACTGAAGATAAGCCCATTGTGTTATGGAGTGACGGTTGTCCTTACCAAAACCGTAATACAGTTTTGTCTAATGCTCTATGCAACTATTCAGTGAAACATAAAAAATCAGTAACTCAAAAATACTTAGAACCGGGTCACACTCAAATGGAGTGTGATTCGGTTCATAGCATCATTGAGAGAAAGCTTAAAAATAAAGACATTACCTTGCCATATGACTATGTAAATATTACCAAAAATGCAAGACTTAAACCTTTTCGATATGATGTAGAATACCTTGAACATGCTTTCTTTTTAAATTATAATAATCTAAATTTGATGAGGTACAAGAGTATTCGGCCTGGCCGTGGAACAAACGATCCAACCGTTACTGATCTTCGAGTTATACATTATGGTCCAAACGGCAGAATTAATTATAAACTTGATTTCTCGGAGGATTTTAAAAATCTACCTCAAAGATACAAGGAATTAAGTGATGGCGTATTATCTGAGCGCTTGTACCAAAGGAGACTGAAGATCTCGAAATTAAAGTATGATCATCTACAGGATATTAAAACGACTTTACCAACAGAATTTCACCCCTTTTATGACAATTTACCTTTTGAGTAATAGTTTTAAAATTATGTTTAGTGTATGTTTTGCTTGTATTTAGCAGCAGATTGATGTGAATAAAAGTTGATTTTAATTTCTATGGTATTATTAACTATTAAAAAGAAATAGCATTTTTCCAAACTATTCTGACATTAACACGTATCATCACTTATTTTTTAACAATAGCACGGATCAAACCAAATAAATGAAAATTGATATTTTTTAAAAAAAATTACGGGAATAACAACTTCATAGTGCAACAACATTTGATACTTACAAAAAAACCGCACCGTAATATCTAAAGCCTGATTATTAACAAATATTTTGTTCTCCTGAAAACTTGGAAAAATGTTAATACGTGTTATTGCCACTAAGCCATCGATATCTCGAAGTTGAAAATTGACAAAATTAAGGTCCTCGTTATGGGTTTGTCGTTAATAAAAATTTAATTAGTTTATGAAAAATTCTGAAAATCGGCATGTTGTAAAATACTGTTATTACCTACCGATTGCAGTAATTTCCATCAAGATCGGTATGCTGTGACAGGCTGGGGAGCGTTAGGAAATTTCAACAATAATTTTGTTTTTGTAATAGGTCGCCATATTAAAATGTTTCAATCGGATGCGCGCATTTTCTTAAGCAATCTAATGGCTATGTAATACTCTCATGTCATTGAATTCAGAAAAATGTTTCCTATTTTTTATCGAATTTTCATTTTTACGCATTTTTTAACAGATATAGTAAGCGAAATTTTTTTCCTTACATAAAATCATCTGCTAAATAACTTTTGTTCGAAACCTTTTTTCTCTAAAGTTACTTTTACTTTTTCCATTATTGAGAGAAAGGTGAAAAAAGTGCCATTTTCAATATTATTTGGAATAAAAACCAGCATGCATTGTTAACTTTTTTAATGGCTCACTATATACGTTAAGATCTTTCATTCAAGCCCTATTTCAATGGGTTCAGTCCGAATCCACTTTTTTTTTCTCCGACACCCCTACTAATAAAGTCCATACCATCAATGTTGGTGTGCACGTGATCAGTGACTGCGCGAAGCAAAGACATGTGAATTATGTTTTGGTGCATTTTATTTGCATATATCATAGATAAACCCCTATTCAGAGAAAAGTAACGGGATAATATATTGTGGCCTTTAACTGATTTGATCCAGAAAATTCCGTTGATCACGTGCACGCCAACATTGATGGTATGAACTTTAGTAGTTATTTGAAATGATTTTTTTTATATTTTGATTATGTTAGGATCAATGTTGGGATACACTTAAATAAATAGATACAAAAAAAAACAATTTTCACATATCTCTTATGGTTCTGTCAAGGTTAGGGTGTAACGTCACGATACACATATTTTTGATGTTCCTTTTTTTTTAAATGAAATTGCTTCTGTTCATGATAAAGAAAATAAAACAAAATTTAGTTTGAATATCTACAATGCTCTGCAAAATTAGTCAAAAATTACGCCTAATCTTACCGTATGTGCGGAAGCGGAGAGCGGCGTTCTCTGTATAGGAGTTCGCTTTTGTACGCGATTGTCCCACAGCACTATTTGTCCGGAATAGGTCCCGCCCAGTATCAAGTTGGGATGAAACCTGGCAAACGTAGTAGATAACACAGCACTTTGACAATGGAAAATGTATTCCGGGGTGGCTTTTTTAAATTTGGTATTCCAGACCAAAACGACGCCGTCCGGATCGTTAGGAGACTCTTCGTTATTATTGTAAGAGGCTAACAGGAGCTCGGGGAATTGGGGGGACCAGTCCAGTGATGTAACGGTCCGGTTCCTGGACCATCTTTCGTCAAAGAAATGCCGGTTGAACGAAATCCGTTGATGTGACTTCTCGTCCCTATGAATGAAAGACACATGAAAACATAATTTATAACTTTTAAATACAGCTGGGTACACCAAAAAATTTATATCTAGAGAATTTAATGTAATTAAATATTTTGCTTATTAATTTTTTAGCCTTAATTATGCTGTGCCTTATGAAATTTTGCAAATTCCCTTTAAGAAAACTGTGACATGCCACATTTCTCAACTGAACAGAGAAATATATGTAACCACTTACAATCCGTCTTCTCCTAAGCACCCTGCGTAATCCGTATAAATATCTACACTTTCACAGAGAGCCCTTTCCATCACCCTCCCAGCTCTGTCCACAAAGTGCTGGAAGTCCTCCGAAAGGACGATCATTTGTTTCTCTTCTTCGCTCAGTTCACGCACTAGTAAAGACACTTGTTAATGAAAAAAGGCATTTAAACCTTGAAAAACTCACCCTCTTTAGCCTCCTCTTTCTTCTGTTCCTGTTCCACAGCAGTTATGGCGGGCTGGACCTCCTTCACTTGCGGCAGACCGTGCGCTAGAATACCCGGGGGCAGCTTGCTTCCGTATCCACCAAGATGCGGAAGGCTCCCCTCCTCGTCCTCACCTTGTCCATCGTCATACGTCAAAACTGTGGTGAATAAGGGGTACGTTCTATGCCACACTCACACTACTCGCACACTCACTGACTCATATAAGTTTGATTAATCTGTTCTCGCTTCAGGGGAATGTTTATCTGATGCAAACGGGCAAAATAACCCTCCGTTTATTTTATTCATGGGATATTTAGATACTAGGCATCCAAGAACTGAATTAATCACTTTTAAAATTAAAAATTTTGTTGGCAGCATTTGTTAGAACGCCTAAATAGCCCGCGCCCACAGCTGTAGTCTTTTACGTTTAGTTTTGTGGTTATGTTTTGTGCGTTACTCTACGAATTGTGTTTTGCTTTGTTGGTGTACATTATTGTAAGAAAATGGAGCTAGGATTTTTTAAAGGAAGTACAGAAAATCTGCCGAAAGTTGATTTTAGCTTTTTAGCATGGTGGACAAGTTTCACATGTGAAATTTAGATTATTTATCAGCAGAAGTTAAGTGTCAACAAAGTCAATTTCAAACGTCAACTGTCAAATGGCAGGGAACCAACATAATACCATAACCAAATAGGTATGATATAGGAATGTCTTCAAGTCTACAATATGTCCAAGTGACTTTTTTCTTTTTTATTATCCAGTTGTGTGTATCTGATCTGATTATGGTATCTGTTTCCGACATCTACTCTGTATATAATGTCACGTTTACAAAATATGTATGTTTGTTTAAGGTTGAATGTCTATTTTGACCGGATTTTCCTCCACAAGGTCATTCCGCACATTATACATATTTTAAAAGTATATCTTCGGGTACACAGTCGATATGTTTTAGAAGCGTCTTTTCAACCGTCTATTCCCTGCCTGACACAAGCGTCGAGCGACAGAAATTCCACTTAACCGCTGGGGCTTGCACATGCGCGCTACAGTCGATACGCATTTTATGTACCAGATTCAAATAATGCTGCTACTTAAGTCCCCTAATTATATTTTTGAAAAAAAATATAAGAAGTTAGTATTCTTCTATACTCTGTTGTTTGTAGTAGCATAACCTCACTTAGTTGTTAATGAAAACATTCTGTATGTCGGCATCCGTGTAAAATTGAGCAACTTCCTTTATAAAGGGATACTGGATACCTACATTACCTACTGCAAATTAGTAAGGTTTTAAAAATAACCGAAACTATATCTAAGTAAAGGTGTATGTTATTATTAGTTCAGAGTTCTTCTGTGGATCTAGTATTCACACTAACACAAATTTAACGTGACGTTATGTTACTACGAAACAACCCGGATTACTTTGAGGTTAAACTGGCTCAGTACGTACGTACGTTGCACGTCAGTATTCATTAACATAGACAAACAGAATTAATTCCAATATGATTTCAATCTAACACTTCCCACTTCTAAGACGCCAGTCGACCGCAGCGCGCATGTGCAAGCCCCAGCGGTTAAGTAGAATTTCTATCGCTAGACGCTTGTCTGCCTGACTAGCTGGAAATTAAACTGCGCTTTCGCAATATCACCGTATACAAAGTAGTGTCAAGTACCCTAAATTCCAATGCTGTTTTCGGGAGCGCATGCGCGAGCTTAGCTGGACCATGGACCTTCACCGCTGGGTGGCTCTAGCTGGTTAACTCAGTTAACTGTCATTTTCCATTTCTCAGCCGTCAGCCATTGTTTGTTGTGATTATTACGTGATATAAAATGACCGATCAAAAAGTTAAAAGCATTTGTGCAGTGAGATATACATGCAAATGCTCTTGTTATATAATGTGAAATATATAAAATGACAGCTTATATTTAATTCTATACTAGCGATAATCCTTATAATCCCATTGTCCATGAAAAAATATTGTGCCAAGTAGGTAGGTACATTTTACATATAAATAAAATTGCGACACGGCTGTAACGCTACATACAATGTTCAATATATATATATTGTAAATGCACATTTGTTTTTTAATGTTGTCATACCTCTAATGCAAATAATTAACTCAGTACCAAGAAAATCGTGCACAATACAAGTATGTGAAGTAACAGGTAACAGCAATTTTAATATTATTCTGTCACACAAAAAGAACTGTTCAATCACACATTGCAAAGAAATTTTATAATTGCTAATTAATTTTATTGTAGTACTTTTTTTATGGCAACATAAGTATAAACAACATAAATAGAAAACATTCAAGAGAAAATTTAAATAAATAATGAAGTTACCGCCGCAGAAATCGCCATCTGTTATTGGGTAACCCAAGGACCCGCTAAGAGCCATTCAAGGCCACTTAGATTTGCCATGACAACATCAAAAAAGCCGACTGTCAATAGTTTGTGATAGGTATATGCTGGCAATACTTTCTCGCCCGATTGTACTGGACCGCAATTTTTGCACTATCTTTGTCTCGCTCAGAACTTTACTGTCTTTATAGATGTAGAGTTCACTACCATAGCACCTGGTAGTGAACATCCCCTTAAGTATTAATATATATTTATATCTCAATAAAGACTAAACAGCAACATAAGAGCAAAAAATAGGGGCCGCCAAAAAATAATATTACGTGTAGCAATATTACCTAGGACTCTGAAAAACTATTTAAGAAGTAAATAATTCCTCGATTCCAAGTACGTAAATGTGCTTTTTTTTTCATTTATGTAATGTGTTTGTACATAAGATAAGGACAAATAATTTATAATAGATATCATGTAGATGTCATAAATTATTTAGAATTCGAAAACAGATTATTTTTAAACTTATCAAAAAGTAGTCTTACAGCAGCTTCTAAATTATATTAGGAATACTGTCATTCTTATTTTAGTAGAAACCTTTTAAATACAAACAAATTTCAACAAGTTTCCCGCAGCTTGCGGCGAGACTACTTTCGAACATTTTCTCTTCTATTCTACAGACACATAAAAAAACATCATCAATATCCATATTCAATAACTAATTTCTGCGTATGAAGCATAGTAGGAATGACAGGCAAGGTTTCAAAAGGAAAAAAACAATGGAAGACTGTGAAAAGTTAATAAAACAATATTAATAGACGAAATGAGAAAGAAAATGATAACCCCATGCAAAAAATCATGCGCTTAACCAAAATTGAATAGTATTTACATTTTCTCACTCACTGGAATTGAAAAGTGGGTATCTAAAGTGTAGTTGGTGCTCATGTATATATGCGTGTGCAAACAAAATAATGTTTAAAAATCCAAATTTCAATGGCATACTTCTCACGGTCATAAACTATAACATTTTGGCAAAAGACAGATCGATAATTTACTGAAACTAAAAATACCATCTACTTTAATTTATTTTTTAGTATTGTTATTAAATGTTATTCTTTAATGAGGGTGTAAATCTAGTATTTATGACAATATAAATAATGAAAATGAGATCAAATATCTAATGAAAATGAGATAATGATATGAATTTGTTAAAAAATCTTACTCAACTGAGAAATTCCTCATTGTAATTTGGATGAATTAGTAAAAAGATGTACCGTTCAAAAAAATTAATGTACCTTACAAAAGCAGCATTGCCAATAATGCCAAAATACGTTGGTTACAAAAAAAAATTAACAAAATGACGATATAGAAAAAAAAATAGCCTGAAGCACAACCTACCTGTAAACTCATCCTCCCATTCTAAACCAGGGTTAAGATTGTACTCGTCTTGTAAGGGAAAGAACAATCAAATATTAGGGATAGATATTAGATAACATTAAAGTCTATATTTTTGATGGCTTAAATTTTAGACTACCAAAAATGCAAAACCAAATTTACGTTATTTTAAAACAATGCTAAACCAAAACTTTTTATTATAATATGGGTAGCCAAAATTATCGAGACAATACATTGAACTGAATTTCTGAAAGTCGGTGGATCAGCACTCGCTTTTATGCTCGCATGAATTCAACTGAAATTCCCATATTTAAGTTTCCTCATAATCATCAAATTATATAATCAAATTTTAGTTAGAGAAAGAGTTATTTACACTCTCCTGGTATATGTCGAGACAGCTCATGTACAGGGGTCTCTTAAAATTGACATTTCGATTTAACTTAATCATAAAAGTAGTCGACATTAAATGGATATTAAAAATCCAAAATATACTGAGTGAAAAGTGAGAAAAAATCCTTAATTTTCTGAATGCAAAAATATATATTTGTTAAATAATCACCACCTGTTCGTGAGATAAGTAGAGAAGTATAAAACAAAAAATATATCAAGACACCTCAGGAAACAATGCTATTTATTGAGACAATAAATAACAAAAATAAATGATAACGAGTAATAATAATTAACGATAGGAGTTAAGTCCGGACTTTTAGCAGGCCAATGTATAAGGAGGTTGTCTTTCCAGAACTAACCTAACATGTCCCCTCCGAGCAAGAGACTTATTCTTGTTGCAATGAATTTCAAGCAACTCTTTTCGCTTTGACAATGAAAATCCATTTTCAAAATAACTTGCTTCTCTACGAACACTTTTTACGGTAAGATCTAACCGAGTCAACGAGTAACTCACAAAGTACTGGATAACATAATATGTCCATAAAACAATATGCATTGTCTTCATGGCGCTCTCGATATGTTTTTGTTTTACACTTTTTGACACCCATGATTTGATCAGTTTGAGTAACATCTCAGGAACAGGTGGCGTGATTATATACCAATTTAGTCAAGGCAATGGGTACAAAACAAAGGGGTTTATTCGCAATTTGGTGGGATGATAGATATAAGTCTCCTGATAGTACACTTGAACACTTGAGTTTCCGCTCAAGGAGTGGGGGGGGGGGGGGTGAAAACTTTGCAATGCGGCGCTTTTCGGGAAATAGTATCGTTGTAGCAAGTGCGATCGAAAATAAAATATGTAGAGAACAAAGTTGTGCACAATTTTGGTTCTGTTAATTTTTCGTTTGTGAATCAATAGTTTTCATTCTACGGTGCGCCAAAGTTGGGGGTTGTCTTGCAATTTCCATCCAATTGTGCACAATTTTGTTCCCTACAATTTTAATTTTGTACATATTTTGTTCGCCATTTTATGGGATTATAAATATAGGTACTCAAATTGGGAATTCATGAGCGGAAAAATATTGCTGACCTACCGCCTATATACAGAGGCAGAAAGCCATAAAATATTTAAGGGAACGCTAAAATATACAGAGTACTTTGATTTAAATGACCAACTTGGCAATTTAAAAGTATTAAGGCATAGATATATATATATATATATATCACTTGCTAATATTTTACACTTTACATGGAGACTACAGTGGGTAACAAAACAGACCAGCAGAAGCAACATACATACAAAATCACAGGAAAAAAAATAATTTTAACTACTTCATGCCGTTTTAACATTGTAATAACCTTTTAACCAATTGTAATAATTTTAGAACGGAACGTGATTGGCCTTGTCAAATCGATAACCCTGTATATTGTCTCTATAAGAATTCAAGATAGTTTACTTGTTCTACATAATGTCCTCATTGCAAAGAGGCCGTTCCACCGGCTTATAGTTAGTTTATTAGTAGGCATGCCGTTAGTTTGTTACATTGAGTAAGAATTAGTGTGACTAGTACCAGCCTTACCAGGTACCAGCCTTTGGAAGTCGAAAACGGAAAACAACGTAAACCCTTTTGTTAAAAAGCATCTTTACACAAAGCGATTAGTACATGTGCTCCTATCTCCCAGAACTGAACAGAAAAGTGTGCTCAAAAGCTATACACAGTGTGGTTTCTATATTTAACACGTCTATGACGAGATAACAGATGAGACGACACGAGTGTCGCCACGGGAAAGACTTATCGTAACGTACATTTTTGTAAAGGGACATGGATGTGGATTTCTGCTAGAAGCAAATAAAAAAAAATTTAACTTACCGTAGTAGTCAGTTGCATGTGCTAGGAAATAGAGGACAAAAAAAAGTGAGTTAAAATTTGACGTAAAAAAAGTTTTAGAAATTACATCGATGACAACTGCTTAAGTTAAAGAAATACTCGTTCATATATTTAATATTGATTTAGTGGCACATCTAACGATTTTTTATATAAAATCCTACCCAATGACTCGCACATATTACTATCGTAATGTACTAGTAGTACTAATACTAAGAGTTAATTTGTAATAATACTATATTATGCGCAAAATTCATATTCAAATCATCATAGCAGAAAAGTGAATAAGTTTGACATATATTCACATGCACAAATATTAAAAAATGATCAAAGAATCGCAGGATTTTTGTTTTGCCTATATTTTTTCCATTATCAATGGTTTCCATATCGAATAGTTAAAACAACGATTATCCAAGGCTCATAAAGAATCCTTTTAGTAATATTTACTTTATTTTTGGTATTGCTGCTTCTCACAACTCACATTTTGCATTACATTTTAACATTAACTGCCATCCGACAAACACGTTACGTTAAAATAATATTACAAAACATTGCAACCAGGTAACTCTTGTAGGTAACTGTCGTCCATTAAACACGTTACGTTAAAACAATATTACAACACATTGCAACTAGGTAACTGCAATCCAGTAAACACGTTACGTTAAAATAATGTTACAAAACATTGCAACAGGTAACTTCTGTAATGTAATGTTGCCATATTCCATATACATGTTTACAATACTCATATCTTGTGATATTTACAAAATGCTAAAACAATATTTTTGTTATATAAAATATTGGTCGTGGAGGTTATAATATAATGTTACATGGAGTATGTTTCTAATGTATCATTTTCACATTTTCTTAATGTTACTTAAATATAACTTTATAATTTTGTTGTTACTGTTCAGATGTTTCAAATCCATCAATTGCGGACATTGCTAAATTGTGTTCATTAAAACATTATATTAACATTAGTAGGGAAATGTATGAGCCTTGAACTTGTGAACGGAATGTGATTTCTGACTTATTGACAGTGACAATAAAACATACTCACAGTCTAAGATCTATGGAAGTGGCTTGAGCAAAATGTGTTTATAAAATACGGCTGTTTGAATATAGCATTTAAACAACAAGTTGTAGCTATGGAAGCTACGTCATTTAGATATGCAACAACCATTCTTACAATGTTACTAACATTGTATCAACGTTACATTTATAATATAACAGTATTTGCTATCTTGACATAATAGTAACATAGCACAGCAGATGACATTTTAACTTTCTTATACAAATGCACTATTATAGCAATGTTTTCATATTCAGAGGGATTATTGCCTAATAAAATATTACTATATAGCAGTGGCGGCTCGTGACTGGATCATCAGGTAGGGCAGACAAATTTAAACTTGATATTAAGTTTGGTCCGCGAGGCTTTAATAAAAATTAAAATTTTTAAAATTTTCAAGGTCACGTGTTTTCCAGGCACTTCAGAATTTTATTAAAAAATTGACCCAAAATTACAGGGTTTCACAAGAATGATTTTTGGAATTTGATACATTTTTGAAATAATAATATTTATTCACGAATTACTGATGGTATAAATAAATTGGAATAAACAAAATATTTTATTAGATTGTTAAATATTTTTAATAAACTAATATTCCGTTTGTCAAATTTAGGATCAATGATTCAACGAATTTTAATTTTCCTTGTTTGTCGATTTACTTCTGAAATTTTAAAACAATAAACTTATTGTGTGTTTGAAAAAAAGAACAGCTTATATATCAGAACGTACCACCACTCGCACCGTTTCACACTCACCCGATGATCTTGTCATTGTTTACAACGCAAAAAATAACAAAATACGAATATTACGAATAGGATAAGAAATATTTAAGTATATAAGGCAAGTAGGTACCTAATCAAATCACGTCAATCACGACCGACAAGACGAAAAGCCGAAAAATCGAGCGAAAAACTAAGTCCGCATACTCTACCGGGTATTGTATCTTAATCTGCGCAATATAACTGTGATCTAAACTGAAAACAGAGAACAGAGCCTTATGAAACAGGCGCGCCTGCAGCGTCTCTTCAACTCTGTTTAAGAATTTGTCTGTTTTAATTAAAAATTAAAAAATATATTTCCCACTACTTGATTGATTGGGTATCGTTACTTATTAGTTTTATTACTTGTTACTTGTTAGATTAGAGATTAGCTATTACTCGATACATAATAATAATATAAAAATCATGAAAGCTCTTCTTCAACTGAAAAGCTGAAGAATAAAGCACGATATTATTTTCGTATTATAGGATAGGACCAATAGATAGCTTCCTACACACCTAACATATAGGTAGGTTATAGTAAATACTTCGATTAATTATTGGTTTTTAATAAATATTAAATACCGTGGTTCTTACTAGATACAATTTTAAATCGCCTTTTATGCCCCTTTTTATACCTTAAATCCTAGGGTGTCACCCTGCCCACCTCGACGAGCCGCCACTGCTATATAGTAAAGGAAATGCACTAATGAACTTAAAGTTTACTATAAGATATGAACAGTGAAAGAAATATCGGCAAACCAAAAAGAAGTGATCTTTGCACGTCAACTCATATGCAATCTTAACTTACACCTTTCTTTCACAGAAAGAGGAACATATTGTTAAAGCGTAATTAATCTGGGTTGTCACAGAGACCTGCGCACAATGTATTGGTAGTACATTTAATTAATAATAATTAGATATTTGCAAAAACTTGACTACTCGTAAATTTCTTGTGAAAATGCACTCAAACTAAATTTCTATAGAAATCATAACATATAAATAAAAATCATACCAACATCTAGGGAAGCAATATGTGCAGCGAACTTATTGTAACAAGCATAAGCATGATTATAACATTGATAAATCGAATTTAACTAGTGAAAAAATGTAAATGCTTGGATCAATATATAACTGGGTAGCCAATATTACATATGAAAAAAATACATTTATACTATACATCGAATATTAACAACATATGTTTGAAGCAGCTATATCCGCCACGGTTACAAAAAAACTACTCAACACAGATAAGGCCACATAATAAAGCGGATATTTTAAAGAGTCATATTTTCATTTCCGTTCAATTTACTTAGTATGCATTTGCGGAAGAAGCTGCTTTAGCTCGACGGCTATCCAGTGAATATTGTTAGCCTATATTGAACTCGCTGCATTACTAATTCTCTCGTACACCTAAGACTGAATCGGCTGAGCAAAAACAATAACGTGACCCTCTAAAACACACCTAATTTCTGTGTAACCTTGCGAGTAGTTCATATGCATCGTGCTCGAAGCTTTTGCAACATTTAGAAGGATTATAACATGCATCAACTATACACAACAATTTTCTGTCTGATCAATAATGAAAGGAAACTACACAAATATCTTGTCGGGAAATATATTTATTTATTCAGACGACTGAAAAAAAGCCACTTTTAAAGAATATTCTACAAGTGAAACATCTCAAGAAATACTGATAGGGAGGCTTAAGGAATCGGTGCACATGTTTTTTAAACAATATGTAGTAGCGTGTATGTAATTTAGCGGATTAAGGTTTTAAATAATTAATATTGGGCAAATGTTAATAATAATATCTGTAAAGGTACATAATAATTAATATGAAATACATTCCGAATTATTAGGATAACTAGGTATTAGAATTGATTAAGTATTTTTCTCAGTGTTTGTAAAATAACTGTGACCTTCGTCTATAAACATAATAGAATTAATTAAGGCCAGACTTATTTTAATATATGCATAAACATGTGTTGTCTTCCACTTGTAATGTGACAAGAATAGATAAATATATAAATGATACAAAAAGGCATATTGCGTCATTAGGGTACAGGAAATGATTGAGATTTAACATTTCCCATATTTTTTGCCCGTTGTATATACAGCTATGTCTACTGTCTAAGCAAATGAAATAACAATGTCATAATATGATGCCGTAAAAATATTTATCTTCAAAGTTCAAACTAATCTCCAGGCAGATAAATACATTAAATTCAATAAATAATGTGAAAACAAATATTATTTCTAATGTAATCATTATTTTACTGCATTTTTTAAATGCGCTAACATTTAAAAAAAAATTGAGGTAAGTATAATATTGCTGCCCAATTAAAGCCAGCGATTTTTTTCCGAAAACAATTCTATTGTAATTGGGACTTTACTTGTCTGTTACTTTGACAGCAAATAAGAAAATAATAATTGGGTAGTTTTTCATGCATATACATATCTGTATCACTTAACAAGCTTAATTAATTTGTATTAAATTAATTATAGCCATTATTCACGCAACTCCCAGAGTGAATTATGGCTCTTAATTCAGAGGTGTTAACTATTTTTGTAGTACTTTTGAATTGAATACTCTGTCCACGACCATTAAACATGTTTTATCTTGAACTTGCTTTCTAGTTCTGAATACGGTTTTGGAGAACATGGCACAAAAAATAAGGTTATAAACGTCAATGTCATCAGATTTTAGTTTACTTTGTTTTTATCATTACAAAACTTAAACAATAATTTAATTGTAAGAAAGAAGAAGAAAGAGAACAAATCAAATACTGACTAAACGGGCAACACTGCTTTAGCGATAGTTTGCTTTTGCGAAGCTGGTTTGTTTTCCTTGGAATTATTTTTCTCTTCGGCCAGTAATGCCGTAAACGCGTACAAAATTCGTTTTATACTTTGGTACACCTTCTATTTTTTGGAAAAAAATCGGTACATTGAAATGGACCCTATCCCCTATTTAGTTAATAAAATTGCGATGTCAGGTTAGTAAATATACTTATTTTGTAATGTTTATTATTAAATTTATTATCTCGAGAATTTATGCCCTCTTTTTATTAAAATTATCCGTGTTATATTATGTTTTGAACTACAAATAATCATGATACGTTATGCATAAACTATGAACATTTTACTTGTTTATTTAGTGTGTTCAGCTCATTCTGTTTTAAGATTATTTCATTTTGTTTTATTCAGTTCGATCTAAGTAATGCTGTTGACCTTTTTGTTCCATTCATGACTACGAGTAGGTTTTTCATACTTGTGGGTTTTGGCTTATAACAGTGACTTAATTGCCGCTCATTGTATGAGATGATGAATGTTTGCGCCTTGTTGAATTTATTAACACTTTTCTCCCGTGCCTGGGCGAACACGCTAGTTGCCTCCCGTATGAGACCTTCGTTTTCGCACCAAAACCTTACAACTACTAGCTGGGTTGCCTCCCGTATGGGACCTCAGTACCTTCTGACGAAAGTCGGCTAACTAACAACAAACTCTTCAGTTTTGTATCTTGAGAATGATGGTAGGTTAAAACACAAGTAAAGCAACCCTTGTAAGTTTTCATTTTACTTTCACCTAAGTATCTAACAGCACTATTGCGATTCTTTTGAATAGAGATCGAGGGTTTCTCTGCCGTGCTCTTTCCCCTCGTGAATTCAAGGCTGAGTAGGGCATTTATTTATTTTATATTGTTCATAAATTAATACCTGTTTAAATAAATCAGTAGGTGTATTAAAATGTTTAGTCTATTCTTTTTCATCTCAAAACTCCCGCTTTTCGTTAGCAACCAGTGCATCTCGGACAGGGTTAATTTAAATTAAATACAACGTAGGGTAGGTATTTCCCCTTTCGACGATCACGTACCCCGGCCATGTGTTTCTCTGTTTATTATGTTTAACCGACCCGGGTTGGTTACATTACAACATTATAGGCCCTTTATAATATTGGATTATTATTAAACGGTCGTGGATGAAATATAATATTATTAATTAATGACATTGACAGTAAAGCTTCATTCACAACCAGCCGATTACAATTAGTACTTAGAATTAGTCGTGAAAGTTTGGCGCGTGACTTAATAACATGATCGTTCACAACCTTTAAAATAACGTTATCTCAAAGTCTAAGCCTTTGCCACTAATTCTAATTAGAAAAATATCGGCGCGTGCGCACTTGATGTCAACCAAATAACAAATGAGTAAATGACAAATCACCAAACGTGTTGATTGTCTGTTTATTTATTTTTTGTTTTAAATTATTATTGTGCTATAAACAATGTTGCCGAGACGATAATCGCGGTTTCGGCGAAAAATATTGGGTTCACTTGCTGTGGCGTTGGGTCATTGGTTTTTATTTTTTATTGCATAAGGATGTTCTACCATACTGAAAAATAAGATATGCAAAATATGACGCCTTAATTCCCAATAATAAATTTGTTATAAATTATTAAAGTCTCGCGCGCGGGCGAACCGTTTCAAACAGGTTCAAAGCCGTGACGCCGTAGCCTACAATTTACGAACGACGAGGAGACCGATTCGGTCGGCTACCGGTGATCTTAGCACTTGACCGCTTGATTTCATACTTCATTCGGCCGCTTTCCGGCGCAACGCCTACCGAATATTGTAGTTGGTGACGTCACAGCTAGTTTCGGGCCGCTTCAATTTCATCGCTGGTTAGATTCTTGCTACTGATCGCGCAGAATTAGAAATCTTGTTTTCTTTTAAGTACACGATTTATTGCAACGTTACGGTATGTTTTTTAGTATTATTTTTATATATAAATGTCATGTCATGTTCCCTATTGGAAAAACAGCGCCAGTGGACTTCTCGCAGGTGGTGGATTCGACGAATTCTTGCACGTCGAAATCGGTAAAATTGCCCACTGTCTCCATCTTCAATAGTTACCCAATAGGTGGCCACAGGAAATACTTGACCTTCATTGTAAACTAGTTTTCGCTAGAATTCGACATTTTGAATGATCAAAACACGTTAATTTTCACATTACGTCTAATATTAATCCTAAGTACTAATTGTAATTGGTTGGTTGTGACTGAAACTTATTTGTGACTTGGTTGTGACTGTTGGTGTACGTTGGCGTGGCAACATATGTAAATCAAGTGTTGCATAATGAAAAACAAGTGTTATTATTCACCACTATTGTATAATGGCTTCATTGTACAACACTTTTGAAATATATGAAGAGTTATTATCAAATGGTCATAGAAAAGGCACATTTTAAACGGTAAAATCAGTTACTTAATTTTGACCATAACACTACATACGTTTGTCTCATTCTAATTATTTACCATACCAACACTGAGTAGATGTTATGACGATATTACGACTAGAAGTTGTGGAGGCAACAAAAATATTGAAATTGCTCACTCCAGTGGTTCTATTGAACTACTGGAATGTAATGGAGTAGTTCTATTAAATTACTCCATTACATTTTACATTAAGAAATGGGAAAAAAATATGATACACTTGGCTGCAACATTAACACATAGTTGGGTGCTAAAATTGAATTTAAATGAGATCTATATCACTGCGTATATTATAAAAAAAAACTTATAATAATGTCTAAAAAATATGAACTATTTTTGTAGAGTAGAATAAAATTTGGCAGACAAAAACGGAGATTCTCTTTGATATAACTACTGCATATTAAATAAAGCTTCATACAATTTCATATTTTTTTGTTTTATACACTTCATTCAATTTTTCCATGGCTTTTCAAAAATTTCACCCATTATTTTTACGATTTTCGTGACTGTGTTAATTTTATGACAAAATGTATATATATCCATAAAATATTGTTTGTTATTTTATTTCATATCATTCCCCCAAGATTAATTATTAAAAGTTAATCCGTATTTTTAGTGCTTTAGTAGGTAGTATTTAAGAAATTAGGAAGTGCCGTTTCTTAACTACAGTGCATTTGTAAATGTATTACAACATCCATTAACACATAATAGGAATGGAATCGTGCACACCGTACCTTTTCTAGGCCTCCACCAGTCCTCCATGTAGCCTTTAAGTGGGGAAGAAGAAGACGAAGATCCTTGTTAGCATTCGGAATATAATAATTTCTCACTTATGTCTAATAGTTACTATCTGGTGCATCAGGATTATGGTAGCTTCCTAAATCAATGTCTTCAAACTTTCTAAATCATTGTCTTATCAAACATACCTACGCTGTTTGTTTTTACTCTTATAAAATATGTACTAAGAAAAATACTTTCCAGTTTCAATTGTAGTTCAAACGAACCATGACTAAAATATGGAATGTCATATGCAATTTAAAGTTTTACATCTTCCAAATATATGTAATATAATGTAAGTTATGAGAATATTACTTGTTGCGTTTTTTTGCCCCTGAGTGTACCTAATATGATGTCTAATCAGTACTAGAATTATATTTAATCTAATATCTCCATTGTGTATGCATACGGAGAGTCTAGAATTGTGTATGTGTATGTTTTATCCTCCACAGATAAAAACAAGAATAATTAAACTTCTCACATTTTACTACTCATTAGAAATGCAAAATAAACAATTTACATAAATTGAATGGGCCCTATGTGTGATGTATGAGTGAACATATTATTTTAATTACTTTTATACAAGCACAGGTGTGCTTCATCTTGAATAATTGTAGATATAATGGATTTAGAAAGCTACCACTTTTGTGCTGTTTATTATGATAAACCAGAACACGCCATTCATGTAATATTATCACAATAAATTTCTCAAAAACACATATCTACTTGTAGATTGTAGCAACTAATCCGTTTGACTTAAATACAAAATAACATTTAAATGATGTTAGCGCCACGAGAATATGCAAAGTTACCACTGGGCCAAGGGACCGCCAAATAATTTAAGGATTGAAATCAACTTAAAAGTACTCCATAGGCCTTTAGAGTATATTGATGCACGATCAGAGGTCATGGTGATTCTGATTACTCTCGGATTATTGCTGTTACTGAGCAGTCCCCTAAGGATCATCATGATGTTTAGTGAATGCCAGCACCAGCCAAGAACATATTGCTTGTAAAATTTATAGAATAGCACGAAATAGTTTATCATATAATATATTGTTATCCAAGAATGAATGCTCTAAAATAATCTTTTGTACTGTTAATGGTACACTTCACTTTTTAAACCTGCTCTATCTTAGGGTCAGATTATAATCCTCACAGGGCAGTAACTAGATTGAAATATGGTCATACAAACAGTCAATTCATATTCATATTTAACCAAATGTAAAACATGTATAAAAAGTAAAGCGTGCCGGTTGCCTGGCCCAGTATAAAAACGCATAGACAGAGTTAGAGAAATGATGTGAAGTGAGTAACAAAACAAAATAAAGTATGATAAACATATAAAAATAAAGGGTGAAAATACATGAACAAACTACAAAACTAAAAAAGGCTTGAGAAATGAAATAAAAACTGTCTACATGAGATACTCACAGGACTTCTTCCAATATCCAAAATGATCTTTGGCAGCAATAATAAATAAATAATAACAAATCAATCAGTTTTTAAAACATTTTCAAGCACAAATATAGAAGCCACAAGCATAAAAAGCAAACTAAAAAGAACAGGAATCCAAACACCAAATAAATAATATAATCTTCTTGGATAATAAAAAATAAATGCCAAACTGAACAGAAAATTTGAGCCACCAATTTAAGACTATGAAACGGTATAAATTAAAACAAAAGTCATGTCTTCATGTAAGTTTCCTTTCAAATATTTAGGCAAACAAAAATAAGTTATAATAATGCCGTAGTAATGTTCGGGGTAGGAATTTAGCTACGTTTAGCTTAATTTCTGCCTTCCGGTTAACTGATAAAATTATAATTTACACAATTTTGTAGTTGTTCAATACTATGTAGGGTTTAAATAAAAAAGAAAATACCTATAAATACTAAATTAATATGTATATCGCAAGATATACCTTCATACTTAGGTGAATTCTATAGGAATTGACCCACAATTTTTTTTAAAAATACCCTAATAAAAACAAGAAAAACGGATCCTCACTATTATAATTTCCTATCAGCATGTTAAATAGAAAACATCTGTACATAAAAATTAACTTACCGTCTCTGACATCTTGTCCGGTATTAGTTGTTTGAGTTTGCTTAGTGTACACGACTATTTCCTTAGGAGGTATATTAGTACTTTGAACTGCTACAACACTCAGTTGGGGTACTTTCTTCTTAACCGCGATGACACTAAAAATGTAAGATCTCTCGTACATTTCTCATTTACTTATTGCGGCTTAGTTTAGGCATTTACGAGTTTCAACTTACTTATTAGGTAAGCTGTTGGGCTGAAGCGAGGTGTCAGGCGTATGGTTTCTACTGTGTTCTGGAGTAAGGGAATTAGCACTGGATATACTAGAAAGTACATCAGACATGGGGGCAACTCCAACTTCTCTTAGCAGCTCGTCAAGCTCCTTCCTGTCCCCACCTCCACCCATGATGGTACGATTGGTGGCCTCCTCTACATCCTTGAGCTCCTTTTCCCGTCTCCGGCGGTCCTTTTCTTCCCTTAAAGCTTGTAACTTTGCCTTCTTACGTTCTAATTCAGCCCTTCTGTCAGACATGCTGGGTTTTGGTTTATCTAAAATTATATCCATGATTTTCGCCGCACTTTACGGAGATTCTACGTGAATCATAAGTAAAAAGAAAATAAATTAATATCTACACATGCGTTTTGCGGAGGTTGAGAAAAATCAATGGTCTGGAGTTGCCTTTTAGCACCTTTTAGCACAATTATGACAGGACTTTGGAGCAGATCACAAATGGTTATGCGAGTGGGAACACCATCCACGACGTATTCTTATTCTAATTAGTAAACTATTTACAAGAAATGAAAATAGGTATAAAAAAATTCAAAGAAAAGTGCAAATACCACGAAGAAATACCGTTATTTCTGAAGCTGTTTAAAATTAAACTCACCTTAATTAACTGTTACTATTAAAGCGTATAATTATTAGATTGCACTTAATTTAAGCAGATTATTGGTTCAAACCAGCCTGGCTCTCTAAATAATATTTATTTTACTACGCCCGACAACCAACACCATTTTTCTTCTCATCTACTGATGACGTAATCGATTTGTCATTTGGGTCCCTTATCCCTTAAACACCGAAATTAAATAACCCCGCAACAGTAATTAGTAGAGGTATTTAGTTTTATTAACAACAAGAATTTAAAGGCAAGGTAAAAGTAAACAGATGTCGTATAATGTAGTTCTTTGTCTCAAAATAATTTAATTTGGAAAAATAAACCAAGGGATTTTCAGTTTTAAGATTCCAGTGTTGGTCATGGTCAAAGTCGTTAACGAAGAGTGACTTTTGACATCTGCCAAACAAATATTAGAGGGCGTGTTAAAGTTAAAGGTTAGGTTTTTGGCACAGATGGTCGTCTGTGGTTCTTAGATTAGATTTATGATTTTATGAACAGGCGAGTGGCGAGTACGTATATAAATATCATATGCAGGCGAGCAAGGCAAGAACTCTAAACTAGTTTACAGTTCTTAGAGCAAGGTAGAGGAGGTTCAAGATTTATGGTATCCATAGATTAAGGAATACTAATGGTATCTCTTCTGTCACAGAAGAGAGCTCTCTCTTCTGTGCTCTGTGCTTCCGTGTCACAGATTTGAGACTAAGGCCACAGTTTATGTTTATAGCCAAAGGAATTAGGCATAAACTGTGCTAAGGCTAAGAGTTTTTTTTCTGTGGTCTGTGTCTGTGGTTCAAAACTTCAAGGACTGAAAATGTCCGGAAGATTACTGTTTTCGGTGTTTAATACAGTTTTCAAGACTTATTCGTCTAAGTTAATACCAGTGAATAGTTATATAACATTTTTTCATCACTGTAAATGTAAATAAAGTGCAATGTACCATATTTAGATATTATTTTGCAGACAAATTTATGGTAAATTGTTACAGATCCTAACTCGTATGCCGAGCCTAATGCTATTAATAGGAGCGTACAATTTTCAACTCAACAAAATGACATAGCCACATATGAAGAAGTGAAAGATATTGGTACTGGCAAACATAAAAATGTTTGGTTAATAGACGTTCGAGAACCCGAGGAACTTGTTGAAACTGGTGCTTTACCAGGAAGTATTAATATACCCTGTAAATACACATGCCTATGTTTCCATAAATTATCGTTAAACTCTTGCTTTTAGTAGGTGACATAGAATCAATTATTAAAAACATGTCAGATAAAGAGTTTCTTGCCAAATATGGCCGGGAAAAACCAAATAAAAATTGTCACATTGTGTTTTCTTGCAAGCTTGGCAAAAGAAGTGCCAAAGCCCAATACATTTTGCAGCAGATGGGGTACAAAAAGTAAGATTGATTATTTTGCCCATGCAGAAATATACATTTATTTTATTATTTTTAGAGTCAGAAATTATTTGGGAGGCTGGTTAGAATGGGAGGAAAAGAGTAATTTTAAGTAAGTTATATTGTAATGGGAATAGGTATAATAATTATAATTGTTTGTTGTTAAAAATAAAAGTACCAAAATAAGTTTTAAAAAATGTAAGTAACCTTATTCCGAGCCTCATTCATAAGGAGTAGAATTCATGTCCTCCAAATTCTAAAGGCATGTTTAGTATATTTATTTTTGCAAACATCTTCCTCCAATGATGTTCCTGCCTAAACTTGCTTCAGATGTTTATGATCAAAAATAAGAAAACAACTTTACATAAAAGTAGAGTTAAACGGTCTCTTTTTGGATATCAATTTATTTTAAAGTTCCATACCATTAAGTGTTTTACAGGAAAAAGTATTATTGTTGTAACACCATATAAATAATATTCAACGGCAGCTGATAAATCCATTTGTGGTATTAGTTCATATAATGTTTCAAGTTGATACAATGTTTAAATTAATAACAATTCAGGTTTGCTGTCAAAATTCTTGGGAATGCTCTATAACTTACTCATGTCCAATAAATGACTAGACAACCAACACAACACAGTAAGGCAACTGGTGGTTGCCTTACACAAATTATTTGTATAGCTCATTAATTTATCTTAGAAGTTACTAAGATGGGATCTAATAATTATACAGTAATGGTAGTACTGAATATCCATTTATTAAGTGTAGTTAATTATAGGTATTGGTGATATAAATATTTGATCTTGATTAGTATAGTGAATGCCAAATATATACCACTTACCTTCGGTTTAATAATATCATGTAACTGATAACAATTAAGCAACATATTTTAGGGTGAACGTACATTATTTGTCCACAATGTCTACTAACACTACTGTATCTTATGAAGAGGTAAAGAGACTGAAAGACAGTCCGAACTATATTCTCATAGATGTTAGAGAGCCATCAGAACGACAGAAAGAGGGCTTTATACCTGGTTCTATAAATATACCCTGTAAGATTTTTAACCATCATAAAATAGTTTGTTTAATGTTTATGAATCAGTTCCCATTGATTTTGTTTAACTGCAGCAACAGCAAGTATTTAACAAAGATATCAAATTTTTTACAGTAAATGATTTGGAAACGGCTTTCACTGAGCTATCCCCAGCTGACTTCAAACAAAAATATGGTATAAAAAAACCTGATGAAAACGTGAATATAATCATGTCCTGTAGATCAGGTAGGAGAAGTGCCATTGCCCAGGAAAAGGTCATCGGTCTGGGATATAAGTAGGTATTTTTTAAAATTAATAGGTATATTTAAGTGTCACTGATATTACTTAAATCTTGGCAATATGGTGGCTAGATGTATAATATCTAATAAGGTAATTAATGATATGTGCTATCATTCACTACATTTTTAGTGTTATCAATTACTCTGGAAGTTGGTTGGACTGGCAAAAACATTCTGTATAAATACATACATATCGTCACCCAGGGATTATGTCCTATATCCGTTTTTATGAATTTTGCAGGAGATCAAGATTAGTATATTTTTGTGATACATTTAACTTTTGCTGAATGAAATTGAAATATATATATATATATATATATATATATATATATATATATATATATATATATATATATATATATATATATATATATATATATATATATATATATATATATATATATATATATATATATATATATATATATATATATATATATATATATATATATATATATATATATATATATATATATATTTATGATAAATTGATTCACTACTTTTATACTCTTTTTGTGAGAAAATAAATAAAAATAGAAAAAATGGATATAGACCAAAAAATATTATTTTGTCGCCGGGTTGCTCCACTGAGCCTCGGGATTAAAAAGTTGCCTTATCTCCGCAGAGTTTTGTGGTAAGAACCTCCAATGACTGCACTAAAATCGGACACAAATTCAAGTCCTAGTTCATTTGACGGAAACGCGCTGATAATAAAATCGAACCTCCAACAATATTTTGCCTGCTTGTTAGAAACAGAGTTTAGATTTGTCCTAGTTTTGTTCTCTGTTTCGAAAAATACGAACAAAACAGAAACTGGACTAGTCCGATTGGTGGAAAACCGCCATAAGGATTTTAGGAACTCTTCTGAGATATGGGTTCATACTTTTACTGTGGTAGGTCCAATATACCTTAAATTAGATCAAATTAATACTTAACGTGTTTGTTTACAATTTACCAAATTTAAAATTCTGGTGTTCTGTGCATTATTCATTATTCTAAAAGTATAAATATGGCTGATAATATAGTGAATTTCGATGAGGTTAGAAAATTTGAAAACGCGGATGGTGTTCTAATAATTGACGTAAGAGAACCAAATGAAATACAAAGTACTGGAAAAATTGGAGGAAGTATTAACATTCCTTGTAAGTCTCGTTGTAACTTAATACTCGGTTATTTTATCTAATTTGGTTTTCCAGTGGGTCATTTAGAAAAAGCATTAGCTTTAAGCAATGATGAGTTTAAAGACAGCTATGGCAAACCTAAACCAGCTGAAGATTTTCCATTAATTTTCTCATGTAAAATGGGGGGCAGAGCTGGTAAAGCCATGGACGTAGCAAATAAGTTGGGATTCAAAAAGTATGTTTTACTCTTATAATTTTAATGTCAGTGTTTAACTGTTTTCCTTTCAGTACAAAATACTATAAAGGAAGTTGGAATGAATGGGAACAAAAGATAAAGAACAAGTAACATTACCGATAATAAGAATAGTTATATTTACCATAAGTGTATACATTCACACCCTTTAGAAAATTAAATAAATATATACCTACTACAACCACCTCTAGATCACAGAAATTGTTAGCTGTTCTGTGTCTAAATATTCTTCATTTTCATAATAATGCCGACTTAAATCTACATATCAAGTCATCATAATATGTCTCTTTTGCTTTAAATTATGTTATTATATATTATATATAAAATTGGCCATCTGTTCTCCGAGACCCAGACTTATAGCCTGGCCTACAATCTGATAAGATAAATTTTAAATTTCGTCTTGAAATCAAAAACTGATCATAAACCATTAACACATTCAGATATTGATGATTTAATGAGGTTAAAGGTACGTGACCGGTCACCTACAACTACCGATTTAAGGTTAAAGGCACGTGACCAATCATTATAAATATGTCATTGGTTCACGGTCCGTAAAACAACGGTTACCTTATCCGTGATTAGGCCAACGACAGGCACGACATCATCGCTAGGCATCACTCGCAACTTTATTTCTCTCGTGCAGGGGACCGTATATAATATATCTATCTCTTATCTCTATTTAGATAATAATTTCAATTCCTCCCTAACATTTAAAGCACTTTAATTGAAAAAATAATGTAAGTATAGGTATCGTAAAGTGCACCTCCTGGTTCAGGTGGCATGTCTGTGGGACGTCTAGGAGCGTCGCAACGGCAACAGTAGTTATAATAACAATTATTTATCTATTGTATGAAATATCTGATACCTACTTATTTTAGTATTAGAGTCTCAGTTACGTTTTAAGAAATAGATAAACATTATTTATTATGGGCCGAAAATTGTAAAGCGAGTAGACAAGAAAAGGTAAATCTTGTAACATAATTAACTAATACGCTAAGCCAATTGCTAAACGCTCAGACAAACCTAGCGTTAACGTCACATACGCTACACCTCACACCGCTCGTCCCTCACCGACATAACAACAATGAGGTAACCGTAAGGTACTGACCGACGACCGTGGGATTGGTTCGTGCCCGTTGCTCACAACGGAGAGGAAGACGAAGATAACCTAAAAACAATGTGCTTCCTAGAAACACTAATTTTTTTCTGTTTTTCGTTCTCGTTCATCAGCTTCAGGCTAGAAGTCCTCGTCTTAAATAGTAATAACAGAATCAGTTAAATTAAATTAGTCATAGAATAGATATATATGATAACATTTTCTGGTGTGTCATTATTTGAATAATAATTATGAATAAGTTCTGTTGGGAAATAAGTGTGATCCTCTACTCATGGTTTTATTACGTTCTCTTAAAACAGCTATCAACAGAAGTTTATCGCATAGTTTTAAAATGTTAAAATACAAGATGGCACTAAACAGAAATAGAAGTTATCAGGTAAAATATACTAACAATGTTCTGTTTGTATGTATCAATGTTCACTTGTAATGTGTGCTTTACAGGATGCAATTGTAGCTTTAAATAATTTACAAACTAATTCACAGTATATAAAAAATGTGGCTAATCAACCCCATAGACCTAAAGATAAAATAGTACTTATAACAAAGTATTTAAAGCGGTAAGTAATGTGTAATTGGTATTACCATATTTTATATGCGTAAAATATACTGATTTCTAGATCAGGCTTACCTATTGAGGAACTAGATAAATTATCATTTATTCATATTGCTGGTACAAACGGCAAGGGCAGTACTTGTGCATACTGTGAAAGTATCCTACGAAATCATGGTTATAAAACAGGGTTTTACTCGTCACCACATTTAATAAATGTTAGGGAACGAATAAGAATTAACGGCAAACCTATTTCTGAAAATGAGTTTGCCGCATACTTTTGGAAAATATACGATTTGCTGGATGCCCAAAAGGTATAAGTTGTATGATACGTTGTCAAGGCCACAAATTTAAAACATGTTTTTTCAGACAAATTCTGATGATATGCCTCTATACTTTCGATATTTGACGATTCTCGCTTTTCATATATTTATAGACTATAAAGTTGATGTTGCTATTTTAGAAGTTGGTATTGGAGGGGAATATGATTGTACCAATATAATAAGGTAACAAGATTACATCTATCTAATGGATAAAAGATACAAACTATTTGTAGGAACACCGCGGTAGTGGGCATAACACCCTTGGATATAGATCATACAGCTTTACTAGGACATTCCATAGAATCCATAGCTTGGAATAAAGCGGGTATTATGAAAAGCGGAGCCACCGCCTTTACAGCAGTACAACCAGACAATGCCTTTAATGTTCTTTTGGAAAGAAGCAAAGAGAAAAATGTGATTAATTATTATAACAATCTTATTAATCCAGGACAATTAGTAATTGTTTTCCAAAAATCGAACTCCCCACAGTTTTTTTAAACTTTTTATTATAATGTATTGATATACACTTGAAAGTTACTTATATTCGGGTATGCAACGGTATACTAGATATTCGGGTATTCGGGGCCGCATTTTTCTCTTTCCCTACTGCTCAAATGGCAATGATATCGTACGATGAATTCGTACACCTATCGGTTCTCAATATATGAGACACAAAAGATAAGTTTCAGTCATAAAATATTACAACTGTCATAGAATATTATCAAAATTGCGGGTAGGTCGATTTTTGGAAGATTGCATGATTTTCAAGATAATTGTTCTGGACTGTATATATCATTCTGGAAAGTGCAAACCTTGGGTCGATGATTACATACTACAGAAGAGGATATGGCAAATTAATGTACTGGAAAGAAAACAATAGATTAGCAGTGATGCCATGGTCAGCTTATGGGTTGAGGAGTACCAAAAACTTACGTAATTGGACGCCCTCATCCCTTCCTTAGTTTAGTGGCATCTCTCCAATTCCCCCCTATCTATTCGTGTATCATACCCGCCCCCAAGATTACTGAAGGGAGTAAGTAGGTTGCCTGGTAACACCAAAGGGGGAGATACGACAGCTATGTCATGTGTTTGCCCGATTTGCCATCCTTGCTACATTTGAAAGTTCATAGTCGTATGTTATTCATATTTAACGAGTTTATTTGGTTGTTTAAAATACATTGTGGGTGAATTCCTTGTGTTTGGGTTGTGTTTTGATGTTCTAAAAATTTTAACTTCTACACAATGATACATTTTCTGATAAAAAGGAAATTCAAAAAAAAGACAGTCGATTATATAGGTTATAAAGTTAAAGATGTTCCAAAATAACTTCGTCATTTTCTCGGCAAAGAATTTTTGTCAGAATCAAATTCCTAAATATGCAGATTAATGACAGAAGAGCAGAAAACAATTGTTAATTAGATAAAATTTTGTTTTTCTTAACATATCACTGTTTTCAGCTTGTTAAATTAATAAAGAAATTGCCCATACAACCATATGCGTGAAGAAAGCGTACAAGAATTAGAATATGTCTTATCATAATAATATATCAAAATGCCAAAAATTATGTCTCACTCTAATACCTGTACGGTTTCTTTTATGCATACAGGGTGGTTGAATAGCGGCCTTAGGGTTGACCTAGAAAATTTTTTGTGATTTGTGAATTTGATGTGATTTGTTCTGGACATTCTGAATCTTAAGTAAGAAAAAAATGAATATCAAATACCTAACTGATATGTTTTCACCAAAAACTAGTTTCCAATAAAAATAATCACCATATATATTTTTACTGGAAATGAAATTTTATGATATAAGCAACGATATTCGACATGCAAATTTATTTGAACAACAGTTAACCCAAAATCGAACCTACTTTCCATATTTTTCATATATTTTAATTTTTTGAAAAACAGAATCTTCTTTATTTTATGAATTCATTGATATACTAACATTGGATGTAGTTTCTATAAGAAATCCAGAATTACTGCAAACATGTTATTCAATGTTTTATTGACAAAAAAATTATAAAAGGTATTAGAGTAGGCTATGGAAAAATTAATAAAACAAATTAAATTTACCCTAACTCGCCTTATATATTAGGTCGAAAATATATTAGTTATTTGACATTCAATTTTTTTTTTGACTTGAGATTCATAATTCCCAGAAAAATTCCAATCTCCTAAGTGTTAAAAAAAATTTTCTAGCTCAACCCTAAGGCCATTATTTAATCGTTTCCGCTTAGATGGACCACCCTGTACATGCCGTATGTATAAACAGTAAAAAAAATCTAAGACAACAGCAGGTATTGATATTTATTTTATCTAATAACAAATTATTTTAATTACTTAAAATAATTAGTAGGTATCCTGTAACATGCACAAAAAAAATTTCTTTTTACAGAGATACACCTGAACTAAACTTTTACACCTATTTCCTGTTATACCTATTCTATAATTTATTTAAAAATTGATTTTGAATAAGACCATCGTTTTTAGACCTAATAGGTACCTACCTATAAAGCGTTTCAGTATTAAATAATGACAAAAATAACACAATAATAATTATCTTACTAAACAGGGCCGTTATATCTATCTGTTTAAATTTATTTGGTAGTTAATTACAATAATTAACATAGAACACGTGATTCCGCCAATAAAATAAGCGTTTAACAGTCATAACTTTAACATGCATTTTACCGAGGTGGATATACCGGCCCTTTAATTGGGCACACAGATGACGTAATCCGCGCTGGCCTCTGATGGGCGCAAAGTTACCAGGCAACCTACTCTCTTTAGTAATCTTGACCCGCCCCATAGATTGTGCCACACCCACTTCGACCAATGCAATCTTTCGACCCACCCTGAGCAAAGCATGGGCGTGTTCTTTCATTTATCAATTGCCATGAAAACATTTGTCTCATTGTGACCACATGAAAGAGACAGAATGTGCTCACGTAACTCTGTCATAAATAGACCAGGGCTGAAGCCTTTGAAAATGGTAAAAAGTAAAAAAAAAATAATAGTAGCCAGTAGGATGGAACCCATTGGAAAAGGAAGAGAATATAAGAGAATGGGCGTGTTCTTTCATTTATCAATTGCCATGAAAACATTTGTCTCATTGTGACCACATGAAAGAGACAGAATGTGTTGACGTAACTCTGTCATAAATAGACCAGGGCTGAAGCCTTTGAAAATGGTAAAAAGTGAAAAAAAAAATAGTAGCCAGTAGGATGGAACCCATTGGAAAAGGAAGAGAATATAACGAAAATTAAAGGAAAAATAATTTACGGGCGATCTGAGGTCGGGAAGTGGAAGAGAGTGAGTTTTTAAGGGTAAAAAACGGTTTATCTCGATTTACGGCAAAGCTACAAGTCCTATGGAAAAAAGTTAAACCACAAAGTTGTAGGTAATAAAAAGATCTACAACTTTTGTATTTACACTTTTTTCACATAACCTCAAAATTTATGTGAAAAATTCAAATAAACAAGTTTTTGGTTTTTTATTTTTATCTACTAGAATTTTTTTTAAAAGCTGTTGCTGTCAGTTCGTTACCCAGACAAGTTTGAAGCTGATAATATGCCCTGTAACAATGTTGTTTTGCTGCGCCTTCTGTGGGTGGAGGTTTGCCAATATGAAAGATGATTTAATTTTGGCCAATTGATATTTTCGAAATCTTAATTGATTCAGTGTTATATTATCATTTCTACATTTATAAATAGATTGATTAATTGTATAATATCAATAAATAGGCATCTACGCATATAATTTAAAGAAGATTCTACAACTTTCTCAAAATAAGGTAGATGTCTTATTAAATATTAACTTATTTGGTTATTAATATTTAGTTAGTAGTATATTTCGATTTGCAGTTTTTTTGTTTAACAATGTAACTTGGAATCTTAAGTTTTTCGAGTAATTAAAGTGTAAATTTTAGTAAATAGCTCAACATTGTAGGTATATGATTAAAAAAAATTTCGGATTCGAGTTTTTTCGTTTCTTTGCATTTTCTGAGAACATTTATCATGGTAATGTATATTTTTTTACACCATCAGGAAGTAGAGATTTCAACGAATAAAAAGCCCACCGACTTTTTTAAAAAAGCAGAAATTTTGACGCCAGAATTTTCGACTGAAAATTAGGGTGCTTTTTCGATATTAAGTCAAAATAAGGTGAACAAATAAATATTTTAAATCAAAAAAATTACAGTGTGTTTGGGACATAAAAAGGTAAGTTTTCACCGAATTTCTTTAAAATTTTTTGTTTGTAAAAGAAAAAACCAAAAACTTGGTTATTTGAATTTTACACATAAATTTTGAGGTTATGTGAAAAAACTGTAAATACAAAAGTTGTAGATCTTTTTATTACTTACAACTTTGCCATTTAACTTTTTTCCATAGGACTTGTAGTTTTGCCGGAAATCGAGAGAAACCGTTTTTTATCATTAAAAACTCGCCCCCTCACTTCCCGACCACAGATCGCCCAATAAATTATTTTCCCTTACATTTTTGTTATATTCTCTTCCTTTCCCAATGGGTTTCATCCTACTATTATTTTTTTTTCAAAAATTATCGACCCTGATCTAAAAGAAACAGTGGAATTAGAAGTAAACATACAGCGACTATAGTGGCAACGTGGTAGAATAAATCTATTTCTTTCCAGTACATTATTTGCCGTTTCTGTTTCCTACTATCCCACAGAACCGTCCACCCAAGGTTTGAACTTGCCGAATCTGTATAAAGACGTCGTTTCTTTTTTCAGTGTACTCTAACAGTAGTAGATGCAAATTACTATTCAGCAAAAAATACAAGATTTCCTTTGCATATTCAGAAAACAAATGCCAGTTTAGCTTTAGCCATAAGTGAAGCATATATTAAAAAAGGTATGTTATAGGTCAGGGGTGGCGAACCTTTATCTATCAACGTGCCATTTTTTTAAAGAAATGTTTAATGAGACCATAGACGTGCCGTCAAATAATTTAGACTTCGTGATTATTAGGAAAATAATAATACTACGTAGGTACTATCAACTCAACTCTTTATTTACTACAGAAAAAAATACACTTTGCAATGTCTCAGTTAGACACGTAATTCAAATTAAAGTAAGATTAGTGTGACTTCTGCTGTTGCAGATTAGTTGACAAATAACTTATATTGGGATTGTAAGATGTTACTTTTAGCCTAGAATGCACGCTGAACTGGAGTCATCTGTCAAACGGTTTCTAAGCGAGTCTTTAATGTTGTTCATCTCTGAAAATAATGACTCGCAGGCATAGGTAGATGAAAATATGGTTACAATAGCACAAGCCGGCTTCTTCAAACAGTTAAATGTGTCTGGTAAAGAATTCCATGTTTCCAAAATTTTGTTTTTGGCATTTTTACTTATATTGCTTGTCAATCTTTCTGTTTCAATTAATTCCAACTCCTTCCTTGTTTCAATAAATTTTTGAATCCATATTGAACTACACTGCGCAACTTATTTAACGCACAACCAAAAAGTTAACTCAAATTTGACGTTATGTATTTTCGACAATTTTTGTTCGTTTTGGTCGATTTTTTTTTCAAATTGTAGGTTTTTCTCTTAGGAATATCACTGTCTTAGTTGTTTTGGTAAAACGAATGATTTTGGAATTATACCAGGTGCTATAAAAATGTTATGTTTTTTTCCGAAATTTCAAAACGTCCTGTGGGCTATACAAGGTATTGCAAGTTATTGCAATTATAGCCAATTTAAAGCCTCATGTTTTTTCTACATTTTCTTTTTTTATTCATTTGTTTATCTCTGTTACTTCATAAAATATCCAATTTTTGAGTTGACGTGATTTTTATTAAATTTATTAACTTTCTTTTTTGTCAAGTGCTAATTATTTATTACTCATTATACTGGTTCAATGCCTCATTTTGCGTTCTGTTTTCCTTGATATCTTATAATTTATTGAGAGATGCAAGGTGTTTTAGAAGAGAAAAAGGTCTTAAAAGGACAAAAACTCAAAAAACATACCTAGAAAAATGGATTGCTTTAATCAATAAAACAACGAATAACAGGAAACAAAACAAAAGTAAATAGAGAATTAGTATCTGGTGTTTCCACCCCTTCCGCGAATGACCTCCCGACATCTTTGGTTCATACTTAAAACCAAAGTTCTGATTAGGTTCTGATCTAGGTCATTCCATAATTCGACTAGGCGTCCTTCCAATTCTTGTAAATTTTGGGGTTGTCGTCCCTCACTTCGTAACCACCGACCGATAAAATCCCAAACATGTTCAATGGGGTTAAGGTCGGGGCTACGGGCTGGCCAGTCTATGTGATCAATTCCTACTTCTTCAAGATAATTTCTCACGATAAGACTCGTGTGGGGACGCGCATTGTCTTGCATAAGTAAAAAATTGGGTCCTATATAGGGGGCATAAGGCAAAACATGTGCTCAAGAATGTCTGTGATGTATCTGTCAGAATTGAGATTTCCATTCACAGTTACCAAGTCCGTTCGCCCAGTCAAAGATATTCCGCCCCACACCATGACGGATCCACCTCCATATAAAGTTGTGTGCAAAAAATTGCATTGACTGTATCGCTCATCGGGTCTTCGGTAGACGCGATTACGTCTGTCACAATTATACAAACTGAACCTTGACTCATCAGTCCAAAGAATACGTTCCCACTCTGCTTCCATCCAATTAACATGCTCATTGGCAAAATTCAATCTGGCTCTTCGATGATTTACTGTTAATGCGGGTCCTCGAGCAGCAATCCTGGGTCTTAAATTTGCCTCCCTCAGTCGTCGGCGTACAGTTTGAACGCATATGAGTGGACCACCTGCGTCTTGAAGTTGTGCTCTTAAATGTGTTGCAGTTATAAATCGTTGTCTTACAGCATTTACTCTTAAAAAGCGATCCTGGATAGCAGAGGTAACACGAGATCTACCTTGACCGGCCCGTCTGGAATGTTCTCCTGTTTCCGCGTACCTTTGAATTACTCTCGCTATAGTTGTGTGAGACACTCCCAACCTTCCAGCTATGCGGTTGTAACTCCACCCTTCACCATCTAATGTAGCTGCCTCAACACATTCATCACGAGTTAAATTTCTGGTTTGGCGTTCCATTATTCACTAATTATTGCTGGACTGTCAACAAAAAACTAATGACACAGTTGTCAGTTTATGACGTGTAATCTTCGATTTCCATAGCTTGCTAGCTGTTTGAGTTGTCCGATAAATGCATTTCATGTGAATAAAAGCATATGGTGTTTCAAAACGGTGTATTTCATGAAGTAACAGAGATAAACAAATGAATAAAAAAATAAAATGTAGAAAAAACATGAGGCTTTAAATTGGCTATAGTTGCAATAACTTGCAATACCTTGTATAGCCCACAGGACGTTTTGAAATTTCGGAAAAAAACATAACACTTTTATAGCACCTGGTATAATATCAAAATCATTCGTTTTAACAAAACAACTAAGACAGTGATATTCCTAAGAGAAAAACCTACAATTTGAAAAAAAAATCGACCAAAACGAACAAAAATTGTCGAAAATACATAACGTCAAATTTGAGTTAACTTTTTGGTTGTGCGTTAAATAAGTTGCGCAGTGTAGATTGAAAGTCAATGAGCTGCATTTCAAGTTCCTCAATTTCCAACCAATCGAATTTGGACAAGTTCAGTTTATCAAATGAAGTCACATCAGGGTACATAATAAACTTGAGTGTCTCCGATAATTCTTTGAATTGAGAAAATCTCGCTGAAAATTCATTGATTGAAGAATCAATTACAGAAATAAATTCTTCAATAACTTTTTCTTCGCTTGTTTTCTCATGTATCTCTAAATTGTCGATATTTTTTTTCAAGTTTGGAAAATACTTGTAGTTTCTTGTCATAATATCGTTCCTGAAAACATGCAGTTTAGCGTTAAAAGCGCGGATAAGATCTATCATGACGATAATTGTTTTATTTGTGCCTTGAAGCTTCACGTTCAATTCAATGAAACATTGGCATATGTCTGTAAAAAACATCAATTTTGAAAGCCACATAACATCCAATAACTGTGGATATTGTTCAATTTTTCCATCATTCTGCAAAAACAGTCTGATTTCTTCCAAGCAATCAACAAATCTTTGAAGTACGCTCCCGCGGCTCAACCAGCGAACATTATTATACATCAGTAAGCCACTATACACCGAGTTGACTTCATCCAACAAAGCATCAAACTTTCGCTTATTTAAAGCCTGCGACGAAATGAGGTTGACTATTTTTGTGACTACCGCCATTACATTATCAAGAGATATTAAACTACTCTTAGCACACAAGGCTTGTTGGTGAATAATGCAGTGGAATTCAAGAATAGAATGTCCTACGTCTGTTTGAAATAAACTTATGAAACCATTTTTTTTGCCCACCATACTTGGAGCACCAACAGTTGTTACTGAAACAATTTTTTTTAAATCAATTTCTCTCTCAGCAAGTGAATTTTTAACAGCCGTACAAATATCTGTGCCCTTTGTAGTTATTAGCAACGATGTTATCGCAATTAATTGTTTCTTAATGACGTTTCCTACGCAATATCGAGCAAAAACAGCTAAACGTGCAGATTCAGTGCTTTCGTCAAGACAGAGATATAAAAGGAGCGGAGGTAATGTCAATTTTTTGTTGATCTGTAACATTTCCAGCCAGTTTTAAGATTCCTTCTTTTATTGTGTTTCTAGATAGAGGAGTATCTTTGATGCGCTGAATTATCTTTTCTTTATTATCGAAATCATCAAAAAGTGAGGGCGCGCATGCTAACCAGGCTTCCTTCAAAAACTCTCCCTCTTGAAAAGGTTTACTATGCCGAGCAATGATATTTGCAGCCGAGTAACTTGCCGCGCTCGTATGACTATTTTTGCCAACATATTTAATCATAGACGTCGACTGTTTATTTCTCTTTAATTGCACTTGCAATTAATTCCTTTTGCTCTGGTTCGCTTTTTTGACCAACGGATTTGTGATTTGTTCCAAAATGCCGTTTCACAGACGATGTTCTACATACCACTGTTCCAGAACATAAAATACACACCGCTTTGTCGCCTCTACTAATCATACCATATTTCTCAGTCCACCAAGTTTGAAACTATCTTGCACTTTTTGTTTTTTTGCTGAACTAGCCATATTAAATAACAGTTAAAAAACGTAAATATAACGCAAATAAACTTTAAAATACAGCTTGTCAACGAAATTGACTATTATGCTATGCGTAAACAAAATATGCCTCATCGGCAATTGTAGTCCACGATGTAACTACCTGTGTCCTACAAAAACAAACGAGCGCGCTTCCAGCCCGCCGCCCCGCGCTACTCCGTAGCGTAGGACCACTCGCGTTTGTTCGTAATATAATACTTCATAGTGAATAGAGATGGGAATTCTAATTCATTTTGCCGAATTAATTCCTTCGTTCTCATTCACCTAGGTGAATCATTCAATTGAATGATTCTTTTAATTCAGTTAGTCAGTGATCTGTTAATGTTTCTGGGACTGCCATTAGTCGGTCGGTACCTACGTAATATCGGCGTGTCGGGAGGGAGTAGGTAATGCAAAAGAAATATGCACTGAATACTGAAATAAAACACGGAGGTACCACAGATGTAGATACTGGCCTTTGACTACTATATTATTAGGAATAGAAAATAAAAAACAAGGAAATAGAAGTATTTATTTCAGCAACCAGCAACCAAACATATATATATTTCTGTAGGTACGTGTAATTCCTGTAACACGCACAAATATAGAAAATAAAAATATAACCATTTAAAGTTAATATTAAAAAAAATAATAAATTAATAAATATTTAAATATACCTACTGCAAAATATATATAAAACGTAAAAAAGTAGCTATTTCTTGACTTTCAAGTACCGATCTGACTGAATGCCGATGTGATTTCAGTCAGTTTAACTGAATTCAAGAATCGGTTTCGGGTTTCGTATTACATTGTTTTAGTCAGAGATCTGGTTTTAGTTCGCGGTGAATGATCCTTTCCGGCACCAAGGACCAATTCATTTCATTCAGTGAGGTGAATAGTTCAATTGTACTAGTTCGTTCACGAACTACCCACCTCTAATAGTGAACTTTGTGATCTGTAGCGTGCCCAAAATATTGTGTCGCGTGCCATCTATGGCACGCGTGCCATTGGTTCGCCATCCCTGTTATAGGTAATAGTGAAGATATTGATGTAATAAATAATATCATAGGTACATTGCAAAAATAAATTAATATTTCTATTTGTGGATCAATATATAGCAATATTATGCAATGTTTATGTTAAGATAACTAAATTATCTGGTGTCATATGGAATGTTTCAGTTTCGAACTGCGATAATGCAAAACAATTCGATCTTGAACTCGCCATTAAATCGATAGATGAGACCACGTGGCCCGGGAGATATGAGATGAAAGAGTTAAAAAGCATGAGGTAATTATTGTTATGATGACTCACAAATAGGTCTTTACTTTACTTTTTTCAAGGTTCTATTTGGACGGGGCACACACTTTTGGGAGCATTTCAGTGTGCGCCGATTGGTTCGAGTCTAAAACGGCAAAATCCAATAGAAAGAGGGTATTGATATTTAACCTTACAGGAGAGAGAAATGTGGATATATTTTTCAAGCGATTGTTTAAAGTTAATTTCGATATGGTCCTTTTTACACCTAACATTGGTAGTGAAAATGATGCAGCAGGTACAGTGGCGAGCAGTTGAAAGTAAACGATTTTATTTACTTCATGGAATTGTGGCTTTAAATTTTTTCAGTAATATGTAGATCAAAGCCTGTGAATTTATTAATTTGATACGTCAAAAGTGCTGTCAAATTTATTTCATGTTTCATATTTTGTTTTCATATTTAATAATGTCAGTTTTTCCGACGAAGAAATGTTCCAAGGCATGCCACGATCCGCGATGTCACTTCGTTTGTATAGACCAAGAAATTCGTGGTACGATGACATACCATGTCAGTTAATAGTAGCAGTCGTTTTCTATTAATATGTGGGAGCGCGGCCAGTAGGGTGGAGTGGAAAATATGAAAGTTTACAAATGTTCATGTGTCTCGATTATGCATATATACCTAAAAGTAATGCACGTCAGTTTTTAACCAAATCGGTCAACATTAAGAGGTTCCGCAGTGACCTTGAAAATGAGTAAAAATGCCCATTTTCTGATTTTTTAAATTTTTGAAATCAAAAATTATATTTCTTAAATACACTTGCGCAACTTATTTAACGCACAACCAAAAAGTTAACTCAAATTTGACGTTATGTATTTTCGACAATTTTTGTTCGTTTTGGTCGATTTTTTTTCAAATGCAGGTATTTCTCTTAGGAATATCACTGTCTTAGTTGTTTTGGTAAAACGAATGATTTTGATATTATACCAGGTGCTATAAAAATGTTATGTTTTTTTCCGAAATTTCAAAACGTCCTGTGGGTTATACAAGGTATTGCAAGTTATTGCAATTATAGCCGATTTAAAGCCTCATGTTTTTTCTACATTTTCTTTTTTTATTCATTTGTTTATCTCTGTTACTTCATGAAATACACCGTTTTGAAACACCATATGCTTTCATTCACATGAAATGCATTTATCGGACAACTCAAACAGCTAGCAAGCTATGGAAATCGAAGATTACACGTCATAAACTGACAACTGTGTCATTAGTTTTTTGTTGACAGTCCAGCAATAATTAGTGAATAATGGAACGCCAAACCAGAAATTTAACTCGTGATGAATGTGTAGAGGCAGCTACATTACATGGTGAAGGGTGGAGTTACAACCGCATAGCTGGAAGGTTGGGAGTGTCTCACACAACTATAGCGAGAGTAATTCAAAGGTACGCGGAAACAGGAGAACATTCCAGACGGGCCGGTCAAGGTAGATCTCGTGTTACCTCTGCTATCCAGGATCGCTTTTTAAGAGTAAATGCTGTAAGACAACGATTTATAACTGCAACACATTTAAGAGCACAACTTCAAGACGCAGGTGGTCCACTCATATGCGTTCAAACTGTACGCCGACGACTGAGGGAGGCAAATTTAAGACCCAGGATTGCTGCTCGAGGACCCGCATTAACAGTAAATCATCGAAGAGCCAGATTGAATTTTGCCAATGAGCATGTTAATTGGATGGAAGCAGATTGGGAACGTATTCTTTGGACTGATGAGTCAAGGTTCAGTTTGTATAATTGTGACAGACGTAATCGCGTCTACCGAAGACCCGATGAGCGATACAGTCAATGCAATTTTTTGCACACAACTTTATATGGAGGTGGATCCGTCATGGTGTGGGGCGGAATATCTTTGACTGGGCGAACGGACTTGGTAACTTTGAATGGAAATCTCAATTCTAACAGATACATCACAGACATTCTTGAAGCACATGTTTTGCCTTATGCCCCCTATATAGGACCCAATTTTTTACTTATGCAAGACAATGCGCGTCCCCACACGAATCTTATCGTGAGAAATTATCTTGAAGAAGTAGGAATTGATCACATAGACTGGCCAGTCCGTAGCCCCGACCTTAACCCCATTGAACATGTTTGGGATTTTATCGGTCGGCGGTTACGAAGTGAGGGACGACAACCCCAAAATTCACAAGAATTGGAAGGACGCCTAGTCGAATTATGGAATGGACTAGATCAGAACCTAATCCGAACTTTGGTTTTAAGTATGAACCAAAGATGTCGGGAGGTCATTCGCGGAAGGGGTGGAAACACCAGATACTAATTCTCTATTTACTTTTGTTTTGTTTCCTGTTATTCGTTGTTTTATTGATTAAAGCAATCCATTTTTCTAGGTATGTTTTTTGAGTTTTTGTCCTTTTAAGACCTTTTTCTCTTCTAAAACACCTTGCATCTCTCAATAAATTATAAGATATTAAGGAAAACAGAACGCAAAATGAGGCATTACCAGTATAATGAGTAATAAATAATGAGCACTTGACAAAAAAGAAAGTTAATAAATTTAATAAAAATCACGTCAACTCAAAAATTGGATATTTTATGAAGTAACAGAGATAAACAAATGAATAAAAAAAGAAAATGTAGAAAAAACATGAGGCTTTAAATTGGCTATAATTGCAATAACTTGCAATACCTTGTATAGCCCACAGGACGTTTTGAAATTTCGGAAAAAAACATAACATTTTTATAGCACCTGGTATAATATCAAAATCATTCGTTTTACCAAAACAACTAAGACAGTGATATTCCTAAGAGAAAAACCTACAATTTGAAAAAAAAAATCCACCAAAACGAACAAAAATTGTCGAAAATACATAACATCAAATTTGAGTTAACTTTTTGGTTGTGCGTTAAATAAGTTGCGCAGTGTAATTCTCTGCAGACTGAAAATCCGCATGTAAAAAGTTTTTCAAATAAAATGTACTCATGTTCCATGGTAATTTGAATTATGTGTCAAAAAACGCCAATTTCACCGAATTCGACGGTTTTTGACACACAATTCGCGGCCAGTCCAGCAGTCTCCTGGCATATGGAAGGAAGACTAAATGGCGAACATTTGCGAAATTTGCTGCAAAACATTATGTTGCTATTGGTACAGCAATTGTATCCAGACAATTTTACCTTCCAACAGGATAATTGCCCAATTTGCAATTGCGAATTAGGCGGGACTGGTTCTTGGACAACAATATTCAAGTTTTCCTTCTGCTATCCAAAAGTCCAGATCTCAATCCAATGGAAAACGTTTGGGGACGATTGAGCAAGGAAATTCATGTTAAGAATTTTCGCTCGCAAAACAGGGAAGAACATTTGTTGGCATGGGCGTAGCTAACCTATTTTGTTTGGGGGGGGGGGGGCTTAAGCCCTTGCATAAAAATGGACGTGAGTATGGACACGAGTTTTTTAGACTACTGGGTAGTTTTACCCATTTTTAAGGTGAATGTTAAAATACAAATTTGCTTGTTTAATTTAATCTTAATCACAATCGATATTATATAAAAGTATTAGGTAGGTATATTATATTATAATAAAGCATAGTGCGTCAAAAGTTATTTTTCAAATTGCAATATCTTTTAAAATATTTTAAAAACGTCCTTTAGTAACACGGTTGCAACACACCTAATACGACAACGTGTTTTCCTTAAAAAATATGATTATTATTACAAAAATGAAGTATGAACAAAAGAAACATACAATCCAAGTTAATAAAGATTTACATTATTATACATTTCAGTGGGTAAAATCTCTAAAAAAAAAAACAGCAAAATACTAATAACTGAACAAACTCAACAAAACTAAAATAAAATTAATAAACTACAGTTCGTACAATATGTATGTATAGTTGAACGACCGGCAACCCTGACCTACACAATGTTTTTCATTGGCGTAGACATTTTTTTTCTTAGGGGGGTGAAAGTAGAAGGTTTTTATATGCATATTTTCAACTTATTTTCAACCATAAATCAACTTTTTTTTTGTTAAAGTCGGCTCTGCTCTAACACCCACTATCCATTTTTGCCGTCAAATAATATTTTCCTTAAATTTTTTTATGCCTATCCTATCTCGTAAACAAAGCGAGGGCTGGTGGAAATCTACGTTTTTCAGGTTTCATACGAAACGAACAAACATGTTTGCTAACCGCCATACTCTTTTATTTCAACTCTCGTAGCGATGTATACATAGGTAGGTATATAAATAATATATTAGCAATTCCCGCGAACACGCCACTGTAAGATATGCGAACCTGATCCTATTCGATCCGATCCCGATCTGAGAGATACGATTCCAATAAGTTAAAAAGAGATATACTGCTCGAATATTCGTTATTGGAAAGGTCGTGGATCGGCGTTGCCGCTTTTAACTAGAAAAATAGATGTTTACGTAATTGTCATATTTAAAGTAGACAAAAATAAATGTAAAAACGTAACATCTTGGCCTATAATATATTATTGTGTGCACAATTGTTATTTAATAACATTCATAAATAATATTACAACTTTAATATAGTATTGTGGAATTTGATATTTTAATTTAATACTGAGAAAATTTAGAATTACATGTGGCAACTGCGCGGTATCTTATATGGGGTCAGTTAACTATACATACATATTGAATGAACTGGATGCCATCGGCTGTAAGTACTAACAAAAATAATTATTGCTGTTCATGAATCTAATCTATTGATATTAGAATTAAACATTATAATCTTTTTTTTTTTTTTGGAAATGGGTTTGGCTTCCGAAAACTCGTTCTATTAGCCACAGATTTTTTTTTCCTTTTTTCTTTTTTTTTCATTAAAATCTAATTTGCGATATTTTTGATTGACAAACTGTTTAAAGATATCTTCTAATTTTAAGATCTTTCACATGCCGCAGAACAAATTGGTATTGTCAATGCTACTTGCATTAATTCATAAACATTTGGAAAACTCTCTTTTTCTCTCAATTGCTTTTAATTCACTCAAACCCCACTCAGAAAACTTGGAGGTTCACGGATACCTCGTGATACGCGGCATTCCTCGGCCTCAAACTGAATGCAAGAAGCGACGACGAGAGCCACAGAGATTCGCGATACATACATCATGTAATGTTTTTTAAAGTTGAATTACAATTTTTATTCAAGATATAAATAAAAGGTAACATAATTTTAAAAAAAATGTATTTCACAGGGGGGACTGCTCTTACACCAGAGGGGGCTAAGCCCCCTAGCCCCCCCCCTGGCTACGCCCATGTTTGTTGGTCGTTGATAACACTTGGGAAAATATGGATACAGATTATTGTCCAACATTGGTAAAACAAGAGCAATAATTTAATATAATAATAAGAAATTCATAAGTCTTTGTACTGTCAAGAGCCACAATTGCACGATGCTAAAATATTTATAAGTCGTTTACTTTTAACCGCTCGCGAGTGTACGTCGAATTAACTGTGTTCAAAGGAAATATTATTTGTTATTCCTTTTAGATATTGCTGACTACACGTTACCTTCCGATAGTCACTTGAAAAGGTTCGAGGGATATAGGGAAAGGTGGCGAGAAATAGAAGGCAACGCCAAGAAACAAGCAGACATTAATATTTTTCCTAGTTTTTCCAAAGCGGTAAATTTCCTCGATGACGGCGATGCGTATGATGTCTTGGTTACTGGATCCATTCATTTAATAGGTGCCGCATTAATTGTACTTGACCCCACTCTTAATGGTGTACTAAGTGACTGATTTAAAAAAATTCTGGGTTATTTTAAATACCATTAAGACCTTACCAATCTTGAAAAATATACAAATTTTTAGCATGACGAGGAGACAGACGTTTCCGTGACAATATAACCCCATTTGGAAAGAAAACTTGTATTTTATACTTTAATATGTGATATTATCATGGATAATGCTGGGTGACTCAGAGTAAATTTCCCAGCGCGCCCTGTACAACCAACTTAACAGTTGTGGGGGGAGGAGCGCCGGCAATATGCGCAGCGCAGACTACATGCGGAATGTCAGTAAACATGGAGCAGTGATCGAATAAGCACGTTCGTTCATAATCGAGGCGTTATTTAAATCTAACGACTCCGACGTCGCGCACATTTTCAACGACAAAAACGTCGGTTTTTGAAAATATTTAGTGAACTCGTGGGTTCGAAGGTTCCGAGAAACAGGTACGGTGGCGAGTAAGAAGCGACCTGGTAAACAGAAGCCCGTCAGAACATCAGAGAACATTGCGATTGTGCGCCACGCTGGGACTGGAAATTCGAGGCACTCAATTTGCTCAAGTGTGCGACGGATTTTAAAGAAAGACTTACAGTGGCATCCCTACAAAATCCAATTGGTGCAGTTGTTGAAACCTACAGACTACGAAATCCCAAAAAAAATACTTGAACCAGGGCTGAAGCCTTTGAAAATGGTAAAAAGTGAAAAAAAATAATAGTAGGATGTGACCAATTGGAAAAGGAAGAGAATAGGTATAACAAAAATGAGAGGAAAAATAATTTACGGAAGATCTGAGGTCGGGAAGTGGAAGGGGGTGAGTTTTTAAGGGTAAACGGTTTATCTCGATTTCCGGCAAAACTACAAGTCCTATGAAAAAAGTGTTTTTATAACATAATATATTATAAAAAGGGAAATTTACTCTGAGTCACCCAGTACGTATACTTAGTAATAGTTTTTATTCAATCATTTTGTCAAATAGCGGAGTAAAAACCGGCTAGAAATATTGAGGTTTATTTTTTTGGAGGTACAACCAGATCATTGGGAATAAATACTACTGGACATCTGAAACGGAGTTCTACGAAACGTCAAAATCTCGGTAATTTGAACTCAACTTTTTTACACGTAACACGCTTTCTAAATAAATCACTCTAGTATCGGAACATTTTGTTTATTTACAAGTGCGGTTCTTTAGATATTGCAATAGATAAAAATCCAGTTCATGTTTTTTTTTTACTGAAATGACGAAAAAAATATCCTGGTTACGGTATATTGCGAGAGTTTTTCAACATACGTAAAACTTTTTTATTTGAAGAAATTCTACCATAACAGTCTGCGAAGAAAATATAGCAGAATACCTAACCAAGGAAGTTTTTAGTGTAAACAGCATTTAGTTAGATTTTATAGTTTCTCAAATATACAAATATTGAGAATCAAATTTCTTCCTCTGTTCTGCTTTTTCACAGAATAGACATTTTCCCTGATGTTAAAATCAGAACCACCGCTTGTTTTAACAAGCAAGCTTTGATTAGATGAGCTAGAGCCGCGAAAGAGTCACTGTATCACTGAATGACTTTTAGGTTGGAGTTAAGGGTGAATATCCAAATAGCTAAAAATTTATACTTGGATAGAAATTGCCTCCATTGAAATTGCTTCCTTTTATGATAACATATTGATTCGAGAGAGGCTTCTCAGCTTACACGTACATGAAGACCAATTCAGAGCCAGATTAAATGTACCACCAGCTAATACGCCTTCAGCTATCTGACATAAAACCGAGTTAAAAAAAAGATAATTAAAACAACGAAATAATTTCATTTGACTCATTAGTTTGATAGACATAATTTGATTAAATGGTTTTTATCTCTCTTACCTTTGATTTAATTTAACTATTAACCTAACATTAAGTCCAAGAACCGAACTAATACTTCTATTTTTTACTATTATTTTCTATTAATACTACTATTTTCGATTAAAATAATACTGAATATCCTTCTCGCAAACCCCCGTTTTTCGATAATATTGCAAATGTAACTAAAAAATATTTTGTTATTTTTTGAATGAGCTCTAGATTTCTAATGTTTTAGAACGCTTTATGAACGTGTTCCCTGTTCAGTTTTCTTAGTGTTCTGTATCATTTCATAGAGTTAGCAGTTTAGTCATTTTGTCAGTGATCTGTGGCGATTTTATTTGGTTAGGAATCCAAGGGATGTTGGATGAATACACAAACGGCGTTTTTAAAATAAAATGTTATATTTATATTAGGAATAGTCATTCAACTACTTCGAAATATTTTGTTTAGGTACTTTTAAAACCCTGATGATGACCGACCTCTAAATCGTCATAACACGATTCAAAATGATCAGACAACTTATAGGTACCTATAACATGTAGGTACGTAATTTAGAAAGTATTTATCAATGTGCAAGTACCTAGCAAAGCAACCTTGGTAACGTGTGAAATATAAAAGGAACTAAATGAAGGGAATTATGTCACACAAAACATTGTTATGGCTTTTCATAAACATAAACTAAATCATATAACCTCACATTCCCAGGGCACAAACAGAACCCAGTTCGACATAATAGACTGCAAATTGCAATACCCATGCGTCGGATTAAAAATTGTAGCTCGAGTCCCGGGATGCATTGGGCACATCCGGAACAAGTTCCGAATTAAATGTATATGCTCCACGAACACAGAATTTATAATCCCGAACTTACACTTCTCGGCACCGCGAACGCCCAACTTCAAACTGTGCATGAATCTGATGTCTTAATTCGTTCAGAATCGCTACCACGAACATAGCTGTTGCAATAGCGTAAAGAACGGCACTACAAAATAAAAAATATTCAGATAACTAAAGTGGTTTTTGAGATAAAGCAAAAACTTGAGGTCAAATTACCGCCATTGTTGACGCTTTTTCAATATTAAAAAAATCGGGAGAACCTAGCGATGTCGTAGAACTCGATTTCAGATGCCCTGAAACACCCAAAGATATGGTATATTCAGATAACTAAAGTGGTTTTTGAGATAAAGCAAAAACTTGAGGTCAAATTACCGCCATTGTTGACGCTTTTTCAATATTAAAAAAATCGGGAGAACCTAGCGATGTCGTAGAACTCGATTTCAGATGCCCTGAAACACCTAATGATATGGTATAGATCTAGTCTGGTTCTACCTCAAAAAATTAGCGTCTTACGACTATGATTTCCTTCACTAAAAGCTGGAACTAATTATTGTAAGGAATTTTTTTTTTAATTTTACCAATTTTTACTTTTTTGTAAGTTTTCAAAGTATATCATGGCATTAATTTTCTGTTATTAGATATATTATTGTATATCACTAAAATTTGTAAATAAAATATTTTCTTTAAATAGTTTTACTTATACAAAAAATATGTACAGAGATCTCATCTTTTTGGTACAATACAAATTACCTACAAGCTATGATTTAAGTTATAATACACAATCGTTAAAAACACATGCAATGTGCAGAATAAATTAATAAGTTAAATGATAAGTGACCCAAACTAGTTAACTTTTCTCAAATTTACTTTTGTCTACATCAAAATCTACGTCGGATTCTAACTCGTTCTCAGACAAGGACAATGATCCGCCAGCTCTTCTTAGATGTATCTGTTTGGTGTTCTGTAATAACAGATAAATTAGTCATAAAACTTAATATTTGAATAACATCGATATACCGTTCCCATGTATTACCACCGTCCATAGATAAGGATATCTGTGGACGGTGGTATTACTCTCAATTGAAATTCAACATTGAAAAAAAATACCCAAAGCAGTTCCATACCCAAAAATATCTATTATATTTCTATTATATTCACATCTATAGTTAAATCAGTCAAGTTACTAAAACGCATATTGAATGAATGCTTCATCACTTACGTTCATTCTTTTACAATTAATCATTATTATTATACTGTTTATGAGTTATTTAATTTATAATTTATGAGTTATTTAATTATATAGTTATTTAATTTTTTTAACCAAAATCCAATCTATAAAACAAAACACAAGCTGCGAAGCAAAATACACAACTAATTTTTTTTCTCATAACATATGGAAAGAGGAGCATTTAAAACTGCAATGAAATCAAAAAACCTTGGAAAAAAAGTTAGGAAAAAGCGTTAAGCTTTAAACATAAATTTGATCCATTACTATTGCAAGTTTAAACCCCACAGTAGATAAATGAGCATAATTTACCTAAATATAGGTTAAAATATATATTTAAGGTGTTGTCGGTGCTTTCTCGTAGCCATGCCAGCTTACTTGCCTTGTTAACTAAGTAAATAAATATATTAAAATAAATGAAAATGAAAAATACGCCAAAGCATGAAACTCACCTCTGACAAACCTACTGTAGGTTCTGAGGCATACCCGTCTCTACCATCATCGTCCTCTTCATCTGAAGAGCTTGATGTGGATCCCTCCTCTTCGTAAGGCCTTTGGCGAAAAAGTGGTTTTAATAGACACTGACGTGGTTTTCCACAAACACCAATGAATATTATACACGACGCGCGTTTCGCCAACCAAGTTAGCATCGACGGGAGGTGATTAAAACTTTTCGGTTTTCAGCGTTAATCATCTCCCGATTACGCCAACTTGGTTGGCGAAACGCGCGTCGTGTATAGTGTTTGTGGAAAACTATGTCAGTGTCAGTTTCACATCAAAGGTAACTCTTCAGGATCTGGTTGTAATAATTTATGTACGCCTGTCATGTTCTAAGAAATTGTTAAAAATATATACCAAAAAACACGCTAACTCATTAATTAGTTAGCTATAACTGAAAAGCAATATAAACTAAATTAAAAGACGTAGTGCCGCTAAAATAGTACCAATATTAAGTACTAGGTTTTCTAGACAAGGATATTTTCATGACATTCTTAAATCAACCTTATGAAACCTGTTTTACAGTCACTTTGCCTCTGCACATCAATCAAATCACATTCACATCAACCAAATGAGGGTTCTAGAACACCCCCACCACTCCCCATCTGAACTAATAGTAGTGGTGGGGGGGTGTTTCAGAACTCTCATTACTTTACTACTTAGAACATTACCTAGAAACTTTGCAAACCATCTGGGCCAGATCGGTAAAAGTATATTCACCCAAGGAATGAATATTAGAAGCACTTTTGTGGATCTCCGAGGGAGATTTGAAAACTGGCATGTTCCCCGCCCTCATCTGGCCCTCAAAGTATGCCTTGCCGTGCTGGTATCCCACCTCTCTGATCTCATCGAAGCTGCCAAACTGTAGCGTCCTGTACTTGTCGATAGGCGGACGGATATATTCACAGTAATCGCTATTTTTCACTTCCTATTACAAAAATTACAAATTTCAGATGGGAACAGTTTCCGCCTTTGATTCCTTACCTCTAGTTGTCTTACGCAGCTGACGTAGGCCAAGCGAGATTGTATATCGGGTAAATTAGGTACTTTTACAGTCTCCGTGAAAGGGTTCCAACGCTTCCAAAGCAGCCACCAACCAGATAAATCATCACCGTAGTTGGTAAAATCTTGATCGTCCACCGAACCCACATCTATTGCTAGAATGTGGTTTGCCCCCCAACTCCGCATAACATCGGCTACACAACAACAATTTTGTTTAATTCAACCTTATCACATACCCAGCTGTATATTAGATACAATATTTAATTATAAAGGAATTGGGGTAATTTATTATATTTAAAAGTTATAATGATAATTGACCATATTAGTTAGGTTAGGATCTCAAATTGGAGCGGGTTCCTATTTTAAAAATTGATGTTTTGTTGTTTTATGGGGACTCAAGTTAAGAAATATTACCATTTTTTAATGAAGCGATATTTGTCTAAAAAACGTATGTTGTTGCTTGTTCGTTGAATTTTGCGATGTTATCGGATGGTAAGTCATGTCAATTATTACACAGAATTGTAACATTTACATATATTAATTAATATCCTAATATTATAAACGCGAATGTCAGTTTGTTTGCTTGTTACGCTTTCACGCCTTAATTACGTAACCGATCATCATGAAATTTTGTACACATATTGTCAGGGGTACAGAAAAGGACATAGGGTATTTTTTATCCTGAAAATGTGGGATTATCAAAAAACAAACTACATGACGTATCCACTTAATTACTCAATCATACCCGGTCGGACGTCATACGCGGTCGGACGTAAGACTAAGCGTCTAAAAATTTCAATTCCTCACACGGCCAGAGGGCAAAATACCGATAACGGCTTCGAAACGGCTGAACGGATTTGGGGTAAATTTGGCACACAGATAGTTTATTACCTGGACTAACATATAGAATACTTTTTATCGATATACCGCAGTAAAAACGCGACCAAAGCCGCGGGACCTAGATTTTAATAAAAATAAAATCTGTGTCATTAAAATGATATGAGGTATTATGAGGCTTTGCATAAACTTATTTAATAACAGATTATTTCTTACATAATGATTATGATTTCATTATGTTAATGTAAAAACCAGCAATATTTGTGGAAACATCGCTGAATTTGCATTTCTATTCGCGTTCTAACTTTATTTTCGCATTTTACAGTTTTATCCATAACTCGAGAAATTCTCGTGTGAAAATTACTCCTTTGACTCTCCCATAAGAAAACATGGCAATCAAACATGTTGAAATGTGTTTAGGAAATTTCGCGCCCGGATTTTCCTAACCTAACTAATATGGTCGATGATATAAATACCTAATATAAAATATTGTTACATTTATGAATCTCAATACATATAGGTACTATTTCAAATATAATGTTACGATTTGACACTAGAAACAGGTATTTTTGTCCATGTTAGTTCCTCTGATTAAAAAGTACAGAAGAAAATAAGAAGGGGTCATCGATTGACAGTAGACTTCGTGTGAGAAAAATGTGAAAATAGTTCAACAGCGTCCATGGCTGCTGCAAGAGGGAAACTTCGCCTCCCCCCCCAAAGCTAATCAGTAACTGTCAAAAAATCATAATTGTATCATTATTTTTTGTTTTCATACGTTTTTCGCTGTTTAATAGAACTTAATAAAACATACTGTTCAATTTTTGTTTTTATGGAATATCTATCATATTATCATGAACCTGCATCGAAAATAAAATTTGGCTCGGAGACTCAAAGACTGGAAGACTTTTATTTGAACTTAAGTTTAAAGTTACTTTATATTTTGACAAAAAAACTATTTTTTTATGTGCTATCTATATTTTTGTCTCAAATTAAATATTAAGAAGTTATTATTCATTTTTTTGATTATTTGCTACATAAAAACAAACAAAATGTATATTGTGCAACATAAAATTATGACATTTGGGTAGGTATTTAATTGTTTTGGTATTTAATTGTTTTGGTAATTGTGTAGGTATTTAATGTGAACAATGATTTTTATATAGTGTTGAGAAAGTTAAAAATGATTTTTAGTTTTTAGCCTATTCTGCTAAAAATGCTCCAACTAATCCTTGCTATTTTCATATTTCTTAATTCTTTACATACTTAGTTGACACTGTGTAGAATTTGTTATTTTTATTTTCTTAGAATAAATATATGTTTCAAAGATTTACGCATAATTACTTTTGAAATTAGACTATTTAATGTTGGCTTGGGCAATGAAAAAATTCTGTTCTAGTAGGTAAAGGGGAACACAGCATTGTTGTAAAGTATTAAGTATACAAAAAAATGACAGAAAATTTAAAATTTCTAGATATCTTAAGCGAATAGGGAACAATAAAAAAAATTTATTGCATAAAAATGTTCTACCATACTTAAAAATAAGATATGCAAATTATGACGCCGTAATTCCCAATAATAAATTCGTTATAAATTATTAAAGCCTCGCGCGCGAACGAACCATTTCAAACAGGTCCCATGTCGTGACGCCACAGCCTAGTGAACTATCGCCACTTTCCGGCGCAACGCCTACCGAATATTGTAGCTTGTGACGTCACAGCTCTTCTCGGGCTTCTTCAATTTTATCGCTGTTTAGATCCTTACTGTTCGCGCGGAATTAGAAATCTTGTTTTTTTGTGAAGTACACGTTTTATTACAACGTTACGCTATGTTTTTAGTACCTCTACGAATTGCTTTACTTTGATTCTGTACATTGTATAAGCAAATGGAGCGAGGATTTTCTAAAGGAAGTGCAGAAAATCTGCCAAAAGTTGACTTTAGCATGGCGGACGAGTTTTACATATCAAATTTAGATTATTCATCAGCAGAAGTCAACTGTCAACAAAGTCAATTTCAGCGTCAACTGTCAAAAAGCAGGGAACCAACTCTGGAATATAGTATTACCGAATTTTATCTAACATACGTGTATACATACCATCAAAGCTTCAGCTGTCTGCTTTCTGAAATAGAACTACAGATTTAATTAAAAGGCGATTACCTGGCACGTTATTAACATAGCAACCGTCTGCTAACATGTGGCCGTCTACTGGGTCACAAACCGGAGGAAAGATGCCCACGATCGACATACTTGCCCTCACATACCTCCACAACTGACCTGTTGATTAACTTACTCTAATATAAAAATCAAATTATTATACCGTTGTATTGGTATGCTATTTTGAGGGCACTCCAAGTCGGGCATAATACACACATATGCTTATGGTGTTTGTGACAAGCGATGAAGAGTTATTTGCAGCATTAGACGTAATTATATTGGATTGTTGGTATCCGAATAATTTCAGATTTTATAAAATGACTGACCAATACTTCCATTAGGCTGTGAAAATATGATACTTATAACAAAGCGCGAGAGGAATTTTATTTGTTTCTACTCGTGGACGGAGATCCCACTTTTGTGAACCTCCAAATTGACCAATTTTTTGCCAAACAAAAATTATTCCACAGCATATTTCTATTTTGAAATATTGAATGATAGACAGCGTTCTGATTAAAAAAATACAAGCTAAATAAAGCACGATAACAGCAAAAAGCAGTTAGGGCAACTTCAATACAAGCTGAGAGCTCACGTCGGCGTCGTAAGAAAGTGCCGTGTTTACGAAAAAACGATTGGGAGTAAAATTAGATAACGCGTTTTTTGTTGTAATTTTATTTTATGACGAATATCATTATTGGAATATGTTTACAGGGTTTTTCGGTGTTAAAAATTCAATGAATACTTTGGAAAAAAAAGCGTTTTATGTTAAAAAAATGCACTTACGGCATTTTAACTTAATACCAGTGAAACGCCCCGTATCTAGGCCGTGCGTTTGTGAGAAAATTTCCTAATTTACTCCTACTCATTTTTGGGTTTACCATAATTTTAGGTTAAACTAGATTATCTACGTCATTTTAGTCCAGTCCTCTTTCTATTTTCACAACAAATATCCAGATTTATTAAAATACGTAAAATTATGGTCTACGAATATTCTATTTATTTCATGGCTGTTTTAGCAGTTTTAACGCAGTTTCGTAAGACATTCACCTTATCTTAAGTATGTTAATATAAACAAACGAGAGTATCCTTCGAGCCCAGCAACCACATGGCCTGTGTTCACGTGTTCATCCCTTCGATGCCTTTACTGTAACATAGGTAAAGGATTTTCTAACACAGTGTCCATGCGACGGTCACCTTATCTTAATGGTGTTATTCTAAACAAACTAGCGTAGCTTTGGAGATCGGAATGTATAAAATAAACAAATTGTGAGGGTTCCCATGGGAAACGGCCCGCGTCGGTAGGTTTACGTCACGACAAATTTCGTATAAAAGGGTGAACGCGAGCTACAATCGAGGAGAGTTGGAGAACATCCGCTAAGCATTCTGTGACCACCAGGTCCGTCTAGTTTGGCAGAACTGTTCACAACTGTCCAATTCTGCATTACGTCGGGGCCGCTCCAGGTCCAGTGTTCTGCGGAAGTGCTGTCCAGCAGACGTTAAGTATTCCAGGGCTGCCCCAGGCCCGGTCTAGCTGTAGACGACTGTTAGCAGCGTACCCTTGTACACAAAAAGGAGAGTTGTTGAATATTTAAGCTGACGTTCCGTGTCTCATCCAGGACCGTCCAGTCTGGCAGAATTAATCACAATTGTCCAATCTCGCATTACGTCGGGACCGCTCCAGGTCCAGTGTTCTGCGGATGTGCTGTCTAGCAGACGTTGAGTATCCCAGGGCTGCCCCAGGCCCGGTCTAGCTGTATACGCCTGTTCGCAACGCACCCTTTGTCTACAAGAAGCGAGTAATTTCCACCCGTGGATCCAAGTTATCCGTACCAGCCATGGACACGTTCCCGACCCACAGCGATATTCTCGAACCCGGGGAAGTCAGGGATGCGAATCTCTCGCTATTCCCAGCACTAGGTAACTTAAATCAGACCCGAATAGGGACAAGTAATACCAAACTTTAAAAGAATCAGGGTATAAACAAAACTACAATCATAACGTAAAATTGGGTCCTAACCAAATACAACTAGACGATCACGTAAAAGGCCAACTTGCTTGTTTTCTTGCTTTGTCGGATGTATATATGTGTATGTGTATATATGTGTATATGTGTGTATATATGTGTGTGTATGTGCGCATGTGTGTGTCTGCATGTATGCATGTAGGTAGGTACTTATGTATGTATGTGGATATGTAGTCATTTGATAGACAAGTAAAGCAAGCGAGAAGTATAAAAATAAGAAAGAGTAAGTAAAAAGTAAAAAGAGTAAGTAGAGTGGGGGGGGGGGGGGGGTGCCGTTTCACCAGGTAGAATATTTTTATAGGATATCAAGATAACACGGCTTAACTAACTAATTACGGAATTCTAATCTAATAAAATTCACGTAGTTACACTAGAAAATACTGTTTGTAACATAGAAATATGAGACATAAAAAATTTTCAAAGGATACCCACATTGCCGCAATGGGATATCGGGGCAGTATAACTTTTCTTACAGTAAGCTAAAATCGTCACTATAAACAGAATAAGTGTATTAATTACTTCTATTTCAAGAATTATTGTTGACCCCACTTTACCACAAAACGTTCGATGGCATTAGGCATCCAATGAATGCCAATGATGCCGATGTGACACGGCCGAGGAACGTGTAAAATGGATCCGTAATATTTGAATGGGAAACATTCTTATTCTGCATCACATTCACCATCCAATTGTTTTATGATATGACGAAAGGTATATAGTGTGATCAATATTTTGTGATACTACATGATGATCTCATGTGATGGGTGATGTATATAAAATAATTTGTTTTTCCTTAAATTGCTGGAAATCGGTTATACTTGACAACGGTGTTAAAAATGCGGTAGCAGGTCTGAAGGGATGGATATAATGAGGGTTTTTTGCTCGGGTCTCATATTTCAATGTTACAAACTATACTTAAGAAGTCATTCAGTCATAATAAAGAAAATGTATGTGTATTTAATATATTAGCAAGTAGATTCGCCTTTTTAACCTACAAAAATGGATTTTTCAGCATCAGTTTGTAAAAGAACCGTATAAAACTGAAAATCCTCAAAATTGTAGATATGGCACTGTTTCTTACGATGGCAGTATCTGCAAAATGTAATCGCTTGTTTACAAGCTGTCAAATATCTGACAGCTAGATAATTTCTTTGCTAAATTATTTTTCTTTGCATATTTTTTTGCGCCTAGTCATTCATGAAATCCGCACATCGATGAATCAAGCGTTTCAGTAAATAACATCTGTCAAAACGGCTCAAAATATAATATGCCACAAGTATAAGGAAAATAATGTGTCGGTAATTGACACGCAAAAATTGACGTCAATTAAATAAATAACCAGTCAAGTCACATATGGGTTTGCCCTTATTGCAAATTTCAATTCCTCACCAATAAAACTGATTTTCATTAAACATTTGTCGGATTGGTTAACCATGGAATGATATTTAACCCACAAAAAATTGCTTCGGTTCAGTGACGGTGATTCATGCTATCTGTCAATGACTTTTACCTACTTGAGCTTGAGAGTTACTGTATCACTTAAAAATCTTCATTCTTATTACTGATCTACAATAATCTACAATTCAGTTTCTGGCTAAATACCTTGATATACTATGAAACATGACTACACCATACCACATCAAATACTAAGTACCGATATCTCAATATAATGCTAACACTGATGACATATACCGGGTTGGACAGGCCATGATTACACATAGCATTTATAATGCATTAGACGAGAATCAAGCTATTTTTAAAGAAGATAGACAGAGAAGCTATATCTCCATATCTCTTCAGCACCCTATGGTAAACGACACCCTACGCCTCATGGCCACCACTCCTCCCCACTATTTAACTTTTAGGCGGTCTGCTTGTCCACGTATGGCATCAGCTTTGACATATGTTCTCTGTCTAGCTTCTTTAAAAATAGCTTGATTCTCGTCTAATGCCATTATATATGCTACCTGTAATCGTGGTCTGCCGAAACCGGCATTTATATTACATTATACCTTATAGAGTGCACCTCAAAAATACCCATAAACCATTACAACAGTCAAAAGCATGATCTGAAGCAAAAACGAAGAATTTCCATCACCCCTCCATATAAAAATGTTAATAATGAACAAAACATAACCTCCTTCTTCCGTCCCACACACCACATCTAAAATTGTGATTGGTTACCTTTATTGCGCCGCCTAGCACCATCGTGTCCTTACTTACCCTCAATCCTGCCACCAATCGGCCATCATGCACTAGAGAGACAAAGAGGAAGAGAGAGGGCACATGGTAGGGGGTTAAATACATATGAAAGAGAGTTACCTGGTAGGTTGTTAGTATAACCTCCGTCCAAGAGAAGATGTCCATCTATGGGATCACACAGGGGGGGCATGTAGCCAGAGAGTGACATCGACGCACGCACGTATTGCCATAGAGAGCCTACGGAATAGCCAGGCTAAACTACATGCTCTTATTTACAGACCGATGCAGAGGTAGTTCACATAACCTCAATTTGTCAGGTGCACCACAACCTCGGGTTGAAAATTTAAAGAAAAGCAGTTAGCGAGGAGCGAGAAGTCTAAACTTTTAAATACTGGTTCAAACAAGACTATAATGGAACAGATTATCTAGTAAACACAAGTGCAATGTTGAAGTATAAGGGTGCAAGAGAGATCGATATACATACTTCTTAATTGATAGGTTAAAGCCATATTAAGCTAGTTGCATATTTTCTTTGATATATTCTAATTGAGGTTATGATAACTTACCGTCATCGTTGTTTTACTTAGAACCATTTTACAGCCTGCAAGAATATCCGCAATAATCATACAGCAAGACCTTGCAAAAGCAATATCTTGCTATTTAGTTTTACATGCCGCGGTGATATTTCAATTTCTAGGGGCTGCCAATCAAATTTTTTCGTAAAAAAAAAACAAACTCGTCTTTGACAGACGGCGGTAAATGCAGGAACACGATCCATGCATGGCGGCGCGGCGCATGCGTTCTCCGATATGATTGTCATATGTCGCCGCCTACTCGTTTGATTGCCTCAAATTTAAATTGGAAATTAAAAATGAATGTATTTGTATATGTACAAGGTGTTTCTTTTAAGTGTGGGCACTTTTAAATGCGTGTCACGTCTTTACTATTTAAGATAGGGGAATCGGACACACCTCTGTATAGGATCTTTTAAAAAGTTTTATAGGTACCCAAAAATAAAACAATTGACACAATTTAAAAAAAATACAAAAGTTGTATTTTTTCCATGCTCTGCATTGTTACAGTGTTGGATAGAGATATTTTTTCTGATTACAGATTAGGTACTATTTAGTGACAATTAAAATTACCATAAAATTCACTATTTAAATCTAGCAATTTATAAACAATGGTTCCTAGGGTATGCCAATAAAATAAATTAGTTTAATTATTGTGTTATGACATTACCTTGTGTTGACGTACCCAAAATATCATTGGTTTCAGAAATTGATAGCTTTAAATAATGGTAAATTTTGATTATTTTAATTGTTAATAAATAGGTAAACATTTAAGCCAAATACTAAGTGTTATACATAATTGTAATCATAATTGTTAAACATTTGTACTAAAACTTAATTTTTTATTAAATCTTCATGTCTTAAATCCTTGTTAAATTTGAAAGAAATCTCACAACCTTCTAAACACTTATGGTCCAACATTTTAGTGATGGTTTATTTAAGGTAGAGGTAAATTGAAATGAAAAAACACCAGGAAGTGACGTAATATGCGGCGGCGGCGGCGGCCATCATCAATTGCTTATTCAGTAATGGCGTCAATTTTATTTCCCAAATGGGCCACGACGAAATAAAAATGAGGTTATAATTATGTAAAAAAAAATCGTTAATATTTTTTAACGATTGTACAGCACACTTAGTAACTACGTTGAATACTTTATTCTGAATTTTATTCTATACTTTAGTACTGAATACTTTATTGGAATATTGCAAAAAATTAAAAGCTGCTCATATTTTATGTTACAATGCAAGTTTTGGAAATTATGGAAATATTTTTTGGCGTAAAATATAAATCATAAAGTATGGATATAAATATTATGGAAGTGGCTGCACTCCTAAATCATCATCGTCCTTATCTTCGTCTTCATCCTCATCTTCTCTGTTTAAATAAATATTATGCACAAGTCTGCATACTTCGTGCTACCATTTCGTGCCCAGGCAAAGACGTTTTCGGACTCCGCCTTGGACGCGTTTTATTAGGTGTCGAAAATTAATTGCCTTCACCTGCTTCTATATTTTGAGCCTGTTTCTCAATTCTTAGGTAACTCTTCGAAATTTTTGTTGCAGCCAGGTTCCCTTCCACTGTATGCGACAGAGGTATAATTGGTTCGCGGGCTTCTACTTCAAGTCGTATAAATTGGGCAACATTGTATGTAACACCAATGAACAATGAACATAGTAGCTCCAATGTATTTTCTTGTGGGAATTTATTTACCTCTCTACTTTGGCTGTGGATCACTTGAGTAGTTGACCCTTTCTCCCCAACTTTTTACATTCAGCCATCACTTTACCGTTTTTCACTAAACAGTTGTTCTAATGTTCTTGTCCTTGTTCTAATAAACTACCAACCACAACACGACCGAAAAACAACAAGTGAATAAAATAAAGTCGCAACAAATCACTAGGAATACAACACAAGACAAAACGCACACGCTACACGCCAGACGCAATACGAAAAGACAGTAACACTAAAGGAAAAAGGAACCAGTTGTCAAACCGACGGCCACCCCTATTAATGGCTTAAACTCGCCCAATACGAAGCCAGGTTTTTCGCGCAGAGATGACGCTGGTGTCTTTTCATTTCAATTTACCTCTACATACATATTGAATATTATGTTATGCAGAGTTCTTTTATGTTTGTTGAAATTTCTTTGATTGGAAAATACTTTACTGCACACGAAACAACAAAGTCCCATTTTAAATACAATGACCAAGAAGACTATAACAAGGAGACCGAGCTCAAGTAAAATAGGTACCGAGAGAACGGCACAAATGACGTCGAAATCCGCTACGCTGTGAGCGGCAACCTACCTAGTTTCTCGGGACTTCTCCGTCAGCCTTCCTGCTTTCTCGGGGGTTGGCCGTCCTGCTTTCCCAGCCTTTCTCAGGGTAAGGCGCAATTGTGCGCTTATAATAACATAGGAGGAGAGATAACCTTTAAATGCAAAAGACTGAAGACGAAAATAGAACACATGCGCTGTCATGGATCGAGTTCCTGCATTTACCACCGTCTCTCTTTACCCTTAACCATATTTTTTAAACTGTTTAACCCATGAATGAGTTTTTCAGTAGACGGTATAATCACAGTTTTAATAGTAAACTGCGGTATACTATAGGAAGTATAGTGCCGTTTATCGGGCCTTGTATGGGACATTGGCAATGCTGAAATTACTAGAATTTTCCCCCAGAATTGGACTTGCAGAAATATGGAAGAGACCCGTATTGTAGCAACTGTGAGGGCTGGTTTATCAGTGCACGGTTATCTATTCTAGCCGCTGATCAAGTATTAGCTGCCAATCATATTAATCTCTTTATTAATGTTTTGGTTAATACAAACCGTGAGCTAATGTCATGGCTATTTAAACACATACTGTTTTTGCCTATTGAGGAGATAGTTGGAAGTTATAAATGTTAAACTAAAAAAAATTATATTGAAAAAAAGAATATTAAACCGGCCCTAAAGGAGTTGCGATTAGCAATCAGCTGGATCTGAAATGCGCATGCCTATGGGCAAGATCTCTTGCAGACTGTAAAACGGTTTTTATATTTTACACAAAAACTTTATAATACACATTAGACACTGGAAAATATTCTTGTGCTTATGTTACATTTACATCTGCATATAATTTGCAAAAATGCTGCAGAAAATTAAATGTTTCAGATTGAGGGACATAAGACCTTTGGATATATTTCTATTCCTCAATCTGAGTACATGATGTGTAGTCATATACAAAATACTACAGACATTCAGTTTTGTAAAAAGCAAAAAATAATTTGAAATAAAAAGCTGTAAATAATTAAACGGGTATAGTCCAATCAATGAAAGGTTGTAGAGAGAACTGGAACACAAGTTTTGACTTTGGTACTTTGTTTGGACTAGGTAGGATTAAAACATATTAAAAGTCCCCACTCATATGCATGGTGCAGGGGCAAGATTTCTATACTTACTAGGTTACCTCAGTTCTATGTTTATAGGATAAGGTGTCGCGGTGTACAGTGACCTTTCATCTCCCTCTTTTTATGTACAACATTCTCTCTCATAATGTCCTAATGAGTTTATATTTGACAAGAATTGAGTAATGTTGATAAACGAAACGAAGTTATTTGTCAATCCTATTTCGTCAACTATATAAGTGTGGAATTACATATAAATTGTGGTTATGTATTATGTTTACGTTTTTCATCTGTCAACGAGTAAAGTTTGTATACATCCATACGGTTTATAGTTATGATGTAACAGCCAAATTTCAAGATTTGGATAGTACATATAATTTCTTTATGTGCCACTTAAAATTTTTACATTAACTGTTGAACAGTTGAAGATAAAATAGTAAAATATCATATATTATATTCTTGAAGGAAATTTAAATGCTCTACAACTAACAAGGGTCAAATCAGCAAAATATGTGGCAATTATTTTTTTCATAATTACGTCATTTTGAGGGCGGATTTCGGAAACTGAAAAAAATTAATCCTGTGGCAATCCTATGGCTCATTTCTCAAGCTTTAATTTTGAATAGATAATTTTGTATTTGCCTTATCACTAGGACCCATATTGCCGTCCGAAAGAAAAAGGCAGAAAAAGGGGCATTTTGGTGATTTTCAGTTTTTTACATTTATGTGATAATCACACTTATGTGATATGTAAGTCAAAAATTGTATGGAGTAACCTTAAACAAGTTTGAGACAACTAGTTTGAGATTGCTACAATCGGTTCATAAATCCGCCTTTTTGGACCCGCCATTTGAAGATTTTTTTAAGTTTATGTCAAAAATTGTATTGAGTGACCCGAAACACCGAAAAGTTTCAAGTTTGAGACAAATCGGTTCATAGATAGGATAGTCCGCCATTTTGATTTTTTTTGAAGGAACCTACCTTATCCTTCATTCAACGGTTCGAGTCAAAAATTGTATTGTGTGACCTTAAACACCGCAAAGTTTCATGTTTGAGACACATCGGTTCATAGATAGGATAGTCCGCCATTTTGATTTTTTTAAGTTTGAGCATTGATTGAAGGAACCTTATCCTTCATTCAACGGTTTGAGTCAAACATTGTATTGAGTGACCTGAAACACCGAAAAGTTTCAAGTTTGAGACAAATCGGTTCATAGATAGGATAGTCCGCCATTATGATTTTTTTTTGAAGGAACTTATCCTTCATCCAACCTTTCGAGTCAAAAATTGTATTGTGTGACCTTAAACACCGCAAAGTTTTATGTTTGAGACAAATTGGTTCATGTATAGGATAGTCCGCCATTTTGATTTATTAAGTTCGAGTCAAAAATTGTATTGAGTGACCTGAAACACCGCAAAGTTTCAAGTTTGAGACACATCGGTTCATAGATAGGATAGTCCGCCATTTTGATTTTTTTAAGTTTGAGCATTGATTGAAGGAACCTTATATCCTTCATTCAACGGTTTGAGTCAAACATTGCATTGTGTGACCTTAAACACCGCAAAGTTTCACGTTTGAGACAAATTGGTTCATGAATAGGATAGTTCGCCATTTTGATTGACCAATTGTATTGGATCCTTTGACCACTGGACCCGCCATTTTGATTTTTTTTGTAAAAAAAAATCAAACTAGCTCATCGGAAAGTAGTTGAAAAGCTGTTCTAAGATTTTTTACAAATACGAAGTCAAGCTAAATAAAACCGTGTAAAAATGGATTAATCATGTTGTTAAGTTATGTATAAATAAATAAAAATAATTTTCTTAAATCTTATCCTTCCAAAAAAATTGATTAAATTTGCTAATGCGAGACAAACTCGTTACTGCGTTTTGCCTTCGGAGACGGCAGCGTAGTTACCAAGATATAAGCGAAAAACTGAAAAAAGGGACCTAGTACATGCCCCCCCTGCACCCCGCTCACCTCCTTGGTGTGGGGGACTTTAAATTTGCCGACATCCTAACCAAAACCCCAAAGTCAAAAATTTTGAACTTTCTATTTCCCTCCACGTCCCCTTTTCAAGCTTTCATTGACTGGACTATTAGCTGATTATTTAAGGTATTCTCTTAGCGTTTCCTTTAAATATTTAAATAAGAACTTCTAAATCTACATACATACCCACAACCCTTTTTAGAAGTCTAAATACATAACCTTTTTAATTTGCAATTTCATTTCTATTACGTAATTTACAAAACGGTCACAATTCTTGTACTTTTAGAAAATGGATACCGCGGATAAATAATCCTCTCTAAAATAAATTATGTTGTAAAGATATTTTTAGTGCAAACACATAGGTTAACCAATCACAATCGGAACATTCACCAAAAAACATACAGGCAAAAAAATAATGAAGCGAAAAACGATGTTTGCAAATAAAGTGTCTATGAATAATTTGGCGAAATAAAGGCGATACAGGCAAAATAAAAATGACAGGCACAAAATAAATCACTTGCTAAATAAGACGAGACTCTCATAATGTATGATAATTTTAAACAATCCGGAATTTGTGCCATTTGTGGGTGCACCATAATGTGTGGGTGCAATAAAAATTGTGACCAATTGGCCTATTGTGTTTTCAATATAGTGACCAACATTCGACAATATGCAAATAGTTTTATATTTTTAAACCTTGCAAAAAAAACGCTTTGTTGATATTATAAAGGAAATATTTGAAAAGATTTAAAGCCAAATTATCTTCCATTATAAGCGGAGCGCTTTTATAGATTACAAGGACAAAGTGCTGCCTCGTGACGGCACCATCCGGAGGCCTATGTTATTATACGAGATGCTTATGTTATTACGGGCTTTATGTAGTTATTTAGGTAGGTATGTCTGAAATCGTTTTAATGTAGTTTTGGAGATCAATAAAAAGATCAAACTAAACAAAGATATTACGGCATAAATATATCTGAGTCTATGAAAAACACAGGTAAAGAATAATTTAAACGGTTAACTGTTTCGAAATACAGTCAAGATTAGATGTGTCTAATTATTAGCGTCTAGATGGTTAATTATTTTAAGAAAACTGAAAAGTAATTCGTGATTAATTTTAGACACAGGAGCAATATGAACAACTTCTTTAAAATTTTAACAAATGCTAGTAATGCTAATAATGCTGTGAATTTCATCTATTAGTAAACTAACATATTTGTCTTGGCCTTTTAAATATTTAAAGATTTTTTGTGCATATGTTAAAAAAGTTTTCTTCTCATCAATATGAGGATCAGTTACAAAACCATTACAGACGCCTTTGATTGTTTCGGGATGGGGCAAAATTATAGGTCCACGATTTCGTAAATATCTATATGCATGAGGACTAATTGTATATAAAATTGAGCAAAAAACCATAGTTGTAATGGAATATCTATAACGTTCTTTTGATAATGTTCGCAATTTAAGTTGATCAGAAATAAATTCACGTGGAATTGCAGAGAGCCATTTTCTGCGATACTCTTCGTCTCTGGGAAAACGAAACACCCGAACTTTTCTAGTGGTTTCGTAATTTCCTGTACAACCGGGAACACAACACTTTTGGGGCATTATGATATAATACCGCGACAAATAAACCGTTAAAAAAAGATCAAGAATCGATTAGGAACTAGGCAAGCGCGCGGGCAATAACAATAACCCCTCTAGAGGTATTGTTCTTGTTGGCGCGTGGCGGCGTCCTATACTAAAACCCAAAACAAAACCTGCATGAGTATATTAGCCTCTATCTGGGTTAAGCCCCCAGAGCGTGACGTCACCATGATATTTAAAGTAAGCACTTTGTCCTTATTAGAGGGGTTATTGGATGCGATCGGTTCCACTTTATATTTTTATTCCACTAAAATTCCACTTTATATTTTTATATTTAGTTATTTTATTTCGTCATACCATAAGGCCTACCACACATTTACTTTTGTCACAAGGTCGGCGACTGACCAAACATTAAAAATACGTGTACACGGCATAAGGTCAGCCCAGGCAGACCAGTTGGTTTCCGAAAAATATTTTTAGATTGTTAGGTTATAGGAATTTAGTAACATATAAAGGTGGATCTGGCGTCAATTGGATGCCGTGGCGGGTGGAATTTATGACAATTAGATGCTATAATGCTATAAAAGCATTTAAACTAAATGTGGTAATAGGAAGATATAAATTTGACTGTAATTGTTTTCAAATATTTCCTTTCATTGGAAAATCAAGAAAATATCAACTATATTTACAAAGCTTTTTCAACCCGCAACTTATATCAGTAGTTCACATATCACGGATAGTTCTCAATCGATATTGAGATCACCTTCCAAAATTGCACCTTTTAAACATACTGATTTAATAAAAATTAAACACAATTAACCATATTGTCCAACGCTACAAAATTTTTCAGTTGCAAAAAATATTTAGGTTTCCATTTAACATAAAACACGGACGTGGTTTAGAGCGAAAGTTTCCTTTACATTACCGATAATATTATACATCATGAGAGTTTTCGCACACTCCGTTTTTTGTTAATCTAGGAAAGGGCAATTCCACTTACCATGTGAATGTATCCTCATACACGAAGCGGTAATATCCGTGGTGACTGTAAAGTAAGGTAGCCACAGGTCTTCTATATAAGTTTCACCGAGAGTAGCACGGATGGTTTGATTGAAGTCGCGACCGCTGAACATCGACGTCATAGGATACGTCAAGTCTAGAATTTGCCGCCACCACTGGGTCATTTTCTGGAACAATTTTACTGGGTACAATCGTGAGAAAAAAAATAAGGACAATACTTATTACGTATTTTCCCTAAAATTTAGTTGAGTACACTTTAATTTTTGTAACATTGTCAGTTAGGTGTCAAAATTCATTGCAAGCACTTAAATAGAGACAGATTAACATTAGAAAAAAATAGTTGTCCTATTTTTTTCAGTACGACAGTACAAATACGGTTTCGTCGTGAGCAAAAAGATAGAACAATTTGAAATGAGACCCTGCGTTACGTTAATTCCTAGTGTTGATTCAGAGACATATTGCTGAGCCACTTTCTGAAGCCGTTTTACTTAAGGCTTTTTACGTCGAGTGTAGAGTGTAAGTTCCCTCCGCTTTGTAACTTCATCTGTAATTTGTTCATCGATACCTATTATAGACACCTGGATACCAGAGATACTTGTTCGCTCTACTTAGATATGGCCATTGACACTTGTACTTCCACAGTTCACTTAACCTGAACCCCTGATGTGGATACTGGAGAGACCCATCTCACCAGAAGACTTGCTTGCCAATATATATATATATATATATATATATATATATATATATATATATATATATATATATATATATATATATATATATATATATATATATATTGCTGATATATATTGGGGTGATATATATGTGTTATCATGTGCATGTATCGATAATGTAAATGGAATTTGATTCATAGGCAATTTAACTTTTATGTAATTAATTTTGTGTACCACTTTAGAACGACTTAAATGTAACTACACTTTTAGTTTCTAGTATAATAATTGGACTCATATGCAATTTGAGTTACCTGCAATTTTAGTTCCAATTTAACCATTATGGACATTACGACGAAACAGTGGAACTAAACATAGATATTAGTTTTTAAATTTGTCTTTCACCAAAATTAAAGTGTCGAGAGTAGATTCGATACCCAGTATAGTTAGGAACCATCTGACTTAGTTGCGCAACGGTCAGTGGCGTCCACAGGTGCATTAGTGATTTCGGTGTCACCAAACTTGGTAATTTAATTTAATTTTTTATATAAAGCTGAGCTAGCTTAGGTAAAATTTTATTGCTTTTATCGCTGATGAATATACTCTGGAGGATAATATAACAAGATTTGCATTTGGTAAATACATTAGTAGAAAATCCATTTTACTGTTATTCAGGCTGCTGAACAAACGAAATTTTAGACGTCCAGAAATAATGATCCGAGGTGGATTTTCGAGAAGTTTTTCTCCATCAGATTTTATTGAATAGAATGATAAATTTAGATATAAATAATAATGAAATCATAGCACGTACGCACAGTTTTGGCTGGAAGATATCTAAATACACTTTTATGCAAAAATGATTTTTTTGCTATTTTTACGATTTCTCTGTAGTTTTTCAAAAATAATCGTTTAAAAATAATTAATATTGACTAGAAATTTTTTATTTTATATCACAAACTTTATGGCCAGAGGCAATTAATTTATAGCCCTTTATTGCATCGAAAAGTGCACTTAAGCATTCATATAAAACAATAATTTTACTACCTAATGCTTTAATATTAAACATTAATTAACTAAAAGAGGGGGTTAAAAAAATTAAAATTTGTAATAGGAAATTCTCAGATGAAATGTTTATGGTCTTTTTTTACGTTTTAAGTGAAAAAAACGGGTGAAAAACTAATTTGAATTTCGCGCCCTTTTCGGTCAGGCATTTTGAATTTTCATGTCAGATTCGTAATCAGCGACCATGAAAACCCTCGAGTATAATTTTTTGCCTACAAATTTCATCTGATTGGGGGGTCAAAAATGAGTATATAATAAGGTTAATGTGACAATAAAATAAAAAATTTCTAGTCAATATTTTATCAATATTTTCCTATACGGTGTTAAAAGGATGTGATTATACTACAAGCTATAAACTCACCTTAGCCCATTCGCGTGCCTTTTGTGTGACTGTCGTAATATTTCTCTCCTGGCACCATAGAGCACCCATGAAGGCACCTATACTAACGCCGCCTACCATGTCGATAGGAACACCTGCTTCCTAGAAAATACACATTTAATTTTTAATTGAAATAAACTCGGAGTGTGTATCCCAAACTGTGAACGCCGTTATTGTGTGCTCCGTAGTTCTGAACAGTTTTATTAATTGGTTTTATCACTCAAAATAACCCTGAAAATGGATAGGGACAAATTTTAAGTAAAAAATTTTCTATAACGTATTATTAAAATATTTCCACTGTTTATTTATATGCCTAGTGGGCTTCTAAAAAGGAAAATAAAGACATTCACTTTTTTCGATTTCCTTTAGATGAACGACTCTAAGTAAAAATATATATTTTTCTGTCGTAATCTGTTAATTTCTTAAGTTGTTGGATTTTCCTAATACTATTCTTATAATTTGGTTATCCCTAGGGTTATAATACCACATATCTATTACCAAGATACCCATAAAATTTAGATACCTACCTACCTACATGTATCTAACGTTATTACATCAATTAGGTATTATCACTAAACTGGTGAAAGGTCTGGGATTTACGAAATTAGTTGTAATGATTGTGATCGAAAATATGTTGGACAAACGAGACGATCAATTAACACCAGATTTAAAGAGCATATGGCTCATCTAAAATATGAAAGAACAGATAAGTCTAGTGTTGCACAACATGCTTTTGACAACAATCATAGAATAGATATTACTAATTTAAGATTAGTTAGAAATGTGACCAATAATAGACAGTTGGGTGCATTTGAGAGCATAGAAATTGTAAAATGTAAAAGTAGTATGAATAGCGACAAGGGACCTATACCGTATAGCCCGCTTCACGCGTTGCTTAGCAACCGATCATTGAAGCGTGATTAGTCACGCGTAAATTTCACGGTGATATCATTAGTGACGTCACCATGAAAATAGTATAAATATGGTAGATTTTGTAGTTTAAGATTAGTTTCAATCGTCTCCGGATGATGCCAACTTGGTTGGCGAAACGCGCGTCGAGCGAAGTGGAAGTGTTTTGGTGTTTGTGAAAACTACTCAGAGTGTTACTTCTAATCTAATTAAATTCACATAATAATAATACTTATTATTACTTATATTTATTAATTTACTTATTTTAAATAAGTAAATTCGTAAAAGTTAAATAAATTTATTATTTTTTGTTGTTCTAGGTAGTATAAAAAATCTAAAATAAAAATCGTGCTTTTATGTCTTTAATTTGTTTACTGAAGAAAATATGCAGATGCAATCAATCAACATACATTACTCAAGGAAAAGGTTAATATTGTTACTTCAATATTTCAATATAAGCTTATATTTATTTTATAGTTATATTTATTTTATAGTTATACCTAGTATACTTCATAGTTATATTTATTTTAAATACTTTATAAGTAATTATAATTATAATTGGTTAATAAAATTGGGTTGAAAACAAATTTCCTAGTTCCATCACTGGAAACAAGAATATTGAAATTAAAAGTGAGGTATATTAAAATAAATTTCTTTAAAATATTTTAAATATTCCTTATGAAAAACAATAGAAATTAATTATTTATATGTACTTAGTGGACATTTTAAACATCCATATAATCATATATAAAGAAATATACAATTTCCCCAACTCTATACACTTTTTACAAACTTGGCAACGCCGCACATCCAAGTTAAATATCTCAAGGGCATCGGCGGCGTTTATACAACAAGGAGTGTCGCCTGAGAGTAATATGTGGTGTAAGTATAAGTGGAAATATTAAATTAAATTAATTAATCAAATATCAAATTGAAGGTTGTGAACGATCATGTTATTAAGTCACATAACAAACTTTCACGACTAATTCTAAGTACTAATTGTAATTGGCTGGTTGTGAATGAAGCTTAAGGGCATTTTACAGAAATGAGTAAAATATTGTAATTCAAAAATCCATCTTACGATAATCCATTTTATTTCCCAAGGCTAATAAGCACACCAGTCTTGATTCGATGCGAATTTATAAGGCAGTTAATATTATTAATTAATATTATTATTATAATTATTTTAAATCACTAAAATTATGAAAAATATTACCTGAATAGCTTTGATCATTCCTATATGAGCAGAACCTCTAGCACCGCCTCCCCCAAAGACCAATCCAACAGATTTACCGCTTAACCATCTAGCTAAGCGTGAAAAATCAGAGTGAATATTGGGATCCGTCGAGCACACTTTCGAGTATAAGTCATTCTAGAACACAAACGGTTCATTAGAACTACACCTCTTAAAAATCAAGGCATATACTTACTATTCTATAAAGTGATTTTCTAGCAAACAGCCTATTGGGGCATAAGATATGATGATGCATCGACACCCAAGTTCGCATATTCAACCAAGCAATGGTGTTCTGCGGTTTCCCGCCCTCTTTATGCAACAATACCAACTCCTTCTGCGTTCTCATGGCCAAACGTTCGATTTCCTTCTCTACCTTACCTAACGTCGGATGATTATCACCCAGAGCGACGATAAGTATACAATCAGCCTGTCTGATACAGCGTTGCGTCCACGCGCTAACTGTTAAGTCGCACTGGTATAAGCAAATTTTATTCTGGTCCTCTTCTTGTGCCAGCCACGAAGACAAGCGGTACTCGTTGTTGGGGTCCATTATGCTACCGCCGAGAGTTTTACGCACTACGTCGGAGGTCAGTCTTACAGTTGATCCTGGAAATTTTAATCATCACACAGAGGCCACATTTGTATGCGACAATTCTCACCAATAGCGTTTAAGCAATGATAAAGCTCGTAAGTGAAAGCAGTAAGCGGCACGTCGTCCGACGCGGCAACAACGGCGACAGTTGAAAAGTTAATCTGCGACGGCCTGCTATCCAAGGCTGAGGTACTAGGCGTGTGCACGTTTAACGCGGACTTCTTCCAAGTGCCCAATATTCGATGTCCTAATAAATTAATAAGCCTAGTCACAACTATGGGGAATCTTAACTTAATCGCGTTGAATAAGCCCTCCGGTAGTTTGGCTAGTTCTGAATCACGTACGGCTATTACCGTAGTGCTGCGTTTGGTTTGAGTCACCATCTCAACCTACAAAAAAATCAAGCGTGAATTTGCAGTTCAATTTATAAATTTAGGCCTGATCCCCAAACGAGCATTTACGCGGACGACGTTTTATAGATCCGCCGATTTTCACGGAGACCCTCTTCCCCATGTACTCTGTGAATGAGTGAACATAACCTAAAAACAACTGTTGTAGTTTGTAGTAACTGTTATGAAATTAGAAAAATGCAAAGTAAAGTACATGTAAATAATTTAAATATTATGGAGTCGCCAGGAAGAAAACGTTTAATGATGTTGTTGATGATACAAAATAAAATCAACAACTAATAGGTGAAGTCTTACTTAAAATACGCCGAAAAGTTAAAATAAAACCAACTTTTCGGCGGAATTGGCATATTGACCTTGAACCGAAATCGCGCCCTGTGATTGGTTGAGAACATTTGTCCGCGTCTGCCAGTCCGCTAAAACGCTCGTTTGGGGATCAGGCCTAAAAGAAGTAGAAAATAGACAATTTATTTCATAGAAAATTTCACACCTCTACTTTAAAACCAATAATGCCCGAGTGCACCGATTGTACGTTAAGTTGGGCTTAGTTAAGTCGACTTAAAATATTAAGTCAGGATTATTTTTAATTCAAATGCACCGTTAAAAATTCATGAAGACTTTTAAGTCGAACGCCTAGTGACTTTTGACGCTTTTGGGTTATTTTGTTGAAAATTTTTGTGAAAATTGACATTTTTGTGAAATAATTTCAATTTGAATATTCGAAGGTAGGTATTTAATTTTGCATCAATATATCTTCCCTCTGTATGGTCGAAGATCGTAATATCATTATACATTATAAAGATACAACTTTAATATCTACATTTATCCAGCAAATCATGGCAGATGAAAGTAAGAAGCAAACTTATTGTTCAAACTTTACTCCTGAGGAAAAATAACTCTTTTATTTTCAATTGTAGAATAAAAACACGAAATTGAAAGTATAAAGATTGATGGGATTACATCTGAGGAGAAAAATAGGGCGTGGGTAGAAATTGTAACAGATACGAGGTCTCCAAATAAGGTAAAAAGCTCAAAAGGTCACTAAAAAACGGTTTAAAAAGCAAAAAAAAAAATTTGTGGCAAAAAATTGCCGATGAAAGGAAATCTAGATACATGACCAGTGGTGACCCTGCTCCTGTAGAGAGATTTTTCTGGAATTGACGATTTTCTAATTAATCTCATAATTAATACGAAAATTTATGTACGTATATATGCAGGTTTATCAAATCCAAATGATGTTATGTTAGCCCAAAGACCCAGAGGCAGAGGAGTATGCATTGTCCTGTATATATATGTAAAATATGTGTTTAATTATTAAATTCCCTCATTTTAAATCTTGCTTTAATTCTGCTATTATTGTTAAAGATGGTGGGTATTATCAAGAATCATGAGCGCTAACCGGGCCATCTTGCCACAATATCTCTAATTTTTAAATCACTGTCCCCTATGGCTTGGACATTTAGTGAAAAAAATGTGCTATAGGAAAAACCTAAAAGCGCATAAAATACCTAATAATGCCTAAAATTTTTGTAAAATAATGAAACATAACCTATTTGTGACTAGACTTAACGTTAAACTCCGTCTTAAGCCCTCGAAATTGTAGACTTTAATTAAAGTCGGTCTTAAGGCTGGGATTTTGTAGAGTGAGAGGCAAATAGATGCATTTATTTTGGTTAAGTATAAATAATTAAAAAACTACATAATATCCTATTATCAAATTAGGTGCATTCACTAGCTATTATCATAGTGATAATTATAATATAAACTTTTTGTCCCAATATTTTCTTATAAATCTGTTCTGTGCACTTGCAATCGTGAGATTGCTAAACGCATTATATAGGCAAGCTATGTGGTTACGTATGTCATCGAGCCGCTAAGACACGCGATCGATACGATCGAATAAATTGAAACGGAATTAAAAAGAGACATCTATATGAATAGTAGTCGTAGCGCTTGTCAATATTACTCTGACAATTTAATTCAGTAGCGTTCACAAAACATCTTGTTTTGGGGTATAGTGTTGTCGTATTTTTGCTTTTTTCGTTCTCTTTTGATTTATTTGTGGTGCTATTAGACAAGTTGTAAAGTGTATATCGCGGATATAATTGTTTCCTTTTATTGTTCTTTTTCTCAGAGACTTACAAGTAAGAGTGAAAATAAAATCAGTTCTTTTAAGAATTATAACCTAAAAATGCCTGGCAAAAGTTAAATTCGCAAGCAAGGGGACTTGCAACTTGAACTTGAAAAAAATCAACACTTAGGTGTACCTTCTGAATTAGTTGTCAAGCATACAGCATACGATTAACAAACTACATGTACATTGATCGTCACTAAAGTTTCGTAAAGTAATTTCACTCATGTCTTGTGCCTTGCTCACTAGTTTTCATACCGGGTTCAAAGTATATATTTGACAGCTAGACGGCTGCGGGCTACGGGAAGGCTGAAATCGCCTATATTTTCAACTTTGAAGATAATTATAACCTCACTCGAGTGTCAAATCACAGCTGTTTAGTAAGAGACGTGTTGCCAACATCATATATACAAAAATATTGCAGGCTATGGTAAATTATTTTATGAAAATAGATTTCTGATCTTAATTGTACAAGGTGTCCAGAAAGGGTATCGGCACTTTGCTATTGGTATAAATAAAACACAGAAAATTTTTCTAATCATTTTTTTATGAAAAATAAAACTTTAGGCAAAGGAAATTTATGATTTAAAAATAATATTGTCTAAATGATGTCCATTATGTTGTATGCACTCCTCGAATCTGGAGCGAAGATTATTAATAACTCGTCCACACATTTCCATCGGGATTTCTGTTATTTCTGCCGCAATATTTTCTTTTAATTGGGAGTATATTAGCTGTATTGTTCTCGTAGACCTTACTTTTAAGGTAACCCCATAAGAAATAATCGAGAGGCGATAAATCGGGGCTCCTAGGTGGCCAGTTAATATTGCCTCTTCTTGAGATTACCTTATTAGGGAATAATTCCTGAACGGCCTCAATAGCCCGATTTGATGTATGGCAAGTGGCGCCATCCTGCTGAAACCAAGTCCGTAAATTAATGCCTTCAAATTCTTGTAGGGATGGCGCAAGAAAACCTCGTAACATTGCACAATATCGTTCGGTATTAACTGTAAGTGGGCGTCCATTTCGATCTTCAAAAAAGTACGGACCGATTATACCGCTAGCAGACATTGCAGCCCATACGACGACTTTGGGGCTGTGGAGTGGACGTTCATGCTTCCTTCGAGGATTTTCGGCAGACCAGAATCGGCAATTTTGTTTGTTTACATGACCGTTGAGATGAAAATTTGCCTCGTCGCTAAATAAAATGTTATCAAAACTCTCAAACATTTCCATCATGTGGTTAGCAAAATTTAGCCGTGAAATGTAATCCGTCGCTTTCAATTCTTGGACCAACTGTATTTTAAAAGCATGGAGGTGCGAATCTTTTTTTAAAATGTCGTGTAAAGAGGATCGTTTGACCCTCAGTACCTGACCTCGTTTCCGTACAGATTGTGTTGGATTTTCTGTGACTGACTGCCGTACCCGTTCGATGGTTTCTGCACTTCTTACGACTCGTGGGCGCCCTGTATTGTGTATTTTCACTGTAGATCCAGTAGCTTCAAACATTTTTATCCATTTTCTAATGCTATCGGGGCTCGGTGCTAAATTAATGTTTCGCAAATGGTAATGGGCGCGATATAGACGACGAGCTGTCACCATAGAGTTCATGATACAACTAACAAAGATATGATATTGCGCATGTGGGAGGAGCCAATAGGCCAAGGTTCTTACGTCACGCGGAGCAAAGTTCTGCATTATTTCGGTTTGTTTACATTGTGTTTTAACGAGATTTCGAGATTATTGTATTATTTTTGCGGTTTTAAAGGATTTTTGGAAAATGCAGGAACCGAAAATTTACTTCTCGTACTTACTTTTTTATTTTTATATGGGCATTGTGTTGTTATACCGTTAATTTTGTAATGTTATATTATATTGCTTTGTTCTGTATTAAAGAAGAAAAAAAAGTTAGTATGAGTTAAATGATTTTTATTTAAAAAATCAGCTCATTTAAATATGTAAAAGGTTCTTTACTCCCGTGTAATACATTGATTTTTTTTATTACCTGTATAGGAAACTAAAAAGACAAGTTCTATAATGTATAATATCAATGTGATTTCATTTTAATGACAAATACCCAAATATAACATTTTCTGAATGATTTCTTATTTCCTTCTTTTTGACCCATTCTTTATATTGCATAATATTATACTCTTTTACAATCTATCTTTTGATTTTTGTTGTACTATAAGTTTAATTATAATATTCGCTTCTTCCAAAATGTCAAATGGAGTATTTCGAGTAAATCATCACTTGAATCACTATATTTTCATCACTTGAAACTTGAAATCACTTGAAACATCCTGTATACTTTTCGATATTACTCATCATTCCGAATAAAACGGTAATAAAACTTTTAATTTCCATTTTAAATAATGGAGACATTATTTAAAATTATAAAATGGAAATTATAAAATCGAAATTAAAAGTTTCATTACCGTTTTATTCGGAATGATGAGTAATATCGAAATATCGAAAAGTATACAGGATGTTTCAAGTGATGTCAAGTAAAATTTTGAATACAACGGTATATTTTTCTCGCCTCGTATATTTTTAAAATACATAGGTTAATTTTGACAGCAAAATGACAAGTACAAATTAAATGGATTCTTTTTTTGAAAAATTCATATATGTTGAGAATTAACAAGATAAAAGGGCAATACCTAAATGTAATAGAATCATGATCATTCTGAATATAATAACATGTTTTTTGTTTTCATAATTCCGCCATTCCCATTCTGTTTCATTATTTTAAATTTTTAAATATCATAGAAATTCTTCTTATGCATCTAATATAAATAAATTTATATTTAAAGAGTACTTGTTTCGCCTAGACCATTGTAAAATTATAATTATTAAAATAGTATCAGTTCAAATAAGATAAATAAACATAATATTCTATAGTAAAAAACTAAACTGTCTTAAATTCAAATTTTAAGCTCCGCGTGACGTCCCACTCCGGCACCATCCCCACCACGTCCGACCGTAAACGGATTAACAAAGTGCTGATACCCTTTCTGGACACCTTGTATAACCATGATCAGTGGTAAATAATAATAACTATTATTATTTTACAAAGTAAATTGTCACTTCATGAGTATTTGCGAAGCCAACATTTTTTCTAATTTTTAATTGGTTGTCCGGTGATGAGTGAAAATAAAGACACATTTTCATTTTACTCCCGCCGTCACTGAAATTAACGACCTTGAACTGATTGATTCATACAGTTGTTGTGACGCACACGCAAAGATTCATTATACAAACTATAATAATTTGCCGCATATTGCTCTCTTGGCAGGAGATATTATTCAAATATCAGTGTTTGAATAATATTCAATTTTAACTAACTAGTATATTAAGCGCCATTTTGACATATAATAACATTACCCATATAAAACAGTAATATATTTTCCATATACTGCCTTTACAGAAATAAATTCACAAAACATTTTAATTACTTCAAAACGTGCCTCGCAATGTGACACCATGCAGCAACAGTGACACTGTATCAAGGATTGTGTATTCGATTCTTGCCCAATCCAACATTTTTAACCCGTAATAATAAACTTACCAATACTTACTGATTTCCGCAATAAAATTATAAATAATTGTAATTATATACTTGCTAGAAAAATTTTGTATTGTTAATTAAATGATTTTTTTGAGGATTTTTACATTGTTATCGTACTTGAAAATATATAAAAATGCTACTGGGTTTGCCAATTACTGATACCCTATATCACTTAATGGATGTTGCACGTAGCGAATAATAATCTGATTTAAATAGGTACCAAACGTTATTACTTTTCTCATCCCTTTTTTGCGAATAACTAAATAATTAAGTGTATCCTGTTTTCTGATGGTTATAGTTGAATATCTATGCTAGACCTCGCCATATTATCGCTCTATTAACACCTGTCACTGTGGCTTGGTGCTTCAATATAATACTTTAAATTAATACTCGGCACTGATCGAAAAGCGTAAACTACTTAAAATATTTTTTCTATTTGCCACTTACCACGCCAATCAAATCTCCTTTGCCATATTCTCCAACGAGCTCCTTCTTGCCGTCCTTATGAGTTATGACAGAACGTAACCGTCCAGAGAGTACAATATAAGTAGAATCGCTCTCGTCCTCCTGTCTGTACACAGCCCTGCCAGATTCTATGAACAGCCAATCTAGTGCAAAATCCACCTGCCGAACGAAAGGGGACAGTCGTCTAACCACCAAATGAGCTATATATAGCACCACCTTTGGATTATCCTTCATCAAACTTAAAAAAATATGCGTTTTTAACATATTTTCAGCATTTAAACACTTTAAACTCACATATAAAATGTATTTTTAGAGAGTAAGGCGATTCTTGTAAAGTGTTTTGCACGTATCGTGAAAAAACTAGGCTCCCCAGTTAATACGGCTAGACCTCCAACTATCTCGCCAGGGTAAGCTGTGAACATGTGTACCTCCTCCTCACTCTCAGTCAGCTTCTGGGACACTATTAAGGCCCCAGAGATGACATACACAAGCGCGACATCCTGGAAAACGAGTTTAATTAAATTTCATGACGCACTTAATAAGAGGGCGATTTTTTGCCTGTTCTTGAAGAAGTTTACCGAGGACGAAAAGACTCTCAACCTCCTTCCTCTCCTAATAAAAATAAAAAGCTATGTTCTTATACAATGACCTAAACCATAGACCTACACCATAAATAGTATTACACAACCTAAAGTATAAGCACCTCATTAAGGAACACCCTGTATAACTAGAATTAAGATAAAAAGTACCATGATCTGTATTCATACAATACATTAAATCACCTCATGAAATTAAGTCGTGTCTCAATTCATAATTTCAAAAATAAATTAATACGATTGGTTCATGATTCTGTTTCAATTTATACACTCGCATTTGTTAATTAATATTTGTGTAGCAACCTTTATTTACAATAATATTCTTTTTTGAAAATAGAATAATTATACAAATTTACAAAAAAATAGTAGAACTCTATTGATCCCATTTCCAAAAAAGGATATAATTAAAAATAAAGATTATTATTTCCAACTAACCTTGTTCGAATCTTCTTTCATTAAATAAGTCCCAGCCGACACATCTCTAATTTCAACTTTTCCCTCCAATATCTTAGCATCATCGAGACCTAATTCTTTAACAAATGCTTCGGTCGCCTTCTCTATTAAGTCAGCCTCGTCGACGTTATCCGAATTCGAAGGCCTTTTCTTCTGGAGAGAGGTCAGGTCCGGGCTCTGAGAGCAAAATGAACTTTAACATTGCGATTTTGACAATAATATTATCGCTTACGTTATTACTAGCGCTTAGCTCAACGTCAGCAACCATATCAGGAGTTGCGTAGCTGGGCGAATAGGATTTGCCATCCAAAGACGATTTGGTTCTTCGATGGCCCGGAACAGGTATGGGCTGAGAAGCCGAGTGGCAGGCGTCGGCATTAGACCCGCAGTCTTCACGTTTCCTTTTTATCGGAGACCCTGTAGCCGTGTTCTTTTGTTTCGGTCCCTATGCGCAACGGGACTCATAATTAATAGCTCAAAGAAACTGTGACTCACGCCTGGCAGTTAAAGCATGGGAGAATAATGAATAAGGAAATTTCTACCTTTTTTATTCGCTTTGGAATAAGATCCGATTATTCAGATACTTTTATCCATTCTAAGTGCGTGCTTCAATTGTTTTTAATTTAATATTTATCTGTATGTAGGTAGGTATATCAATTTTATAAGTACCGGGTAAGTCTCTTAAGATTGACACCCCCCTTATCTCACTTATCCTTTGCCGATTTAACTCATTCAAAAAAGGAGTAGACACGGTTTTTGATGAATTTTTATAATCTGAGAACAGATATTAAAAATCTCGTAAAATATACAGGGTGGGAAATAAAACATGATTTTTTTAAATGGAACACCCCGTATATTTTTAGACCAAAATAATGTCCTTAATTTCCTGAATACAAAAATGTGTAATTGTTACACAATCACTCCACCTGTTCGTGAGATATTATGTGACAACTCGCCACTAAAGGAAACTCCCCGACGGCCCGATCCCGCTGACGGTAGAACGCCGGTTTCGACGTATGGAACGCAAAACAATGTATTGAGTCATTATTTATCTTAACAAAGAGATTTATGTAACAACTGGCTTCGTCAGTCGATGGCGGTTTTTCTTATTAGTTTTTATTTATGATTATGAGATTTCAATGAGTATTATATACACGCAGTTTAGGCTTTAAAAATAGCAAATATGGGTAGTCAGTCAGAATATCGTCGTGTGTTGAAGCGGGCGGAATATTATGTTTTATTAATTATTAGTTTTTATCAATGAAATTTTGTAGTAACTACGGGGTGTTAATTAGTGCGTATTATAATTACTAAAAACTTATCACATTACGGGTGTCAATTATAAAATAAGAACATCAAGATACCTCTGGAAACAATGCATATTTGCATTGTTTATTTGTTGACAGATGTCATCCAGTTCTTTGTGAGATAGTAGTTCACTCTCTTAGATATTAGCGTAAAAAATACGTAGTGTTCGTAAAGAAGCAAGTTATTTTGAAAATGGTATATTCATTGGAAGAGAGAAAAGAGTTACTTGAAATTTATATTCAGTGCAACAAGAATAAGTCTCTTGCTCGGAGGGAGTATGTTAGGTTATTTCGAGAAAGGCTACCTCCTTCCAAAAACATTTATGCAAATATTAGGAATACCGAATCTCTGAGAGACAAGAAAAGGAAAAGGGAAAGCAGTTTTCTACTGTGGGAATTTTTAACAGAAAAAATGCACATTACTGGGCAGCGGAAAATCCACATATTGTAAAAAAAATAAAAAAACAAGGATACCAAACTGTAAACGTGTGGTGTGGCATCCACAAGGATGCTATTTTAGGTCCTGTATTTATAAATGGGCCCTTAAATGCACAACGTTATATGGATATCCCTCAACATCCAGTTGAAAATTATTTAGATAATATTAATTTAGTGGACAACAGATCTGTTATTTGGCAGCAGGATGGAGCACCAGCACACTCTGCAAGGAACGTCACCGAATACCTAAACAGAAAATATCCTATTTGGATAGGATATTTGTTACGGTGTTATACATTGGACGATTAGGACGGTGTTACGATTAGGACGGTGTTATACATTGGCCCGCTAAAAGTCCGGACTTAACACCTATGGATTTTTTTCTCTGGGGTACGATAAAACAAGATATATACGAAACTGGGGTTTTTAATAATATGAATGAGTTAAAAGAATGCATACATGTAAAAATTGAGGAATTATCACCAAAATGGTGATATATTTCAAAGGGTGAGAAGCAATGGTGGTGGTTACGTGGAAAATATTTAATTACGTTACGTGTAAATAAATAAAATTGTGTTACTCTATTATGTTACTGTATTAATATTGACTTATGTTGTTTATTGTTATTACTCGTTACTGTTATTGTCACCTATATATTATTTATTTATCTCAATAAATGGCATTGTTTCCAGAGGTATCTTGATATGTTTTTTGTTTTATAATTGACACCCGTAATGTGATAAGTAATATCTCACGAACAGGTGGAGTGATTATATACCAATTAGATATTTTTTTATTCAGAAAATTAAGGACATTATTTTGGTATAAAAATATACGGGGTGTGTTGTTGATTGAGATTTGTAATAATAATTATAATAATTAATTACAACTAAAGGGTTCAATTTTATTAGCCGAAGGACCAGTCCAAAACATAGGGGGGAAGTAAATATAAGGGGGAAATTGAATGTGCTAAATACCTTTCTGTGTTGTCTTCTATACGCTGGAGGCCTCCTTGTATCTTCAGGTGGAACCAGATGAATCGTTGCACAATAGGGTAAAAGCACTGGTATTATGGATAGGTTGAAGGGTAGTTGAGGTGGAGTAATAATGTTTCAATAACAATTATTATTTTCGCGTGCAATACGACGAGGAGTTGAAAGTAGGTGTTTATAGGATGAGGGTCAATGGGCAACTATGGTTTTAAAACAAAAGAGAGGGGATGAAGTGTGGCATTATCTGTCTATGAACTAAGATTAAGGGATAGTCCCTGAATAACTAAGATTATTGAGTGTTGCCTAATGTCAAGAAGTTATTTCCTGAACAGGGTGTTCCATTTAAAAAAATCATGTTTTATTTTCCACCCTGTATATCTTACGAGATTTTTAATATCCGTGCTCAGATTATTAAAATTCATCAAGTTAAATCGGCAAAGGATAAGTGAGATAAGGCGGGTGTCAATCTTAAGAGACTTACCCTGTACATAGACAAATTGAAAAACACTTTTAGTTTTCTTATCTTAAATTTTAAATTAGAGCATGTAAATACATCAAAAGGGAGTTCAAAATAGACATATTAATTCTAAATGGTACTATATGCTTGTACGATTTCAGTTCAAGCTCTAGCAAATTTATATTTATTGCTAAAGCTACAACTTTTTTCAAAGACTGTCTTAATATGCGAAAATATTTTATTGAAAATGAATTTATTCTGGAACAAAATATATTGGTTTTAATTCAGTTAGGACATCAATTTATTTGAAATATTTTACGTTACTATGAATCAATAACATTGAAACACAAGCTTAAAATTATCCTGCGATAACCTATCATACCTTATATTAGCAAAACATGGGATATCAAAATCCTTTAAGAACAATATTTTAGATATATGTATTTAGAATGGCGTCCTCGCTGTAAGCACTGCCTCTAAAATCCCTCTCACGGCAAAATTAGGAACGATGTCTCGGAAAACCGCTGCAGTACGTCTTCTTCGATGTATATACAAACTTGTTGGTTATATATACCTTGGAAATTTTATCAGGACATGACGAAAACTGCTGCAGAACGATCTAGGATACGGCCTAGATCTTCTAATACGACTCAGATAACCCACTACCACTATTACTTGAACTTATTCACTTATTTACTTTACAGAATATCTTGGAATCACGTGTAATTACTATCGTGCCGAAATTATAATGATTAACTGGGATATTATCAAAGATTTATTTAATTTTCTCAGAGAGAAATTAAACGTGGTGACCGCATGAGGTGCCTTTTACCTTGCATCACTAAAATCTCTTGGTTTTGAACTATTTACATTGCATTTTATAACTGTTAACTTAAACACTACATTTATTTATAAATTAATTACCTTTTGGGGTAAATATCCACAAAGGTAATTAAAATATCCACAAGGTAATACGCGGAATAAATGGTGACCATGTTGAGTTACATTTGTACTGATCACGCATTATTATTTGCTGTTAAAGAAGTACCTTTCTCAGAAACAAAGATACTTCCCTAGTTACCAGTGTTTCCTTATAAATTGTAGTTAACTGCCAACCAATCACATAATATTAATATTTATACTTTTCAAATTATCACTATGGATTATGATTTTCAACACGTATACACGTATAATGCTATTAAATAAAGTTAAATTAGGACAGCAGTAAGTACCTACTCAAAGATCTTATGGTATTACCCCCGAATACGTTATCGTTGATTGTTTTTGCACTCCAACTACTAAGAAAAAAGTATAAGAACGGTATTAGTTTTTTTTCTATTTGTTTAACCGCAATTGAATGGTTAGGATGGACAAACTATTTTTCCAAATAATCAGATCACATTCTAAAGTAATTATGAAATGTTCCGCGCTATTTTCAAAAAATTATCTTATTGAATACTCTAACTACCGGATCAAAAATGATGATATGATATGAATGATGATATTTGAAACAAACAACAAACCTGTCGGACCAATTCTGCACTAAGGCCTAAATATTGATGTAAGGCGGTAAAAGTCACTCTCTGTAACCGAACCATTATCACCTGCATCACTCTTATGAAGATATCTGGGTATTCTTGGAAAACATCCTGAAACGCTGCCATAGGCAGTTTTACCACTGTGGAATCTTCAATGGCCTTTGCCGAAATCGTTTTGTAAGGATTTGTATGGCCCTAGAATATGTCAATTAGGTCCGAATTCAAATACGAGTGTGTTGGCTCGAGGTTCTTGGCTTACCGTTAAAACATCTGTGAAACTTAATAGAGACGTGACTGATTCTCCCAATTTCACTATTTTTAAAGTAGTGGTACCTTCACTTCCCGTTATGAACACGTTTAGTCTACCACTTTGAACAATATAGACATTTTCATCAGGGTCGCCTTGAAAACAAAATTTAATAATAATTATCAAATTCGCGACAATTAATATCACAAACAAGGGTAGAGATAGAGAAGTATATATTTTTTATTTTGTTGTTGTTATTTACATTACTATAACAATCATGAAAAACCTAACCCATATTAGTGTCGTGTCAATAAATCTTTTTCCTCAAAGATGCTCTTTGCTTTTTTTCTCAAAGCTGCCTTTTATATTATTTAAAATCAGTTAGTTTAGTATTCTAAGTAGACTAGATATTTTGTAGAAAATATTGATGTGGAAGATTTAAAAACATTAGAGAACGATTTTCTGAATATAATTTTAAAAGAATTAATGATAAATCAATAAATGAACAAACATATCAAAATACTGTTGATAAATTTATCAAATATGTTATTTAGTGACAATTAAATCAATACATACAGTCACATGGGACTAAGTGACACAGATTAATGAAACATTATCATATGAAGCTACTATTAATATTGGGGTGCCTCTAGGAAGTGTTAATGGGCCATTCTTATTTATGATTTATTTAAATGATTGATTATTGAATTTAAATTTCATCAACTTGTTTGCGCAGGAAACTATATTAGTATTGACATTAAATTAAATGACTAACATAGGTATACATATATGCGATTTATTATTATATCAACGATATAATCCCCGGAGAATCTTTTTATATATTATGTACAAAATATGCTTAAAAAAGACTTCTAATTTATTCATAAACAATAATTTATATTGCAATAATAACATGATGATTACTGTGCTGCTACAGCATTATGATTTTTTCGAAAACAAAAATGTAATCTTTGCAAAAATTATGAAATAAAGAAATGCTACTCATCGCAAAATTTAAATTTATACAATGATGTTTCAATATACATATAATTATTAAGTTTGAAACAACTAGGTACTTTAGCAATATCCCTAGATATAGAGGAAAAATACACATAATACTAAATCGTATAATTAACCTTCATGAATCATAACAATTTAAATTAACTGCCCCTTCTCTAGGCTAGAAACAAACAGATATTTAGAAAGTAAACAAGTATATTATATAAATTGGATAATAATGTCAACACATTTAAGATGACTTGTTAACAAATAAGAACAGATATTGCAACACATTTCATTATTTAATTGAATATTTATAAAAGCTCATACAGACCTATTCGAAACAAGAAAGATCCAGCACTAACATTTATGATTTCCGTATGCTTGCATAGTTTCAGGAAAACGGGTTTTTCAAAATGACCAAATACTCTTATACTTTGTAGCATGTATAAAGCATCAGGAGGCATGCGTTCATCGCTCAGCATGTCCTCCTGAAGATATTCCGCCGGTGGTTCTAAAACCTAGAAATAAATTAGTATCTTAAGGTTAATGAAAGGCACCACCTTTACCTTTAGTTGTTCCTGATCAGTGTCTTTTTTCAACTGCAAAATTCTTCGAGCTAACTTCATCACCATTTTGCGCTTCTTCCCTTGTTCTGAACTTCTAACCTGTCCTGATATGTTCTTAACCTTACGTATCATCTTTCTGCCATAGAATAATGCCTTGTCTCTTTTCCTGAAACGTGTGGCTGTTTCTTGTGACAGGGACTCTATTGGTGAAAATACTACAAAAAAATTAATTATTCTGGCTATATAATATTAAATAAAACACTCAATTACCTTTGCGAGTACATCTTTTAACGCAAATAACTATCACTGTCGTAAGCAATATTATAATACCTATTACTAATAAGTAGAACACCTACAACAAAGGAATTACAAGTTATATTATGTCCAAAGATCAAGCAGTGGATATTATTATATTGTGTAGCAATTTTTTACCTTGTAAGTTTCCTGAAGTTGTATTGACAAATTTCCTATCCAAGTCGATTTAGTGATTGTCCCAAAATCAGAGTTGAAATTTTTTATAGCATTTAATACATCCATCTCTGCATACTATCATTATTTAAAATTCATGAAATCATTAAAATCACCGAACCGAACTGTCATGTAATCATAAAATAAATAAAAATATGACAAATTACAAGTGTACCAATGGTGTTCTAGAAAAACGGGAATTATCGAATTCAATTCTACTTTCGCGGCGAAATATTGTTTGCTGAATAAAAATAGATAGTTGGGTATATTTCTTTTTATAGATAAGTTGTTACGCAATCTATTTATATACATATTTATATTTATGTATGGTATAAAATAATAAATAAAGTGTTTACTTTTACCGCTTTTACTGAGTTGGCAGCCCGAGTGTCATCGTGACGTTTATCATAACCTTGAAACGAACTAGGAAGGTGGGAAATAGTAAAGTAAATAAATATGTCACATGGTAGGTTTATTTCTATTTCAAATTACCTTAATTATTACTAGCCGAAAATAAATAACATGAAACATGTGTTTTTTTACGCACCTATTACCGTAGCTATAAAACGCATGAAAAAACGTTTTATAACAAATACCTAGCTATATTGCTCCCATGTTTATTTAACTTTTATGTTATATGCAATTCTGTACAGAATATTGATATCTGTGAATATTGATGTATACTGATTTGAAATATATGTCAATGCTATTGTTTTAAGTGGATATGTCTGGTGATTTAGTTTCGGAGATTGTTTTAATTTGGATATGCTAATGTGTAACGTGCTGAAGTATTGGGGAGAACTAGGAGTTGTATCAGAAGGAGAAATAATAAATAAATTAGTTTGACTTCACAGTCTATAAATAGGGCCCAAAAAACACCTTATTTTAAAAATAACATGCTTATGTTACATCATTAGTATCATTGATCTCTAACACGTTGAAGAGTTCACCTGTTTCTTTTTTAGACCAAGAAATGCTAATAAAAAAGGAGCCAATCCCACAAGGTGGCATTATCTTAGAAGAAAAGCCTTTTGTGTATAATTTATCATCCAAATTTAGAACCGAAAGATGTGACTTTTGTTTTAAAAAGTAAGTACCTACTGATAGGAATCTAGATGCTCTAATAATATTCTAGTACTTACATAAGTAGGTGCTATTGTTAAATTAATATTTCCATTTCAGTTGTTATTTTAATTTAAGCGTAATATTTTTATACCTACATCTAAAAAGATGTTTTTTCATGTGAATTTAGGTAGGATAACTTGTGTTCCTCAAAAAATATGCTGTTGTTATTCTGGACTATTCTGGAAATAACTACATGCTGGACACCTATAATAAATACCGATGTAGCTATATTTATATACCTGTATAATAGTTTAAACTTCTTTTTTTCAGTGATCATCTTGCAAATAAAATTTTGATTTATAGATGTATTTAAACACCTCTATTATATACCTAGCTACACATTAATATTATAATTTTCTTAGCCTTCATTTACTATTTTCCAATTACCTACATTAATATAGGTACTTACTTAGACAGTGGCACACCTATTTAGGTTCAGTGTCTTGCTCAGAGGAAAAATCTGAGGTACCTTCAGCATTTCTTCGCATGTTTTCCATAGCATACTAGGTATAAAAAAATATAACCTTCCTTATTTATAAGACCTTTCCAAATTCAGATAATTACGATTGAACAAGCGCTATACATTACAGAATTGGCTAGGCTGAATATCTCATCTCTTGCCCCCTAGTGGCGTATTAAACATTGTGTCATGTCGGTAGTAACAACTGTTCGAAAAACGATAATTTACAGGAACAAAATGAAGTGAAACTCCAAGTTATACCTATGTAGGTACTTGAAAGATTTTCAAATTATGTCTACTAATAATCATGACATTTAGAATAATAGTGTTATATATTTAAAATAGATGCATTTTAATAAAAGAAATTACTTACCAATAAATTGCAACACAATACAAGGAAGGCACGTGCTTATAAAAACAACAAACAAGAAAACAAAACACTGACATTGATTTTGATGATGTACAGTCGACGTCATAAAAAGCGGTTCGTGAATAAAAAAAACTATTTTTTATTTATTTTTTTAATTTTCTACCCCTCAGAAAATTATATTTTTAGTTTCATGAACTTTTTATTATTGCTGGAACAATTTGTTTGTAATTTTAAAGAACTTCGTATATAATAAAAAAAATTCTAAGAAATTAAAAATATAATTTTCTAAGTGGTAGAAAAAAGGGGTGTTTTATTTAATATTATAGAGCGAGAATAATTCATCTCTGTAAAATTTTCTACCCCTTGACCCGATTTTTATGACGTCGACTGTATGAACTTTCCCAATTTAATACTTTGTCATACAACCATCAACCATCGTAAAGAATTATTTGTATATAAATTATTTTATTGTGTTATACAGCATGATAAGGATCCGTGGTGGCTGTATGTCAGCTGTCATTCATGCTACGATATTGGGGTAAAAACCATATCTACAAATATGCCCAAAATAATTACATTTAAAATATTTTTGAGTTTCTAATGTCATCGCTAGGGGGCGCTTTGTTATGGTATTTCAGAAAATCTTAAGTTTTTCCAAATATCTTCGGTGCAATGTAGGTCGGAAATACACTTTTTGGAATCTCTGTTCCATCCTCCAAAAAAAAATTACTTACCAATAAATTGCAAGACAATACAAGGAAGGCACGTGCTTACAAACACAACAAACAAGAAAACAAAACACTGACATAGATTTTGTTGATGATGACAAACATGTCATGGATATAAATAATGTGATATTCAATGATTTTAGTTAAATATACAAAGTCAGCAAGCAGTAGTCCATCAGATAGTTTCTAAGAATTCATTCCCTTATTTGAAATGTCACCCTACCTATAAGATTAGCCTCCTCGAATCAAAAGATCACGAGCCGCGACTTGTTGCCATGGTAATTAGGAAAAAAAATATTTGTACGAAATTTGTAGAGGATGGAACGGAGATTCCAAAAAGTGTATTTCCGATCTACATTGGAGAAATTAAAGATTTTCTGAAACACCAGAGCAAATGCGGCCCCTAGCGACGAAATTAGGAATTCAAAAATATTTTAAATCAAATTATTCTGAGCATATTTGTATATATATATATATATATATATATATATATATATATATATATATATATATATATATATATATATATATATATATATATATATATATATATATATATATATATATATATATATATATATATATATATATATATATATATATAGGCATGAATTGCAGCTGCTAGTACCGTTCATTATTAAAAACCTGTAGGCTATTTTCAAGTATTTTCAGTATTAAGATTCTTTTTCTCCCTTTTAGGGGTAAACTATCAAAATGCTCTGTTTGTCGCTACGTCTATTATTGTGGTCGCGACTGCCAGAAAGAAGGTTGGATCATTCACAGAACAGAATGCCAACATTTAAAAAGAATATCCCCTAGAACACTACCTGATGCTGCGAGACTCTTGGCCCGATTAATCAAGACGCTGGAGCGAGGTGGCGACATGACTAAATCTTATTACACTGAACGTGATTTCAGAACATTCAAGGACCTAATGTCGCGTAGGAATCCATATTTCTCATATGAATGACTTTTATTACTGATATTTGTTTATTTGCAGATTATCCTGACTTGAAAAACGATCAAGGTAGAATGGAACATTTATCTTCTTTATACGGAGTGCTGTACGAGTTCTTTGAAGGCGAATTCCTACCAAACTCAGCTGAATTAATGGGAATATATGGCAGGGTAAGTCTAATATGTATGTTGACAACAATGCCTAAGTCCCAATTTTAGATGTGCATCAACTGCTTTAGCGTTTGCAACCAGGAATTCCAGAGTGTAGGTAGCGCCATCTATCTAGGAGCTTCTGTTGTGGATCACTCATGCAAACCTAATGCTGTTGTTACTTTCGAGGGTACTACTCTGATTATGAGGGCTTTGGAGGAGCTACCATGCCTTGACTGGTCCAAGGTAGACTTTTTAAAATAAAAATGGCCACAGAAATATTTTTTAAGCTTTGCAGATTTTTATTAATTATATTGATGTAATGGCCCTAAAGGCAGAGAGACAGAAAGAACTAGAGGCAACTTACTACTTCTTATGTCAATGTCCGAAATGCATGGAACCGGAGGGCATAATAGAAATGTTAGGTATCGCTTGTCCAAATAAAAACTGTGGTAATTGTTTAGACGTCAACGATTGTAAATCCGGCGAAAAGTGTTCTAAGTGCAATGCTGTAGTTAGCGAAGATTTGATAACGGAATATGAAGATGTGATGGAGATGACTGCCATGCATTTAGACAGCATGAAAGAAACCACCTGTATCCTTCAATAAAATGTATTTTAATGATTGCAATTTTTTTGTGTATCCATGTAACATGGAATCTTACACGTTTTTCGAGTAATTAAAGTGTAAATTTTAATAAACAGCTCAAAATTACATGATTACATAAGTACCGGGTAAGTCTCTTAAGATTGACACCCCCCCTTATCTCACTTATCCTTTGCCGATTTAACTCATTCAAAAAAGGAGTAGACACGGTTTTTGATGAATTTTTATAATCTGAGCACGGATATTAAAAATCTCGTAAGATATACAGGGTGGAAAATAAAACATGATTTTTTTAAATGGAACACCCCGTATATTTTTAGACCAAAATAATGTCAGTAATTTTCTGAATCCAAAAATGTGTAATTGTTATATAATCACTCCACCTGTTCGTGAGATATTACTAAAAACTAATCACATTACGGGTGTCAATTATAAAATAAGAACATCAAGATACCTCTGGAAACAATGCATATTTGCATTGTTTATTTGTTGACAGATGTCAGCCAGTTTTTTGTGAGATAGTAGTTCACTCTCTTAGATATTAGCATAAAAAATACGTAGTGTTCGTAAAGAAGCAAGTTATTTTGAAAATGGTATATTCATTGGAAGAGCGAAAAGAGTTACTTGAAATTTATATTCAGTGCAACAAGAATAAGTCTCTTGCTCGGAGGGAGTATGTTAGGTTATTTCGAGAAAGGCTACCTCCTTCCAAAAATAGTTTTAAAAACATTTATGCAAAGTTTAGGAATACCGAATCTCTGAGAGACAAGAAAAGGGAAAGGCGAATAACAAAAACAGGAGAAGACACAGAACTCAACGCGTTATTATATTTTGCTGAAAATCCATCCAAATCATCCTATGCCGCAGCAATAGAATTGGATATATCACAAAGAAGTGTGATAAAAATATTACATCGCCATAATTTTAAACCATATAGTATTTTGCCCGTTCAATATTTAGACGACAACAACCTTCAAGACAGGTTAACCTTCTGCAGAGACATACCTGATAGAATAGAGGAAGATGATGAGTTTCTATGTCATGTCTTTTGGACTGACGAAAGCAGTTTTTCTACTGCGGGAATTTTTAACAGAAAAAATGCGCATTACTGGGCAGCGGAAAATCCACATATTGTAAAAAAAATAAAAAAACAAGGATACCAAACTGTAAACGTGTGGTGTGGCATCCACAAGGATGCTATTGTAGGTCCTGTATTTATAAATGGGCCCTTAAATGCACAACGTTATGTGGATATTCTTCAACATCCAGTTGAAAATTATTTAGATAATATTAATTTAGTGGACAACAGATCTGTTATTTGGCAGCAGGATGGAGCACCACCACACTCTGCAAGGAACGTCACCAAATACCTAAACAGAAAATATCCTATTTGGATAGGAAGGCACGGTGTTATACATTGGCCCGCTAAAAGTCCGGACTTAACACCTATGGATTTTTTTCTCTGGGGTACGATAAAACAAGATATAGGTAGACGAAACTGGGGTTTTTAATAATATGAATGAGTTAAAAGAATACATACGTGTAAAAATTGAGGAATTAAACCAAAATGGTGATATATTTCAAAGGGTGAGAAGCAATTTTATAAAGCGATGCCAAATGTGTATTCAGAATGGTGGTGGTTACGTGGAAAATATTACGTTACGTGTAAATAAATAAAATTGTGTTACTATATTAATATTGACTTTTATTTGTTTTTATTAGGCTTATGTTGTTTATTGTTATTACTCGTTACTGTTATTGTCACCTATATATTATTTATTTATTATCTCAATAAATGGCATTGTTTCCAGAGGTATCTTGATATGTTTTTTGTTTTATAATTCACACCCGTAATGTGATAAGTTTTTAGTAATATCTCACGAACAGGTGGAGTGGTTATATAACAATTAGATATTTTTTTATTCAGAAAATTAAGGACATTATTTTGGTATAAAAATATACGGGGTGTTCCATTTAAAAAAATCATGTTTCATTTTCCACCCTGTATATCTTACGAGATTTTTAATATCCGTGCTCAGATTATAAAAATTCATCAAAAACCGCGTCCACTCCTTTTTTGAATGAGTTAAATAGGCAAAGGATAAGTGAGATAAGGGAGGTGTCAATCTTAAGAGACTTACCCTGTACATACAAATTTCGGAATCGGGTTTTTTTCGTTTCTTTGCATTTTCTGAGAACATTTACCATAGTAATGTATATATTTTTTTACAGCATCAGAATCAACGAACAAAAAGCCCACCGACTTTTTTAAAAAAGCAGATATTTTGACGCGAGAATTTTCGATTGAAAATTAGGGTGCTTTTTCAAAATTAAGTCAAAATAAGGTGCAAAAATAAATATTTTTAATCAAAAAAATTACAGTGTGTTTGGGACATAAAAAGGTGTTTTCACCAATTTTTTTTTTAAAAAAAAATTTTTGTAAAAAAATAAAAAACCAAAAACATTTGAATTTTTCACATAAATTTTGAGGTTATATGAAAAAAGTGTAAATACAAAAGTTGTAGATCTTTTTATTACCTACAACTTTGCCAGTCAACTTTTTTTCATAGGACTTGCAGTTTTGCCGGAAATCGAGATAAACCGTGTTTTACCCTTAAAAAACCTTTTGTTTATGGCATTATTACCAAGATATAACACCTTAATGATATCAGATTTGGATGTGTGCAAGGTATGCTTAAAGAAACATGAAGGAGTTTTGTATAAAAACAACATAAAGCATATAAAAATTCTCGATTTAGCATTTGACACCAGTATCGAGTTCGGACATTTTGATGATGCTACTGAGTATGGACTAGAATTGATAAATAGCTACTAGTAAGTATCTTTTTCCGAGTCTTTTTCATAACCAAAAATGGTTTCCATTTTTTTTTTAATTAATGTCAATAATAGGTACTCTTAAGTAAAACATTGTTTTTTTTATAGTATATTATAGAAACATTGTTTTTTTTCAAAGAAGATTTTTAGCCAGTATTTTTCAACACTACTTGTATTTATTATCTGCGGCAAAGTTTGAAGTCAATAGAACTTTCTGTTTTAGTAAATATTACGGTAAAATCCACCCAATGACTGGGCTTTTGCATTTAAAACTGGGGAAATTATTGCTGTTTCAAAACAACACCACCGAAGCTTTCGATCATCTAAAGAAGGCAAAGGAAGTGTTAGAAATCACCCACGGAATTAAAAGCTCACTCTGTCAGGAGCATTTGATACCGCTATATCAACAAGCCATGATGGAAATTGGTAGATAATGTGAAGGTTTTTCAAAGTTTATGTACATAGTATTTTAATAATTAAACTATAAAGAAGACATACAACACTTTTTTTTAAACTCTTAACGATTTTTAATTTTTTGAAAAAAATATTTTCTTTTGCTTAATTTATTATTAATTATTTTTATTTGGCAAGACATTTTATTTCTTATAAGATATTTTATCTTTTGCAATAAAAGAAAACAAATTCCTAACCCGCGGTATCTCCTAACCTAGAAATAGGTTTATGGTTGTTGTTACATGGTATACTCGAAAACATTTATATATTTTTAGTTTTTGGTAAAAGAAAATTTTTATTTTTTTAAAAATACTTTATTTTTGGAATTTAAAAAGAAACATTCTAAAGAAATTTATTAATTTTTTAATGTATTTCAAATTGCGCTGTGTGTGGTTAGCAAACACAGCATTTTTTTACAACTTTATTTATACAAATTAAAAAAAAACAATAATTTTGAAAAAAAATTGTTTTAAACAATAATATTGGGTTGGCGAAATGAGTTTTAAAGTTAATCACAAAAAACCCGTCCCAGGTTGACAAATTTTTTATCTCCGCCTTTCCGAATTATTTTGGGTTAGGGCACTAAGCGGAAAAATATTATTATTATAAAGTTTTAAATTTGAAAAAAGCCATTATAAAACTATTAATTATTTTTATTTGGCAAAACATTTTATTTCTTATGAGATATTTTATCTTTTGCAAAAAAAAGAAAACAAATTCCTAACCCGAGGTATCTCCTAACCTAGAAATAGAAAAAAAAATAAAAAATAGATGTTTGTTTTTGTTGCATGGTATAATCGAAAATATTTATATATTTTTAGTTTTTGGTAAAAGAAAATATTTATTTTTTAAAATGCTTTATTTTTCGAATTTGAAAAGAAACATTCTAAAATTATTATTATGCAATAAATGCATTTCAAATTGCGCCGTGTGTGGTTAGCAAACACAGCATGTTTTTACAACTTTATAGATACAAATTTAAAAAAAAAAACAATAATTTTGAAAAAAATTACATTGTAAAAAAATATGCCTATAAAAAGACTTCACAGGTTCATATACCAGGTTTATTTACCAGCATTGGCGGGATTTTTCGCTTTGATCTGTGTTTGATTCATCGCCTTGATTTGTGTACAAAATATCAAACATTGCGAGTTGAAATACGGCAGTTATTCAGAGATCTTAATAGCGGGTAGTCTGGCAGACGGCACCTCCGGGTATACGTGACAAATTTTGCGAATAAGATTTTTTATAAGAATGGCTGGGCCTTCACCTTCAACACGAGTGCGTTTGACGAAGCAAACAGTGATGCCAGTGATATTGACGACGTTTCATGTTTGCAATGCACCAAACCCCTATGCGTGGAGTGTACTCAAAAATACTGAATTTCAAGTTGCCCAGAAACATTTGATTTTTTTTTTACTTCACACTATCCTTTGGAAACATGTTTTATGCAATAAATGTATTAAAAATTTATTTTTTACTAAGGAAAACTGAACATGTTGCTAATATAAGCATACTTTAAAAAAAATGGCCGTGCTTCTGAAAATGTTGCAATATTTTAAGATATTACTTAATTTGTCAAATCTTAACACCCTAAAGATTATCTGGAAACACGGGTTACAAAATGTTTTTAACATTTTAGGTTTTTCACTATAATATTTGTTTGTAGTCTACCAGACGGCACCTCCGAGTTTACGCTCCACAAGTCGTACCTCCGGGGTTAAGGGTTAAAGACATGAATTTTACGTATGGAAAAGCAGACAGACGGAATAGGGAACATGACTAAAATTTTATATATAAAAAGATCTAAACCGATAAAATTGACGCGGCCCGGAACGAGCCGTGACGTCACAGCCTACAATATTCGGCAGGCGCTGCGCCGCGTCGGAAAGCGGCCGAATGAACCGGTTCGCGCGCGAGACTTTAATAATTTATAAAAATTTATTATTGGGAATTGACGCGTTATATTTTGCATATATTATTTTTCAGTATGGTAGAACATTTTTGATGAGTTTTAAAGTTAATCACAAAAAACCCGTCCCGGGTTGACTAATTTTTAATCCGCGCCTTTTCCAGTTATTTTGGGTGAGGGCACTAAGTTGTAAAATATTATTTTAAAACATTGAAGTTTTAAATTTGAAAAAAGTCATAATAAAACTATATTGTCTTTAATTCAATATTAAGTGCAATAATCACAATATCATTTAACAACATATTAAACTTACAATTAATTGGTAACATAATGTTCGCTTAACTTTTGAAGTTTAGGGGGAATGTTAATATCATTTTCCCCCATTCTATCAATAATCGAAGCTGGTCTCTTAAGAATGGCCCCTTCTAGAGGTAACTCAAAGTTATCCCCGGAATTCTTAGGAATAATAGTAATATTCTTAACGTCAGACGTCGCCATGTTTGGTTTCGGCACTGCTGTAGCCTCTATTTCATTCTCCAGGTCTATCAGCTCCAACGATGAACTGTACGATTTTTCTGGGACACTTTCAGAACTCGGCACTTTTTTAACTGTTATCTCCGGAGACAAGCTCTGGATCTTCGCCGCAGTTTTCAAGTCCTCTACGTTATTCCTTTTCGACGACAAGATAATCTTTGTATACTTTGGAGTCTGCTTAGCAAAATGCCCAATCGCGCTGGGTTTCTTCATACCACTGGGGGTGATAATAAAATTCCCCTGGCCCGCTTGCTTGTTCACCAGCATATACTTGCCGGTTCCGTGGGAGGACAATATTTTCGGTGTTGTGGGCGTGGATAAAGCGGCAGACGACGTGGATAAGTCGGTTGGTAGGCTAGTATCTAAGATCTGGTTGTCGTCGGCAAATATAATCGGCAGATCCATTATGTCCTGAGTGGTTAAATTAGTGGGAGGAGGCAGTGTTGGCTGAAGCGTCTTTTGATTCTGCATGTAGATCGGTTTTTTTACTGGACGCGGTGGCTTTGTATGCAGAAGTTGCCGTTTTGCTGTGATGTACTTTCCCCCTGTCAAAAAATAGTTGGCTTGGAGAAACAGAAAAAGACCACATGATAATCGGTAAAATAAATAGATACAGTACACAAATTTCTCTGAAGACTAACGTCAGTGTTTTCATGCACTGTACTGGAGCGGATCTAAGTTTTCCGGTAATTGTTGTCCACCAGGGGGCGCGCGCGGCCCTTCAAATATTGTAAATACAGTTTTTTTTTAGATTACGCGTAATCGAGGAGACGGATAGAAAAATGTTTTGAACAAGAAAAATAGGTCTCCTCGAAACGCGTAATCTGGTTTGGGACCCGTCAAAATCGGTCCATTAGAACCGGAGATACAGCGGTTTTAAGGTGATTGTTTTTTAGGGGGGACAAGAAAAAGGGAGTGAGCAATGGGGGTGTTGCGGGAAATGGGGTGGGACTGGGAAGCTGATTTCTTTTTTCTCTTGTTGGTAATGGTTATGGGAAGCCCAGGCCGAACTTTTTTTGAGATTGCTCAATTAGGAAAGGGATGGGAGGGGAGAAGGTGGAAAAGGGTTATCTCCGGCCCTGACGAACCGATTTAAAAAAATAAAAATGGATTTTTTTGGTTTTTTTTATAAGGAATCGAGGACAGCTTGAAAAAAAAACAAAACCCAAAAACACGGGCGTGGGGGGTGAAAATAAAACCTTAATTTTTGGTTACGGGAAGGGGGTGGGAGGGGCGCCTGCCATATTGAAAAAGTTGGGCAATTGTATAAACTTTACTGAAAAAAAAATACCGATTTCGTTCATTAGGGACGTCAGGGCGTCGAATCTAGGTTAAAGCCCCGTAGAAGAGCGAGAAGACGTCCTACGCCCTTGAGCCAGGTCTCATTCTCAAGGTGCAGGTTTCCCCTATTAATTAAACAAATATCCCGATCGCACCAATAGTTTTCATACGCGCGCGAGTTGGGACGCTGGGAAATTTTATTTTCTCTCGCCAGTATCTCCAGCGGCAGAAGAGTGGGCGTGGACTCTACCCTCTCTTCTCGCGCGGGGGATGACGACAAGGTGAGGAGGGGAATGAAATCGGAGTTCAGGAAGGTAAGCCTGACATTAGTGACATTTTCTCAACTTTTCCGACGGGTGCAGTTCCAAAGGGCTCTAACGGATTCATGAACTTGCAATAAAAAAACTAATTTTTGACATTTTCATGCTGCATGTCGATGAAAAAAAAACTTTGTGAAAAAATAAACTGTTATCACCTCCTGGTCTATAAGGTAAGATGGGGTAAGTGCGACCTAGAAATTTCATAATTGAAATGTAAAAAGCCATGAATTATTTTTGTTTTAATCTATGAAATATTAGGAGTGTAATAGTGTATGAATTGAGCAAATTTGTAATAATACGTATAGAAAAGGCAGAATTATATATTTTTTGGGCTATAGCACTTGCCCCGCATAAAGGGGTAAGTGCGTTTCTGGCTGTAGTTTCGTACTTAGTGATATTAAAGTGTTTTCAGACAAGAAGTTCATCTACAAAATCCTGTTTCCAGATTCCTAGTGGATGTATTTTTGTCGTGAGATGAACCGTTGAAGTTATTTAAAAAATGAATTTTTTGAATCTTTAATTCAAGATGGCGGCTAGAGAGGCGCTCCGGCAAGGTCGAAAACTTGGATTTTTCATTAGGGCCTAGCCATATACATATAAAAAAATTGGAAATATTTTATAGAAACTTTCTGTGCATACCCAAAAATCGGGTAGGGACGGAACGGAAAGGGACGCCAATATAAATTGCCCAAATATTAAATTTAGCTCAGCGCACTTGAAAATTCCTATAAATTACTATGTATTTAATTGTATCACTTTCCTTATTCAAAACACAAATTTTCCTCATTGGTAACAATTGATAACAGAACGGGAGATGATAATAGTTATTTTTCTCCCAATTCACCACGCATGCCTTTTGGACGAGTGCAAGTGTACCTTATAACAACAAAGAAAATCCTGCTGGTTGCTTTCTGACCACTTTTTTCTCTCTGATATTAAAACGCATGCCGTTATAATAATAATAGGCATGAGATTGGTAGGGTCCCAAAGGGCTCTAACGGATTCATGAACTTGCAATAAAAAAAACTAATTTTCGACATTTTCATGCTGCATGTCGATGAAAAAAAACTTTGTGAAAAAATAAACTGTTATCACCTCCTGGTCTATAAGGTAAGATGGGGTAAGTGCGACCTAGAAATTTCATAATTGAAATGTAAAAATCCATGAATTATTTTTGTTTTAATCTATGAAATATTACTAGTGTAATAGTGTATGAATTGAGCAAATTTGTAATAATACGTATATAAAAGGCTGAATTATATATTTTTTGGACTATAGCACTTGCCCCGCATAAAGGGGTAAGTGCGTTTCTGGCTGTAGTTTCGTACTTAGTGATATTAAAGTGTTTTCGGACAAGATCGTATAGTTCATTTACAAAATCCTGTTTCCAGATTCCTAGTGGATAAAATTTTACCTAAATGAACGGATGAATGATAAAAACTTTTTTTATTCTAACAAAAGTAAAACTAGAATAAATATAACATATAGGTATTACAAAAACGAAAATAACACTTAATAATCACTTACCCCCATATAACATTTTATTAGGGGCAAGAGCGACATGGCAATTTGTAAAAGAAAAACAACATAATTAATGAAAATAACACTTACCACTTGAAGAACTGCGTATATGTTATCAAAAAAAACCTCTGAGGACAATATGATAAAATGCTTTGGTTTAAAATGTTCAGATTACCAAAGATTATTATAAACTACGCCAACTTAGCGACCAAGAATTTTCCATAAGAGGTTACGTCGTATGTGGTGACATTTCAAACAATTAAATGACAGATCTCTACTAGGGACTAATTTGTGTATTAGGGATTTATCTCAAGACCCATTAGAGGGCGATACATGTTATGCTTTTGTAATTAAATAACTATGGCATAGTTGCACTTACCCCAAAAACGCGCTTACCTTAACCCATATTTAAAAACAAATAAACAAACTAGAAGTACGTTGACACAAAATTTTAGGCAACTAATAACTCACTATTTGATTTTATTGGGCCCCTCTGCGGACTCAGCGGCAGCAAAATAGGGGTACCCCCACTTCCCTTCATAGCCGGATTATGAACAGTCTTCAACTTTCCATCTGGTAGCAGAAGAACATTGCCTACAGCGGTATTGCTACCCTTAACGGAGTTGATAACGGTTATCTTGGACAGATCGATCGTCCTACCGTTGTTGGATATCAGTTTGGCCGTGCTGTTGCTATTCAGCGTTACGTTCTCCAGAACTGAAGACGGAAGTACTCGTTACACGATGCTTATGTAAATTTTCGAAATATTTAATCCACTCACCTTTAATGGTCGATGGTTTTGGTTGAGAGGGTGGTATTGTTTTTATGCCTCCCTGTAAGAGTGTTGATAGATTGGAGCTCTGCATTACCGATCTGTTAAATCCGTATGCTTGCATTCTCGCTACAATAATTTTTTCATGAAAATAGTGGATAAAAAAAATTAAGCAAGAAATATAATATAGACAAAAAGTACATTAATAACATAATACTAGCTTTAGAGGTTAGGAATTTCAAAAAAACAGCGGGAAATAGTGGTTTCTCATGCCAACTATGATGGTAGTATAAATCGTTATTGCTTTGATCTGAATAACTTAATAATATTTATAAACAACAATTTATCACTTACGATGATAGCTGGAATACAATACATTGCATGACACTATTAAAAAGGCTTACTTTATTTTTATTTGTTGCAAGTGAATGTCAACAATATACCTCTCTTCTGGGACATGCTAACCCTAATATCAATCCGTACACATTACTGGATAATCTCATTGTGAAATTTTAGATAAAATTTCGAGGCACGATAATTTATGCAAATATTTAATATATATGTATCAACAAAAGTTATATGAGATCTAATACAAAAAAAAACTGGTTCTCTAATTTTAATGATATCTTACAGATTGTACCTACTACAGTCAAAATCAAATTATCCGAAAGCTTTAATAACTTTCTACCATGAGTCAAAAGAACATGTATAATGTTGGCGCCAGCGTTCTTTGCGTGTACGTCACGAGAATAGCATGCATTAAGTGTTTAAGGTCACTCAATAAAATTTTTGACTCAAACTTAAAAAATCAAAATGGCGAATCCAAAATGGCGGACTATCGAATCTATGAACCGATTTGTCTTAAACTTGGTGCTTGGGGTTGTTTAAGGTTACTGGGCTATTTGGTTGCTTTTAACCCCATTTAAGTCCCATTTATATTATACTTGGTGACAAGTGTTTAATGATGGAGACAGGAAGTGGACAGTGGAACTTAAAAAAACTAAAAACTATAAAATACATAGGGTGGACCTTCCTGAGATTCTGACGTTTGGTAAGAAATAAAAACGTGGAGCGAAATAAAAACCATATTTCAAATGCGATAATTGGAGTTACCGTAGCTTAACTTTTACAATGTAACATATAACATGCTTTTCAAGAAATTATTGTAGATTCCAGGACATACTTTTTGTCATGCAATATTAGTGCAGTCTGCCTATTTTTGGTCCTATGTTAATTTTTCACTTCGGAGATACAGTAAACAAAAATATGTAAAAAATCTGAAATTTTTTTGGCCAAAAACTGGTTTTTCCATTTTATTCTTGTCATGATGCCATAAAATGAAAAACAGTTTTATACAAAAGCTGTAGAACTACTAAATACGGATAGATCTGTGGAACTGATGTCAAAAAATTCAAAAATTAATTATTTATTTGCAAAAAATCGTTAAAAATCGCGGTTTTTTGAAACGCTAATATCTTCGTGACAACAAATCATTTTTTCACGAAACTTGGTGAAAGTGTAGCTCTCTACTAATTGAAAAATATCATAATCAAAAAATTTAAAAATAATATTAACTTTCTGCAAAAATTGATTTTTTCGAAAAAATCACGTTTTTTAAAATATCGATAGCTCATCTTTCATATTTAGAGTATATTTTGAGCTTAAAATTGTCTTGAAATGTTGTACTAACATTTTTATTTAATGCACGCTTTTTAAATTGATCGTTAATATGCGAAACAGCGGTTGAAAAATCGGGGCTATAAAAAAAAAATTTTTTTTTCAAGAAAAAAAAGGTTTCTCCTTTTTTGTTAGCAGCATTGAATAGTTGGTATTTTTTTATAAATTTACTAAAAAAAAAATTTTTATGCCATAAAATTAAAAACGGTTTTATACAAAAGTTGTAGAACTACTAAATACGGATCGATCTGTGGAACCGAAAAAATTCAAAAATAAATTATTTATTTGCAAAAAATCGTTAAAAATCGCGGTTTTTTGAAACGCTCATATCTTCGTGACAATAAATCATTTTTTCACGAAACTTGGTGAAAGTGTAGCTCTCTACTAATTGAAAAATATCATAATCAAAAACTTTAAAAATAATATTAACTTTCTGCAAAAATTGATTTTTTCCAAAAAATCACGTTTTTAAAATTTCGATAGCTCATCTTTCAAATTTAGAGTCAATTTTGAGCTTAAAATTGTCTTGAAATGTTATAGTAACATTTTTATTTAATGCACGCTTTTTAAATTGATCGTTAATATGCGAAACAGCGGTTGAAAAATCGGCGAATAAAAAAAAAAAAAAATTCAAAAAAAGTTTCTCCTTTTTTGTTAGCAGCATTGAATAGTTGGTATTTTTTTATAAATTTACCAAAAAAAATTTTTATCTATGATCCTCGACCCTGGAGCTGATATATATATATTTTTTATATCTAGTGTGGCTATCTTTTAATATTAAGGGCTGAAATTTACAGAGTTTGTAGTTCAATACTTATATTTTACATAAAAAAATACTATAATGACATATTCGCTCTCTATTTGGAAATTTAATGGTGATTCTTAAAGACGTATAAGTTGACAGCGAGGTTGACAGGTGCGAGGTTGACAATTGTTAAGCAACATTTTCCGTATAAAAATAAAATATTTGTTATACATGAAAGTTCAAAATATTGTGAATCTCTGTAAATTTCAGCCCTTAATATTAAAAGTTAGCGACACTAGATTTTTTTCAAAAAAAAAATGATCTCACCTCCAAAGGGTGGTAGAAATTTTTTTTTTGTAAATTTATAAAAACAAAACCAGCTATTTAAGGCTGCTAACAAAAAAGGAGAAATATTTTTTTTTCTTGAAAAAAAATCGATTTTATTATTGTTAAAAAAACCCTTGATTTTTCAACCTATTTTTCGCATATTAACGATCAATTTAAAAGGCTCGCAAATAAATAAAAATGTTAGTACATTTCAAGAAAAAAAAATTAAGCTCAAAATTGTCTAAATATGAAAGCGTGTATGAGCTTCGAGATTTTTAAAGGACGTGACTTTTCGAAAAAATCAATTTTTGCAGAGTTAATATTATTTTTAAATTTTTTGAAAATGATATTTTTCAGTTAGTAGAGAGCTACACTTTCACCAAGTTTCGTGAAAAAATGATTTGTTATCACGAAGATATGGCGTTTCAAAAAAACGCGATTTTTAACGATTTTTTGCAAATAAAAATTTATTTTTTAATTTTTTGACGTCGATTTCCACAGACGAATCCGTATTTAATAGTTCTACAACTTTTGTACAAAACTTTCTTTCATTTTATGGAACCATGACAGAGTAAAATGGAAAAAGCCGCTTTTTCCAGTTGTTTGAATTTCAGTTTATTGAATTCTACGGAAAATTTCAGATTTTTTACATATTTTTGTTTACTGTATCTCCACTTAAGGGTCCAAATCCCTAGGCAGACTGCACTATATTTAAAGCGACCAAATATCACGAATATAGAATCTCCTAAATATTTGCTTACATGCAGTTAAAACTATTAGCAGCAATAAAAATCATTCTAGTACCACCGTTACAAAGCATACACCTAAATGACCAACCTGGAGCCGTAAGCGGAATTTTCACTGGTGACGGTGTCGATGTAGTAGTTTTGAAATGTTTGTCCAGCGTGACAACGGGTTTTAAGGTTTTAATTTTTTTCAGGGGCGGTTCGGTGTTGGTTATATTTTTAGGTGGCGGGAGTTTGTCGGGTAAAGAACTGTCGTTTGATGAGGTGTCTGGTGTGGTGACATTAGGGTAAAAAGGTGGTGGACTAGAGCTAGGCGAGGAAGGAACGTTGGTACCTTGAGCTATCTGCTGCGCCCATTTCGTTTCCAGGCGGGTCTTGGATTTCGAGCCGGGAGGTCTGCCCACTAGAGACAAGGAAGAAAATTTATTGTTTTCGTTTTTTAACTCTTCGCAAGTTAACTTAACTTGAACAACTAAACCACCTTGCAATATATTCAGTGTTTTAAAGATGTTTCACATATTTTCACCAAAGTGCAAGAATTAGTTAGAAGAAAAATATATTTTAAACGTACACTTCTGATGTTGACGGTTATTGTATTGGTAATAATATTTATTTATTGTAGCTAACCAGATGTGGCATGGATACAGCTGCGATTAACTGTCATAACAGTATCAGGCCCTTCCTTTTACACGGCGATTTTTATATTAATTTACAACAAACTTGGTCACCTTTTCATATTTATTTAACTACTGGAAGGCCTTAAGGTACTCGCACATTTGTACACTTTTATGTCGCAACAGTAAAATTGCACGTTGTGTTCACACGTAAACCAAAAATAGTCGTTATATTGCTGCATAAGTGATTTGCGCAACTTAAAAGTTTCACGACACTTTTTGCAAGGGCACAAGTTGCAAGGACACTCACACATAATGTCCCATTCTTCAATGTCAATCTTCCTGCAATTTATTTATGACTACGTTGATGCAGCGAACTATATTATGTTATCCATCAGTGTGAGTGTGACCAGGCAGGCTTAGGGAGGGCTCTGGCATTCCACCTGAAACCTGGGAACACTCAACATAATGAGTGGACGATAAATGGTAATGAGGGCAGAGTGATAAATCTCGGTAATCTCAGAACCATGCTATCATACATAAATTAAAAGAGGTCCCAGTCGCCCTGCTTGCATATTTCACTGCATCCTTTTTAACAACTATTTTGTGTATTTTCCGTTTTTATTGCGCAACTTTGAGACCCTTGAGCCCCATCCTATGAGCTGTGCGTCTGCGGTCGTTAGACTTTTATGATTATCTGCGGTAACCACACGTAAGCTTATGTTTGGTGGGGGTATCTTAACGCTTAGGAGTGCACTTTGTGGAATTGTCCACCTCACCTGTGAGGTCTTTTTATTTTGAGTATATTTTTCAGAATGATTATTTTTTTAATTTTATTTTTTTCTCAAATTTGTATAAATAAATTTGTAAAAAATACCCACACACGGCGCAATTTAAAATACTAGTTTATTCTTTTTTTAATTATATTTTTTTAGTATGTTATTGTTTTTTTTGTTTGTTTTTTTTTTAAATTTCTATAAATGAAGTTATAAACAATATGTTCCTTTTATCTATTATATATAATAATGAGCTAGGAAGAAGCTAAGATACTGTAATGACAATTTCGTACTTTTTGTTAACCATCACAAAACCAAACAAAAAAAAAAGCTATTTGCTTGTAGCATTAAGTAGCATACGAGAATATGTATTCTGCCACACTATCATCTGTATTTTCAAGTTGCGACCCACGATGGAGATGATATTTTTCGCTTGACACCCTGTAAAGTAACTTATAAGGAATAACCTTATTGTTTTATTTATAATTTGTTCCATTCTTTAAAATCACTGAATATACCAAAAGTGTAAGCTATACCGTCACCCTTTTGCAACTCTATGTGAACCAGTCGCTAAGATGGGAGACTAAGTTTTTTGCTACGGTTGAATTCAAAAAATGTTTATGGAAGACCTGGAAATAAAATTTTTCAATTTTATCGAAATGATCATGGGATAGATCGTGATCCTGAATTTTTTTGAAACGTATTCATTTTAGCTTTAATTAAATGTAAATCAGAAATTTTTGATATAAAATTTGGTATCAGCAACCCAAACAACCCATACGAAGGCACATTGCAAGGTCATATCAATGGCGTTATAACGTTTTCGATTGCTATTTTCTTTGATTTTTCCGAAATTTTCAAACAATACTTTTTCTGGCGTTACTTATTGAACAGGACAAAAAAATAACATTAAAAAGGAAAGTTTATTCATGATAAAATTTTCCGCGTTTCCCGAAAAATAATATTTTTAATCATTTTAAATATAAATAAAGCAGTCAGCGACCCAAAAAACCCCTATAGCGACCTATCACAGGATCATTTCGATAAAATTGAAAAATTTTCTTTCCAGATTTTTCATAGTATTCTCGGAATTTTCATGGTTATGGATAACAAAAGTTATGCATAATTAGAATACGCAATTTACGTGAAAAATTTGTCAATTTCCAAATTTTCCTGACCGTGGCAAGAATTTTCCGGGGATATGACATCGGTTTCATCATCAAAGACCAAAAAAACTTCCTAGAACCCATTTTTGAGGCTTAATTGTCATTTTTCAAAAATTAAATATTAGTCTAAATATGAGGATGAAAATTTGTGGTATTTTATAGTATAGGGGTGATCTGGGGGGAGTTAGTGGGTAGGTAGAGTTACGAATGACCTTGAGGGTTCATAGAATGATGCAAAAAAATTTTTTGGATTCAACCTTCGGCAAAAAACTTACGCGACCTAATCCCACAGCTCACAGACTGGACTGATGTTAAAAGGACCTGTTATAAAGTCCTGTTTCATGGTTAAGGATAACAAAAGTTATGCGTAATCAGAATACGAGACTGGTAACCTTGATTACGTAGAAAACGCAAATTACATGAAAAATTTGTCAATTTTGAGGCTTAATTGTCATTTTTCAAAAATTAAATATTAGTCTAAATATGAGGATGTAAATTTGTGGTATTTTATAGTATAGGGGTGATCTGGAGGGAGTTGGTGGGTAGGTAGAGTTACGAATGACCTTGAGGGTTCATAGAATATGATGCAAAAAATTTTTTTTGGATTCAACCTTCGGCAAAAAACTTACTCGACTTAATCCCACAGCTCACAGACTGGACTGATGTTAAAAGGCCCTGTTATAAAGTCCTGTTTCAAACTTACATCATTCAAAGTCAACACAAGCTGGAAAATTATTGAAGTACTGATGGATTTACCTTCTAATTTCCGTAATCTTGGCAAAAGAAAATGAGGGATAGCGAACTTACAATAATTAGGGGATGAATTATTTAAACCTGGTCTTGTAATCCTCGGCGTTGGCGAAGGGGGTTCACTATCCAATGAACTGGTGTTCGAGTTATAACGTTTCCTCTCTATCTTGGCTTTTTTCGCTGCCGCGTCAGTAGAAGCGTGAGTAGGGGATTGCCGCATTTGTGGGGGATACGGAGACAGGATTATGCCACTCACAAACTCACCAACCTCATCCTGAAACAGGTACCCCATTGCAAATTTCTTATTTCGGGACATTTTAATTATGATTACGCAAAATACGACAATAACAAAATTAGCGTCTTGAAATAAATCTTTGATCTATTTATATAAATTTTTGAATTTAAATATTAATTCTAGATTCTCTCAGTAAATAAATATAACACGGGGTGGGATATCTTCCTAAATTTTTCCAATATTTTTTACCAAAATAAATTCTCTCATAATTTTTCTTTTTGATAAATTACCGGTAATTTATGTAATAAATTATTTGTAATAAATTTTTTGGTAAATTACCAGGTAATAGATTTATTTTTTGTAAATAAATAGGTAATTAAACTTTTTGTAAATTATCAGGTATTTTTTTGTAATTTTTTAAGAACATTAACATAATAAATGTATGTTTACTATAGAAAATTCAGGAATTAGTGCTTATTATATTATTAATACTTAAAAAAGAGTAACATGTTAAGATTTTAAAATATAACAAACGCCTGTTGCTCCGCCTACCGTAGTAACTGACGTCGCTTCAAATTTTACTTTATTAAAAAATTAAATTACCGTAAATTACGGTAAACAATTTCGTAATTCAGGGTTTAATTTACAATTTTACATCTCTGAGCAAGTGCTTGTATATGATAACGCGGAAAACTATTGGATATATCCCACTCCCTAGTTATATTGACTAAAGTTTAGTGCCCAGGCTGGAAGAGAACTGCCAAACGTCGTAAATTGAATATGTTTACATGAAAATAATATCAATCGGGCGACTTTGCGACAAAAATCCTGTGACATAACATTCTAAAAATATTCTTGTGAACCCCTTGTGGGCACATTATGAGAAGTACATGTATCTCTATTATCCGGTCCGTCGGGTGACCCTGTGACAAAAGTATTTGCGTTTTAGGACAAAGGATATATTATTATAATTCTGTCATCATCTGTGTTCATCTATCTTAGAGGGCAAGGAATTAAGTAAAAAAATTGGAAAAATATAGCAAAACCTGCGGGATTCGAACACGAGACCTTCAGTACACAAAGCATATGCTTAACCGCTAGGCTACCAACGCTTTGGAAAACCTCAAAATTGTTCAGAAATATTCTTGTGAAACCCTTGTGGGCACATTATGAGAAGTACATGTATCTCTATTATCCGGTCCGTCGGGTGACCCTGTGATAAAAGTATTTGTTTAAGGACAAAGGATATATTATTATAATTCTGTCATCATCTGTGTTCATCTATCTTAGAGGGCAAGGAATTAAGTAAAAAAATTGGAAAAATATAGCAAAACCTGCGGGATTCGAACACGAGACCTTCAGTACACAAAGCATATGCTTAACCGCTAGGCTACCAACGCTTTAGAAAACCTCTGAAGAACTAAATATTTGAGTTCGAACATGCGCATTGTGTAATACACATGGCATTACGTGAAACTACTTTGGATTTGTTTCGTATATTATCGTGTCCTCTTCCAGTCAGGGGACTAGACGCTACTGTTATTTCAAGTCTCTATTTCTGTATTTGTGTAAAATAAGTCTTTGATATAAATGCAGTAATTTGTGGATATCTAAAAATTTTACTTACCACAATACATCTATCAACAACGCTTTGAGTAATCCCTTCGGATTTTTTTTTCTTTTTGTTAACTCTCAAATAATCGTCCGCCGATCCAACAACTATTAGCCCTGTTTCCACCCTCATTCTTTCCCTTAAATCTTCCACATCCTCTTGCCTATAAATCGCCAATAAACACTTACGAATCATGTAACTTAAAAAAAAACTTACAAGGAAGTATTCGAACACTGCCCTATTACAAACAAAACTGGGCACTGGAGCTCCAATAAATTATCGTCAGGCTCCCCTCTTCTCCCCTCGCCTGTTAGAAGCGAAAACCCTAAGCTGATTACGCATAAAACGGGTTCAACTTGGGCTACTTGTAACGCCAGAGTTCCCCCCGCATTGAAGCCTAGTAAAACGATGTGTCTACCGGGATAGTCAGCTCTGACCTCTTGTATTTTGCCTCTTGCCATTGAAAACATCTGGTCGATGCAGTTTGTCATCGTCATGCGGTGAGCGGCAGATCCTAGATGAGCAAAATTGAAAATGTGCAGCAGACATTAAGGTATGTTTATTTATATCAATGATATATAAAGTGATATATGTCTCTGATTATATATAGTAGGGGTTCAGAGAAAAAAAATTACCAGCTTTAACTTTGCCATTACAAAAGTAAGAATAAAGCGCGATACGCTTCATGGTTTTTTATTGCAAAATAATTGTGAATACGGCACTATTTTCCCTTTTCTCTCAATAATGGAAAAAGGAATGATTTTAGAGAAAAGTAAAAATAAACAAAATTTATAATTATAATAACTTTACATCATTAAAGAGACTATTCTGGCTGACTGATTACACGGGCCGTGGGCATACGAAAAAGATCACAGACCTACTGGGGTCATGTGCTGTATTTAGTGCCCTGGCTAATCTTTTTAGTCGGCCGTGCAATAAATGCAATTGACTAATGCCGCAAAGCAAGAAACCTGTAATATTCAAACCTGAGTTCTAATCACGAATGATAGAGGAGTGGATAGACAGAGTATGGCACAGTTGCAACCATCCGCCCTTTTTGCTTCATCCCAAAGCTTAAATGTATTACTCTACACTATTTACCATTTCAAAATCTCTTTCTTTTTGAGCCATTGTTTCAGAATACAAAATACTATTTATCTAAGCCTATTTCCAACTTTCCATAAGTTATTCTGGCGTTAATTATGGAGTATTGGAGTATTATGAAGAATATCTAAATTGTCAACTAGTGAAAAGTGAACATAACAGCATTTTTTTAAATACTTAATCCCTACTTCAAATCATCTTGTTCATCTTTGTCTTGTTCGTGGAACATCTTTGTTCGAAAGTGTAAGAGTAATAAATGTTATGTTGGAGAAATTTAGACCATGGTTCCAATTGAAGCATAAAAATTGGCAAAATACCCGATTGAAAAGATAAATAAACATGAAACAGTACCCTTAACTATCAGTAAAAGTAAAACTATAAGTGGCATACCAAAATTTGTAGGAATCGTAACAACTGTGGCTAAATGTGATAAAAGCTTGATCCATTTGTTGATTCTTTTTGATATAATAGGAGCGGTCGGTACCAAAATAATTACTGGGTTCCCAGGCAATTTTTTAGGCTTATCTTGGATTAGACTGGAAGCAACTGGATCCCAAGGTCGTTCTAACAGAGGGTGCAAACTAGAATTATTTAACGGACCTAATCTTGTAGAAGAATTTGGCCCATACATCATTTTGTCGATAAAAGTTGGTAATTTTGATTTCAATGTCTAAAAATAAAAGCATAAACTTTCAGTTCCATGATGATATAAAACACGTTTCTATAAATTGCCTTTATGATCATACCTGTAAAATATCTAGATAACTGCTCAAATAACTGCAACTGAGATTATCGATTAAAATCTGATGCAACCACTGTGTCAGCTTAGAATCCCATGAAACTGTAGCTAGTAAACGCCTCACCCTCTGTACAGCTTTATCTATAACGGTTCTGCGTAACAGCGGTTCATTATAAACCCCCCTTTGTGCCAATTTAGCCAAATTAAAACTATTCAAGATGTTAACAATTCCACTGAACAACCTATTCTGTGTTGCTGTCCAATTAATTCTAAAACAACACAGTAATACCAATCACTTAAACAAAAACCAATATAAAAATATGCCTACTTACTTTGAGATTTTTTCTTCCCAGTCTTCATTGCTCTCATCCAGCCTAGCCGAGGCAGCGTGTTTATCACATTCTTCCATCATATGTTTCACTTTACCCACATCATAAATAGGTGTTGGCAAGTCAGGCTCTGTTTCTATATCCACTATATCCTCAACCTCTTGGAGAGGTGCCAAGGGATTTGTGGATTTACGCTTACCAATGACTGGCTTAGGAACAAACAAAGTTTTCGCAGGTCTTAGAAAACTAGTTTCAGGTCTCCAGTTCCACGGCCGGGCATAGCAATGATCCGTTGATACCGTCCAATTTTCTCTCTCATACTGAGTCATTTGGGCTGGGTAAGTATACTTCGGCATATCATCGATAATCATGGTTTTGTTATTTACACTCCTTGCCGGAAAAGCGAAATCGAACTCTTCTGGATTGGTAGGAGGCGTATGTGTGTTCTTTTTGGTCAACTAAAAGAATAACACAACTTTTGACGATATGATACACAATAAACTAAATGTAAACATAACCTACAAACTTACCTCAAGGGGAGAGTTCTGTGTAATATGCTGGTCAGGTTCCAGAGGTTTTATATCGTTTTCAACGTCAATTAACTCCTCAGACATTATCGACAGGAATAATAAGCTGGGTTTATCTTCCTGACCATTGATTAATATATTATATGTAGCTGACCTTTTAATGTTTCCGTGCCATTTTTGTTGTTGTAAGGATCACGAACACGACACAAAAATTGAATGAGCAAATGCGAATGGATGACTCAGTCACAGAGTAAATATTTATATTTATTTACTCTGTGGTTGAGATAAAAAAGACTAGAATATATTTTTGATTAGAGGACTAGAACCTCAGAATCTCAGATGAAAGATAGACAAGATAAACTCTACTCTAGAAATCGAGAAAACGTCCGCGAAATGATAGAACGATTGTTTATGTGCAACATGTTATTCCATCCCCACACCCGAAAATTTACTGGATTTTGTTTACAAACATTGCGTCCCACTGCGCCCCCCAGCCACAAATTTCTGTTTATTATGTGGACAAATATTTATTGTACTATCCTAATATTTTGGTGAGACTAGAACACTTCTTGGTTCAGATCAATGATCTGGAGAGGGAAAGTTGATCACAGACCATACAGACGTTGATTGATTGAGATCATGGACATATATTCACAGATAATTATATATATGAACATATATCTCTGTGCATATATTAGAACTCTATGGTTGAAATACATATTTTATAGTCACATCACAACCACAAAATTCACAAAACATGCAATAATATCTGAGCTTTGATTGGTATTAGCAAATTATCCCGTATACATGCACCATTTAGGGCGTTTACTTCAAACTAACTGGGTTCAAACTAATAAATCCGGTCATATAATATACGCGGTTGCTAGTTTGAACTAATTTTGTTAGCTCGGTCTTAATAAACTAGAGCTAAATATATGCGCTAGCGGTTTTAGTTCGTTTCCAAATGTCATGTACACGTTTATTGGACGTTGACAACTTTTAGGTGAGAAACGTGAAACGTTACAATACAAAAGGTACAAAATCAAAAGTTGATGGTTATCTTCAGTTAGCAATAACGTGTCATGTATACATACAAGTAAAAGGGAGCTAATTTTACGCATGTTAGTTCAAACTTAGTACGTTCGAACTAAAGGGTGCATGGTACATGTATACCACAGATATGGAGAAGGTGGTAAATTACCAGTTCGAACTATTGTTGTGAAATACAACTGTTTGTCAGTTATATGTTAAGTTTGTCAGTTTTTAAGTAAGTTTGTAAGTTTTTAATAACTGTGTTAAGTTGTATCTTAAGTCTGTTAGTTGTATGTCTGTGTATTAAGAAATATTTTCAGTAGGTTGACTACTCGATAAGTGTTTATATCTGTATAAAAATTTTATGTGATGAATAAAGTTCTTTGATCGATTGAACCGTTGATTGAAGGAATGAATCCTTAAATATGAATCCTCATGTATACGGTTGCCGGTTGCTAGTTCGAACTAACGTTGTTAGCTCGGTCTTAGTAATCTTGAGCTAAATATGTGGGCTAGCGCTTTTAATTCGTTTACAAAAATCATGTCAACGTCTAGCTGGCATGTAATTCGAACTAAATTGGACGTTGCCAACCTTTAGCCACAGGTAAGAACCGTGACACATACCTTTATTACCTTTATCCCTTTATTAAGCGGTGGTAAAACGTTGTCGTGTAATTCGGCATCTCATAAATTCGCCACTTTTTTAGTTAAAAAATGTTACGAGGCTTGCCTATATAAGGTCAAAATTTGGCACCTGTGTCACATTTATTTATTATTTCAAGATAATACAATTACTTTTTCCTATTTAGGTACTTACACATGTTGTAGTTGTGCTGGACAGGATATTAGGTAGGTATTCTCCCTGCGGTACACTTTTCCCGTAAGGCTGCGTCGTAATCTATAGTTAGCTTCCTTATTCTTTCAATCAACGATATATATCTTTAGGGAAGAAGTCGCACATACATGATACATTTTCTTTAATCATCTGAGGAAAATTTATATTTCTTAAAACATTGGTCAAGTGCTGGCGTCTAATGGCAAACATCAAATCAAGATTCCTATAAATTCTAGGTATGCATATTGTGTTGCGGAGATATCCCGGAAGTAGTGTACCTACATCTCGCAAACGACTTCCAACGCCTCAGTAGCCGTGATCGTCTAGTGGTTAGGACCCTACGTTGTGGCCGTAGTAACCCAGGTTCGAATCCTGGTCACGGCAATGTGAGAACATTGTCACGGTGAGGCTTCTTTTTGTAGTTGTACATTTTTTTGGTTACTTCTATTTTCTTTCAGAAAATTATAACAAATTATTATGTCGGTAATGGGATATTTTATTATAAGTTGGCAACAGACACCGACAAAAAAGTAAGAGTCACACAATAATGTAAATATCTGGATGGGTGATGTACGCTTGTACGCAGAAAGTAAAACTAGTTAGCAAGGGAACCACATATGCAGATAACTACTACGGGTTGCCTATGCTTAAGACTCTCTTAATAATAATTATGTATTGAAGGATAGATATATTTCAATATTTAGTTCCATATTCGGTTTTCGGATGGTTTTCACTGTTTCCAGTGTCCAGTGCACTATTTGTGATTTCGTGCTGCTCGCTTTCGTCTCGTCAGTTCTCTGAGCTAGATTTTCTTCCATAATACCTGCGTTATCATGTTATAAATTCAGATAAATACAACTATAAATCAGACATTGAACACGTCGTACCCATGATATAATAAATGTATCACGCGTCGTAACTATCAGTCCACATGAATAAACATTAATTATATTTGAATAAATAAATCATTACACTAATAGAACGCCTCTAATACAAAATAAGTTATTTCCGAAAAAACTGAAACTACTACACCCAGCTCAAAAGCACTGTAAGTGCAATCATAGGTGCAATGAACTGCCCGTTTATAATATTTATGGCCTTCACACTGTTAGTAGCGTTAGTCGTTTCGTCTGATACTATGGCGGAGTGCACGTCAGCTGATTTACCCACTTTGTACGAATACTACACCGCAGGCGGCGTTGAAAAGGGCTTAACCGACACCCAGCCCTCCTTCAAACTCAACAACAAAGAAATAATAATATACAGCGGAGCCTTGCATTATTTTCGAGTGCCACAAGCCTATTGGAGAGATCGTCTACGAAAATTGCGGGCTGCCGGCCTGAATTGCGTTGAGACCTACGTCCCATGGAACTTACACGAACCCCAAGAGGGCGTCTACCATTTTGGGAAAGGCGGCAGTGAGTTTGATGAGTTTCTGGATATCGTAAAATTCATGAACACGGCTAAAGAAGAAGATTTATTCGTGATTCTGAGACCAGGGCCTTACATTTGCGCCGAATGGGAATTTGGAGGTTTGCCAAGTTGGTTATTGAGATATGAAGGAATTAAAATAAGAACTAGCGATGCGACGTATATCAATTTTGTCAAAAGATACTTCAAGAAACTCTTGGAGCTTCTGGAACCGTTACAGTTTACGAAAGGAGGGCCTATCATCGCCGTACAAATAGAAAATGAATATGGGAATACTAAAGATGGCAGTATTCCAGTAGACACCGGCTACCTTCAGTTACTAAAGGATATATTAACTGCTAACGGCATAGTAGAAGTTCTATTTACTTCTGACACACCATCCAATGGGTTTTCCGGCACGTTGCCTGGGGTTTTAGCTACGGCTAATTTTCAGGATAGAGCAATTTATGAATTAGGTATCCTGAAAGAGTTCCAACCCAATAAGCCGCTAATGGTTATGGAATATTGGACTGGTTGGTTTGATCATTGGACTGAGAAGCACCATACAAGGACAGCTGAAGCGTTTGGGCAAGTTTTGCAGGAAATCCTTGATTTTGATGGGTCAGTTAACATGTATATGTTCCATGGAGGGACAAATTGGGGATTCCTGAATGGAGCTAATCTTCAAGGACTGTCCTCTGACAATGAAGGTAATGATATTATTTTCATATTTCTTAGTGCAGAATATAATATTAATTATGCATATCCTGCTGGATATATCTGCATTGGGCTTTCGAATCTGATCCAAATGGATGATGATCTTTTTCCGGAGGATGCGTCCTTGCCACTACTTTACTTTCTTCGCGAGAAATTCGGTTTAGATATGAATAACGACCGGATCATTGCCACTACTAAATCAGGAACAACGGTTGAAGCTATATTCTCGAGAAATCTACACCATTTAGAATTACGAACATATGTCTCACACTTCAGCTACCATAGAGCCAATATGTACAATACCTCTCTCTCCCCCCCTCTCTTACTCTCTCAAAGAATCGGTATAGAATAATCGGATTTTTTACATTTGATTGATTCAATTTTTTTCGTTTGCGTTACGTTTCGTTTTCGTTGCATACGTTTCTTATAAATGTTTATATACTTTCGCTTGTATTTATTACAAATTTGGTTGTTCAGGATGGGATGGTAGAAATAGGTTATTCTATAGACGACTTATGGACATCCACTAGTTAACGTACTATGGATATCCATTAATGGACGTACTATGGATGTCCAGTGTTGTGACATATGGACTTTGAACGGACGTCCATAGAAAGAAATATGGACGGCCTGTGGACATACAAAAGTTCTTGAACTTACGTCCACTGGACGTCCATAGTATCATTTGCTGCTATCTGGGTAGTAAACAGAAATAAACTGATCACATAAGTTTAGGGATTAAATGGAAGCTCCGTACTTACTGGGATTATTTTAAACGGGATAGTTACTATACCCTATACCCGCTGTCCTCGTTATCCGCACTTAAAACAAAGCCGCTGTCTTTTGGCCAGTGATGGAGATGATGAGTATGAGTCACTATCACCTTTAAAGGTCTTCTAGTATATGATAAAGAGTACAACTATCTGTCTTTGAAAGAGTCCTTTTGCTCCCACAAAATACAACTTATTTAGCGGTTCTATTAGAGATATTAATAGTAAAGATGCATATCTGGGTTGTAGTAACACCAATGGGGCTATAAAAAGCACAAAGCTGTTATAAAACCAGTTACATAACATAAGCTCGCCGCTTTTATTATATTACCTTTTGCCTGTAATAAAGTTTGGGTTTCCCGAACTTTCTATTCAATAAGTAAGTAGGTACCTTCGAACTTAATATTGTCAATTGTGGTGACTGGAAACAGGGGTCGTTATATCCGATCAAAATTGGTATTATGCTAATGGGGGCTTGCCAGGTACTTTAAAATATGACATAAGTTGTTGAGCCCAAGAGTCGCATTCTATATTGGAAACTGTGATTCTTATAACATCCAAAGTCGATCTAAATTATCTTGCATCAGTATGTCATCAGAGACACATAGCTAAATGGGGAATTCACTTTTAGGTCGTCATAAGGATTTCTGAAAACTTTGAAAGCAATGAGAATTATCATCTACATGTAAATTTCCTTATTCCATTTTCCTATTTGAAATCACTAGCTTATGATAACTGGGGTATATTTAGATGTAAAAACTGGAACAGCTTCATATTATTCTGATATTCTCACATACTATTATCATAATATGTGGCATCTTGCAAATATAGGTACATGTAAACATTAAAAAATTCGCAAATATCTTTAACTTTCATTTATCGTTCAGATCGCATTAATTTAAATTTTAACAAATTAAACCAGTGGCACGATCAGTGGCACACAAACAAGATCGATCGCTTGTGACGTATACACGGGAAAGTTGTTGGTACCGGCTAGCACCATATGTTATTGATGACGCGGTTTCCTGTGACCCACATAAAAGTAAAAGTAAAATGCTCTAGTTTTTATCAGATGTAAATCAGTTTAATACCAAAGGCAATGTACACTGTACAGGGTTAAGACCGATTAGGTATTTGTTTTTTTGTTATTTGACAGACACTAACCTTGGGCACACTATATTTACGCCAGTCTAAATTCGGATATTGTATGTAAGATTAGTTAATCAATATATTTAAACATAATCTTATTTTTATTTATTACCTACTTAACCGGGCGACTTGGTAGTTACCAAATGGGTGCATCTGAAATAGATTTCTGATGTATCCGTGTGATTTTCCTTCGAAAGTAGGTATCAAAGTATGAGAAAGCTGTTCATAAATTTAGGATTTTTTAAATTTAGTTCCACCGTCAGAAAACTAGTATTTTTTGTAAAAATTATTTATATATATTCTTATATATCTGAAACACCTAAATATATTCGAGACATTCCAATACCTACAGTATTGATGTAAAGAGAAATATAACTGAGATAAATAATAAGGACACACTTACCAGTTGTATATCTGGACATATACACTGCGCAACTTACTTAACGCACAACCAAAAAGTTAACTCAAATTTGACGTTATGTATTTTCGACAATTTTTTTTCGTTTTGGTCGATTTTTTTTTCAAATTGTAGGTTTTTCTCTTAGGAATATCACTGTCTTAGTTGTTTTGGTAAAACGAATGATTTTGATATTATACCAGGTACTATAAAAATGTTACGTTTTTTTCCGAAATTTCAAAACGTCCTGTGGGCTATACAAGGTATTGCCATTTAAAGCCTCATGCCTTTAAAGAGTCATTAGTTTTTTGTTGACAGTCCAGCAATAATTAGTGAATAATGGAACGCCAAACCAGAAATTAAACTCGTGATGAATGTGTTGAGGCAGCTACATTACATGGTGAAGGGTGGAGTTACAACCGCATAGCTAACACATCAATCGTTGTTCCTATTTAGTCGTGGCAATGTTCCGGTCGTTAATCATATCTAAACCGAATTTCTCAAGAAGAAAGTGAAGTAGTGGCAAGGACGCATCCTCCGCAAAAAGATCATCATCCATTTGGATCAGATTCGAAAGCCCAATCCAGATATATCCACCAGGATATGCATAAGTAATATTGTATTCTGGTTAATTCCGATTCTGTTACGATCGTTTATAAATTATATCAAAATTCCTTTCCGCTTTAGAACACTTGTGAGGGATCGTTGTCCAAGTCAAAGCGCATTCGATATCTCTGTTTCTCTCTCTCTCTCTCTCCCTCGTATCTGTCATATGCTTTATCTCACTTGCGAGGCGAAAATGTTACAAAACATGTCGTGACGCAACCTTGAAAAATCACTCTCATGCGGCTACCAAAAAAATTATTCAAAAAAGTATTTATTAATGTAAATTATAAAATTAAATAAAACATAGATATTTACTAAGAAGATGTTCAAATTGTTGTCCATATACTGTTTGACAGTGAACTACACGCAAAACGAATTTATTTTGAACGTTATTGATCACTTCAAGTCCAAAATTTAGTATTTCTTGCGGTCTAGTCTGTATAAACTTTGCCTTTTAAATAACTCTATAAGAAAAAAATCGAGTGAGGTAAGATCTGGAGATCGAGGGGGGCACTCTATATAGCCACGTCGACCTATTCATCGTTGAGGAAAAATATAATTTGTATATAGGGAGATTTTGAAGTTGATAATCAAGGAAATTATATAATAATTATAATATTATTGTATTATATACAAAAGATTGTCGAAACATAATATAATTGATTTGAATTTGGGATATATACATAATAAGTGCACTTTTTGACATACAAGTGATTTTTTTTCACTTCCGGTTTCGCTGGAAGTGGCACTAACATTCGATTATTACCCCCTGTGTAAACACCTTGTATATTATTGCGTCTTTGAATTATGTATAATTTTCTGAATCCGACATCTCAACTATAATAAAATTGTCATATAGAAAACACATAATTTGACAAGATTTTAATTAGAATATATTTATATTCTAATTAAAATCATTGAGAATTGAGACATGAATATGCAGCGCAAATTGTTTTGGATTTACAAATACGTTATAAGTTGCTTTTATTACATTTGAATGTTATTATTATTCCAAATCAGTATATATATGTACCTTTAAATTAACATACAATTTCCTTTATTTAGGTTATCAACCGGATATTTCAAGCTACGACTATGACGCTCCCTTATCAGAAGCAGGTGAATACACAGATAAGTACTACAAAGTAAAACAGATAATAGAAAAACACAGTAAGTTAAGAGTCAGGCAACCACCTTTACCAGAACTAACAAAAAGAGTAGCATATCCGACAATTAATATAACAGGAGAATTGAGTCTAGAAGATCTAGTCCAGCAGAGTCAGATAATAACTAGTGAGAGACTACAACCTATGGAGTTGTTACCTATAAATAACAACACGGGTCAGAGCTACGGGTATGTAGTTTATAGAAAAAGGAATGTAGACATCGGAAAGAATTCCGTGCTGAAAATTGAAGGCCGTGTTTGCGACACGGTATTGGTGTTGATCAACGGCCAGCTTAAGTCAAGGATACTGAAAACTGAAGAGGATCTAAATGGGTTCGGTTACTGGAGACTGAAAGACTCCTCTTTGAATCTAGGACCTGATGAATATAAAGCAGCGACTTTAGACTTAGTAGTGGAAAATTGGGGACGAGTAAACTACGGAAAACTCTACCAGTTCAACCAGCATAAAGGATTATGGCAAGGAAATGTTGTGTTGAATGATACAGTTTTATCAAACTGGCAAATTGTACCGTTGGAGTTTCAAAAAATTTGGACAAGTGGCTTAAAAAACTGGCGAGCACCTACTAGAACTGCTGGCCCAAAATTGTACAGGGCTGTGTTCAATGTGGATGCTATCAACGATACTTACATTGATATGAGAGATTGGACCAAGGGATTCATTATGGTGAATGGTTTCGTGTTGTCCAGATATTTAATGTTAGGGCCACAGCAAACAGCATATCTTCCAGCACCTTTCCTGAGGAAGGGGGAAAACATTATACTGATCTTTGAACATTTCATATCGTCAGAAAATATTAAGTTTACTGTAGATCCCATTTTTGAAAGGCGTTAAAATTACTATAAGTACGTTTTTAGAAAATGGCATTAAATGTTTTTATCTTTCTATTTGTTTTTTATGTTGCACTAGCAGATGCTACACTTACACAGTCTGTGAAGACTGATATTTTTTGCATTACAAAAACAAGTTTCCAGTACCTATATAAAAAATAATTTATATATTTTTTATAAATTTTAATTTTCTCTTAATTTCCGTTTTTTTAATTATTAATAAATATTACTTTATGAACGAATTATGTAGTTTTTTCTGTATTTGAAACCTACTCTAAGAATACCACCATTGTGATTTAAATTTGAAAGGGCAAATGAGCATATCTATCGTAAACAATCTCGCATTTTAAATTTTAAGTTTCTATAGGACACCTACGATGTCTAGAGACTTAACTGTTACGTGCTATAAAAAAAGACAGTAACAAAAAAAACTGAATGAAGTGGGAGAAAACTGGAAATTACCAACTTTGGAAATTACCAAACCACTGAAAATGAAATATTTTAACCGACAAATAAAGATAATAGAAATGCAGTGTGCAGCGGAAATATAGACCGTTCTAATAAATCAGATATAATTATATTTGAAATAATAGCTCAGTGTTAGGGCGAACGCGAGTCTATAAATTGTTAACATGCCCGAACTACCACCTCTTTTGTTCTCTTAATATGATTTTTCGCTCACCTAACTGGCTTGAACACGTTACTTTTCTTACGTTCTTAAGCTCTCGATTTAATATCGATTTTACCACGTATACAGGGACTGTTTAGTTTGAACTAACAAGTTCGGTCAAGTATAAGATTGCTAATTCGAATTAACGTTAGGTCGGTCTTAGTAACGCCGAGTTAAATATGCGCGCTAGCGCTTTTAGTCAATAACGCCTCTAATAAGGACAAAGTGCTTACTTTAAATATCATGGTGACGTCACGCTCTGGGGGTTTAACCCAGATGGAGGCTAATATACTCTCTAAGCTAATTCAACAGGCTTGGTCGGTCGAAGCGGCGATGCCGGAATGTGTTCCAGTGCGACGCTTCTCTGCCTATATGTTGTACTGTACTTAGAATGTAAACAAATTAGAATGTAAACAAAATAAAGTAGCTTTCTCATTAGTGAATTATCAAATCAAATTGGCCGCAAAAAGTCATTAAGAAGCAAGCAACTAACAACTCTCGTGTCAATTGTAATTTGGCAACCCTGTTAACGATGTTTTGTTTGGGGTTTTAGTATAGGACGCCGCCACGTGCCAATAAAAACACCTCTAGTCTAGACCTAGAGGGGATATTGTTTTTACACGCGCGCTTGCCTAGTTCCTAATCGATTCTTGATCTTTTTTAACGGTTTATTGGTTGCGGTATTATATCATAATGCCCCAAAAGTGCTGTGTTCCCGGTTGTACAGGAAATTACGATACCAGTAGAAAAGTTCGGGTGCTTCGTTTTCCCAGAGACGAAGAGTATGGCAGAAAATGGCTCTCTGCAATTCCACGTGAAAGTTTTGTGCTGCGTGACAATTCCCGAGTGTGTGAGTGCTACTTTGAAAAGGAAGATTTTATTTACAAAATTTCCCAACAGGATACAAAAACTGGTGAGATCGTTTCAGTTATTTTAACTTTACCCCTATTAAATGATACTAGCGTACCAAGTAAATTTCCGAACTGTCCTAAATACTTGTCAAAAAAAAATATCGTATCGAAAAAGCAAACACGAAAAATTTACAGAATTACATGAAATACATTTTCATGCATACATACAGACTTTATGTCCAATGTACTTAAAAACTTAAAAATAGAGGACGAAAGTGTTTCACAAGGAATTTAATTTATTTCTGATCAATTTAAATTGCGAACATTATCAAAAGAACGTTATAGATATTCCACTACCACTATGTTTTTTGTTCAATTTTATATACAATTAGTCCTCATGCATATAGATATTTACGAAATCGTGGACCTATAATTTTGCCCCATCCCGAAACAATCAAAGGAGTCTGTACTGGTTTTCTAACTGATCCTCATATTTAGTTAAATAATAGTTTATACTAGTTCGTTTGTCTCTCGTTTGGGAGACACATTTTAAGAGGTTAGGAGCCTCGGAATCCGAGGAATTACATTCATATAATTATTATACTATTTGCTGTGAAAACCGAAGAGCATATTGCATTTGATGGGGAAAAAATCTCTAATTCTCGTCGGACAGCAATAGCTATTTGTTTAACCAGTTGGGGAAAGTACTATTTTGTGTAACGAGCAGATTTCTGCGGAACGAGCGCTAGCGAGTACCACTCCAAAAATTGTACCATTGTGTTACTCATTAAACTTTCAAAATGTCCGACCGTGTGTCCGTCCGTCCGTCCGTCTGTCTGACAGAATGCTGCGTTTTTGTTAACACGCTATCTATAAAAAAATGCTCAAATAACATAAAATTTGACAGAAAAATCGTTTATGGATAAAGGAAGAACTCTATGGTTTTTGAGCGAAATAAATCCACCACAATCCGAAAAATATGATAGTATAGTATTCAACGAGGAATTAATGATAGCCATGGGTAAATGATTAACACGGGGTGATGTTTACGTCACGAGCCGAAGACGAGGACCGCAAATCGCCGTAGTTAATAATGGCCATTTATAAAAGTTGAATACTATAACTTGTCCACGACCATTGTACGTTTTTTGACGAATTCTATACCAACATTTTATAAAAATAGCCTCGCGAATAATTGTTCAGTGTTTTTGATACTTTTATATCATTCAGAAGGCAATACTGTCACCTCGATGACGCAGTGGTAATATTTTCGCCATTTACGGTTCGATTCGACTCAAAATCTCAGGAATGGTGCCCTAGGAATTTCGAGGCCGCAATTCCCGATTTTTTTTGCCAAAATAAATATTCAAGATGGCGGTTCTACGGATTCTAATTACCCTTATTTATTTATTATGCATTATGTATTACTTTCATAACTCATATACAATAAAATATTGTAATTTTTTTGATACTTATTTAAGTAAGTCGTAGAAATTTTACATACCTACTTGCATGTTATTTCCATATTATTATAAAAAATCAGCAATTTTGCATTTATTTATAGATTCTCAAAAATTTAATATAATCTCTTACCTAGCTGACCGAACCTTAATGCGGCTCTGTACAAGCGTCTTGGCTTTTACCAACCACGTGACCTTATCGTGATATTGATTTCACGGGATCTGTTGTTTGGATGGATATCAATATCGATCACGATAAGGACACGTGGTTGGTAAAAGCCGCCGACGGGTTGAAAGAAAATGCTAATGGCAAAAAGGCATGTCTGCTTTAGCCAACCAACGCATACGCACGTGGCTGATCACGCGTTGATCACTGTTTTGATGCACTCCGTTTCTTGGATAGTAATTAACATAGTTAGTAAATTTCAAAACTATTTGAGGTTTGAAATACAACAAAACCATAACAATAGATACAACAAAACCTATTTGAGTTACAACGATTTATAGGAATTAAGGGGCAATTATGTGTAGGAAAGGAACCCCAAATAGTAGAGTAAGGGTTGTACGATAGCTTAGTTCGAAGAGCAGTGGCCTGGAAAGCCAAAGATCCTGGGTTTGATTCCCGGCTGTGCTAAAACATTTTTCACTCTACTACAGTTTCAGAAGTGGGATCAGGAACTCCATCTGAGAGCATAGGCATTTATGAGATTTATAATATATATTATACCTAGGTGTCGGATTACGGCCGACAGCCGAGGACGGCCGTGTTGTTTCACATTTTATAAAATTATTTATTTTAATTTTCATTTCTACATCAGAATTTTCTTCTAGGTCTGGGTTAGATGGGAACGCTTGTGTAAAGCAAATTGTATGTGATGTTATAGAATTTAAGTCAAGGGGAAAGTCTTTAGTTGTAGATCTTTTACAAGCAGTATTTTTGTAAGTATATTTTGTAATAAGTTCGTAATGTTAAATGTAAAATTTAAATTTCAGATATCCCGGGTACAATACAGACGGATATGGAGACAAATGTAATGTCAGAGACAACCAGTGTTCTATACCATTGTTAAAATATTTGTTAGGTAGCTCTTTTTAAGACCATAAATAAATAAACATTAGAAACAACTCAAATAATGTAAAATGTTTATGGAATCTGATATAGACAGTACATAAATATTGAGCTATTTTTCTTATTTTCACTCGATAACAACTTAATAATTATTGTAATAATTCTACTTATAGACCTATATTTATAATTACTGCAAACGCCGCTAAAGCCTTACAATAGTGGTAGAAATTTGTTACATTTTATAATTTTGGGAACAGTAACAACAAATAAAATTCGTAATAAAAATAAGAAAATACTGTTTAATTTTTTTAAATTAACAATTCTCTAAACGAAGAATAAACATCGTCCCATGTAGCCACATAATAATGTATTCAACTGCACATATGCCTAAACAATTAGCATTTCTTTCGTATTTATCTGATTCGGATCAATTATGGATATACTGCAGTGACTTTCTGAAGGCATACCGAATTTTACAGTATATTGATATGGTTGCTCTCAACAAACTCCTTATCATCTTTTTTAACATATGCACAAACAATCTTTAAATATTTAAAAGACCAAGACAAATATGTTAGTTTACTAATGGATGAAATTCACATTGATCCATATTTAGATTATAAATGTGGTACTGTTGTAGGAGCTGCAATAAATAATAACGATTCGTTAGCGATATCTGCGTATACATTTATGATTACTAGCATTTGTTCAAATTTTAAAGAAGTTGTTAATTTTGCTCCTGTGTCTAAAATTAATCACGAATTGCTTTTCAGTTTTCTTAAAACAATTACACATGTAATCTTGACTGTATTTCGAAACAGTTAACCATTTAAATTATTCTTTACCTGTGTTTTTCATAGACTCCGATAGATTTATGCCGTAATATCTTTGTTTAGTTTGATCTTTTTTTTGATCTCCAAAACTACGTTAAAACGATTTCAGACATACCTACCTAAATAACTACATAAAGCCCGTAATAACATAAGTATCTCGTAGGCCTCCGGATGATGACGTCACGAGGTAGTACTTTGTCCTTGTATTAGAGGTGTTGTTGTTTTAGTTCGGTTCCAAAAATCATGTAAATGATTAGCTCCCTTGTAATTCGAACTAAATTGGACGTTGCCAACTTTTAGGTGAGAAACTTTACAATAGAAAAGGCACAAATGCAAATTTTGATAGTTATCTTCGATTGGCAATAACATGTCATGTATACAGACGAATAAAAAGAAACCTAATTCGTTGCATATTGCATGTATACATAGTAATTGTCATAAAACTAGTATTTTTTGGGTTACGCAAGGGCGTGGGCCAAGTTTATACATATATATCTTGGTATATTATACCATTTCCTTATCGTAATAATTAACTATATGTAATTATTACCATATCATATCTTTTATCTTATAAGAAATTATCAGGTTAATTGCTTATATAATGTAGTTAATATTTATCGTACCTTGCATTATCTGACTAAATCCTGGCACAAGTACTTAAGTACCGAATATTTTTCGTAACCTGTCCTAATTTCCAATTGAAAATAACCATAGGCGTAGGCTTTATAGTTTCTTAAAATTTTATAATCTCAATTAAAAGCTTTAAATAACTTACTTACTTTTTTGTACGTGTTATCGTATAGTTATATTTGCAACCCACTTTATTGTGTTTTACTGCTAATTAGAGTTTTAATCTATAATCTCTGGGAAAAGTAATAAAATTTCACGTATTTTTGTTATATACAATCATTTCATTTTGACATATATATATATATATATATATATATATATATATATATATATATATATATATATATATATATATATATATATATATATATATATATATATATATATATATATATATATATATATATATATATATATATATATATATATATATATAAATATATATATATGCATATATTTATTTCTTAATATCAATTTAATATCATTCACTAATTAAATATAGCAATTAATTAAATACATTATTTGCATAATTAGTTATCTATTCACCTGTTAATATTCTATTTTTCGTGGTTTAAATACCTGATTTAAATAACATATTTTTTAAATAATTCTTAATACTTTAGATAAATTTCATTTTTTAATTCTTGATTTCTGGCTCAAGCGTGGAAATTTAAACATAATCTTCTATATCCAAATTATAACTTTGTAAAGATAAATCTGATACTGGTAAATAATTCGTTCTACTGAACGAGATGACCGAGAAGCAATTCCTCCTGTGATCTGGCTGTGCTGACCATTGCCTTATTTCCTGAAAGACAGACTTCTCCTCAGAGTATATCGCTGTAACCGTTGATATATGATATTATTACCATATCATATCTTTTATCTTATAAGAAATTATCAGGTTAATTGCTTATATAATGTAGTTAATATTTATCGTACCTTGCATTATCTGACTAAATCCTGGCACAAGTACTTAAGTACCGAATATTTTTCGTAACCTGTCCTAATTTCCAATTGAAAATAACCATAGGCGTAGGCTTTATAGTTTCTTAAAATTTTATAATCTCAATTAAAAGCTTTAAATAACTTACTTACTTTTTTGTACGTGTTATCGTATAGTTATATTTGCAACCCACTTTATTGTGTTTTACTGCTAATTAGAGTTTTAATCTATAATCTCTGGGAAAAGTAATAAAATTTCACGTATTTTTGTTATATACAATCATTTCATTTTGACATATATATATATATATATATATATATATATATATATATATATATATATATATATATATATATATATATATATATATATATATATATATATATATATATATATATATATATATATATATATATATAAATATATATATATGCATATATTTATTTCTTAATATCAATTTAATATCATTCACTAATTAAATATAGCAATTAATTAAATACATTATTTGCATAATTAGTTATCTATTCACCTGTTAATATTCTATTTTTCGTGGTTTAAATACCTGATTTAAATAACATATTTTTTAAATAATTCTTAATACTTTAGATAAATTTCATTTTTTAATTCTTGATTTCTGGCTCAAGCGTGGAAATTTAAACATAATCTTCTATATCCAAATTATAACTTTGTAAAGATAAATCTGATACTGGTAAATAATTCGTTCTACTGAACGAGATGACCGAGAAGCAATTCCTCCTGTGATCTGGCTGTGCTGACCATTGCCTTATTTCCTGAAAGACAGACTTCTCCTCAGAGTATATCGCTGTAACCGTTGATGGATCCTAGGCCACGTCCGATTTATACGAGGGAACCTCCAGAAGTCTACCAGGAGAGGTATATCTTATTGTGTCTTAAAATATTTCACAGGAATTGCCAGGTCTTATTGTTGTTGGACTACCTCTTTTATCTGTGTCAAAAGTTTGTTTTATCTATTGACTATTTGTAAATGTTGGATTTCCGTAGCTTGACTGAGAGGCAATAGTTATTTCACTTTTATTTTGATTCTAAATTTGATCCCTTCCAGCTAAAATTGTCAACTTTTTCATCTAGATTTTTTATCTAGCCCTTAAGGATATATTTTGGAGTAAACTGTAAACCTATCTAGGTAACTATTTATTTGTAATATATTTCTATAGAAGCTGTGTTAATTTACATGAATATTTCTAGTAGTTTTTCGTTTGTAAAAATGCGTTTCCTTATTGTAATAAATTGAAGCCCCTCTAGACCTAATTGAACCCCCTCGAGGACTCATGTTTTAAGAGATCCTTCCAGTATATTACAAATTAGTGTTCATAGAATTGGCGCCCATCTTGTAAATATCCTGTAAGCTAATTTCTTCGCTATACTATTACGTTACATTATCTCATGTTATACTAAGTTTTTATAAAATCATAACATAACAAATATCATCCAAAATAGTGGGGCATTAATATTTTCATACATTGTCAATTTATCGCCCAAGAGTGGGGCATTATTTAAAATTTTCATAAGTTCCTAACATAACAATTTATATATATATATATATATATATATATATATATATATATATATATATATATATATATATATATATATATATATATATATCTATATATATATATATATATATATATATATATATATATATATATATATATATATATATATATATATATATATATATATATATATCTATATATATATATATATATATATATATATATATATATATATATATATATATATATATATATATATATATATATATATAAATTGTTATGTTATAACGAAATGTAGTAGTGGTATTGTGGATTAATGCAGTGTGTAAGAGAGTATGAGCTGGTTCTACACACATGCATACCAAAGATGTAATGTTTGCATCTGATATGGATAAATACATGTTTATATGGTTGTTGTGTTTCACTCTTATCGGTATTCATTTCGTATTTATCAGTAGGTATTTCATCGGTAGGTATTCATTTCGTATTTAACAGCGTAAAGTTTGCAAATTAGTGTTGGTTGTGTATGTTTCGTACATTCATCGTAAAATAACAATACGGGGTAGATTAGTAGGTAGTTTTTAAGTAAGTAGTTTTATTGTACAATACATATATTTTCATTTTCTATTATATTTTGATCTATATTTATTCATCGATTATTTCGTAAAATTAAACATTAAAATTAAATAAATTAATCATAAGCGTGCAACGCTGAATCCATCCCTGAGATAAGAGTTTAAAATTACAAAATAAATAAGAAAATTAAATTGCAAAATTCAACAAAGAGATAAACATTACAATATATATATATATATATATATATATATATATATATATATATATATATATATATATATATATATATATATATATATATATATATATATATATATATATATATATATATATATATATATATATATATATATATATATATATTGTACCGCGTCTAAGGTTTGTTAAATCTCTTCGTTTCGGCACCTGCTTTGGTGCCATTGTCAAGAGTCAGGGTGGGTGGTCTTGTGTTATTAATTTTCTCTGAGTTGACGTCAAATATTTATACCTCATTTGTTTGTTTTTTTTCTGTTGATAGTCTACGTGGTAGTCATAGTTGGTTACGTGGAAGAGCGGTATAAAGCCGAACGGCGCCAAGTTTAAAATTGTTCATTTTATTTGTTGATTGGGAAATAAAGACATATTATTATTATCATCATAATTCAGAGCAAGTAATTCCGCGATAATTTATGATATATAGGTTGGGAGCGGGTACAATTAAATTAGTTAATGAGATGCGTCACTATATATAGGCCTCTCTGAGAATTTAATCGATTTTGCACCAGCATAAAGTTCAAAAATTATAATATTATTAACCCCTGCCACCAGCAAAGGCGCTGGTATATATACAGCTTGCTGCGGCCCTAAAAAGAAGTATCTACCCACAACAAAATCATTAACAATCACTATTCCTTTACCCCAATCCCGCATATCCAGAAAAGTATCCTGTGGATCCTCTGTAAGAGATAAACTAGCTCTGTACAGGGCTGGAGACTTGGTTCTGTTGCCTATTCCATCTGACCAACCCAACACCTGGTAGTTTTCAGAAAAATTGAACTCTAATGGTACTATTTCCCATCCGGTTAACTGTTCCTCGTTTATGTATACGGGGTCAGTTAAACCCTTAAACTGTCTAAATTGTGACAAGTCTCCGTAGTTATTTCTACCGTAATTTTCAACTAGAAGTTCTAAAGTGGCACCGACAAGGTCTTTGTCCGTTAGATTCAAAGTTGAATTTTCAGTCCTCCAAAAACCAAAACCGTCTATATCCGATTTTTCCTTTGGAGCTCCAGAAACTAACACGTCATTTACCAAGACCACAACCGTATCTCTAACGTACCCTGAAATCTTCAACACGGCATTTGCTGGAATACTCAAGTTGGATTTACGGTACAAAATATAGCCATAACTTTGACCCGAGTTGTTATTCATCGGCAAAAGCTCCATTGGAATTACGTCATCACTTGTGAATACATAATCGATGTTGTATTCTAGGTAGGTGGAGAGGTACAATTGGTTTTCAACTCCAACAGTGCCGTAGGCTTTAGTTGCAGCTACTTCTGGAGGATCTGGTGTTTTGGTTGCCACTTGGTTTCGCGCGGCTATGGCTTCTTTCACAGCTGTGTATTTATCAGTGTAATGACCATATTCAGTTATGGGCGCGTCATAATCGTAACTGGTAGTGATGGGTTGCAGACCTGAGTTATTTGCCCCAGAATAAATGGTAGTTGCGCCATTCAGAAAGCCAAAGTTTGTACCACCTGAAAGAAGTGTTCATATTAGGTATGATGGTCGAGCATTTAGCTGAGATTTAGGAAATGACAGGTGCGCGATAAGAAGGCAAGAAACCCTTCGCTGTAGGCATGTAAAACCCATAGCAGAAGGTTTTAACGCATATATACAGACTTATCTCGAAACTAAATGCAAAATCTTTAACATCATTGTCTTTGTTTGATATTAATTTGTGCCTTAGCAGGTGGTTAAGCTCATATTTAAAATGGTTCATATTCAAAAAGTAACATATACCTCAAATGTTTAGCTCTACAATTTATCGAACTTGAAAACCTTTGTGATAGTACCATAGCATAAACACAAATCAGAAGGCCATCTCCCACCATTTTCCATATATCTGAGCAAATATGAACCGATGACGTTAATCCGTCATTTTGGTATAGTTTAGTACAGAGACGGACTCTGGTATAGCCTCCAGTTTGCAATGAGTAACTCAAAAAAGGCGAGGCGTTTTTTAGGCAGCACAGCATTGTCAAAGTAAAAGATTTACTGTTAAGAAAAGCTATTTTAGGAATCCAATGGATCCAATAAGGCAAGATTTTACTTTTGCTAGTTTGTTGTACCATTTTTTGAGGCTGATTTACCTGACACCGTTTTACTGAAAGTACATGATATACAGAATATAGTAGACAAAGAACAAACAGAAAACCCAATACTACAGCCACAGTATGCTGTGGTGCAACCAGATATAATTTTTTCGAATTACACGATGACATTTTGGAAAGTTTTCTGTAATTTAGTCTACAGTATGAAAGTAACCTTTAATATTATTTCACTTTGTTAAAATTTTAGTTTAGCTACTCACCGTTAGATGGCTACAAAATATTTAATGTTTCTGTGCAGTACCGAGTTTTATTTTGTTGTATTTTGGAAAATCATCATAAAAACGTAAGTATCAAATTTTAAATAGCCTAGTTTTGCAACAATTTAGTAGAAAGGTTGGATAACGTGTATGAGTAATTGGAACCACAAATCCTGTTGTTGCATTTTTTAAAGACACTTAACCTCAACGTTAAAGGTTGTCTAATTTTGGACAGGCGTGGGTTCTCAATATTGGATATCCAAAATTAGGAACCTTATTATTGGCTAGTTTGTAAAACACTGAGCATTAAAAGTTAAGCATTAACTTAAAAACTATAAAGATAAATATATATGTGAATTTGTATTAGAGGGTTTATAAAAGTTCACTTAACATTAAGAATAATTTTCACATATTTATATTTATAATAATTCTTAAATTAATGCTTAATGTTTAATTCTGAATGTTTTATAAACTCACCATATATTGTGCAGTCTGTGCCTCATGAAATTGATTTTGTTTTAGCAATATGCCGAAAAAAGGAATTGCATACAAAAAGTGGTTTCCTGAAAATATGAAAAAAGCTATTGCAGCTGTCAGAATCAAGGAAATGGGGTATTTAAAAGCTTCCAAAACTTATGATGTACCCAAGTCAACCCTTGAGCTTTACGTAAAGTAACGCGGGAAAATACCAGAAGGACAATGTAGTCTTGCAATTGGTAGGAAACCAGTTTTAACACCCGAACTGGAACAGGATCTGGTAGCTCACTGCTCATAAATGGATCGACGGTTCTATGGGCTAGGATGTGCAGACATTCGTAGACTGGCTTACCAATTAGCCATTAGAAACAACTTGCTACCAGCCGTTTCTTGAACATTTTAGAACCAGAAATGGAGAAGGTTTGCTTCAACCCTCTGAGAATCTACAATGTCGACGAAACCGGCATCACCACGGTTCAGACTAAGTGCCCGAGTTATTACTCTAAAAGGTAAAAAACAAGTTGGTGCTGCCACGGCTGCAGAAAGGGTGGTAACCCCCCCTTTGTGCCCCTTTATATGTTTTCCCGCGCAAAAATATGAAAACCGAGTTGTTAGATGGGGCTCCACCTGGATCTATAGCGGAATGCCATCCTTCAGGGTGGATACAAGGGTATATATTTACAAGATGGAAACAGCATTTTATAAACCATGTGAAGCCTTAGAAGGAAGACCAAATTTTGTTAATTCTGGACGGCCACTACAGCCATACTCGAAACCTAGACGTAATAGATTTAGCCGAAAGAAACTCTGTTTGTGTTGTATGTATTCCGCCCCAAACATCACATAAAATCCAGCCACTCGATTTATCTTTTATGTACCCGCTAAAAACTGTATTCATTATTCCCAAGAAATTCAGGTTGAAAAATAACCCCGGTCGGAATATAATCCCGTTCCTATCAGAAATATGCGACAGCAGAGATATCAGCTAACGTGTTTCGGAAAGCTAAAGTTTCCATTTAACCGAAACATATTTTCAGGAGCGAGATTTCTTGATACACAGACAGAAAATGTTGTTCCATTGAACAAAATGCAACAAAACATTCCAAGAAAAAAGTTTCTCTCTTTGCGCTCGTTATGTGAAGGTCTTCAACCGGTAATAAGAATGAAGAACTATCAAGATATTTACAGGAATCTACCCTACGTGTGAAGTTTATGGTTTAACTTTGAGTTGAATTTGTATTTTTATCTAGTTCTTAACCTAATATTAAAGTTGTGTATACACTACGAGCATTTTATTTCAGTTATTTTCACAATATGTACCCAAACTTATTATTAGTAATTAGTATTAATATTAGTTATTAGTAATGGACGATCGTCACTAAATTTTAGAGGAAGTATGTTAAGAGAAAGAGAACAGTACGTGGTTGGCAAAGTGGCATATATTTTCTATAGCGATAGGCATATACCTATAAAAACATAGATTTTTTTATTTTGCAAAGTGGCGTATATCATATTTTCAAAAATATCTTTGTTGTAAATACTTTTACCTAATCTCTGTTATTAGCTGTGAAAAGCCAATGAGTTGTCCTAATATAAGGGACAAAATTACTAAAATCTTGTCATTCACCTAACCTAACCTAACCAAACACCACAAAACCACAGCAACAGCATAACCTGACCTAACCTAACCTAACCAAACACCACAAAACCCTACCTAACCCAACCAAACACCACAAAACCCTACCTAACCTAACCAAATACCACAAAACCCTACCTAACTTCACCAAACCTCATTGAATATCACAAAACCTTGCCAAACCTCATCCAACATTACAAAATATCACAAATTATAGCGGGAGATTCGCGATTCATCTTAATGTATTTTTCCATATTACAGGCAGAGATTTGCGATCCATCTTAATATACTTTTTCCAAACTATAGCGTGAGCTTCCCGATCAATCTTAACATAATTATTTAATCCAAATTATAGCTGGAGATTCGCGATCCTTCTAATTATACTTTTTCCAAAAGCTTCTCGATCAATATTACGATAGGGACAGTGAGAACATCGTTAATCCATTCTTTCCCGTCGCTAATGACGGGACGAGGCTCGGCTTACCATTAAGGAGAGTGCCGGCTACTCTCGCCGTTTACCCGCGCTCCTTATAACTTTCAAATTTAAAATTAATCGCCGTGAAGGTGAAAAATCCGACGGCGAACGTCGAATTACTGAAATGCTGTCCTGAAAAGATATAACCAAAAACAATATACGCCACTTTGCTAAATTAGCGACGATATGTTTAAAACATCTTGTATACTGTGCTCACACAGTGGTATGTGATAAAAATCCTGGTTGGAAAATAATATCAAATATTAGTACTGGATAGGGCTGGAACCTTTGATGTAACTGTAACACTCGGAGTAGTTTCCACAAACACCAAAACACTTTCACTTCGCTCGACGCGCGTTTCGCCAACCAAGTTGGCATCATCCGGAGACGATTAAAACTGAGTTTTAATCGTCGATTAAAACTGAGTTTTAATCGTCTCCGGATGATGCCAACTTGGTTGGCGAAACGCGCGTCGAGCGAAGTTTTAATCGTCTCCGGATGATGCCAACTTGGTTGGCGAAACGCGCGTCGAGCGAAGTGAAAGTGTTTTGGTGTTTGTGGAAACTACTCCGAGTGTTCAAATATTAGTACTAACAAGTAAAATACAAGTATATAAGTTGTTTTAACTACTTCTGTTGACGAAATAATTTAATAATAGTAATTATCCTTACCTATGAATGTGTATAAATTGACTGACGCGGGGTAGTCGAGAATTTCATCCAGGAATTCTTTGAAAACTACCAGACTAACATTATGGTGGCCTTCCAGTACCACATCATACCACCCAGTCCAATATTCCATAGCCATTGTAGGCTTATTAGTCTGAAGCGCATTCAACTGATCCAATTCATAAGTTGGGTTAGAATTGAAATTGGCAGTTTGTAAAACACCAGGTATGGCGCCTCTACCATTATTACTAGTCGAATCAGAAGTATACAAAAGTTCCACTATACCATTGTCCAAGAACATCTGTCTAAGCAAACTGAGATACTCATCGTCATCTTCACCTGTTATTCCATATTCATTTTCTACTTGGAAACCTATTATAGGTCCGTTCTCTTGAAACTGGAGGCTCGCCAGAATTGGTAAAAGTACTCTGAAGTACCTCTCAACGTAGAAAAGGTAGTCTTGGTCTTTGGAAGTTCGTACAGAAGTGGTGGTTCTCAGTAACCAACTTGGAAGACCTCCGAACTCCCATTCAGCGCATATATACGGACCAGGACGCACAAGGACAAATAGGTCTTCTTCTTTAGCGATATTAAGAAATTCATTCAAATGCAGAAAATCTTCCATGTCGGAGTTGCCACTTCCAAAATCGAAGATACCTCGAAGATATAATAAATTCGATAGAAAATTCAATTCTAGCTATAACTATAATCAGTTAATTTGTCTAATTTAAATACTTAAACATGAAAACTTACCATTCTGATATTCATGAAGATTCCAGGGAATGTACGTTTCAACTGCATTCAGTCCCGCTGCTCTAATTTTTCTTAGTCTGTCCCTCCAATAAGCCGGATGCACTCGAAAATAGTGCATAGTTCCACTATATATGGTGATATTCTTACCGTTTAAGGTAAAGTATGATTGGGTGTCGGACAGTCCTGAAGTAATACCATCCCCAGTATAATACTCATAGAGAGTAGGGAGATCATCATCCCTAGCAGCGAAGCCTCTTCCTGTATATGAAATTAAGAGAAAAACTACCACAGTTAGATGGATACATTTTAAGTCCATATTAACTTTGTCTAAAGAATCAGAACTGAAAATATTCTATCGAGACATAGTTCTAAGTAACACTTGAATAACAAATAGAGATAAAATATAATCTTGATTATAAGTAGTTATATTTCCATTGTATGTTAAGCCTATTATACAGGGTGTTTCTAAATTGATATGAGGGATTTTAAGAGGTGCATGTTCGGCAAAAATTAAGGGGATGTTCATTTTTTCCCCCAAAACCTTCCTCTCCAAGTCAAAGTTGGGGTACAAAAAATGTTTTTATTTATTTTCTCCTCTGAAAGAATTTAGAAGAATGTAATTCGGTGGACAACTTTGGCTAATAAAAAGACAGTTTGCGATAGTTAGGTAACCCTGAAATATTGTTACAAGGGGGTAAAAAGCCAACCCCTACAATATTTGTCATCAAAACTTAGCAAACGAAATTGACTTTTTAAAATAAATTTGATTATCTGACATGTAAGAAAATATTATGTATTTTTGTACAGATATAAACCTTAAAAGCTTAAATATTTGTCTTGATAAAATGTTATTGTGAATCTTAATAGTATTATTATTAAATTAAATTATTAATTTTATGAATAATATTGTTCCTATAGTATTAATAATTCATCACCAATTAAATAAATCGTACATCATTTTGAAGAGCCTCAATAAAGCCAAAATAACTTGTCAATCATTTGCTTCCTTGTATATGTCCAGGTATATATAAGTGGTGAGTATTATCATTTAATTTATCATTGTAGTAATTGATTTCTATGAACCCAATATTACATATGAATAGCAAAGAACAAAAAAAATTTAATTAAATCAAAATTAATTATCCTGTTAAATTTATATTCAAATCAGTAAGACATAGGTAAACGCACGAGAACACGAGAGAAGAAAAAGTGAAAAACTATCTTCTGTATTAAAAGGTACCGAATTTTCCCTTTGATTTCATGCCAATTGATACATCAAAGAAGATAGTTTGGGGAAGAAGTTTGTTTCAGTTTTTTATTATTCACAGTCCATTGTAATCGTTGGAATCTCGTTTATATTTTGGCATTGTATAAGTCAAAAACAATATACATATATACATATATATATATATATATATATATATATATATATATATATATATATATATATATATATATATATATATATATATATATATATATATATATATATATATATATATATATATATTGTGATTGTTTTATTTAGTAACGGATCTTTTACCATAGTTAAAATGGATTATCTGTAAATGTTTCCTAATATTCAAATATGTTAATATATTAATATAAAATAATATTTTTATATTTTTATGGCTTACCACTGTCGAACTTTTTATATAAAATAAATGGTTACATTGTGGCTACAAGCTTTTACAAGTGAGTAATTTACATTTGGTTTTGCTTAAATTTTTCATTTTAATTTTCATTTTGAAACTGTAATTTGAATTGTATGGCTTTATGTGTGTTTTAACAATATCTGCTATAAAAATGTTGTGTGATTTTTTAAATTACTCGTTAGATTTCATGTAATTTTTATCAATCATTGATTGGTAAGATGTGTGTTTCGGTTATTGCTTAATAGATGTCTGTCGGTCAGAGATTATTCGACAGCTTGTTTAATTTTGTTTATACTATCAATTAATTAATAGATAATAGTGTTATAAATAAGTGAAAGGTGATTATCTGTACGACCATTTAATATTTTTTTAATTATTCTAGCTTTTTGGCTGTGTTCTGTTTTAAGTATTTCTGTTTTATAAAAAATAAATTTTTGTTCGATTTCTTGACAATGTTTATTTAATAAAGTAGAACAATTTTTAGTATATTTATTACTTTTTATTTTAGATTTAAAATATTGCATGGTTTAACATTACGTATGTGTTTTTGGACTTGTTGCATGGAATTTCATATATAATATGGGTTTTTTTATTTGTTTTTGTGTCGGTTATTAATTAATATGTGGTATTTGTACATTTTTGCATGCTATTGATATATTATATGGTTTGAAAAGTCTATATATGGTAGTGAAATAATTGTTTTTTCTTTGTGTCATTTTTGTTTCAGTTATTGTTATAGTTCTTTTATATACAATTTTTGATTAAAGATTGTTTTGTATTGAAAAATATTTAAAAATTAGCAAACAGGTGCAAAAATAGTTTTTCTATTTTCTTGTTATTTTGTAAATAATTAACGAAATTGGTACTCGGGGGTTTTTTGGGTCGCTGATCACGAATATGAAGGTCAAAATGTCCGCGCGGACCAGAGCGCCCTGGTTGATCCCAGGGTGCCAACTTTATATCATCCAGAAATCAATAAAACAATCATGCAGTGGTAACGTTCTGGATTCACAGTCGAGGGGTCACGTGTTCCTGCCAGTACTTTTTCATTTTCCGAGAGTGTCTGTCTCGATTGACACGCAAAATTGAGAAAATAAAAGTAATTGTGGCAAAAGTAATTGTGACAATTCTTGCACTCCTTGGCAGGTCTTAAAGGAATTGCAGATATTGTGGGATTCGAACTCAGTACCTCCAGTTTACTGCGCGTCGCTTTACCCAGTAGGCTAGCAGCGCTCTTGAAAACATCTGATAAACTGAATATTTGGATTATATGTTGAAGCATGCGCATAGCTATCAGTTACTACGACACCCACGTAGTAAAGAGATCGACGTTTGACATTTAATGCTTCATGAATTACTCAGGTAGGTATTTATATTTTATACTATTTATAGGTCTAATTCAAGTAGTTATATAACTTTTATCTGCATATCCCGAATGTATTCACTTAAAGTTGTTGTTATTGTTATCTGACACTCATGTACCTGCTGATATATTCGTGCAAATGGGTTTCTGCCTCCTGGATGCAGCTTAAATAAAATAAATAATTAAATTTGATGAGATTACTATGAGAAAGTAAACCTTCATTTTCTCAATAGTCTTTAATCGTTAGATACACTTGTGGGGGCAATAATGGCGATATTTTCCTAAAAAAATAATTCCAGAATTAAGTGTTTATATCCTTCTACAAATCTAATCATCTCAAGTATCAAAAGTATGCTAATTATATTCATTCACTTTGTAATCCGAACAATGAAAACACTCAATCAGAAATTCTTGATTTAAGAATAACATCGAAATTTCAAGGTGCTATAAATACAGCTGAATATTAAAAAAATAATCAGTTTGTTTATATTTTATGTACGAAATTAGTTTGTAAATCTAAGCAAGCCATGGCTGTCACCGCTGCAGCATTACCGACCGTTTACGAGTACTATACTAGTGGTGGTATAACTGCTGGTCTCTCGGATAATCAACCCTACTTCACCTTGAATGAGAAGAATATCACTATTTACAGTGGCGCTTTCCACTATTTCCGAGTGCCAAGGGCGTATTGGAGGGACAGGCTACGAAAAATGAGAGCTGCTGGACTCAATACTGTTGAGACGTATATCCCATGGAATTTGCACGAATACCACTCAGGTAATCTACTATTCTTTTAACCTACGAACTAATTATATATTTTCTATTCTAATTTCAAACTTTCAGAAACATACTATTGGAATATTGTTCAAGCTTTCTGAGATCATCTCCAATTAATCTAGGTTAAGATTTTTTTTGCATTTTATCTGTTCATTTATCCTGAAAGGGTTGGAACCTTTGATGTGAAACTGACACTGACGTGGTTTTCCACAAACACCAAAATACTGTACACAACATTAAGAGCGTATCTTATTTATTAACTTAAAGAGCAGGATATTTGGGAGGCCCTTTGTCACTATTCATATTATTTCTACATTTGTTAATTTCTAAACATTCAAAAGCATCCAGTTACCTACTGTTTGTGACCTGTTTGTGACATGGTATCTGATATGGGACATGTGCTTCTTGCATCTAGTTAGATAGATCGCCTATTTTGCCCAACATACTTTTTATTACAGTCTTTGCAGCTAATTTCATAATTATATTCCTATATCTTTAAAAATTCTGTTAAGACCATTGGTAAGACGAGGTTCATATGGAATTGAGATAAAGTTGGAATTTTCTCTATTAATTTGAGGGTCAAAGAGTTGCGAAGGGTTTCTTCTAATTTACCTTTACTGATAATTTTATCAACTAGTCCTGTATAATATCCATTACTCACAGCTATATCTTTGATTATTGACTTCTCTTTTTCAAAGCTCTCCTTATTGAGAGGAAAACTTAAAATACGGTGCATTAGATAATTGAAGCTTGCCATTCCGTGCTGAACGAAATGGTTACTCTTTTCGGTATATATCAAATTCTAACTTATTTTCTGTATTCTTAATTACTAGTACATCTAAGAATGGTAGCTGTCCGTTGTTTTCAATTTCATATGTAAATTTAATTGAAGGGAATCTATTGTTTGATTTGTTAGCAATGTCATCAATGTTAGCTACTTTACTATCAAAAACTGCAAAAATACAATCACCATACCTTAGCCAAACTCTAGAAAAATCCTGGAGATCTTCTTTTGCTTCAACTTCAACTCTACTCATGAATAGACTGACAATAAAAGGTCACAAAGAGTTGCCCATTGCTGTCCCTTCATGTTATACGAAAAAGATATTATTAAATTGAAAACAATTTTGTTTAATGCAAAGTTTGGTTAGTTTAATGTATTCATCTATTACTTCTTAACTAACAGTGTTTGATTCGAGTAAATCCTTGAGATACTCTAGGGTCTGTGGAATCAGTACACTTGGAAACAATGAGCAGCAGAATATTATTGACCTTGTTTATAAAATCATTGGAATTAATTACCGAAAAATTAGGCTTTGCAATGGGTAAACCCCTCAATTAACCATTTCGATGTGGACCGACTTGCAAGGTTTATGTATTTTGTGCAAACAGTATAATCTAGGTACTTTTGGGTTTGAAATATGTAACATATTCTTTAATGATCTAGTAATAAGGTTGCTGTAGGTTTTAACTACGTTTCATACTTCGGTAATCATTTTTGGTAACGGATTTCTAGAAAGTTTTTTTATATAACGAAACGTTATCGGAACGTTATGGTATTTATGTTACATAAATCATAAATAAGAGCTGTATTTAATTTATAAAACTCTTTCTGATCGATGACATAGTATGGCTGTCTAACTGTTTAAAGTGTCGAAACTTTCCCAAACACAAAACAATCAATTATCTGCGAGTTTTTGTGTCTTGGGTGGACCATTTACGACCACTTTTTAAATTTATAAATGAAGAAATTATCATTTATTTCATAATACTTACAATATAAGCCAATAATAATGTCCCTATGTAATATACTTTAAACAATAATAAGTAACAAACTCAAATCAAGTAACAGGCACAGTACATGAACTATATTAGCTAAGCAATTTTTGCTGATTCTGCAACATCATTGCCATTTAAATATTCTCCAACAGAATAAAAACTATATTTGAGCAGCATTTTTTTTGTTCTGATTTTAAATAATTCAATATTATTTAATTTCTTGAGGAAAGCTGGTAGCGTGTTGTATCATTTTATAGACATCTTATCAGTCATCAATATATATGAGACTAGAGGAAATGAGGCGGCGCGTGATGTTGTGATTGGTGGAGAACCACTCGTCCTTGCAGATACGAGTGCATATCAGCAAGAAAATAAATCAGCGCGGCTTTACCAGAGAAAAAAATGAAAAAAATCTTTCACTAATTGAAATATTAACATTATTAAATATCCATTAATTTCAGGTTCGTATGACTTCGGAGAAGGAGGCACCGACTTTGAGGACGTCCTCCACTTGGAGGAGTTCCTGAAAACCGCCCAAGAGGAAGATCTTCTCGCCCTAATTCGCCCCGGTCCCTACATTTGCGCCGAATGGGAGTTCGGCGGCCTCCCCAGCTGGATCTTGAGAGAAACCAATTCCGTCAGAAATTCCGAAGACGCAAATTACCTCAGCTACGTCAAAAGATACTTTGGCGTACTGATGCCGATCTTAGCGCTTCTCCAATTCCAACTGGGCGGACCCATCATAGGCTTCCAAATTGAAAACGAATACGGAAATACTGGAAACACGGACACTGAATACCTCCTTCAGCTGAGACAGATGTACTTGGACAAAGGTATTGTGGAACTTTTGTATACCGCTGATTCGCCGAGTACTGGTACTAGAGGTGGTATACCAGGTGTTCTACAAACAGCGAATTATAACTCTGATCCGACGTGGCAATTGGATACATTGAATTCACTGCAAACGAATAAGCCTACTATGACTATGGAGTATTGGACCGGATGGTATGATCATTGGATGGAGGACCATCATACCATGAACTTAACCCACTTCAGGGAACTTTTGGAAGAGATACTTGACTATAAACCAGGATCTTCAGTCAATATGTACATGTTTGTTGGTAAGTACGAAAGGGCTAGTTCTTAGATCTAGGAGCACGTGCTCATAATTACGGAATGACATATCATCTCGGAGTACAATTTTAAATGACAGTTGGATAGTAACATATCGTAAACAAGGTGACCTCCACGGTCACCTGATTTGATACCACTTGATTATTTCTTATAAAAGGGTTACTTAAAAAACTTATTTATAATCGAGTATGATAATATTGAGGTCCTAAATGATGCAGTTAGGGAAAATATGAACCAAATAGTTGGCAGAATCATATCAAAAATAATTGGAGCCATTAAAAAATGTATTGAAGAATCAGGTAGTATTCTTGAGAATCTACTAAAAAAGGCTTAACTGGATAGTTATGTTTATGAATAAAATAAAGTTCATTATTTGCTATCTACCGTTATTTATGTCGTCTGACATTTAGAAAGTAAGCATATTCGAAAGATATTATTTTTGTGATGTAAATCTCTTACTAATTTTGTATCTTACTGTTCCAGGTAGCACCAACTTTGGATTCCTAAACGGCGCGGGCACCGTGTCTTCCGGCCTCGATAATTCGGGATTGCAGCCAACGACAAGCAGTTACGACTACGACGCACCCCTAACTGAATACGGCGCTTACACCGATAAATACTACGCCGTACAAGAGGTGATAGCTGCACGTAACCCAGTTGCTACCCTGACACCCGATATGCCCGAAGAAACACTACCTGTAGCTTACCCAACTCTTAAATTCGAACAGCGATTGCTGCTTTCTACACTTATTGATAACGATGATTTCCTTGTCACCCAAAGCCCAAATCCAATTGCCATGGAATATCTATCAATTAGCAACAATTCCGGTCAAAGTTATGGGTCCATTGTTTACAGGAAAACCAACCTGGATATACCACCTGGTGCCGAGTTGAAGATAACTGGATACGTTAGGGATGTTCTCTTGGTGCTGGTGAATGGAGTAATGATATCTGGAACGCCAACAGATAAATCCAGTGTAGATGGATTCGGTTTCTGGAGGCTTGAGAATTCCACTATAATTCTAAGTGATGAAGGAATAGAAGGCGCTACCTTAGATCTGGTAGTAGAGAATGTTGGCAGAAACAACTATGGTAGCCTGGATCAATTTAAACAAGTTAAAGGCTTGAATCAGCCGATATATTTGAACGATGAGGCAGTAACCGATTGGATACTTAAACCACTTCAAGGGAGGAAACTTGAAGTCCTTAATATGGAGGGCTGGGAAGTAGCTTCCGAGGGATTGGCTAACACCCCGGCGTTCTATAGATCTACTCTAGTTATTGAAGATGATCCCGCAGATACGTTTATAGATATGCGCGATTGGTATAAAGGAATCGTGTTTGTTAATGGATTTGCCGTTGGTCGACACTTTTTCTTAGGACCGCAACAGTCACTGTATATTCCTGGACCATACTTAGTCAAAGGAGAGAACGATATAATAATATATGAAATGTATGGTGCTCCAGATTCTATTAAATTTTCCGAAAGGCCCATTTTTGGGGGGGCCACACATACATAAGATATAATAACGTCCAAATAAATTGAAACGAACGTATTAAATAAATTATTACGTTCAATTTTTATTATTCTTAGAAACCTCACCTTTAGACTTCAGTCCTTTTTCTTCCTATTTGTTGTCTATGAAGCACTTTTATTTGTGATTATTAATCTGAATAGTTTTGCTTCAGTAGCTTCAAGTATTTTTTTACTTTTCTGAAATAGGCTTTCAAATTCTTTGAAAGCAAATTTCAAATGAAATAATACCTGACGGTGAAGCGGCGGATAAATTTAGTAAACACTTTACAATGAGCAAAAATAACACACCAGATTACAGCTTCTTAAACTCTAATATAGATTTCCATTATCGATCTATATTCTTAGCACCTATTACGGAAAAAGAAGTAAAGTCCTTAATACAAAAATTAAAACCATCCAATTCTAGTGGATTTGATAAAATCTCAAATAATCTAATTAAGAAATGTAAAGAAACCACTTGTAAACCAATGGCTTTCCTAATAAATTTCTTTTATAAGGAAGGAATATTCAGCCATAAAATAAAACTAGCCATTGTTACCACTATCTATGAGAAAGATGATGCATATGAAGCATAGAACTATTAATCTACTATCTAGTCTCTCAAAACTTTTTGAACTCTCCTTTAGAAACCAACTTTCTACATATATGTACACGCATGATCTTTACTAGGCCTTTGCCACGCAGTCATCACTATAATCTCCGTAGAAGAGAACGGCAGTGCCACGTAGGCGACTAGTGATGAAACGGAAAATCCTTTGTCTTCCGCCGCAAAAGGTTTTGCCGCCAAACTAGCAACCATATATTCCGGTCCATGCACCGTCTATAAAGTCATTTCTCCGGTGGTATATGACCTGAAACCGTGCAAGAGCATACTAGAAATTACAATGCCTGAACTCAGCACTGTATGCCCATAACTGTCATCTGTATGCCCATAACTGTATTGCTATCGCGTTTTCCTCACGTCTCTAGTAAAAAAAAGTTCATTCACATAATATATAGCTAAAACTATGCTCTAAATGATGGCGCATGTTCCATTTAGTTATAGCTTCATCAAAAACGATACCCTAGAGATCTTATTTTACTACATTATAATAGAGAACATGACTAAAATTTTAAATATAAAAATAATACTAAAAAACAAGGTAATGTTGTAATAAAACGTGTACTTCACAAAAAAAACAAGATTTCTAATTCCGCGCGATCAGTATGAAGGTTCTAAACAGCTAACAAATTGATGTGGCCCGAAACGAGCTGCGACGTCATAGCCTACATTATTCGGTAGGTTTTGCGCCGGAAAGCGGCCGAATGAAATATGAAAATAAGCGGTCGAGTGCAGGATCTCCCGCAGTAAAGCATATAAGCATATAAAATATAGTGCATATAAAATGTAGTAAACACCCGAAGAAAATTATAAATGTTAGATAAAAAGAAGACATATTTAAAATCAATCAAAATAAAATGTAAAATGTATTCACGTAATATTGAATAATAATGTTAAATAACGAATCTAAATTAAATTTAAATTTGAATTAAATTTAAATTAGAATTAAATACTAAATATCGCCGCGAATAAATTTTTGTGGCTTTTTTTAAATACTTAATCCTTACGTAAAATCATTCGCTACACAACATTTAAGAAAAGAGAAAAGTGAAAAGGACCGATTTCAAAATTATTTTGCAATAAAAACCATGACGTATCTCGCGCATTGTAACTTTTTTTATGGCTTACTATATACGTTAAGATCTTTCATCCAAGCACTATTTCAATGGGTTGCGTCCAAAGCCCAAATAAATACCTGACACCCCTACTATATATCTATTCCAAAGCAAAACGGCATATTCTACTCCATTATCGTCCTTACTGCCACACAAGAAAAATTACTCAATATAACGATACTGCTGTTGGTAGTTAAAAGGTGGCAAGTGATTTTTTTCAAGTTTGAGCTTTTTGCATTTTTAGACTAAATTGACCCTATACTCATTAACTAAAGTCCAAAAATTTTTTTGAAAAAAAAGAGAATACGATTTTTGAAATTTTAAAAAAGCGGCAAGTTGCATAACGTCACCATTTTGGAAGTAAAAAGGCGGCAAGTATAAATATTTAAGTTAAAAGGCGGCATTTTTGTAAATATACCATTTATTTTTTAAAAATGTTTGCCTAATAATGCATATTTTGTAGTAGAAAGGCATACACACATCTATTTATTACTAAAAGATTTATAATAAATATTCGACTAAGAATTAGACTAGACGTTTGTGTTACTTTTTTTGTGATATTTTGAAGGTGTCGCATCCCACCAAGTAAACGCTTTGCCCCTTAAACGAAATAGTTCAACTAACTTTTTTTTCAAATCATAAATTTTACAGTTTTGTCATAAGGGGGAAGTGACTTGCTAATAAAGAAGCGTTAAAATTATATGATTATAAGTATAAATACAGCCATTGATTAAAAAAATATTTTTTATGAATTTTTTATCAAATTGTTTTACCTGTTTGTAACTATATTCTATTTAAAAAAATGTCCTAGTCCTGCAATTAAAAAATATAGTCTTAGTTACAAACAGTCTTATATCTATCATTAACTTAAAAAAACTAGTTCCTATTAATTTGTGCCATAATATAATATTATTAATTGCTAAAAAAGAAAAATCACATCGATTTTTCTTTTTTTTTATTTAATTTAGTTACCTAGTTTAACTAAGTATTGTAGGTATTGATTGATAATCATCATTTTTAGTTTCTTGTATTTGTTAAAAAATTTGTAATAATTGTAATAATTTTTCGAATTTATTAGTAATGAAAATAAATCACTTGTATTTATTGCAGAAAAGGGTTTTATTATTTTAAGCGTACTTAAGGATCAGAAAATATCAATACATCAATATATCAAAATGTCAATATATCAAAAAAAATATCAATATATCAAAAAAAAGAAAATCTTGCACTTATATTTCAATTTGGATACTTACGATTAATTAATAATATGACGGTCAGGAGTGTAAAAACTTTTTTCGGTTAAAAAAACAGCCTTCGTGACGTCTTCTCCTACTTGAAATCGAAAAAACAGACACTAAACAAGCGCCACATCCGAAAATTTTGTTGGAGTAGCACATCTTAATTTGCCATATATTGCCATATCCGTAAGTAAAACAACAAAAAATCTCTTAACTATTATTTTAAAAAACAACCTGTATTTAATAATACTATGTTACTTAAAACTTAAACTATTACCTTCTTTGAGTTATAAAGTATTTTGCTTGTTTCTACATAGCAGCACTTCAAAGGCTTTGTAGTTAAAAGGCGGTATTTGTACAGTTTTTTGTCGAACTTCAACTTCTAACTCGCATTACAAAGGACGAAACAAGAAAGAATTAGGTAACCAACATTTTAAAAAAAAAACTTAAATTATTGTTTTAAACTACATATAAATAATTAAATTCAGTATCTTCAATTAATGCTGAAACAAAAAAAAATGTAATGTATATATCTTTATTGCTGAAGGACAACATCGTAAAGTTTTTGCCGTTTTTCTCAAGACTATGGTTTTGTCACTTGCCACTTTTTAACTTCAGACGGCAAAATAATTAAAGAGTATCGAGAAAATTGCGGTTTACTTTCTCATAGTATTATTATAGTATCATTATCGAATACGTATGTTTTATAAATCACTATTTGGTTTTACACGGTAATTTTATAATAATAATGGTATCATAAGAAGATTGTTGACAAAAGTCCAAAGTAAAAAAAATGGAAATAATTTCCTATTTTATCAAAAATAATTCCACGATTGGGTACATCTTTCTACAAATCTAAATCGTCTCATGTATCAAAAACGTGCTATTTATATTCATTCATATCTCATATTGTAATCAGATAAATGGAAACATTCAATGGGACATTCTTGATTTAAAAACATCATCGAAATTTCAGGGTGCTATAAATACAGATAAATATTAAAAAATAATCAGTGTGCTATGAACGAAATTCGTTTGTAAATCTAAGCAAGCCATGGCTGCCACCGCCGCAGCTTTACCTACGGTTTACGAGTACTATACTAGTGGTGGTATAACTGCTGGTCTCTCGGACAACCAACCCTATTTTACCTTAAATGAGAAGAATATCACTATTTACAGTGGCGCGTTTCACTATTTCCGAGTGCCAAGGGCTTATTGGAGGGATAGGCTGCGAAAAATGAGAGCTGCTGGACTCAATACTGTTGAGACATATGTCCCATGGAACTTGCACGAATACCAGTCAGGTAATCTACACTATATTTATTTACCTACGTACTGGAAAAGTATAATTTCAAACTTGAGAAACATTCTATTGAAAATACAATCCAAACATTTTTAGATCTACTTCAATTAATCCAAGGTTATAACTTCTTTTTCCATTTTAACTCTTCTGCCGTGTTTGTTAACATAAATCATAAATAAGAGCTTATACAATTATCATATAGAATAATAAGAATTTTGTGACCGAGGACAGATGATTGTCTAATTGTCTAAAGTGCACCATTTATCACCTCTTAATAATGTTTCTAGAGCCCAAATAGCTCACTATATTAAAGAAGAAGAGAAATATTTTCGACTCAAATTCGTATGAAAAAACAAATACTCTAATACAGATATTAAACATTAGTCAAGTAAAGCCTATTAAATATTAACAGTGAAATGTTTAGAAAAGCTGTAATACTAGGATTAATAACCTTTTTTATTACTTCTCATTTGTATTTCCGACAAGAGAAAAGCTTTAAGATGACTAAACAGCTGATTTACTAATTGCCCTTGTTTTTGAAGCTTCAAGTTCAGGTCGTTTAAGTGTCCTGTGATGTCTACCAGGAATGCCAAGTCACAAAGCTAAGTTGAATCACAAATTTGCGGCAATGTTTCTCTTTCATTTCCGTAAAATCAGCTATTTTACAAAGTTCATAAAATCCTTAGCATTTTACCTTTGCTTAGCCACCTTACCTCGCAATAATATGTCACATCATCGTGTTCTGTAGAGATTCCATCCAAAAATGCTTTAAACTGGCGATGGTTAAGACCGCGGGATCTAATGAAATGAATGGTATTTACTACCACATCCATAACATTCTTCAGTCGAATGGACTTAGAGCACAAGTTGTGTTGGTGAATAATGCAATGCAGAATTATTAAATCACATTCATAGCGGTTGCTCTTTCCTTCAGAATTCCGATAAAAAATCTATGCTCACTCCAACTAATTTACACCATTGCAAACTATATTCCTCAAAAGTACTTTGCACCTCTGTAAAAATATCTTTTCCAGTAGTGGTTCTTTGTAGTGGTCGTAAAGCCAGTAATTCCTCTGTCATTGCAAATTCTTCATTAACACCTCGTATAAAAATAGCTAACTGAGCTGTGTTAGATAAATCTGTACTCCCATCCAAATCTATCGAAAATGGTTGAAAATCAGCCAATCTGTCGGTCAATATTAATATATATAATAATATATATATATATCTAGACGTCGAACAATACCTCGCGATAAGCTCAATTTCTCAAACTATCCTTTTTTGGGCACAAAAGTTCTGCAACATATACTAGACACTCTTCAACAAACTGTCCCTCAGAAAATGACTTCGATGTTTTCGCTATTTTGGAACTAATTATAAAACTAGCTTTAACAACACTGTCTAGATTTGATTTTTGCGAATGGAACATTTATTGCTGTTTCCCTAAATCGGTAATGAGTTTCTTTAATTTTATCTTTTCTTAACTGGCCCGTGAGTAAATTATATTGAGCGAAATGCTTGCTGGTGTAATGCCGCTTCATATTGTATTTATTTAAAACAGAAATTGTTTCCTTGCACAACAAACATATAGGTTTACCACTGTGCAAGATAAAAAAATATTCTTCAGTCCATTTGGCTTGGAATTGACGACATTCTGTGTCCACTTTTCGCTTTCTTAAACCAGACATGTTGATAGGATTTGCTTGAATATTTCCCGCGGCGTACTCTTCACCGTAGGCGAATATGCGATGCGAACTTTATCAGTTGTTAAGAAGTAGGAACTGAAATCCCGATCTACTTTTATAATCCCGATATCTGCAGGATTATAATTTAAAATTCCGCGTAATCCCGGTATTTGCGGGATCCCGCATATCTGATGTAATTTTTAACTTTTCGTGTAAAATGATAAACAAAGAAGTTAAAAATAAATATTAATGGTATTTTTATTGCAAAATCAATCCAGATTATTCAGATTGTTAAAAATATTTGCGTAGGAAACACAACATGCTTATACTGCTGTCAGACAAATTACTTCTGATGCTTCTAGCTAGATAATCTGCCGCCGAAAATGCTCTTTCTGCCTCAACACTAGTTAGGTGTTACAGATTTCAGGCAATTAAGTGCCAACTCATGGTATTTTCCTCTAGATCCTCCAGATTCCCACAGTGCCATCTCCTTTTTTATTACTGACTCGATATTGACATCAGATGTTGGCGAATTTATTTTGCCTATGTTTTCAATATTCTCGTTATCTAACGTGGGTTCTAACTCTTCCCGTAATGAAAGAGACCTAGAAGTAGGATTATCATTTTGGCACTTAGTAGAAGGATTGTTTGTAAAGAACCTGTACATTAATTAGACCTTTACTTTTCTATAACTGCACGGGGTTTTTACAGTTAAAGCAAGTGAACGGGTAAATACCTTATATATAAAAATTACTAAAATATAGATATAAATATACATTAGTTGTAACTTTTCTAATGTAATATTTTTGTGCCACTAATGCCATATTAATATTCATTAATTTCAGGTCAGTATGACTTTGGAGCAGGAGGCTCCGATTCTGAGGACCTCCTTCACTTAGAGGAGTTCCTGAAAACTGCCCAAGAGGAAGACCTTCTCGCTTTGGTCCGTCCTGGTCCTTACATCTGCGCCGAATGGGAGTTCGGTGGCCTCCCCAGCTGGATCTTGAGAGACACCGATTCTGTCAGAAAATCCGAAGACGCAAATTACCTCACCTACGTCAAAAGATACTTTGCCGTACTGATGCCGATCTTAGCGCTTCTTCAGTTCCAGTTGGGCGGACCCATCATAGGCTTCCAAATTGAAAACGAATACGGAAATACTGGCAATACGGACACTGAATATCTCCTTCAGCTGAGACAGATGTACTTGGACAAAGGTATTGTGGAGCTTTTGTACACGTCAGATCCGCCGAGTACTGGTACTAGGGGTGGTATACCAGGTGTTCTACAAACAGCGAATTATAACACTAATCCGCAGTGGCAGTTGGATACTTTGAATTCGCTGCAAACGAACAAGCCTACTATGACTATGGAATATTGGACTGGATGGTTTGATCATTGGATGGAAGACCATCATACTGTGGAAACAAGTAACTTCAGGGAACTCTTGGAGCAGATACTTGACTATAAACCAGGGTCTTCAGTGAATATGTATACGTTTATTGGTAGGTATTTTGATTAGTGTTCTAATGATTACCAAATTCGATTTTTAAAGTTAGAGACAACTAATGTATATTGATTCCTAATGTATATTGCTTAGCTAAATATCTACTGAATTTGACTAATTTTTAAAATTTACGGGCGAAGACTCCGCGCCGTGTAACTGTATACGCATGCCAGTCCACTCCGCGCGCTGCGCGGCTTTGAAGTGTGCAAAGTTTACCGCCAATCGACGGGACCCAGCACGCCATGCCATGCCACGCCACGCGACCCACGGGACCCACGGGACCACGCCATGCGACCCACGGGACCACGCCATGCCACGCCACGCCACGCCAGCACAATTATACGGCGTGTGGCGCGACAGTTTTCACTCCAGGCGTGGCACTCCCCACGCCGTGTAACGCCGCCTTAAGACGCCTGTTAATACCGTACTTGGATGTATGCAACGTACACATCTAAAAGGAATAGCGAAGTTAATAATGTAAAATAAAAATAGTTAAAAAATCTTTTAACAAACTGTTTTATTTTAAATCATCAGTTGTACTAAAAACTGCAAAATAATTAGGATACAGACCTGGCCCTTAATGAGATTTTGACATTTGGGAAGAATCTCAGGAAAGTGAAGATGATTTAAAATAGAACCGTTTGTTAAAAGTTTTTACCTTTTTATTTTGTAGGTTTTAGTTTTTTTAAGTTCCACTGTCTACCTCCTGACCCTATCATCAAACCCTCGTCACCAAGTATAATGTGGACTCGTTAAAAGCGACCAAATGAGCAGTAACAACCCCAAGTACCAAGTTTGATACAAATCGGTTAAGTCAAGCTAAATAAAACCGTTTAAATATCTGAATGTTCTCAAAGATTAATATTAACACATCAGGGCGTGACAAAACGGTAAATCAATGTAACATTAAAAACCGTATGTTCACTAATGAAATTGCAATAATATTTTACAGATCCTTTTATCATTAATACACTGGCGAAAGAAATTAGCGCATCACCATAAATTTATCATAATTTTGATGTTAAGTATTTTCCGAACCAATAATCCAATTTTGAAGATCTTTTTTGCATTGTAAGTTACTCTTCTATAGAATTTTCCTACGTCACTGATTCTTTCACAAGTTCATGTTTCTCTTACATACGGGGTGTTATTCTGATATTGGATTTTTCCAAGATTTTCATAACACCCTACGAATAACAGTTGCATTACTAATAAATAATAATAAGACTCAAACTATAACCTACGAATAACAGTTGTATTACTAATAAATACTAATAAGACTCAAACTGTAGCCTCATCTGTTATTAACATTCCTTTTTTTCATTCACCTTCTTATCTCGTTGATTAAAGGAGATACACATTTTTATAACATTCCTTTTTTTCATTAACTTTTTATTGATAACTGAACAAATTATCAACACTTAACATATTCAGCATTTAACATTAACAACACTTAACTAATATTCAGTGTTCCCTCCTCTTGCACGAATCACTGCCTGACATCGACGCCTCATACAGAAAATTATGTTTCTAATTTCACCTTGGTCAATATTTTCCCAAATTCGCTGTAGACGTTGTCCAAGCTCTAGTTGATTAATTGGATGACGAGGAAGTTAACTCAACCCTTTGCCCATAATGTCCCACAGGTATTCTAGTGGATTAAGATCCAGAAGCCTGGCTGGCCATCTCATTGGGGAAATATTAACTTCGGCAAGATATTGTTGTACAATTCGGAGTAAAAACATTCCGGAGTAAAAATAAGATATTGACGATACAATGACGGCAAATGTCCATAAATATCTGTAAATACTTGTAAACGTCTGTATTCTTCAATTTCACCAAATTTAATTTACTAATTTTCCACAAAAACTTCACTTGTGTTAGAATGAAAGCACTACTAAGTGCTTATCACTTATCTCACACACGTTGAAACAACGTGAAATAAAAGTACAAGTTAAATTCGTATCACACATATAAGTGGCTGAAACACTTGTGTAGGTTATGACTTATGAATCACTTGGGTAGGTGATGACTGACTTAACGAGTTTGTTGACTTTATTCTGCTTTATCTATTTAAGGAATTTATTTATCGGCATCATTATAACATTTTGTAACATAATACGTTTTGTAACAAATTTGGCATAATGGTTCTCTCCAATTGTACCTTATTCAGACTCTGTTTTTGTTTATCTCACCATTTGCCATATGAAGTACAGGGTAAGTCTCTTAAGATTGACACCCCCCTTATCTCACTTATCCTTTGCCGATTTAACTCATTCAAAAAAGGAGTGGACGCGGTTTTTGATGAATTTTTATAATCTGAGCACGGATATTAAAAATCTCGTAAGATATACAGGGTGGAAAATAAAACATGATTTTTTTAAATGGAACACCTCATATATTTTTATACCAAAATAATGTTCTTAATTTTCTGAATAAAAAAATATCTAATTGTTATATAATCACTCCACCTGTTCGTGAGATATTACTAAAAACTTATCACATTACGGGTGTCAATTATAAAACAAAAAACATATCAAGATACCTCTGGAAACAATGCCATTTATTGAGATAATAAATAAATAATGTATAGGTGACAATAACAGTAACGAGTAATAACAATAAACAACATAAGCCTAATAAAAACAAATAAAAGTCAATATTAATACAGTAACACAATAGAGTAACACAATTTTATTTATTTACACGTAACGTAATTAAATATTTTCCACGTAACCACCACCTTTCTGAATACACATTTGGCATCGCTTTATAAAATTGCTTCTCACCCTTTGAAATATATCACCATTTTGGTTTAATTCCTCAATTTTTACACGTATGCATTCTTTTAACTCATTCATATTACTAAAAACCCCAGTTTCGTATATATCTTGTTTTATCGTACCCCAGAGAAAAAAATCCATAGGTGTTAAGTCCGGACTTTTAGCGGGCCAATGTATAACACCGTGCCTTCCTATCCAAATAGGATATTTTCTGTTTAGGTATTCGGTGACGTTCCTTGCAGAGTGTGGTGGTGCTCCATCCTGCTGCCAAATAACAGATCTGTTGTCCACTAAATTAATATTATCTAAATAATTTTCAACTGGATGTTGAAGAATATCCACATAACGTTGTGCATTTAAGGGCCAATTTGTAAATACCGGACCTACAATAGCATCCTTGTGGATGCCACACCACACGTTTACAGTTTGGTATCCTTGTTTTTTTTATTTTTTTTACAATATGTGGATTTTCCGCTGCCCAGTAATGTGCATTTTTTCTGTTAAAAATTCCCGCAGTAGAAAAACTGCTTTCGTCAATCCAAAAGACATGACTTAGAAACTCATCATCTTCCTCTATTATATCAAGTATGTCTCTGCAGAAGGTGAACCTGTGTTGAAGGTTGTTGTCGTCTAAATATTGAACGGGCAAAATACTATATGGTTTAAAATTATGGCGATGTAATATTTTTATCACAGTACTTTGTGATATATCCAATTCTATTGTTGCGGCATAGGATGATTTGGATGGATTTTCAGCAAAATATAACAACGCGTTGACTTCTGTGTCTTCTCCTGTTTTTGTTCTTCGCCTTTCCCTTTTCTTGTCTCTCAGAGATTCGGTATTCCTAAACTTTGCATAAATGTTTTTAAAACTATTTTTGGAAGGAGGTAGCCTTTCTCGAAATAACCTAACATACTCCCTCCGAGCAAGAGACTTATTCTTGTTGCACTGAATATAAATTTCAAGTAACTCTTTTCGCTCTTCCAATGAATATACCATTTTCAAAATAACTTGCTTCTTTACGAACATTACGTATTTTTTACGCTAATATCTAAGAGAGTGAACAAACTGACAAAAAACTGGATGACATCTGTCAACAAATAAACAATGCAAATATGCATTGTTTCCAGAGGTATCTTGATGTTCTTATTTTATAATTGACACCCGTAATGGAAGTTTTTAGCAATATCTTACGAACAGATGGAGTTATTATATAACAATTACACATTTTTAGATTCAGAAAATTAAGGACATTATTTTGTCTAAAAATATATGGGGTGTTCCATTTAAAAAAATCATGTTTTATTTTCCACCCTGTACATTTTACGAGATTTTTAATATCTGTTCTCAGATTATAAAAATTCATCAAAAACCGTGTCTAATCCTTTTTTGAATGAGTTAAATCGGCAAAGGATAAGTGAGATAAGGAGGGTGTCAATCTTAAGAGACTTACCCGGTACATGCGTTATATTTTAGTACCTGACCGCTCAATAAATCTGTTCATATCACTATCGATGTTAGTAGCAACCGAGGAGTTATACATAGTTTATACCCTAATATCGGCTTTGCTTGGTGACAGAACAAAACATTAGGAAGAAAACGTTAAGGTTTTCTTGTAGTGAGCTAACTAGCGCTACCGTAATTCCCAGCTCCACCTACAGTTAGCATACGCGTTTAGTTATTAGAGTTTAATTCCTGCCTAAAAAAGTAGATTGAAACATCGGTGTATCCTTACTATACCTACGTAAATTAATTAAGCTAATAGAGCCTTGTGGTGAAAGATCAACGAACAGAGTTCTCTCTGGTGGTTATCTGCGCGGTCACTTAGGTAAGAGCGTCCCTAAATTTTAAATGTGTTCTATATTGATATCCTAACTTAGTTTTTAGTTTTTTTAATTGGTTTTGTGGTTTTCGTACCACAGAACCTCCCTACTTGGAAGATCTTGGTTTCCCTACTTGGAAGATCCATTGAAATATTTCTAATTCTTACCAAGAGATATTTAATTTTCCTAGCCAGATCCCGCACCGTATAAAACCCTGAGATCAAGCAGTTTCATCGCAGCTTCATTCTAAAAATATTTGACTAATTATTTATGTTACTATTCCAGGGGGTACCAACTTTGGATACCTTAACGGCGCAAACAGCCTCTACTCTGGCGTCAACAACTCGGGATTGCAACCAACAACGACGAGTTACGACTACGACGCACCCATAACCGAATACGGCGCTTACACCGAGAAATACTACGCCGTACAAGAAGTTATAGCTGCACGTAACCCAGTTTCTACGCTGATACCTGATATGCCCGAAGAGGTGCTTCCTGTAGCATACCCAACTCTTAAATTCGAACAACGATTGCTGCTTTCTACACTTATTGATAACGATAATTTTCTTGTCACGGAAAGCGAAAATATAATTCCCATGGAATACCTATCAATTAACAACAATTCAGGGCAAAGTTACGGGTCCATTGTTTACAGGAAAACTAACCTGGATATACCGCCTAATGCTGAGCTGAAGATCTCTGGATATGTGAGGGATGTTGTCTTGGTGTTGATAAATGGAGTGTTGATATCTGGAACACCAACTGATAAATCCAGTATAAATGGATTCGGTTTCTGGAGACTTGAGGATTCCACTATAACTCTAGGTGAAGAAGGAATAGAAGGGGCTACCTTAGATTTAGTGGTGGAAAATTTCGGTAGAAACAACTATGGCGGATTGGATCAATTTAAACAACTTAAAGGATTGACAGAGCCGGTATATTTGAATAATGAGATAATAACCGATTGGATAATTAAACCACTACAGGGGAAGAAAATTGAAGTCCTTAATATGGAAGGTTGGGAAGAATCTTCCGAGGGCTTGGCTAACACCCCGGCGCTATATAGATCTACTCTAGTCATTGAAGATGATCCCGCAGATACGTTTATAGATATGCGCGATTGGTATAAAGGAATGGTCTTTGTCAACGGATTTGCCGTTGGGCGACATTTTTTCTTAGGGCCGCAACAGTCATTATACATTCCTGGACCGTACTTAGTCAAAGGAGACAACGATATAATAATATATGAATTGTATGGTGCTCCAGACTCTATCAAATTTTCCGAAAGACCCATTTATGGTGGCGCCACACATACATAAGTCACATTGTATCATATAAGGTGTACGTAAATTATAACGACCCTTAAATATATCTACATTAAGCATTAAATATGTAAGAATGTAGGCATATTATTTAAATTAAATAATTTTTTATTTACATATTTTAATTTTCTTAGGAACCTCCTCTCAAGGCCTCATAATTCCTTGTTTGTTGTCTTCATGTTGTCTATGAAGCATTTTTATATGTGATGCTTATCTGACTATAGTGTTTTCGTTTGATATACAAACTAGAGCAAACAATTCACAGGTCTTGCATCTTAAGTATTAAGTTGTGACACAACTGGTAAACATTTGTGTTACGATTTTTTGTTCGTTTGACCCTGAAGGTCTTGTCGTTTTAAACGGGTTAACTTGCATGGGGTTGTCAAAAATTACAAAGTCTCATTGTTTTCTTTCGAATGAAAGCTTTTCTTTAAGAAAGTCTTTTGTTTGCCTAATAATGAAAATAATGATGGCTTTGGCAAAAATTGTGTTGTATATACAGGGTGGTTAAGAATTACAAAATCTTAAGATTTGGTAAGAGTAAACTTTGTGATTTTTGATCACCCCGTATAAAAACATAATTTTGGCAAAATCATCGTTAGTTTTTTATACGTAGTGATCAAAACCCTTAGTGTACTTTACTCTTACCGAATTTTAAGATTTTGTAATTTTTGATCACTCCGTATAATAAACATAATTTTTGTTGACATTATTTTAGGCAAGCAAAAACTTTTATAAATAATAGCGTTTTCCCGAAAACTAAACATTTTTAGAGATTTTGTAATTTGTGACCACCTCGTATAAAAAATATGATCTTTGTCGACGTCATTACAATTTTTTTGGGCAAGTAAAAACTTTTATAAATAATAACATTTTCTTTTTTTAATTTTTTAGTACCCCGTATAATAAACATAATTTTTGACGACATTACTTTACGCAAGCAAAAACTTTTATAAATAATAGCGTTTTCCAGATAACAAACATTTTTAAATTTTTTTTTAATTTGTGACCACCCTGTATAAAAATAATGATGGCTTTGGCAAAAATTGTGTTGTATATACAGGGTGGTTAAGAATTACAAAATCTTAAGATTTGGTAAGAGTAAACTTTGTGATTTTTGATCACCCCGTATAAAAACATAATTTTGGCAAAATCATCGTTAGTTTTTTATACGTAGTGATCAAAAAGTACAAACTTTACTCTTACCGAATTTTAAGATTTTGTAATTTTTGACCACCCCGTATAATAAATATAATTTTTGTCGACATTACTTTAGGTAAGCAAAAGCTTTTATAAATAATAGCGTTTTCCCGAAAACTAAACATTTTTTGAGATTTTGTAATTTAATGGGGGTATCCTGGGCATCCATCATAATATCGAGATTCCACATGCTTGATTCCACCTTCTTCACATGGTCTATACATTTTATCCAGTTGACCGCATTTACTCTTTTGATTGCACCATTGAGAAGCTTTTTAACATCAGCTAACTTAAATGTTATTTTTGTTATGTATTTTCCCTAGCAACTTTCCCTTTTATTTGCGCCCAAATAAGCTCAATTGTGTTCAGTTCGCAGTGATATGGAGGCAATTGAATTACCTCCATTCCTCTTGCTTTGGAAAATGTTGCCTTGCCATTGTCAACAATTAATCTTTAAGTAGTGAATCATCGTGTTCAATGTTTCTTTCTTCCAGCCAGTCTTTAATTTGCGCTTTCCGCCATGCAGCTGCTCTGTTCTACGAGAATAATAAGATTATTGTTTTTTATTTTATTACCTATATTAGGATAATTGCGCGCGATATAACTAAGCACCACATTCCATTAGTTTGCATATCAAACGAAAGCGCTTTAGTTTAACTGCAGTAATTTCGAATATTTACAATTCTAGGCTTTCATATTCTTTAAGGGAACTGAGATTATTGGTGAATATATGATAAAATCGCGAGTATATTTGCGAGTCGTTTGCCTAAATAAATCAATCAGAAAGATGTTTTAAAAAAATACCAGAAAACACACATTTTTCTCACTGTACCATTCTTCACTGATATATACCATTCTTCAACATAAAAATATAATTGATTTTTTTTCTTTCGGTTTCGCTGGAAGTGACACTAACTTTCTATTTTTAAATGGAACACACTATGTTCTTGCATTTTTGATTATTGAATAATATTCTGAATCCAATTATACCATCTAACTCATATTTTAAACGTCAATATTTTTTATAATTAAATTTTTAGTTTTCCAGTGAAGTGTACAGAATAAAGGAGTTTATGAGTTCGTTTTATGAACTTTTGTGTTTTTCAACATATTATTTAAACATACATTTGTAAAAGCTTTTATTTGTTTTCGTGTATAACTATTAATATAATTATTTTCATAGGTAAGTAAATTCAATAAGGTTTAACCTACTCTTGCAACATTTATTTCCAGAAATAAGCTGTAAAATGGGCGATAAGGAACATAAAGAACTATTTTTAGATTAAAATGGTTACTTTATTTACTTATATTCTACTTCAAATACCTAGTAGATGTGTGAGTGAAGGTGAAGAGATGTTAAACGTAAAATATTTAATTTTATACATTTGTAACACCATAACTCTTGAACAAAGTTATGGTTTTAGATATATTTGTTCTTTGTTTTGAAACCAATATAATTGCAGAGTAGCTGACATTTATGTGTTCATGCCCAGCTAGATTGTTTGGGAAGTGCAAACACATTTCTGCTGCACTTTAGAAATATCTTACACAGGGTTTCAATGAGCACGACTAAGACCTCGGCTTTGTTTAAACTAAGTAAGAAAGACAGTGAGTATGAGTCACTATAATATTTAAAATAATTCTATTCAAGAAGGCAAGAGCACCAGAAGCAAGGCTCTGCCGGTGGGGTCCATCATCTAGGACCGGGGAGGCTGCGTGACTTCACGTGACACTGATCACATTTTTGGGGAGGGTCACGTGAAATGCACGGCCTACCCCTTACGAGGCGATCTCGGCATACACATAGATATTAGGGGTATCAACAAATCATTCAACAAATCGTCAACACATTCAACTTATAAATATTTTACTATTATTACTTCACATGCCTGTGCACACACGCATTGCTGAAGTTTCTGGTTCTCGCATTAACGACGTGTTTTCCCATGCTCTCCTAATATTTATTTTGTCAACAACGCCATAAGTGTTGGTAATACAAATAAACTCTACTGTCTCTTTCTTCGGAAAACACTGAAAACGGACCTTAACAATGTCAACAATGCACCTTACCCGTTTGTTTTAAGTTTAATATTTGGCCGCTAGGGGGCGAACAAATGGCCGAGACGTCCAAGAGGATTGGCCTCCTAAAGGCCCCTAAAATTATAGACGTAAAATAAACTGTTGATTATGTTCCATCAACAGAACATGTGGCATCGATAGTAGGTATTTCTGAACAATAGTTTTTCCTAATTGTTTTTTTTTCCAATGCGGAGATCATCTTTTACTTGCAATTGAAATAAGAGACATTTTAATAAAAATTAATATATTACTTCTTAAAATACTGACTGATATATACAATACACAGACCTATAGTAACACCTATATGCACATCATAGTAAACATAATATACTACTGGAAAAAATAAAAAAATAAATAGGTATGTCATTCAAACTGAAAATAGCACATGTGTACTGTCTAAAAATGTACTCGTATCTATATAAACTAATTTAAACTATATGTACAATCGTGGTATTTGAAAATAACTCCAGAATTATGTATAATGTATTAGTGCCACTAGTAATTAGACCTTTGCACATCTGATAAGTACAAATATAGCACAACAGTCCTTACGAAATAACGGGGTAACCACAGTAATTGATGCTTTTGAGTATGCACTTACTAAAATACTCAAAACAAACTATTTAACGATAGTCCAATATATATAGTGCAACCTCACTTTTTGTAGAATGGGATGTTTAACTGGTCTTGGACGTAACCTTGTTGAAATTGGCTGTCTTTCCAGAATGAGAGATCTACTGTTGGCAACGCCTCACAGGGCACAATGGCATTCCTGAAAAAAATAAAATGCTTTTATTTGTTAATACTACATACATGATATTTAGCAACAGAAGGGCGTTTATATCTCTTAATATAGAGAATATAAAGAAAAAGCAAGAAGAAACAGTGGAAATCGAATGAATTGAATAGGGAACATGACAAATATAAATATGAAAATAATACTAGAAAACATAGCGTAACGTTATAATAAAACGTGTACTTCAAAAGAAAACAAGATTTCTATTTCTGCGTGATGAGTATGAAGGATCTCAACAGCGATAAAATTGGAGTGGCCCGAAACTAGCTTTATCATTTAATTTCTCATTGTCATTTCTTATACAATGACAATTCTAGCTACTGAGACAGTTAAGGGCATGCAATTTTACTTGAAAATAAGAAAAAAATCATTACTAACTTTATTTTTAAATAGTAAGAGATGCATTTAAAAAAAATTTCAATAAAACCCCCGTACATTCGAAAATAAGCGAGATATCAAAAGGTTACCTTGGTACACATTTTTTTCTCGATATTATCCTGAAGCATATGATGATGAATAGATTGGCAGTTTTTATATGACAGTTATGATATAACATCATCTCCATAATATTGTATTAAAACGTATCATAGAATAAATATTTGATTTGATTGAACTAGTACTTTTTAATTTTTATTTTAATATCACAAGACCATTACCAAAAAAAAAAACCAAAATACTTATGATGGCACAATTGTATTCAGTATTTCTTCAATTACTCAAAACTAAAAAATGTGCACATACGACGTTTATCCTTAACAGGGCATTAGCCGTATAGGCATTAGTTAAATTAATATTGAACATTAAATTACCTGACTGATATCCTCTCGAATCCCCTCGGTTGCATGCTCTTGATATTATTTCCGTTATCGCACAATACCCTGGAAATACTGGCCTTACGAAGTTCATTGAGTTGTCGTTCGCTAAAACCAGCTGGTCCGCTATTCTCGAACCAGAACCGATCGCCGACCCTAGTCCTATAGAACTGCTCTGTAAGGATGCAGAGGAAAGTCGGTCCAGCTAAAGTGCCAGGTACGTGTGCCTCAAGAGAAGCTCCTACTGTTAAGTCCACGTCATCCGGAGATTCGTAGAGACTTGCCAGTTTTTCTACATTCTGAAAAGGAGTAAAAATTTAAGAATGTACGTTTCAATTTACAATTTTTATTCCATACTTCTTTCCTAATAACGTCCAGGAAGCCTTCAAATGATCTCACTTTAGGCAGGCCACAGAAAGCTCGGTAGTCGTTGTAGGAAGCCAGTCCGTGGTCTCTGTTTCTTTGAATATCCAATGATTTCAGATCCAGGCCGAATGGTTGACCAGTACGGAACAAGAATTGAGTGATCTGGAAGATAATGGAAATATAATATAGGTATAATGGATACAAGGAGTAATATCATGATTCATCCAAGGGTCTCGTCAGAGTGGCTTGCAGGAACCAAATATCTAAAAATATAATGAATAACGTAGACAATAGAAAGTTATGCTCCAAGAATCCTAGAAAGACTATCAAAAGATTGCGCGAGAAAGACTGTTTTCATTTAAAAGCAGATAAAGGTAGTAAGGTTGTTATTTTAGATAAAGAGGACTATTATGAACGGGTAAACAACCTAATTAGTAATGGTCCTTATAAAGAACTTACTAGAAACCCTTTACCAAGAATGACCACTGAAATAAAAAATGTCCTCAAATCATGTAACAACCTTATTACTCCACCTGTTAAGAATAGGTTACGTGTATCTAACCCTGCTGTACCTAGATTGTATTGTCTACCAAAAATTCATAAGCTAGGGAAGTCAGTGCGTCCAATAGTATCGTCTATTGGATCTCCGACTTACCACTTATCAAAATGGTTGACTAAGGAATTTGAAAGATTGCTCATTGCACAGCCTAGATTTTCAGTTAAAAATTCGAATGATTTCATTGATAAGGTCAAGAATATTCAATTGCAAGAGGGTGAAATTTTGATTTCCTTTGATGTTTGTTCATTATTTCCTAGTGTACCATTTCCACAGACCTTGGACTATCTTGAGGATTTACTCGAATTAAACAACTATAGAAAAGAAGTAATAGAAGAATATATAAACCTTACAAAACTTTGTATGAAACAAAATTGCTTCCGTTTCAATGACAAGTTCTATGAACAACATGAAGGAACCGCAATGGGTAACTGTTTATTGCCTTTCATTGCTAATGTCTTCATGAATCGATTTGAAACTGAAGCAAAAGAAGAATTCGAGTATTTTCCTAGGATTTGGCTTAGGTATGTAGATGACAGTTTTGCCGTGTTTGACACTAAGATTGCGGATGTAGAAAACTTCATTTCCAAATTAAATAGTCCCTTCACTTCTGTAAAGTTTATATATGAACCAGGAAATAATGGAAAACTTCCATTTTAGATGTATTAGTAATTAAAAATAGTGACAATAGGTTAGAATTTGATATATATAAAAAAAATACCAGTACGATCAGATATATCCCTAATGACTCTCACCACTGCTATCAACATAAAATGGCAAGTTTTAATTTTCTTGTCCTCTCAGTAATGAGACGTTTGAATGAAAAAGAAAAAGTATTAATTAAAGATATAGCTGTGAGTAATAGTTATCCCAGAGATATAGTTGAAAAACTAATTGGGAAGCGTAAATTTAAGGACACACTTCGTAATTCTACGACCTTTCAAAAGGATATAGAGACTTCAAAATATGTATCCATCCCGTACGAACCCCGGTGTACTCGTGGTTTGAGTAAGGTCTTCAAAAACGTGGGTATAACAGCGATCCATTCGTCGAGTAATAAATTACAAGTTTTAGACAATCCAAAGGACAAAATTGTTCCAAATGAAAGGTCTGGGATTTACGAAATTAGTTGTAATGATTGTGATCGAAAATATGTTGGACAAACGAGACGATCAATTAACACCAGATTTGAGCATATGGCTCATCTAAAATATGGAAGAACAGATAAGTCTAGTGTTGCACAACATGCTTCTGACAACAATCATAGAATAGATATTAGCAATTTAAGATTAGTTATAAATGTGACCAATAATAGACAGTTGGATGCATTTGAGAGCATAGAAATTGTAAAATGTAAAAGTAGTATGAATAGCGACAAGGGACCTATACCGTATAGCCCGCTTTACGCGTTGCTTAGCAACCGATCATTGAAGCGTGATTAGTCACGCGTAAATTTCACGGTGATATCATTAGTGATGTCACCATGAAAATAGTATAGATATGGTAGATTTTGTAGTTTAAAATTAGTTTTAATCGTCTCCGCATGATGCCATCTTGGTTGGCGAAACGCGCGTCGAGCGAAGTCAAAGTGTTTTGGTGTTTGTGGAAACTACTCCGAGTGTTAATGAGTAATAGATTTTATGCCGTCTATGATGTGCATCATACCTCGCTATCATGGAATGGGTCAGAGGCCATTTGCGGTTGCGTATTGAGCCCTCGCGTCAACTCATCAAAGTTATCTCCTTCTTCTAGTATTTGAGGGCGATTGAACCAGTCGCTGAGACGCAGGCTTCCAAAGTTGTTTCTTGATTCGGTCACCAAACTGAAACACAATTAGTCCAAATTTAGTCAGCTATAGAGCCTCGCAAGCACAATTCTTAATATAGGGTAATTCGAGGATAGATGGCGCAATGTTTTTACAGCGTAGCCGTTGGAGTTACAGATAAGTAGAGACGTCCTGATGCCCGTTCATATTAAACAAGCCGCCCCACCGTGTGTGTTTACCGGTTAAAAGCCTATTTAAATATTTATCTCCAATATGATCCGGTTGGAACAATAATATTACTCCGAATTCCTTCTTTGCGCTGGTGAACTTTGAATTTAACAATAATTTTAGTCAAATTATCATCTTAGGTAAGTAAAAGTATGTAAGATTTGTATGCCTACCAATTACAAGTGCACTGGAAGTTGTGCCATGGCCAGTTGGACTGAGCAACAGTTAACCAAAGCCATTCAAGCCGGTAATGAAAATAGAATGGAAGTTAATGAGGCTGCTAGAAATTTTGGAGTACCGCCACTTTACGAAGAAGGAAATCGACAAAAAATGTAAAGAAAGGCCCTCTCGGACCATCCTCCACATCGAGCGAAGCTGTTGAAGAAAAGTTGGTCAAACACTTAACTCTACTCGATTCGATGTGTATGTTTTTTAAATTGGCCGAACAGTTGGGCATTAAACACCGTTTTAGGAATTAATCGGGATTAGCTGGTTTTCCGTGGCTTCAGTTATTTCTGCAGAAAAATCCAGTGCTGTCAGTGAGAAAAGAAGAAGGCGCCTACATTAATCGATCCTTGGGTATGAACAAAAAAGCAATGAACTTCAGCTTTTAAGGCTACTGGAATTATGCCATTTAACCCTTCTGCTATCCCAGATGAAACTTATTTGACTGAAAATAGTAACTTAGTAGATATCCCTGATGCAGTTCAAAATAAACAAAATCCTGATGGTAGTTCTCCCAATTTTTCCAAAGATATAGCTGTTGATAATCAACAACCTTGCTGTAGTTGGCAGACTGTAGGTGAATCTGTACCAAAGAAACGAAATGAACCGCCTGTGCCTGCAGGAACCAATGAAACTACTCCTGTAAAATGTACCCCTGGAAAAATACTGGATATCACCTGTTCCAGTTGTTTCTGTTGACGTTGATTCCGTTCGGCGAAGGAGCTGGCAGAAATTTTAACTACCGAGGCAACAATGGACGAGAAAAAGAAAAAAGGGGCTAAAAAAACACAGAAAGGAAAGAACATTAGTAATAAGAAACTAATTTTAAATGCTTTTTAAAAAAGCTTCCAAAAATGACTCATCTTCGGACGAAGACTTAGAAGAACCGACATTGGATGACTTTTCAGATGATATGGACGACGCTAACGAGGCTTGCACTGGTTGTGGCCATATTCCCAAACCACAAAATCTTACGACTGGGTTCAATGTTTACGTTGCTCCAAATTCCTGCTCCAAGTGTGTTAGCATTTGTCACGAATGTGGTATTGTTATGTGCAAAACAAAGTGACATTTTGGTCAAAGAACCTTTTTTTTAGTTGCACCATCTCACCTCAGCACTGCGGAGGAGATGGTTTTTCTTAACTATTTTTATTTTTTTATTCATTTTAGTTATTTAATATATGTTCCTTACTCAATAAATTCTTTTTAAAAATAAACGGCAACTATAGTTAGATGCATAAAAATACTAACATAAAATTTCAAAAGCTGGGCCATCTAACCTACCGAATTACCCTACATCTGAAGGATATTCGGCATAGGATACTTACTCTAAGTTGCCTGCAATCAGCGAGTGGAAATATCTGAACGCGGCAGTGGCGTGCTCGTTCAAGACAGTTGGATTGACATTTTCGTTATAATCGTTAACAAATCCGTTAGTCTGGTATATAATCTTATTTTTCAAAGAGTTCTCACGGCCGATGAAGATGGGCAACCATTCATAGTAAGATATAATTTGATGCTCGGCTATGTTTATCCTTCTTGCTTCCTGGAATATAATTTCGTCGCTCCAGTGGGGATTAAGGTTGGCCAATATATCGGCTATTCTGTTATGTTCTCTCAGAAGTATGATCTGGAGAATGGTGAGTTGGGGGTTTTGGTTTACTCTAACATCACCTGAAATATTCATTTAATACCCTAAATTCCCTTGTGCTCTTAAGCGGCTTACCTGCTAAATAGCAAGCTTCTTGTGGGCTTTGTATGCTACAGACTCCGGACGCGTTAAGTGAACGAGGTGGCCACTGCCGTCCTTCTCTAACATCTACCTTAAGGCGACCGCCTTGGAATTGTCGTACTTGTTGATTCACTTGGTCTGTGTTTCCGTATACTATGGAGAGGTCTAGATAGTGATTCACTGCTGTTAGCTGAAATAAAATTATCTTGTTACTTACGTAAATGTTTCAGTATTTTATTTTCTATTTTATTTTTCTTTAGTGACACCATCAAAAATGGTATTGCACATTACCGTAAAGCTACCGAGAAAAAGTAGATAAAAGTAAGAAGCGGAAACTATTGTTTAAAGTTTTCTCGTTGTGTTATAGTCTTATTAGTGTTCGATGTTTTCATCCAGCTATTACCGCCTAATTTAAAAAGTGTGATGTGAATATACCTAATCATAAAGTTCACAGGGATATTAGGGTTCATAATAATAAGTAATAACTACATAAATAAAAAAACAGATTTTAACATCGAAATATATTATCCCAGTACTGCCGTCCTTAGGAAAAACACCGCATGTGCAAAAATTATGAAAATTGAGTTAAGCGCGAAATTCGCGACTTGCTAAACTGAAGAAGAACCACGTAACTACAATGGTACTTTGGAAAAACACGGCATATACTTGTTATAGCCTGCAGATACCGTTTATATTTAAGTTAAATGCAAACGCTAAGTAGTTTTCGCCAAGTAATTTGCGTGTATATCCGATTTCCTTAATAACATATTTATTTTCTCTTAAGTTTGGTGTGAAGTGATTTGTTTTAATTTGTGTCTCATCAAAGTTGATCAAGAAACAACGTAAAATCTTCAAAGTTCAAGTCATATAATGCTTTAGTACCTACATGATTTAATATCTTTTTATTACAAGTTTGCTTTACTTCAGTGAAAAAAAGGTACTTAAATATCTTGTACAAACGAAGTGTTGTGACTCCTTAATCGATGAAAAACAGTTCATTAAAACATAGACCCGGAAATGCAAAATCCAAGATATCTTTAAAATTAACAGTTTCTTAAAAATATCTGAAAGACGTTAGCCTCTGAACTACACAAACCAAAATAATTTTTTTCTTGAGAATGACTCGAGATACGAAAACAATTTAAGCAACAAAAAATTTCTGTTTTTAGCTGCTGAATCTCAAAAAAATAATAAATAAAATATAAAAAAAGGCCATTTTTTGGTAATAATATTCGTTACACCCAGTATTTTTCATAAAATGACATGAGGGTGCTGATAAAATGACTAAGATGCTGTGGTTTTTCTTAGCATTTGCTAATAAAAATTTAATTTGCTTTCCCAGTATCTACCCTTTTCTGCAAAATATAGGGAGGAACTGCATTTTTTCTAAAAAAAACAATTTTTTTTTGAAATATCATTTACATAAAGTGAAATTATTTTCATTTTGTGCGTAATAAAAATTTGTGCACATTTTAAAGGTTGCCTAAACTTTGAGCTCGATTTACTCATTATTGAATAATGTCTAGATGCGGTAGTCTTCCTTAGGACGGCAGAGTAGTAAACTAGACCTCAATATCCACAACTAATATAATTACAGGAAGGCTTTTTTTTTCAGTAACCATTTAGTCATGTAAAATTGTGAACATTTCATTGAATACCGTTAAGAATGACGCATATTTAATGCTGTTGAAATAATTGTAATAAGTAATATTCATAGGGATATCATTATAATTGTTACGACTAATGGCAAACATACATGGGACATAGGTATATAACAATTATTGCAGTGACGTGCGGTGACATTTCAAATAAGGGCAGCAATTCTGAGAAACCTACTGCAAACGCAATTATTCCATATTTTACTGTTAATAGATACTAGGTCTTTGATCTTTTTCAGTTTCATCAATAAGTTTTTTTCGAAATGTGTTTCTATTTTTCTGGGAAATCAAGTGACTCATTTGACTATGTACTCACTCATGCTATGATCAAATTAAAAACAGCCATTTCGCAATTATGTGTATGTTTGCCTTGCGGGATAAAAGTTTTTGATCCCCTTGGACACCCCTAGGAAGAAAAACCAAAATGGGTTTTCAAGGGGATACAAAATACTTTCACTTGTTGCCATTTTTTATATCTATTAACATTTATCAGTATATAAAAATAATATAATGTAGTTATCACAAAATTAGCCAAATTTTGGTCAATTTTTTTGTTTCCTATAAATATTATATCTTCAATATCGATTTTTTCGAAAACTATGGCATATACAAAAAAAACTCTTTCTTTTAGAAGTTATTAGAGAAATAATGGTTTCTCATCAAAGGGTTGATTTTTTGGGTAGGTTCCGCGCCACCCCAGAACTGATTTTTTTGGTTTTATGATGTATAATCACTCCACTAAGAGTTACTGAAGAAATATTTCAGAAAATATTATTTGCGAGCTTCTGGTATATTTTTTACTTTAACGCCTGCACTAATAGCCTAATAGAGAGAGAGAGAGAGAGAGTATGAAAAAAAAGAAACAGTTTAATGGTTACATAGAGGTGATGATTGGACTTAGTTAATTAAATAAGTAGGTAAAAAACTTTTCATAATAAAGGAAATGGAAATAGAGGAATTTTATAATTCTTCAGCGTTACTTAATCAGATCTTAATAAATGAAAAAGTAGAAAATATTAGGAGATAAATTAAATTGGAGGGAAGTGGTTGAGTTACGAGAAAAACAAGAACACTTTTCAACTTAACCGACTTCGAAAAAAGAGGAGGTTCTAAATTCGATTCTATGTTCTTTTTTCTATATTCGTTACCTCAGAACTGCGTCATTTATAAGTCAATCTTATTCTCAAGAGTATTCTCAAGAGGGTCCCATTTTAGTTTTATTGGCATTGGACCTTAGATTCCAAAGATATACCGGGGAACTCACTTGATGTACCAGAATAAATGGCGAATGCGCCGGTCGCAACCCTAATTTATAGATATTTAAATTAATTAAAAAATATTTTTTAGCGTATCAAATTGTGAAACCGAAAATCATTCTTGACTCAACTTAATCATTATAAAAATCAATCCAGCCGTTTAGGTGAAGTTCAATAACAACACGCGGACAGAAGAAAAAAAAAGTAAAACGATTCTTTTAGAAGTTGTACACGACGAAAAAAATTCGTCTTTATTGAGGCTCTTCAGAATGATGTACGATTTATTTAATTGGTAGTTTATACTTGAATTTACTATCAATACCTACCATTCTCACAGTGCCACTTTCATGGAACATTAATTTTGACAGAGAACTCACATTCATAGAAAACTACCTAGTCTACTACTATTTATAATTGTCTCCCTGACCATATTGATGGATGATGATGGATATTGATGAATACAATCACTTTAATATATGATTATTGTTATTTTTGGAGTGGGTGCCAGCCACGATCTACAAACGTATGAGGAAGTAACATCGGCTGGCACCGACTACAAGAATAACAATAATTGTATAATAAATTGAATGTATTCTAATAAATTGATTGGCCTAACAAATTGATTGTATTCTAAGTAGTAATAGTAGTAGAATAACGTAATTATTTTTTACCTTTTAGTGCATTTTTTTAGAATATATTTTATTGAAGTGGGTTTTGTTTTTTTGTTAAAAATATTTTATTATAAAACAAAAGAAGAGGAAAGTTGTTCTAGTATCTTGGTTCCCGATAAAGCCTATAAGATCAAGTTCTGATCTCAGTTGAAAAGAAACAACATATTTTGGATTTACTTCCATATATTCCTTTGTGAGATTTCTATAAAAAATTGAAAACGGACAAAGATCTTGCTGATACATTACCAGATTCTGATTCAGACGAAGATGATAGTTAAATTACTATATTTTCTTGTTTCTCCATATTAAAATTATTATTTCTTTTCAATAAATGATATAAAAAACGTTGGTTATTTATTGCGCAGAAATAGTATAGGTGCAAAATGAGATATGTCATATCAGTCACTTTTTCTTTAAAATCGTAATTTTCTAATTCACCAGTGACAAATGTACACAATTTTCTTTAAAATATGACCATTAAAAAATATTTCTTTCTACAAATATGACCTATTGGAATAACAAATCACCGATAAACTTTTCATTTTCTTAAAATAAACTTATTGGCATATCATATCTTTTATCATATATCATTTATCATTTAGCTTAACAGGTAGCTCGACTTCGTCCTCAAATGAACCCAAATGAATGAAAAGTTGAAGTTGAGGAAATAACGAAGCGTTAGGATAAAATGAAAATTGGAAATGACCAAAAATAATAAATGCCTAATACCGAAACAAAATCTGTACCCGACTTGCATTACGCTAACCAAGTTAGCATAGTCGGAAGATCACATTGAAATCAATATTATCTTTGAAAACCGAAAACAGTGACCAATTATTGTTTTATTACTCATTATAAATTGGCATTCCTATTGCAAGTTATTATTTACATTGCTGTACATGCCAACATCGATCATGTTTCAGCTAATGTGGAAAGTACCGCGTTTTATGCGTTGATGTGAGAAACTGTATCTATTTATCATTAAGTGCAAATGATTTAAATCAGGTTAACAACTAAGATAATTAATGTTCAAACGATATATAACCAATTAACTCCGATACCTGTTATTGAACTGAAAAAGCCCAATAAATAATAAATTGTGACAATTATTGCAAGAAGACGGAAATTACAGTGTGATTAAAGTCATTAAAGTACCATTAAGGATGGCGTATTGATAATACGCTTAACTTATGTTTAATTATAGCGAAAGCACGAACTTCCCCCAATGTTGATTTTGAGACCAAGATCAGTCAGTCAATATAATAACGATCGTTATTGTTATAACGATCATGGACGAGAACAACGACGATAACGACAGTAACAGAATCCGGTCAAAACCGAGAAAAAATTCTCAGATTCCATAATCTTGATTAAACCTTCCTCCTGTTCTTCGCAAACTCGCTTTCGGTCGTGATTCGTCTGTAAATAAGACGTCGTCAGACCATTCTTCTGTTTTCATTGACCATAATTTTTAATAAAAAAATTCACACTCACATTTTGGGACATTTTGCAGATTATCTCTGTGAGGTTTCTTCGCGCCTTCGAATAGCTCTACAAGCTATTGTTTCAGAAATTTTTAGATAAAACAATGATATAATATAAAAGTCAGTAAAAATGGTTAATTCTGAATATTATCTGAAGTTGCACATGGCTGCCAATATTTCTAATTGATAGAACGCATCATATCTCATTAGAGTCATTAGAACCGTTGGGTGAGAATATAATTTTTCACTCAACGTTAGAACGTAATGCTTGAACAATCACGTATATTATATTAAAATTAAGTCTCACCTGTTCAGCCGGCTGTGACCCACCAACGCAATTACGGTCACGATCGGTGATAGTTCGGACGAAGTTCATGCATTTGGTATTTACTTGGGAATGCGCTGGGTCGTTATCTGGTACTAATATGGGGAAACAGTGCTCTGGTATGTTAGCAAGCTCCAGAAGCTGGCCGTCATCTGTGCAGCATCTGGTTTGGTGACGCTCTGAAAAAATAGTCTCACATGAACCTAGTCTCATTATCTATCTAGAGATTTTATAGAGATTTTCGATGCTCCATCCAAATTTTTAAATGAGAAAATAATGAGAACCCTTACATTCAGGAGGCTGCTGAAAAAAAATCTGAAGAATGTTTATTATGCAAACATTGAAAAAATCCACAGGTTGAGTAAGAGCGCTTAAAAACCACTATGCTTTGAATAGTTCAAAACTAAGACATTTCGAAAGATATTATATTCAGTGCTATCAGAAGTGTGATCCACTCAATTGCCTTATCGGTAATATAGCCCCTATCAAACATTAATAAGGAAATGTTTAATGAAAATGTTTGAAGAACATTACACTTTATTATATCTAAGGGATTTAATTAACTACACAACTGAAAATGTTAAAATGTTGGGGCTTTCATTTGGGTGTTAAGGACTTGATACCTACGTGCTTGAGTACTTCCGGCGATCATGCTCATATCGTGGGTAATAATTTGCCCATACTGCATAGCGTTCAGAGTCCATATGGGGTCTTCTACAGGCACATCTGGGTAGATGATTAAACTGACGGTACGGGATCCAGGAAGTTGGTTTCTGCTTCTGGAAAGGGTGGGGTTGCTTATTCCTAAAAAAAGCAAATTGATATTATATGTCGAGAACATCCGCTACAGGAAACGCTTTTGTTTCCTATAGTCACAAAATGAAGCCCACGTGATCACCAGGCATAACGCGTGCTCCTTGTGTAAACGTCCCCAAAGACAATTAATTAGTTATATATGTTTAAGGTAAAAGTAAGTTAAAAACTAAGAACTACATTTTAAGTAATGACGAAGTAAACATGGACATTTTAAATAATGCAACGGATAACAAAGCATATCAGATATGCTTGAGGCATCAGATCGGTAGCCACGCGTATACTTCTTCTGCAAAATTTTCCAGTAAAAGTAGTATTAAAATAAAAAATTGCATTCATCCATAGTGGATATGTTTCTGAATGATTTCAGTTTAATTTGATGTTGTTACTGTGTGTAATATTAAATAATTAGTAATTTAATTTATAACTTGTGCATTAAGGATAGCGTCTAGGCAGTTTCCTAAATAACTACATCCATATCTTCGTATTAAACGTCATTGTGAATAGTGTCATATATCAGTGAATTAAAGTAAAGTATGTGAAACCACCCAAAGAAGCTGATGGTAGTGTTTCGCAAAGCCAAGCCAAAATTCAAATCCAGCTTCCAAAGAGTGCCGCTAGATGTCTACAACTATGCTGTAGTGCATAAATTTTTCGAGTGTTGGATATACATAATATATAGGTAATAAAATACCAATATTAATACGTCGCATTTCATCAACTTTCCAAATATTTTATATATAAGGATTATTGTATGTCGAAGGATTTTATCGTATGTATTTTTAAGCTATAGTAGGATAGCGCAGGCTAAATTAAGGCTTGTATAAAAGTTGTACACCATAATATTTCTATTTAATAAATTTATGTCCCATTTCAAATTTATGTTCCCATTGAATTTCGAGTTTCGATTAGGACATAAAAATTTTAATAAAACAAATTTAAATGATTCAGCTTATTTTGAACCACCTCTGAGGTGAGTGATTTTCCAAAGGTACATGTTTCTATCCTTATCTATATATAACCAAGATATTTCAAAATTATTGTTAGTAAGAACTGGCGCCCATTTTAAGGAGAACCTTCAGGACTGTAAGCAATTAAAGGTAAGTAAATAAAATTTTTATCACTTAAAATTAAAAACCAAGAAATACTCTGCTTTATATTGCAAAATTATTGTTTGTAATAACTGTCTTCCATTTTATCTAAATAATACATATAATAAGACTAATTATAAAAATATTAATTAATTCAACACATCTCAATTGACTATCGCAACGCGGGACTAGTTTTAAAAACAATTGGTTGTCAAAACTGTTTGTAATTGGGAAAAATAAATAAACAAAAAACATCCATCTCAATATATATATAAACTGCTGTTCAAAATTATCGCACATTTTGTTTTTTGGTCCATGTCTTTAGATGCATTGGTTCAAAATTATCGCACCATACAGAAGTCAATTGAAAAAACTTTCAGAGTGAGAAGAAAAATTTTTTAATTAACAAGAAAACAAAGGAAAACAAAGAACTAAAATTATGTGAGCTGATCCCTAGTAGGTTGTGTTGCCACCTAGCTCGGATTACAGCCTGAATCCGCCGTGGCATACTTCTAATGAGGTTTTGAATGACGGGTTGAGGAATATTATCCCACTCATGAAGAGTAACCTGTTCCAGCTGTTGAAGGTTCTGTAGGACTGGTAGACGTCGTCTCACTGCTCTCTTAATGATGTCCCATAGGTGTTCGATGAGATTTAAATCCGGGCTTCGTGCTGGCCAGTTCATAACATCAATATGGACTTCATTCAAGTACTCAACACAAATTCGTGCTACATGTGGTCTTGCATTATCTTGCATGAATATGAAATCAGGACCAATAAACGGAGCATAGGGCATTACATGCTCCTGAAGAATGTTCTCTACGTAGTATTCCGCATTCATTGCCCTTGCATGAATATGGACTAACTCCGTACGGCCATCGAATGAAATACCCGCCCAAAACATTTTGGAGCCACGACCAAAGGCAGCTTCCCTTTCCCCTTGTCTTCTATACACACGTTGCCACCCATCACAAAATTTTAGGCTTATTCTTGTTTCATCGGAGAATAGGACTTTCCTCCAGTCATCGATAGTCCAATTTTCATGTGCACGTGCAAATCATAATCGAGCTACCTTCTGAGCCCTGGTAAGTTCTGGTGCCTTTATGGGCCTTCTACTGATCAAACCTGCCTCCCGTACTCTTCTCCTTACAGTAAGAGCAGAAACTTGAACATTTCTAACCATCTCAAGTTCACTCTTCAATTGCGAACTTGTTACTGTCCGATTTCTTAAAGCATTTTGGCGGAGAAAATGGTCATCCCTAACATTCGTCGCCCTTTTTCTATCCTGCCCATGTCTCCTGGAGTGAGAACCAGTTGCCCTGTGACGTTCTAACATTCGACTTATTGTCGAATGGTTAACACCCAGAATTCGAGAGACATATCGCATACTTCTACCCTCTTCAACCAAAGTTTGCACTCTTACACATTCCAATGCTGTCAAATGTCTCACACGATTCATTATTTTAAATTGCTGAATATTCCTCAACACCGTATTGTTTTTAAAAATGTGTCAAAATGAGATTGCATACACCCAATCATTGTTTTTTGGTTGACATACGCCGCCTACATTTTACATATCACTTGTAATAGCAGAGTAAATTAACAGTAAACTTGGTGACAAATTCATTTTGCTCTTAAAAATGAACCAATGTATCTAAAGACATGGACCAAAAAACAAAATGTAGGAAAGGAATGGTTGTTAACAAAAATTGGTATTTTTAAAGAATTTGGTCACGAAATTATTCCACCGAGTGTTTTAAAATTAGGGTTATATAACAACCTTTTAGTTAGCCCTGTATAATACCTAAACCGTCCTCAGTTAACAAAAGACTGGATATGCAAGTTGAAATTAGTCGTTTTATCTACAGTATTCTAAAAAAATTATCAAAATTGGACTAAAAGTAAAAATGTTATGAGACCTCAAATTTTACCAAATATTAACGTGGCGCGATAATTTTGAACAACAGTTAATTAAAGGCAAGACCTACCCGCCTTGGTATAATTCCAATATTATTAAGTACATTAAATTGAAACATAGAGCATGGCGTGACTTTAAAAACTTCAATGATCTCCTAGCACATGAGGAGTTTAAATTATTAAGAACATGTGTCAAAGAACAGATTGAAGTGGAATATAAAAAATATTGTTATGACATAGAAGAAAATATAAAAATAAATCCAAATAAGTTTTGGCAGTTCATTAACAGTAAAAAAACTAGTAATAATTTACCTACTGATATGTATTACAAGAATAATCATTACGTAGGCAATAAACAGTTGGTTAATGCTTTTGCTGAATATTTTTCAAGTTCTTATATCACCCCTAATGGTTCAACCGAGGACAAGAACGATTTGGTAGATGAAAGTAATGATGTTTTCCAATTAGATGAATGTACAGAGCAAGAAGTGTTAACTGCTTTAAAAAAAATTAAACCGAAGTACACAATGGGCCCTGATAAAATTCCAGCTTTTATTTTACACGATTATGCCACTGTGTTCAAAAGTCCACTAACATTTTTATTTAATTTGGCTCTCAAATCACATGTATTTCCTGATTCATTGAAGTGTTCGAAAATAATTCCCATATACAAAAATATACACACCATATACAGTGATTTCACTAAGGCATTTGACAGACTCGATCACAGCATTTTACGTTCAAAATTAAAAAAAAAATGTTATTCAGGAAATTTATTGCTATTTTTTAATCATATTTCGAGAATAGACACCACTACATTGAGTACTGTGGTCAGCAGTCTGTAGAATTTATATCTTCATCGGGTGTACCATAAGGCTCTGTGTTAGGGCCGTTATTTTTTTATATTTTCATTAATGATATTATAGTAAGGTAAATAATGTAAAGGATTGCTTGGTTTACAAGCTGCCCTTGATAAAATTAGTAAATGGTGTAATTTAAACAAGTTACAATTAAATATAAGTAAGTGCAATGCTCTAACATTTTCTAAGTAACTTATCGAATTTAATTACACTTTAGAAGAGTCAGTCCTTACCCGCCCACCAACATTTCGTGACCTCGGTATAACTTATGACAGTAAACTGTCTTTCAATTATCATATAAACACAATTACCAGCCAAAGATTTAGGACACTCGGATTTATAATTAGGTGTTCTCATGACTTTAACAACACGCACACTCTGAAACTCTTATACCAATCTTCTGTTAGATCCAAATTGGAATATTGTTCAGTTATTTGGTCTCCTCATTATAATATTCACATACAGAATTCAGAGAGAATTCAGAGACGTTTCTTAAACACATTGTCTTATAAGGAAGATTGTGTCTATCCTGCTATTGGCTTTCCTCTAAGTGCATTTTTAAATAGATACTCGCTGTCGAGACTTGAGTCTCGAAGAATTATATCACAGCAAATATTCCTTAACAATTTAATAAACAATATAACAGTCTGTGGTATTATTTTAAGTTTATTGAATTTTCGGATACCAAGGCTGGGTTCTAGACAAAACTCATTATTTTATTTACCCACCCCTAAAACTAACATTCAAAAATCCTCACCCCTAAACAAAGGAGGTGCTGAAGTAACTGTATAGGTATATATTGGCGAGTTGGATGGGTATGGACTTCTGAGAGGATTACAAGAAGGAATCAGACGAACAGGGGATAGAACAATAATTCAGACGTTCACAGACTTAGCCACACTGATAGAGCAGATCAAAAACAAAATAACAGACTGTGGTTAATAAACGCCATCCAACGAGAAATAGAAAGGGGGGCACAAGAGGGATACCAAGGAGGGCGTCCGAAGATTGTGAAAGAGAGTCTTGAGATAGGAACTGAGGATTACGGAACATATAGCCGGCGTAAGCAAGAGGTACGAAGAGAAGCAGAGGCTATAATGGGAAACTCAGGAGTGGAAACACCTATGGGACCATGGCGACACAGGGAAGTGGTTGTATGAGCTGTGGGGCGAGGTGAATAGGAATGGCTGTGACTCCGGTTTCGAGCTTACCCAGGTGGCCACGGACCACGGCGATTTTAATATTTGTGTAAGTTTGGACTCAGGGAAGAGCAAGATAGTGATGAGTGTGACAAATGCGGAACAGGGGAAAGCGAGGATGTTAGACATGCGATCCTGTCCTGTAACCCGCCGGAACGAAGGGAGGCAAGGGACAGATTGAGACAAATACTGGGCAACTACCCTCCTATACTGGGTCAAATTAGACCTGAAGAGTGGTCACAGGTTATTCTATGGGCCAAAGCAATAGTAGTCAGCGCCGAGGATAACGATTAGATACCCAAGGCACAGATACCCGAAAAGAATCACAGGAGAAGCGAAGATGTGGCAGTATTATCTTGGCAGTGGTGTTGATAGATGGGGGGTTAAAGACCTGAATGCCTGATACCGCAAGGTGGAGAGGCAGGCTATTTAGCCAACTAGTTAGAATACCACATTGGCTCCTAATTCATTGTGAAAGGTCAGCCAGACAACTAGAACAAAAAAGATGTATGTGTTTGTCAATTATCGACAGTACTACCTCGGAAACCTGAGTCTTACTCAATCAGCTTTTAACGCAGTCAACTTAATAGTCTGTTACGGCGTTTATTCAAATACATACTAATTAAAGCAGTTAGTACATACATGAAATTGTTTCGTGCGTAACATAATATTCTATTTCATTGCCAATAACTATTCAGTAAACGCCTTAAACATTTTTACTTTAAATATCTAGATCTGGAGTATCTACCTATTCAGAACTAGTCCACTTGAAATAATATACACGTTATACGTAAGACGCATAATTACCTTTATATATTTATGTTTAATGTGGTAATCGTGTAAGTACGTGTATTATATTAACTACTTGCGACATATTGCCTACATTGTGGATATGTTACATACAATAAACTCATGTGAAATGTGATATTATGTTATAATATTAAATAATTCTTTGAGTTGCAGTGAAATATCTGCCAAATCTATACTCTATAGTAATAAATAGTATACTAACTCAAGTGTCTGTTTGTAATGTCAAAATACAGCTTGTTACTAAATTCATATGAAAGTATATACGATACTTATAACAAAAAACCAATTTTTATTTTTTTGTCTGTCTGTCTGCCTGTTTGTTCCGACTAATCTCCGAAACGGCTGGACGAATTTTGACGCGACTTTCACTGATAGATAGCTGATGCTATAAGGAGTAACTTAGGCTACTTTTATTTTAGAAAAAAAATTAAGGTTCCCCGCAAAAAATCAAAATCCATGAAATTGTGAACAAAATCCGATTCAAATGGGGAAATATACGTCCAATTAATAAATAACTAATTATTAACGTAAAGCTCCAGAGTATTTTTACTTGCTTCGATTAATAATCTTCGATCTTCGAGTAATAATAAAATAAACTAAAGTAGCAGTATCCAGTCCCGCGCGCGCTCAACTCCCATGTTGTCGCCTTCGCTGTACCGAAAGGCACCTCCCAGCGCTTCCCCCTCTCTCAATTTAATATCACAATTGCTGCCTGTCGCGCGGGTTCAGAATACGCGAGCGGGCTATTGCTATGTTAAATTCGCGCGGATAAAGCCGCGGGTAACAGCTAGGCGTAAATCTTTTTAAAAAAATTGAACGTATTGGATGGAAAATGTTTTACTTCTATAGGTACTTAGTAAAATACGTTCTAGTAGAGTAAAATACCATCTAGAAGTCGCTTATTTATTGTAATTGACGACATTAAATTTTGGAAATAAAGGGAATGTATCAGTTCATTCATTTGTCGGAAAGATTAACTATAAGTAAGAATCTATTCTGTTACAATAAGTAACGGAAGTCAAGGTTGATAATTTTCTACAGTTCGTGTTTCTAGGCATTTTGACATTCTGTAATAGTTATTTAACCAACAAGTGCGGAAAGCACGCATTTGAGTGCGGTAACGTGCACTTTACTCGTTAATAAATATTTCAGTTATCACTCATTAACAATTATCTCAATTATTAACTAATACTTAAATATAATAATAGCACAATATTGGCATTGGAATCTTAACCTTGAATTATTCCTATGTCGCAATTGTGTTAACGAATATGTTTGGAAGTCATAGTACAAATTATATTATGCGTCTTCATAGAAAAAAGTCCCAATATATAGTCAAAAACTAGTTTACTTCACGCACATTAAATTGTTGTTAAAATAAAATTAGTTCTGCGTGGTGTAATCTAATATTTTTGCTATTAATCAAATTACAGACAGGTTTTCCCCCGGTTTTACCAATAAGCGTCGAGTCCCTGGAGGGTTCAAGGTTACCGAGTCAGATGAGAGTAACTTCGCATATTTTTTTAGATCATTTTATCTTCCTACATATTAGCTTCGAGATGAAGTGATTTTGGAATTAGGAAAAGTGACATAGTGATAACAATATATATATATATATATATATATATATATATATATATATATATATATATATATATATATATATATATATATATATATATATATATATATATATATATATATATATATATATATATATATATTAAGAATAATGTAATTTTTTTGTGCTTTTGTAAAAAGACAGTTATTATAAAAAATTATTGTACTAGGTTTATTTATAGGTTTAAAAATACTTACTATTTGTCTACTTACAGGCCTGAATTTTCTTTTAAATGGGCTAGTTCCTTATGAACGATGATTTCAAATGTATTTTTAAATTTAATTTATTAAAAATTTTTTGAAAATATTAATCAATTCTTTATCAATTCTCAATAGTCTCAAATAAGACTGCTCTATGCCTGCTCTGGAATCTTCACCTCGAAAGAAGAATAAATAAGGCCTACATATCATACGAGCAGTGTCGCAGGACCGTAGGGAAAACCTGGGGAATGAAACCCAGGGTGTCCTGTGGATTTACCCTGCTATCATAAGACCACGTTGGCCTATGGAGCTGTTGTCTGGTGGCCCAAGATTCAACAAATAACAGCAAAACTCAAGCTATGCCAGGTACAAAGAGTTGCCTGTCTGAGCATAACCGGAGCCATGCGAACAACAACAACGAGAGCAATAGAGATAATGCTGTGTCTTCCACCGCTGGACCTACATCTAGAAGAAGTGGCTCTGACTACCATGACTCACCTTAAATCCGTTGGCATACTACCAAACGCAAGCTGTGGCCAAACCAGAAGCCGCCTATGGACTGAGGCTGTCAGAAAGATACCCCTTTTACAGGCATGTGCAGATGGTATTCCGCCTCGGCTTGTCTTTGATAAACCTTACACCATACATACTACTGGTGAAGACGAGGCCGGCGTTGAAGGTGTAAACTATGTCTTCACGGACGGATCAAAGAAAAAGAATGGAGCAAGCTGTGGTATATATTCCAGGAATCTGCGACTCCGATGCAGCTGGACTATGGATAAAAATGCCAGTGTAGTACAAACAGAACTCGCTGAAAAATTATAACTAAAGGATCAACATGGAAATGTCACCAAGCACTTGTCAGAGCATGTCAGATGATCTGTCAGATGATCAGAAGCATAACATCTGCCTGTGCTGGGTCAAAGGACACTCACAATGCAACGGCAATATAGAAGCTGACAAACTGGCCAAGAAGGCAGTCAGCCTGAGTATCCTTGGGCCTGGTCCTTCAAGTACACTACCAGTTGCAGCGAAACTCTAATTAATAAAGGAAAACACCCACAAAAAATTTAAGACGTTATGAAACAAGTAGCTGTCAGCTGGCCAGAAATCTCTTGAGATATCCCAGCGAAGAGACGGCGAGGAACTATCTGGCAATGTCCCGTGTCATCGACCAGAGTATCCATATTGGGGGAACGTTGGCCTTCTATGGCCAATTTGAGGGAAATGCCCCTGGGCAACATTATCACCTTTTGTACAACATTGGGCTAGTCGATGGCCTAGGGAGACATTTCCCTCACGGAGGAAGCACAAGGGGCCCAATGGGGCCCAAGTGCAGCAGATCTCTGATCCGCACTCCGGACAAATTCCAGATTCCAGAAGCCTGCTCTATCCTACCGTAACTTAATACATGGGATATTAAATCTTTCTCTAAACAATATTCCTTATATCAAAGTAATTTGTAATGTTAGATGAAGTCGACGTATTAATATTGATCTTTTAGTACCTTGGTAGATCGTTATTCCAAAACACTCGAAATTGAACATTCTCGTAGCGATTTGTGAACCTCTAGCGGCACTCTAAGGCAACTAGGATGCATGGTTGCTTTCTGGAATACTGCTACCTGCTAATCTTTGTGTTGGCGGTTTTATCACACTATTTTTTTATTCCACTTATTTAAACACCTTTTTAAAACGAAGATAGTGCTAATAGGGATGTAACTATAGGAAACTGCCTTAGGCTTACCCTCGATGCACTATTTGCAAATTAAATTACCTTTAAATATTACATGCAATAAGAAGTTATTTTACACAAAAGAAATATCCTTTCTTACCGTCTCCATAATTCGCAGGAAGCAGCCGCACGTAAGGAGTGTTGGGAGTTCCTAAAACTGGATTTCTCAAGTTGTTGCAAGACCCATCATAGGACCTGTATTTACTTGCTGGGCAACTAGCTGGGGGTGTTCCACATCCTAAAGTACGTGGATCTTGGGTAGTAGGCGGTGCTGCCGGTTGAGGTTGCGGTTGAGGTTGAGGTTGCGGTCCTATACCGTTCCCAAAACCATTACCAAAGTTGTTGATCCTAAATATGTTGTTATAGTATAGTTAGAGTGTGTTCTCACTTATCGACACAATCATCCATAAAATTGGTAAAGACCAATTTTATAGACCAATATATAAGACTAAACATTCTCACTTCAAACTAGTATTAAAGCGGCTGTTCAAGGAGCGACATAACACGACTGAGAAATATATAATTATAGGGGAATAAGGGACTAATTCATTCATAAGGAATCAGTTTTATAATTTCTATTTACAAGCTATCAACACACATTTTACAGTGTATTTTGTACAACATTTGAAAAAATATTGCCATAAAGAATTGTTTGGTTTATTATTGCCTACATTTTTTATTTGAAACTTTTTCCTATCTGCAACGGTATAGGATTTATATACAAAAATCTGAAAACCAATATTCTTCTATTTTTTCTATTTCAAAATAAATATCCTATTTTAAAATAAATTTTCGCTAAAAAGCTGCTATTTTAGGGGACTTGAATGTGCTTGTTGTCATATAAATGGACTAAGATAATATTAAAAGGTCCCTTACCCTACGCCGATATCAACGCCTTCTGTTTGTGGAAAGTCCCCCAAAAAAAAATCACTAAAAAATGATGGCAATCTGTAATCGGAACGAGGTGGGGGTAAGTAGCTGTTGAGACCTGGGTGGGGACCACCAGCTGCTGTGAAGATAACTTGGAAGAGAAGTATGCCTGTACAGCATACCAGCTTCTCCATGGTGATAAATAGTAGGTTTAGGTTTCTGGAACAAAAAAAACACGATTTAGAGCAACCGATATTAGCAACAAGGTCATTCGTAAATTTATAAAAGCAAGGGTCTCAAATTTGCGCAATTCCGCACCTTAGAAATGATAATATACTCAGTGGATCTAGTCTAGTCATATCTTATAAATTTCAACATAACTTTATTAGTTTCTCCGAACGCCTTTTGGAAATTCATATAGTTAATACGAAAATACGAAAAATCCCATTTAAGCATATAGGAAACCAAATTGCGAGGCACACTAAATTAGTTCTTAATTTCTCCGCTAGGTGTGTATCGTTTGTATTCAATTCCGAATAGCAAACTCAGTTTTAGGAGTACCTAGTCATATTTTACCGAAAGCAGTTTCATTTTATTTAGCACTTAAAATTTCTTAATCTTGTTTATATATCTCAACAATTTGCATAAAGCAGTAGTTAATGTTAAATTGCAACACAATGCAGATATATATTTAAAAACAGGTCAAAACTAAGCACTATATACATTTAATTGCTTCTTTCATTACCTTGTCAGCAACAAACCGTATATATTCTTTGACGCAGTTGAAAATTGAGTCAAGTATGTGTAAAAATAAGTGATTTATTATTTATTTGGTATCTACATATGATTTTAAGGATTAACAAAAATAATGTTTATTGTCACCAAAAGTGGTAGAAATGTATTTAAAAAAAGTAACACTTCTATTCAAAAAAAAAATGATTAACGTGGTTTGTTGCAGAAGGTGGCCGTGATAATTAGGCGGCCTTGCTTTTGACGCAAGCAGCAAACGTAGACAATTGTGAAACATTTCTTGTGTGCGTTTGCGTTAAAAAAATTGAGAAAAATCGAATGCCTCTAAAAGTACAATTTATGTAAATATTGCAAAGCGTTGAGGCAAGTGAATATCCAAGAAAGTCCGCTGCCGATGTCAGTAAATATGGCTCTATGCAGAGAAGAAATTTGAAAAAAAAAATTAAAATATTGCAAATATTTCTCAAAACACAGATATCTAATTAATTCGTCACATTCCTATTCACCATTAAGAAGGGAGGATGTGTTAGAAGAATTCAGTATATAAATTTTGTTATGTATCTACACTGTTTCTAAAATGTATGTGTAGTTAACTGACAGCGTATAAGATACCGAGCAGTTGCCACATATAATTCTCAAATTTCTCAGTATTCAATTTAAGTATCAAATTCCACAATACTATATTAAAGTCGTATATTTATCAATGTCATAAAAGTATAATTGTGCATATAATAATATATTATAAGCCAAGGTGTTAGCCATTTTTACATTTATTTTCGTCTACTTTAATTATGGTAATTCCGTAAACATTTAGTTTTATAGTTAAAAGCGGCTACGCCGCTCTATTGTTCCCCTTGAAGCCGGATTTGGGGCAGTATATCTCTTTTCAACTTATTGAAATACTCTCACATGGGCGGGTCTGCGGGAATTACGCGCGTATTCTGTAATCTGTCGACATTTAATCATAACGCATATTGGAAGTGATAGTGGATTTTTGCGTAATGGAGAATTGATATTTCAATCTAAGAAGACCGGAGACTACCACGAGGAAATGAATTCCGAAGTATACGAGAAATGGTTTCCTGGCGTACTTAAGCATTTGGAATCAGTAAGTGTCGTGGTTATGGATAAAGCGCCTTATCACAGCCGAAAATGTGAACAAACACCCCAGCATCAGGGAGAAAGAGAAGAATTCAAGAATGGTTAACAGAAAAGGGCTTTCATTACCAAGAAAATAACTTATTTATTTTATTTGTCTTATTGTTTTTATTTTTTATTGAGCATTTTTTACTTTATTTTGGAATATGTGTATATTTATTTTATTGCTTTTATTTTCTGTTGCGAAATTTTTGCTCTATTTTGGAATATATATTTATTTTATTTTTCCGTTAGCCGTTTTATACATATTAGCTGTTTTATACATATTTATTTTTGTTTCTTGTGGGAAATATGGCTACTGGCGAACCACCCACTAAAAATGGTAACGCGCTGAACGCAATACTTCATGAGTCATGTGGAAACTTGCGTTCAATATCAGTTGTGGTATATAAAAACCTTCTACTTTCAACCTCCTAAAAAAATAATTGCTACGCCAATGAGAAACATTGTGTAGGTCATTGTTGCCGGTCGTTGAACTACACATACATATTAGGGACAGTGTAAATCCTATATTTCAAATATAATTTGTTAATGCACAATTAAACAAATAGTGTAATTTGTGTTTTATCTTAAATTAAATTTTATAGGGAATAATAAATCAGAATGTTAATTCCTAGAAATGTCATATTATTGACAAGTATATCTTACGAGTAATTAGTGGTTGCAAAGAAAATATATAACATGGCAGGGTCAATGACAATGGCAAGATTGTAATGATTATAATGGTAATGTTTCAAAAAAATTTCCATAATTATTACCTAGCCTGAAAAAATTTACAGAAATTTTTCTAGTTGCCATGGTAACGAGTCTAAATAAAGGCATCTTATTGGTTTTAAAGTAGAGGTGTGAAATTCTCCTTGAAAGGAACTGATTGGAAATAAATAAATAAAACAAATTATTTTCAAATATTTTTCGTCTAAAATGTCTAAAAAATATTTGAAATTTGGTATTGACCTCCTCAATTTTTTTGTTAGGTAGATTATAAGATTGATTGTATCGATATTGGTATTTATGAGAAATCAATTGTAATAATAGGTTTAACATCTGTGTTAATCAAAACCACGATTCTAATGTTGTAAATTATCGTATTTGGACCATGTTTGTTATGGAACGAGTAAGAAAAATAATTGCATATTACGTATACAAGAATTTAGACGATTAGTGTCTACGGTGAAAGGTTCTCTGAGGGGAGCAGTTACAGGAAACTAGTGTGCCAGTTGCATATCTGACAATTTTAATTATATCAAAGGATTTACTACGATCTGATGCATATGTGGAAACCGAGTACGTGGAACTTGTCTTGGGACAATAATAATGTAGTTACTTTTACTGCACATAACAGTGAGATATTCACATTAGTCAGTCTGCACGCGATATTTGCATTAAATTAGAACAAAAGGTAAATTTGTCGATATAAATCGCTTGTTATTAGAAACTGCATTTATACAATTTCTAATTTAACCAGGACGAGTTAAAAATATTTAACATGTTTTACTTCTTCCTCTATTGTGTAGGATAATGAATAATAATACAATGTATTAATAACAAGGTTTACCATAATTACCGACTAGGATAATATACATTTATACATACGTTATTTTTGCTCATTCACCTGAAATATTGAGTTGAAGTTACGATGTAATATTTAAAAATTATCCTTACGCGATTCTTATTGGCTAAATCATTTAAATACAATAAAAATAACGTTGTGCCCAGAATAGATGGCTGTGGAACTCCTAGTATCAAATACATATAGGTATACAATGGAATGAAAAAAAGTTCAAAAATTAATATTGTCTTGAAACAGTATGTGTCTGAGTATGAGTTTAGTTGAACGACATCGTTTCTAATTTATATCCTATTTTGACTATCAAAAAGTAACAAATAGTCTTGCTACTCAATTTAGTTACTTCTTAATAGTATTTTTTTTATCTCCACTACTTATCGAATAAACTTTATTCGATAACTATCGGAAAAAATTACACCAACTTCACCATTTCTTATATCAATTTTATTTAGTAAGAGAAAGACAAATTTGACCATTATGTTTATATTAAATTAGTTGTTCAATTTCCTATTAGGCAAACATCTCACGGGATATTTTCACAGTGTTTCAAAGTAATCCAGATATTTGTCAATATTCAAATTCTGTTTTTGTCGCACAAGGTCAATATTACTTAAGGTCACGCTTCACCCGAGAATTTTCAATCGTAGCGTGACTAATTATTCAGAAACAAACCGTTTGCATGTTCGTAATACGCAACACAAGATAAAGCAAGACACACGTGGAAATTATGATATCAATAACTAAAATAATCGGAAACTAGGTAGCTCTGTAGTTAAAAGTATAATTATTTAGTAAATTTCTTTTACATTTACTATATATATATATATATATATATATATATATATATATATATATATATATATATATATATATATATATATATATATATATATATATATATAATGGTTTACTATTTATTTAAATTAAACATAGCAAATCTATAATTTCTATTATTTTAAGCCTGATAAAACATAACATAAAGTAAAACATAACTAGTTTACCTAGATACAATGAAGAGGAACTTAGCTTTACGGTTAGCTTTACGCTTAGCTTTACGGTTAGCTTTATATAAAATTTTAAAAAAGTAAGCCAGATTGGGACTTATTTAATTTGTTATTCTCAACCGATTGAGCTGAAACGTTGCATGCACATTTAGTTTGGATGACAATGCATAGTTAGATAAGTGGCGTCATTTTACAAGCTTTTATTTAACTTGCTATGTATGTACGTTTGTTCGGGTCAAATCTTGCAACTGAATTTTAAAGTAGTTATCCTCAACCGATTGAGCTGAAATTTTGCATGAACATATAGTTTGGATGACAGGCTAGCTAAGTAATGTAATTATAAATCCAATATGGGGGTCCGCCCAAGATGGTGAACTAGTTATTTTTTATGCACTTCCATGACATGGGTATCGAATGAAAGTGTTTACTAGCAGAATACAAAAATAAAATGACGTCACTATAAATCTAATATGGCGGACCGCCCAAGATGCCGGACTAGTTATTTTTTATACACTTCCCTGGCATGGGTATCAAATGACAGCGTTTATTGAGAAAATACAAAAATTAAATGACGTCACTAAAAAGCCAATATGGCGGACTTCCAAAGACGGCGGCCTAGTTATTTTTTATGCACTCGCATGATATGGACATCAAATGAAAAAGTTAGTTAAGAAGAATACGAAAATAATATTACGTCACCCTAAATCCAATATGGCGGACTCACTCCCAAAGATGGAGGATTAGTTATTTTTTAGTGCACTTCCGTCTGGATACCATTTTTTATGGATCCACTTTTTATGGATATCAATAATGAAATGTTTTGCTGAGAGGGATACGACAATAAAATGACGTCACTCTGAAGCCAAAATGGCGGATTCCCAAAGATGGTGGACTATGGGTTTTCATGGTGTGCATAAACCCCATGATATTGATATCAAGAGGAAGGGTTCAAGAGTTCAAGAGGAAAAAATGACACCTTACAATTTCTTAATTTGTTATCAAGCTACATCTATTAAATATGATTAGTTTAGAAAATATGGATCTTTCTGCAACCGACTTTGCGAGAGCCTTGGTTTTGGTGCAGGATGGTAGGTCACAATATTATGTGGCCAGAGCGTTGGGAATTTCAGATGCAAAGTTCAAAGAACTGAAAAAACGGTTTCGTGAGTTTGGTGTATTCACAAGAAGAAATAATTCTGGTCGGAAAAAATCTAGTGCGCGAGATAATCGCTTTATAACGTTAATGTCTGTTTGCACCGTTTCTTCTTAAACACTGATTAGCTAATCATTGATTAGCTAATCAATACATGCAATTATTGCTTAGATTCCTATCTTCACGGCAGTAATATAACCGCGCTTTTTGTCTTAGAGATCTTTTGTCTTAGATCTTAGAGCATTCGAGTATATTTTATCTGTGGAGCATTCCTATGTAACAGTGTTGATAGAAAGTTAAAATTAATTTATATTGTGTATTGTATATGTGTAATAAATGTACAATATGAGTACTAAGGAAAAAACAAGAACAAGAATAACTTGATCATCCTCTAGAAACATAACCTCGAACTCTGCGAAATACATTTTCTTGAAAAATTATTGAATAAACTGAAGAAAAATTTAGGAGTCCAGTGAGGTAAGGAAAACTAATCGGTCGTTAATCATCCAAAATGGACCGGTTAAAGTAATCAGTGTTTAGGATAAATAAAACCATGTTTAACGAACGGTATAACACAGTTCTCAAATTATTCAACGATTCATTTTTTAATCACTGTTTGGTTGAACGTCCATAAATGTTTTGTGAGACAGAAGAATTACTTCTGCGCAAATGAAAAACCAATTAAAGGAGGTGAGACAAGTTCAAGTAAGATAGAACAATAAGAAGGCGGCTTTTTGATATTGGACTGCAAGCAAGGAGACCTGCGAGCAAAGAGAACAATTGAACATGTTTGGGATGCTCTTGGATCTTTCGTCCGTGTGTTGTCATTGAACTCCTCCTAAACGGTTAGACTCATTTTTATGAAATTTTGTGTGTATGATTTCCGTTGTTCGGAGAATGGTTTTTAGCTTCACAATTTGATCCGATAGCAAATATGTTTGAAATTAATTTAAATATCAATTTGAGTTGTAACCGGTGCATTCGCCATTTAGTAGACGGATAAGAATAAAGTTCTGCCTACTAATTACCGGTTGAATATTCGGTAGTGAAACTAATAGTCGTAAATAATTAAGTAAATTTTATCATTCCCTAAAACAATCCACAGCGGTACACGATTTTTGTTTTTTAATAGTATTAAAATACTTCCTTCCCACTTCCAAAATAAATATATAAAACACAAAATAAAAATCAACTTAACCTACAAATGTAAATTGTCAGTTATGCAGTATTGGATAATATTAGTTATCGTCTCACTTGACACTCGATACAAAGTGCATCCGACTCCCAGACAATTTTTGCAACATGGCAATCAAAGATGCTTTGATTGAAAGTATATTTCCAGATTTACAAACCAATTACACTAATCATGGGTGGCTACGTGACCCAGCTATTTTAGCGGCAAAAAATATAGATATCGATGCTATTAATTTTAAAATACAACAGTCATTGCCTGGCAATGAAATATCATTCAACTCGATCGACACTGTTGTCTATCGTACGGAAGTTGAATACTTGAATTCTTGAATTCACTGGATTTACCTGGAATGCCACCATAATTTGCAATGCAATTTCAAATTTACTTGTCATTCACAAGGCCAATCAATGTGAATTTGTGGGTTTGATCTAGAAAATTCGTGCTTTTCGCATAGCCAATTAAATGTTACGTATTCAAGGGTTGGCAAACCATCAAGTTGTTCGTTTATACCCCTTAGGGACTAAAAATATTGTTCATCAAATCGCATGATGATAAAAAAATTATTCCTGTTAATATTAAGTTTAAAAATATGTTTAAAGATTTATTTTTTGTACATTAAAAAAAATATACCGTCATGAAAATGATTTGAGTTTTTCTTTCTTGCTATTATTTAAGACAGTTTTAAGTTTATACGCAACACATTTAAGTTCATAGTATACTGATACAATTACACGCAATTGAGAGGTCGAGCTGTGTCAGGAATTTTAAAAATATTAAACAGAAATAAAAAGTAGATTAGTATAGATATAAGAAAATAAAAGATGAAACATAAATATTTACGCATAAATACAAATGTAGATGTGTTGATAAACAATAAAGTTTTTCAGGAAAAATAACGAAAGTGTTTCTCAAATGCGGTTTGGTTAAACCTTGGAGACGATTGCAATGTATTGGTTCAGTTACCTGGTCAAAAATTCGGTTGCTATATGGCACGTTGAATATTTGGAATGTCGTTAATTATTAATTGTTATTTCTTCTAATAGCTGAATGCATCGTTTAACAGCCCTTGATTATAACAAATATTACTGTAATGAATTAGTTACTCGTATTTTACCGTTTAATATTTTTTGTAGGCAATCCTTTGTAAATAAACGATCTATCGTCCAGCACTAATCATTAAGCAATTTGGTGTATTCAAGGTTTCCGTTATACGATACGGATAAACTAAGGTAGTCAGTCATGGAGAGTGGAGTAATAATAGGATATAAATTACGCAAACAATATCACTTTAACCTATCATTTATATTCCAATATTTCTTATACCAATTTACTTATCAAGATTATTGTTAAGTGATTATTCATCAATGGACGACAAAAATATTTTGTTATTGTAACAAAGCTGAATAGCATATCGTAGAAGAATGAACCTTTCAAAATACGAAAATGGCCTTCACTAAGTTTTCCATCAGTCCAAGTGTAATGAGAAGGGGAGAAAAGGACATTTTTGACGCAAGTGGCACATACTTAACAATTGGAGATCCCGGTTCACTTCTTCCTGACCAAATTTTCATTATATAATGTTCTTTCGCTGTACAGGTGTCCCACAAACAAAGAAAACAGTAACATTTGTTGAAATTTATCTTGTCAAAAAGTATGCGAATATTTTCATAGGTTGCTTTCACTGCACTGAATGCGAATGCTAGATATTGAGTTCCTGCATTAAAACATCGATATCAGTACACGCACATAAAAAAATCCCATAATGTAGATAATAACGTATTATCAAGCAGCTCCGAAGACCGACTCCACTTTAGTCCAAGTCCCAGTTCCGGTGAGCCACAGTTGAATGATCAAAATGTCGTAGTTCATGATACGGAGTTACGGAACCAACAGTCAGAATTTCTTGGTTCCCATTTGAAGGACTGGAACTTACTAACCAAAGAAAGAAAAATTACGACTTTTAGGGAAAGAAATGCTACGGTATCAGCATTTTCCATTCTCTCCCAAACAATTTGTTGCCAATCTTAAAGCAAATCTTATATTCGATTTTGCTCTTTTCTTTTTTTTGAATAGCCAGTCTTTGTCATGAAAAAATAGCGAATGATTTGTGGGTTCTCATCATACCATTGGAACTGCAAACGACATACCTTCTGGAATATGTTTCATCCCATAACGTCTTAAATTTCATGTAGGTGTTTTCCTTTATTAATTGGAGTTTCGCTGCAACTGGTAGCGTACTTGAAGGACCAGGCCCAAGGATACCAGGCTAGTTTGTCAGCTTCTATATTGCCGTTGCATTGTGAGTGTCCTTTGACCCAGCACAGGCAGATGTTATTCATCTGACATGCTCTCACAAGTGCTTGGTGACATTCCCATGTTGATCCTTTAGTTATTTTATAATTTTTCAGGGCCAGTAGTGATTGTCTACTGTCTGTGCAGATTCTTATTGTCTTGCCCGTTATTTACCCGTTATTTTATACGACATACCTTCTCTCTTCTCTTTCATCCACTGCACCAAAGACACGCTAAAGCTTACAAAGAACACGCGTAGAGCCAACTGCTTGTCTTGATCTCCGATTAAAACACCAAAATACATGAAATAGGATCTTTTCACATTTCCAGGAAATTGTGATTTCTCCAGAAATCCCCACAAATATAACAAAATGGCCAGGAGAAATTTTGCAACCGCGGCGCGTTTGACTTGACATATTCGTCGTTGAAAAAATATAACCACTCAAATTGAAACTCAAAGAGACAATCCATTTTCTATTTCAAAATGCACCCATTTTAAGTAACCTGTCATAAAATTTACTACCTGTCAATATAATAGGGTCTATGGACCCATTGAAAAGTGGTAAGTATTAGGGTCTCATTAAAATTCCTATTGTTAGAAAGGTATTAGCAATGTAAAAACTGAAATTGGCTGAACTGAAGTTGGCTGCTCATGTCGGCTGGTGTTATGATGCACCTATGAATGGTATGTTTAGAAAACGTGCACTGTACATGATTATTACATAGTATATTAAATGCTCTCCATGTCTGACCCATATAACAGCTATTGCATCTTTCACAAGGAGATGTTTAATGTTTTGTATTATAAAAATATTAGATATCATTTAACAAAATATCAATGAAAGCTATGAAGCCTATCTTTTGCCTCTAAATATAGCCGCTTAGAATCGTAAAATTGTAGGAAAATTAATTAGAATTATCAACGTTGAAAAAGAACAAGACTGAGCGTAGCCTAACATTGTCGCTGACGCACGCCAACCGTATTTTGAATTTTGAAGTCAAATTGGCTCATATAAATAATGGGCGCAAAACCAATTAAAAAACATGCTCTCAAAATCACGTGGCGGAGGCCTATCAATAGGGATCAATAGGAGATTTATCCAAAAATTTGTTGTGACGCTTCAATATTTTTTTCAGTTTCACAATTTAAAAGGCATCACACTTATTAAATTTTAATGTTGATGTAGAGTTTAATACAAATTTTGGGCTACTTGCAAAACACAAATTCAAGGTCATGACCTTGAAATTCCTAAATAAATTTCGCCTGCGACGCAAGGCCTTATACCTCCCCTCATCAAAATACTACGAGCTGCCTGCCACTGACTTATTTCTTCCTTTGCAGTGCTCGGTTCCTACATTATGTTATCAAGAAACCTAAGAGTTTCTTTTTTTGTTTTGTAATTTTGTATTAACTATGAGTTTCTTTAATTCAAAAATTGAAAATTAAAATACTTAAAGAAAAACGAAATAAGTTAATTTGTTTGGTCGTTTGAAAATAAGATCAAGCTAAAAAAATAAGTATAGGGAATTTGGGAAAATAAGTATAGGGAATTGTAAATTAGCCAAAATTAAAAATAGTTTTGCACGAAGGTGGCTGCACCCTTAGAAATGCCCCTGATTTCCTGCTGAATCGGTGTATTTAGAATGTACCGGGTGAGTTATTAACAGAGGAGACGCCGGCCATATCTGAGGAACGGTATGACAGAACGTTTGGGGACAAAATCTATAACAAAAGTGGACCAGAGAAATCGCTGGATATTATTTTCAAGTTTGTAATATCACCGCTAGAGGGCGTTACAGTAACGTTAAATTAGAAAAATGAAATATCCTTAATTTGCTATGATGAGGCATACTGAAAATATGTTCTTGTCAAATTTTTAACTTTGGTCTTAAAATGTTTTTCATAGCTATGAAAATTAAGTGGTGGGGGGTAAAGAAAAATGGCGATTACCCCACCCCGGTTTGGCTTAACAGGATCAAACGAATATGATTTCACTGGAAAGATAATTTTTTACTTTATCATTGCTAGAACAGAATGTGCCAAGTTAATTGTTGCCGTGGACGCTAGGTGGCGCTGTTTGATTTATAGCTATTTAAATTAATTAAAAAAATATTTTCTATCAGATCAAATTGTGACGCTAAAACCCATTCTTGAATTAACTTAATCATCATAAAAATCAGTCCAGACGGTTAGGTGGAGTTCAATGACAACACACAGGCAGAAGAAATTTGCAAACCTTGGCTGGCACCGGCTCCAAAAATTACAATAATTGTATAATAAATTGATTGTATTCTAATAAATTGATTGGCCTAACAAATTGCTTGTATTCTAAGTAGTAATCGTAGTAGAATAACGTAATTATTTTTTACTTTTTAGTGCATTTTTTAGAATAGATTTTATTGAAGTCGGTTTTGTTTTATTGTTAAAAATATTTTATTTTAATACTTTTTTAATGTAAAATATATTTTTATCAATTTTTCCGGTTAGAATTAAGATATCTAGTTGCGGTTTACATGATTTTTCATGATTTCTTGCAACTTCGATTCTCTATATGAAATTTCGGAAAAAAACGAAAAGTTTTCAAGCAGCGCCACCTGGCTTCCGCGGCAACAATTAAATTGGCACATTCTATTCTAGCAATGATTAAGTAAAAAATGATGCTCTTTCCAATGAAACCTAATTCGTTTGATTCTGTTAAGCCAAACCGGAGTAATCGCCATTTTTCTTTACAAATGTTTACCTTCCCCCACCACTTCATTTTCAGAGTACATTTCCAAGAATATATTTTCAGTATGTCTCATCATAGCAAATTAAGGAGATATTTCATTTCTCTAATTTAACTTTACTCTAAAGCCCTCTGGCGGTGATGTTATAAAATAATTTCTAGCGATTTCTCTGATCCACTTTTGTTATAGGTTTTTTTAACCAACGTTCTATGTCATACAGTTCAGATATGACCGACGTCCTCTGTTAATGATTCGCCCGGTACTTCGTTACGCAACTATGGAGGGGAATTATTTATGTACTTGAGTACAGATATTATTTCCTTTGTTATTTTTCGCTGTTTAGTAACTGTACAAATTGGGGCCTCGCCAATCCCCAATTAAAAATAAATGAGCGTGCAAAAATCAGTTAATAAAATTATAATTTATAAAGTCAAGAGACTCTTAAATCAATTTTATCGTGTGCTAATCCGCTTTCATAACACTTGACATTGAAATTGAAAGTGAACACGGATAGTTGGTTTGGGCGATCTTTGTTATTTATTTGTTTTATGTTAAATGTTTACGCCGTATTATTTCCCAACGCGGCACGAATGCAAATATAAATTTATCAATTAAATGACGTGCGAAATAAGTCGAGAAAAACGCGTTGAAATATAATTACTATGTAGAATTAATTAGATGTAAAAACAATGCCCAATTAAAGGATTTTAGGGTCTGCAATACCTCTTCCTTATATAAGTTTCTAAATAACTGGGAATTTAATTGCAACTGTGTCCTTGCAGTTTTTGTTACTATATTTGTAACTCAGTCATTAGCTTCACCTGTATGTTTCTACGCATGAATGTATGGAATCTTTGATCAAGATTTTCACCCACTTCAAAACGTCAGATTGACTTGAAACTTTGCCAGGTATCATACTTATCAAAGACCGATAACAATACAATTATTTGATAACTTTGTCGTCCTAATGTCCTCAGAATATCATCAAAAAACTAGATATAAAAAATGTGTCACATTGGCGCAATCGCCACAATATAGAATTAACTGAAAGCTATACATTCATTAAATCTCGGACCACACAGTATTAACAAAAATTAATCTTTAGTAGTATAAAAAACTAAAAAAGACGCTTTAAAAGGAACCCGAACTAAAAAATAAAAAAATTAAAAAACATGCTTTTATAGCAAACCAAACTAGAGAGTAAAAATAAATTATAGATTAAAAAAATTACGGAAAAAAAACTAAAAAACTTGATTGTGTCTCACATTGGCGCATTCAACACATTATAGAATTAACTGAAAGTTATACATTCACTAAATCTCGGACCACACATTACAAAAATTAATCTTTAATAGTATAAAAAATTGAAAAAAATGCTTTAAAAGGAACCCGATCTAAAAAATAAAAAAACTAAAAAACACGCTTTTATAGCAAACCCAACTAGAGTAAAAAATAAATTATGGTTTAAAAAATTACGGAAAAAAAAACTAAAAAACTTGATTGTGTCACACATTGGCGCATTCACCACAATATAGAATTAACTGAAAGTTATAAATTCATTAAATCTCGGACCACACAGTACAAAAATTAACCTTTAGTAGTACAAAAAAATAAAAAAAGACTTTTAAAGGACTTTAAAAGGAACCCGAACTAAAAACTAAAAAATACGCTTTTCTAGCAAACCCAACTAGAGAGTAAAAAATAAATTTCAGTTTAAAAAAATCACTGAAAAAGACTAAAAAACACGCTTTAAAGGGAAACCGAACAAAAAAGTAAAAAATAAATTATAGTTTAAAAACACGCTTTAAAGGGAAACCGAACTGAAAAACGGTCATATATTTTTAATTCACGTTCATATAAGCAGAATAGAAATAAATTGAATGTACTGGTGATGTAATGTTGCGATATATACAGCTGATAATATGTTTTATTTAATTTAATGATTTCTCGATTTCGGAAAAGACAAAATGTGTACTAAGATACTAAAGTATCTCTGTATCCCTCACTTTAATGCCTTGGTACACAATATGTGTTTATGTATTGACATATTATATAGCCATTTCATATATCTTTATCACTTTATCAAATGTTCTAATAGGACTTTCAAAAAGAACTACTAGCATGAATTCTACCTCACGAACTACTAATAGGCAAATATTTTTTAATATCCATTCTTGTTAAAACCTATTGTAATGCTGAAACAAAATACCCGATAATAGAACGTGAGCTTTAAGCTAGTGTATGCGGCGTTAAATATTTTAGACTGTACATGCTCTCAAGAAAATTTGAACGGACTAGATATAGAATACAACATGTATACATCATTCATGAAAAAAAATCTTTGTTTTTAAACTGCCGATCTGTAATAATGAACATTAGAATTCATAATTTTGACACTGGAGAAGAATTTTTTTTGTGAAATTTGTAAGTTTTCACTATATTTGTAGATTTTTAGAATTACGTCAAAGATTTATAACATAAATATATTGGGAAAATAAAAATAATAATCAGTATAACGTCTTAGGTCTTAAATTACGGAATATGACGCTGTTAGTTATTGTTAAAATATAATTATACAACACAGGAGAAATTATTTTTCGAACAAAGTAATTCTTATATCATATGACCTGAAAGGAAGGTTAGTTTTCAAAATAATTTCATCAACATAAATGATTCAATCCAAAATTACCGTATACTTTTATAATGGTATAGGTCTCATTCTTATTCGACAAACCATGCATTATTTATAACAAAATTAATTACTATTATTATATTAATAAAAAGTGAAGACGAGGGCACGGTAATTACTTTTTGCGGTTTAAATAAATAAATAAATAATTAAATAATTATATAATATATAATAGCCATGTTATGAAAAGAGATATTTACAATACTGAATTGTTAATGTATGCATGTATAACATTAAAAGTCATGGGGTTATTTTTTTAATAGATTTTGCGAAACAATAATTTCATAATTTTAACTATCGATCGCATTAAAAATATCACATGAATTTTAGAAATTTGTCATATTTAAGTACGAATGTTTTTTTACAAATCATAGTTTTACAAAGTATACTAATAAAAAACACCACTATTTTTTTTCTAAATTTTCCAGGAATAACAATTATGCAACTCATGTTAAAAGTAACTGAATATCAAGGTCACTGTTTTATCCGGCGAAGCAATACTCGTAATAATTATATACCCGTAATATTTAATATTTATTCCATTTTGCAATTCATTTGTGATATAATTATAACACACTCGACATTCTCCCAGTAAATGCATCACATGTACCTGCCAACAAAGGCATCGCTTTTGTGTAAGTCTTAATAATTCGTACACCGTTTCAAAACGTAAACCTGTTTTTTGAAAGTGTCTGGGCGTACCGCTCGTCATTTCGTTACAAGCGGAAGAATATGACTGAAAAACTTTTACTTCAGACTCCTCATTAGCCTGTAAAAAAATTATTGTTTCTCAATTTATCCACTTTCGCATGCTTTTTTTCTTCTGTATAATTTTGGCGCACCTTGAAATATGACATAACTCAGATTTACCAAAACCCCATAGTTATAGCCAGTTACCAAATTTCACATGTGATAGTCACGCCTCACATAAAATGGTACCTAGTAATAGAAAAAAATGCGTGGAACAAATCATATAGTATTAGCAATATATTTTACCGAAATAGCGAAAAATATTTGTAGATGTATTGTATTAAGTATTGCTTAAATTAAAATGTTACAATATATTTTCAGTAATTAGAACACAATAAAGGCATAGGGTAAAGCATAAGTAGAGTAAATATAATCATAGACTTTTATAGATAACTATATAGATAGATTTATAGATAACTTTTTTGTCCAAAATTTGAAAATATTACCGTTTTTATGCCCATATTACTTTTTATTAACCTCTTTTAGTTCCACTTTTGAGGTATTTACTATTTATTTTGACTTCATTTATACTAATTCTGTCTTTTATTACGATTTTGAAGGTTTTGCTCTCATAGGTAATTTTCAACAAGGAATCTGATTCTGCTAACAGATTTGAATTTGGATATTAACAAAAAAAATATACCAACGATTACATTTACCCCACTGAAATGTTCATATGGGGTAAGTGTAATCGCGAGACTGGGATAAATGTAAACACTGAAATAATTTTCTTGTCCATCGTTTACTAAGTTTCCTTCTCATGAGAGGTTTGAAAAAGAAAAAGTATTAATTAAAGATATAGCTGTGAGTAATGGTTATCCTAGAGATATAGTTGAAAAACTAATTAGGAAGCGTACATTTAAGTACACACTTCGTAATTCTACGACCTTTCAAAAGGATATAGAGACTCCAAAATATGTATCCATCCCTTACGAACCCCGGTTTACTCGTGGTTTGAGTAAGGTTTTCAAAAACGTGGGTATAACAGCGATTCATTCATTAAGTAATAAATTACAACAACTTTTAGACAATCCAAAGGATAAAATTGTTCCAAATGAAAGGTCTGGGATTTACGAAATTAGTTGTAATGATTGTGATCGAAAAGAAAGATAAGTCTAGAAAGAACAGATAAGTCTAGTGTTGCACAACATGCTTTTGACAACAATCATAGAATAGATATTAGTAATTTAAGATTAGTTAGAAATGTGAACAATAATAGACAATTGGATGCATTTGAGAGCATAGAAATTGTAAAATGTAAAAGTAGTATGAATAGCGACAAGGGACCTATACCGTATAGCCCGCTTTACGCGTTGCTTAGCAACTAATCATTGAAGCGTGACTAATGATTTCACCACAAATAGTATAAATAGGGTAGATTTTTAGTTTAAGATTAGTTTTTAATCGTCTCCGGATGATGCCAACTTGGTTGGCGAAACGCGCGTCGAGCGAAATGAAAGTGTTTTGGTGTTTGTGGAAACTACTCCGAGTGTTAAACTACATGTAAATATTAAAAAAATAAATAGAAACCACTTTTGTATCCAGATCTTCAGATGAAGCAAATTTTAAGTGACAGTGAATCAGACGAACCCACCTGTGAGGCTTAGAGGAATAGAGAAAGGGTAGAGGAATATGAAAATGCATTAAAAGCTTGGAGTACATTCAATAGGGATTTAAAGTGGGCAATAAAATGTTAGTCTAAGCTAGCTCAGCTCTTAATAAAAATAAAAATAAAATTCCCGTGGAGGCCACTGACCATGCGCAACTAAGTCAGTTAGTCCCCAAATTGTCTTGGGCATCGAATCTACTTTCTGGCACTTATGTAATTCTTGAGGGAAAGAAAAATAATACCCACCGTATACTTACACTAGGTTTACTTTACCATTGGAAATTTAAAAATGGTGATACATAACAAAAATAATTCAAAAACTTATGAAAAATGTGGTATTCTACCTGGAAACGCAGCATATGCATAAACAGCTTACACAGAAAAACGGTTTAAATGTCAACGTGCACGATAACCTTTCCGCAATCAATATACATACCAATAGTGAGACAATGCCTACCTAATTATGTTACTTAACCAGCGATAGTAACCAGGCGAATACCTATAGACACTTTGTCAAACGTTTGCTGAGGTCTCGTAATAATTTTGTATTTTTAAGTGTACACACATAGCGTAGCAATATCAAGTCAATCAAACAGGGTGTGTACCCTTTTAAAATATTCTTAAAACTAGCTGTAATATGCAACACCGGCACAGGAGTCGTAGGACTTCAGCAAGCTGGTCCTAAAGGTGGTTCCAAAGGTAGTGTAAAACGTGGTGACAAAGCAGGTGGTGTATAAGGTAGTGTAAAAGGTGTTGTGACTTACACTCGCCGAAAGACAATGAAGCCTGAATTAGTCGGAAAGCGGCCTCGAAAAGATAGCTTCGCTGTGCCCCTCAATAAAATCTAGGGAGTTCAACGCAACGCAGGCACTCAACGTTAAAAGTTATATGATCCCACCAATGATTTGATGAAATACAATGATTTCCTTGTGTTATCCCATTATGTAGGAACGTACTCTGGCGGCCATTTGAAAGTGCACGCCTCTTATATCAGATTTCGTTATATTTGATCTTTGTAAAACTGACTAAAATTAAATAAAATTCTGAGGATACAACATAGTGACGGAGGGCAGGGAACTTATCCATGCCCAAACATTGATGGAAAAACGTCCACTCCGGTCGGTAGGTTTAATATACCTTCATACCTCGAATTCTGAGGTCGGTAGACGCGGATGGAACCATCATGACATCATGACCTTTTCGTCGGAAAATATGACATTCCAAAAGTCGTCGGGCCTACCGACATACTGGTTCGCAAAATTAAGACGTTGTTCTTTATGCCTTGGCTCCAAAAATACCTTCTTTGCTGCCGGATAATTTCGTAACTCTGAACCCTTCACCCGCCGCCTTGCAGACCTCACAGATCCAGGAAACTCCGTTTCGAAACAAGCCGTCACTGCTGTATCAAAGAGATTCGTTCTAAGATGGTCCAGGAAGAGGTTATCTTGCTCCATAGTGCTTATTTTACGACGCCCTCTGCCGTGGACGTAGCGAACGTTTCCTACTGCATTCCATTTTTGTTTGAGTTTGAATATACAACTCTTACTCACATTTAGCTCATCTGCAACTGCCTGTAATGACCAATCATTTTCAAGCAATGTAACAGCTCGCATTTTTTCAGGTTCAGTTAACCGCGGCATTTTAAAACTTGAAAACTAATAAAGTGGTTTGTAAATTACGGAGTTAATTACTGACATTTGTTTGAAGTTTCAAATAAGTGTCAAAATGAAATATAAAAAGATCACATTACAATATCAAAAAAAATCGTGCACTTTCAAATGGCGTTACATACTACATTATTTGACCATGAAAATCACTTAAACTTTTAACACCATGAAAAACCGCTATGCCATCTACGCGTTTGGCTCAGAAAAAAAAAGCGAAAAGACCAACGCCCTCTGGAATTAGACCATAGATCTGCTGACCTAGGTTAGGGTCACAGAACTGCCAATGTTCAACTCACAAAACAATAAAGCGACACAGATATTTGTAATAAGTATATGACAAAGTATCTAATAAATGAGCTGTGGTAATATTGATGTAATCGAGTAATAAAAGTAATAAGATGACCTGAATTTCTAAACACATACAAAAGGGAAGGCGAAAAGGGAAAGACTGTTTAAAATCAATGTTATCCGTCAAATATACCTACAATAAATTTCGGATACTGAAATTGTTAACTACTAAAAGTGAACGTAACAAAGATGAATTGTTACTCAAAGGGTTAGAAAACCTTAAAGTAGGAAGCTGGTTTCTGATCTCATTTAAACAGAATAAATCTGGATAGAAAAGTAGATATATTTTTCTGTGTTGGTCAAATAACAGCTCTCGATGAAGAATCGCAACCTACCATTATATATTTTTAAAAAAATTAGACCGAAACCCGTATAAATCAGTTTTCACTGGCCTGAACAAGAGGATCATCACATAAGGCTGCATCAAATATAGGACTATTTTTGCCAAAACCCATTTTCGGGCAAGCAGGAGAACTTCCTTACACTTGGGGTAAGTGTAAGGTTAGCCGGGGCAAGTGTAATCAGTCAGCATGTTATTTTTATTTTTATTTATACAAAAAACGTGAGCAATGATAATATAAACTATAAATGCAATGATAAACTTATGATATAACCTATAAATATAATATAAACGATAAAGATAATGATATAAAACTATAAAGATAAGATAAGCTATAAATGTAATGATTATCCGTAAGTTTCAAACGCTTTAGTAGGTAGATAAAATTACAGTATGCAATTCATCGCGATGTAATGAATTATATCATAGAGATAGAGGATGTATGAACTTTTTCAAAAAGTATGCCAAGTATCAACGAAAATCACGCATCTATTCTTAAATCATTTATAAAAAATAAACAATGGCTCGTAATGTTATACACCTTTCATACATATCTACAGTAAATAATTTGATACATAATCAATTTTATCAGTTATGGCATATCGCATATCCCCAATTTTTAGTAGTGTATAATAGAGGTTCAATTTCACGACTTATATTGTAGGCCAATTATGTAATGATTATTTAACAATTTTCTACTAATTAAGGACACAATAAGTCGCTGAGTGTAATTAAGGCGTGAGTGTAACTATGAGCTGAAACTAGTAAACCAATATGGAGAACGGTTCCGCCATTGTCATATTGGAGACGGCAATAATTATTATTTTTCTGATAATTTATATTTTAAGACATAAAATCAGCTAAAAAATAATTCCTTTAAATAAAAAATTCCATATATTTATTAGTTATAAAAGCGGATGTTTTTTTATGATATAAAAGCAAGAATGTGTTAAATTGGAGGTAATAAAATATTCAACACAAGCACTGTAGTGATTGGTGGAGTGGATCGATTAGTACCATAGGGAAGAGCAGTCAAGAAACCTACTAACTTGGGAATATTTTATTATTATTTTAATTTTAGATATATGTTAATCTTATGTAGATGTATATTTATAGGAAGTAGGTATGTAAGTAAGTATATAAGTTTATATATAGAGATAATTATTTTTGTTAATTTGTTCTTATATTAGTAGATTGTAGAAATATGTTCTGTATCTTTTTGGTCATTATATGTATTAGTATTTTTTTGAACATAAATTGATTCCATAATATATCGTGTTTTATAATTTTGTTCTTCATTAAGAACTTTAGTATATTCATAGTTAAATTTATGACTTTATGTTTTTAGAGCTGTAATATTAACTGCAAATTTGTTTCCTTTCAAACGTTCTCCGAGAAGTTGTATTGTTTGACCAATGTAGCCTTTATTGCATTGTGTACATGGAATTTCATATATACAATGCGTAGCTTTTTAAGTGGATTTATGTCTTTTTTGTTGGGTATAAAGTTTTTATTTGTTATTAACTTTTATCATGTCTTGTTTTTATAACATTGTTTAATATTTGATGAGAATTAAGTTAAATTATAAATTGGACTGGAATAGACTGAATATATGAAATAATAGGTCTTCATGAAATATTTGGTTTATGTAGTTCGTAAACTTACCTATTTTATTAATGCATCTTTTAGATTAAAATATGTACCGAAGACATAGAAAATAGCAGAAATGGTAATGATCCTGAAACCCGGAAAACCACCAAATGAAGCTTCGTCCTACAGGCCTATCTCTGTAATATCAAAACTGTTCGAAAAAATATTTCTTAAAAGATTAAAACCAGTCACTGAAGACGAAAACATAATCCCAGATCATCAGTTTGCATTCAGAGAGAGTTATTCAACTATAGATCGGGTCCATAGGATCACAGATGTAATTGAAAAGTCGCTGGAGGAAAAAAAGTTTGTTCTACCGTCTTTCTTGATGTAGCATAGGCTTTTGATAAAGTATGGCACGAGGGACTTCACTATAAATTAAGCAAGCTCCTGCCTAATCAGTTCTCACAATTAATGAAGTCTTATATTTCAGATAGAACTTTTAGAATTAAGCAGGAAGGCGCTTTTTCTGAACTTAAAGAAATCAAGGCAGGAGTACCACAAGGGAGTGTATTAAGACCAGTCCTTTATCTACTATACACCAGTGATATTCCTGAATTAGAGTATGACACGATAGCCACCTTTGACACTGCTATAATGGCTGTAGTCAAAGAGCACCAAGAAGCGGCAATAAATCTGCAAATATCAGTTAACAAAATCAAAAGAAAAAAAAACAAAAGAGACCGACATATCCCTGTTAACATAAACAATATCCAAGTACCATATGCTGTTACAGCAAAATATTTGGGTATAACACTGGACGCTAAGCTACGCTGGAGAGCACATGTCAAAAAAAGAAATAAGAATTAGATATCAGATTTAAAAAAAATGTATTGGCCGCTTGGACGAAATTCCACGCTGTCAATATATAACAAAGTACTTTTGTACAAACAAATTCTCAAGCCCGTATGGACCTATGGCATCCAGCTGTGGGGCTGTGCCAGTAAGAGCAATATAGATATAATCCAGCGATTCCAAAACAAAGTATTAAGGAGCATTGTTAATGCCCCCTGGTATTGCAGAAATAGTGACCTCCATAGGGACATGGGAATGGACACCGTTAACCAGACCATCGGCGAATCCGCCAAAACTCACGAACAGCGACTTCATCGTCACGTCAATGTCAAAGCCATCCAGCAGTTTGACAATACAAACCAGATTAGAAGGCTCAAGAGGATCAAACCCTTCGAGCTAGTATAATTTTTTTAGTGCAAAAGCAGAGAACAGTGCCTGTGTACACATTAATATTAGTGTAATTAAGTATTACAAAAATATAAGGAACACTAGTGAGTAAGTCCTTAGATATAAATTTTGTAACAGTAGTAAATTAGGTTAGAAAAATATTACTCATTGATCTAAGTTCAGATCAGATTGTAATTACAGTAAATGTCATTGGTGTTTATATAAAAAAAATGTAATTCTGGTATCATAAAATTTAGGGGCAAGAGATTAGAGAATTATTAATTTTATGATATTTAATTTTATAGTTTTATAATAATATTTTAGTGTTAGCTATATGAGTATCATTTGTGAAATATTCGTTAGTTTCCCATTTTTTTAATTATTATTTTCAGTAAATTTTTTGGTGGATTATTTCTCAAACGTTGATATATTGATACTAATCAACAATTATTGAAAAGGATCAGGATATCTGAATATGCATCACCGTATTAACCAATGTATTAATATGTCGTAGTAAAATGTGCGATAAATACAATCAAAATTACAGCTATAAGAAAATTTATTTATTAACGTAAGAAATTTATTAATGTATTAGCTCGAATAGAATGTGATTTGACTGTTTCCTTAAGGCAAATTGGGTTTGAATTGGAAATCAGTCACCAAACCAAATTTAACAGTAAGCCGAGTTTTGCACAAATACAACTAAAGGGTCCGCCAATAAGCGCGCTCGATCTTTAAAATGAAATAAAGCAAGTTGTGTGAGAGGTATAAATGAAATTTATTTTTTGTTTGAAAGAGTATTCGAAGGCATTATGTACGGAAAATAATATCGGTCAAATGTCCACCTCGGCTTCGCTGGGTGGCGCGCATACGAGAAGTCCAATTTTCAATGACTCTGGCGCACAAATCGGGCTGTATTTCATCGATGGCGTGGCGTATGTTGACTTTGAGGGCATCAGTGTTTTGTGGTTGGTTTGCGTAGACCTGTGATTTAAGAAAACCCCACAAGAAATAGTCTAGTGGGGTTAAATCGCACGATCTCGGTGGCCAGTTGATGTCGCCTCCGCGCGAGATAACCATTCCTCCGAAGCGCTCGTGCAGAAGATCCATTGTGGCGCGCGCTGTGTGGCTCGTAGCGCCGTCCTGCTGAAACCACATATCCTCGACATCCATATTGTCGATTTCATGCCAGAAAAAGTTCGTTATCATGGATCTGTATCGTTCGCCGTTTACCGTGATGGACACACCATCGTCGTTCTCGAAGAAATACGGCCCGATGATGCCTCCGGCCCAAAATCCACACCAAACAGTTACCTTTGCTGGGTGCATTGCGACCTGGTGGACCTCCTGTGGATTGTTCTCGGCCCAATAACGGCAATTCTGCTTGTTGACATTCCCATTTAACCAAAAATGTGCCTCATCGCTGAAGATGATTTTGCGACCAAAATCGGGGTCGACTTCCAACTGCTCTAAAGCCCAATCAGCGAAGATACGGCGCTGTCTATGGTCGTTTATTTTGAGCTCTTGTGTCAGCTGGATCTTGTACGGATGCATGCCCAAATCCAGATGCAAGATTCGGCGAAGTGATGTTTCCGAAAGGCGGAGTTCCTGTGCGCGACGTGAAATTGACTGTCGCGGATTTTCACGCACACTATCGCGCACAGCGGCGACATTCTGGGCAGATCGGACGTTTCGACGACGCGTCGGTGTTGGCTGATTGTTCACCGAACCGGTTGCCTCGAATTTGTTAATCAAACGACGGATAGTCGACTCAGCAGGACGATCAATTGCACCGTAAAATTGGCGGAGCGCGCGGAACGTTGCTCGAACCGATGAATGATTTTCGTAATAAGTTTTAACGATTTGCACATGTTGCTCGCGGCTGAATTGGTTCATGGTGATTTGTGAAGATACACTGAATAATAACAACTACGTTTGCCAACTCTACCACAAACAACATGGCCGCCATGAGCTGTCAAAGATCGAGCGTCCCTATTGGCGGACCCTTTATAAATCTTTAAACTAAATCCACCAGCACTTGTGTACGAATATGATTACGAACGTAGGATGGCATATTGCAATTGAATTTTACAGAATAACGTGCAGCCAAACAATGATTTTTGTTGAATAATTTTAATTTCCGGTGAGCCTAATTTTATAGATTCGAAATTATTTAGCCGACAAAGTAAATAATTAAATATAGCAACTATATATGTCGCCTAGATATATATTTAGCGTCCTTAATTTAGCTTTCATCGGCTAAGAGTTCATTGCATAATAGGCCAATATGGTTTAAGCCAATGTGGGGTATTTGCTTAAACCGAGAACAGGTCAATTTCCTTGCTACAACTTGTTTACCGTATGAAATTCCTTTTAAAGTATAAAATTGTTCGAGTTTGACCCGGAAGAAGAGTTACCAAGTGAGCCGATATGATAATTTGGCATTAAAATATAAGAAAACAATAATTTGCCATTAAAAATACACCTGCTATATTAACTACAAATGTAGCATACGCGTGACCAAAAGAAAGTGAGTCCGCTTTCATAAATTCGATGCTTAAGAGATAACTTGTGGCGAAGCAAGTGGTTCGTGAGGAAGCAAGAAAGGATATTACTCTTATGCAAATTTGATAGCAGAAAAAACTGGTCTAACTAGTCTGAAGTGCATTATTATGAAACCGACAGGAGAATGCCCCACAGTTATAGATGTGGGTGCTTGATGATTGAGGACCATAGATAGATATCCGTAAACTCAGTCAGGTTATTCTAAGTGACGCAGAAACGATGAAAGTTTTTCATAAACAACAAATAATCAGTGCAATATGTCATTTTTACAAGTCGATATTTAATTACGACCAAGGTCTCAGGATGTGACTCTAATGACCTTTGCGATTTTATGTGTAGTTAAGAAATCGAAGGAAATGAGGAAAGCCGTTTCAAATCAAGCGATTGAACGACTATAACAATCATTAACCTGTTACACTTGTTTTATACGAAAGCATGTAAATATACACTCACCGGCACAAAAACCGGCCACTAAAAAGTAGCCCCAATTTCGAAGTTCAAATGAGATTTTGATGATTTTGTTTTTAAAATCTAGATTGATTCCTCAGTAACGATGCAATGTCAGAAAATTTTCTCCAGAATTTAATTTGAGCATATATACGGGGTGCAATAATGAGACGGAGTTTGTAACACTCTGTGGAGCGCAGGCGCAGCAGCTGTTGTCAATCTGCTGTTGTCAATCAAGCTGTTGGCTAGAATGACTCTGTAGCCTCATCTTTTCTGAATATTTGGTTTCTTGTTTCGTGGCATTATCTCTGTTTTTATTTGAGATACACTGTTTTTAAAACGAACGTCTCGGACATTAGGGCTTTAAATGCTGAAATGTTTACTTATAAATAATCAAGGCGCCTTATGCGGAAACGAATACGAGTTTTTTGAAATACATTTCAGAGTTTGTCAACGCTTGTCAAATAAAAAAATGCCAAATAAAGTCAAATAAACATCAAGATATAAGTTTAATCTGAAAACTGACGAAAACATGAAAATTTAGAAAAAGGATACACAAATTTTTATGGGCTAATATCTAGTGTGGCCTCCTCGCTTCACAATAGCTTCGTTCAGTCGATGTGGCATCGAATCAATAAGATTTGTTATACATTTTTGTGGAATGGTATCAAATTCTTCCTGAAGTGCAATTCGCAGATCCCGAAGACTGTCGGGTAAAGCAGGTCGACGACGAATGCATTTTTGAAGTTGGTCCCACAGATGTTCAATTGAATTGAAGTCAGGGCTGCAAGCTGGCCAAACCATTCGTTCAATACCCACTTCGTCCAAATATTCGTTGACTAGTGCTACGTGTGGACGCGCATTATCTTGCCTTAATTCGAAGCCGTCTCCAATAAAATGAGAATAGGGAACAACTGCGTTCTGGAGAATATGCTCGATATATCGATGGGCATTTAAGGCATAGTTTTCAATAAAGATTAAATCTGTACGGGAGTCCGTGGAAATTCCCCCCATACTATCACAGAACCTCCATGAAAACGCTAATAATATTATTTACGCTAATAATAAATAATTTATAAAGCATTGGGTCAAACTGACCCGTGGGTTATATAATATCTACGTATTTATGAAAATACCCTTCTAATAAAGGCAAGTCTATAGAATATAGTTTAATTTCAACTTTTGACATTGACGTTTTAAAATAAAAATTCTCTTTGTGTCATTTTGTAGGAAACGCATTAAGCACTAGAAAACTTCTCGTTCAAGATAAAAAATGCATATTGGTCGTGGACAAATATCGCCTTCGTAAACGTCACCCTGTATTAATATTGGCTATCATTAATTGCTCGCTGAAAATATACTATTATTAAATGCAATGTTAAAACTAGTAAATTTTCAGATAAAGTTAGAGCTATTTAAAATTTATGAGTAGTCTTGAACTTTGATTCTAGACATTGCAGTTCCCAAACGTTTTTGAAAGTCATGATTTGTTTAAACAAAGAAAATGATTAATAATTATAACTGGTTCAGTCTGTAATTGTAACGACGTATTACATTATAATAGCTCAGGGTCTACTGTATCTCAATCCATAAAAATATTTAATTGGTACGCATTGAACTTTTTTGGATGTGAATAGAGATTTAGATGCAGAATTATATTTAAATTCAATGGTGTCTTCAGCAAAATATTACATAATTTGTGCAAGCATCTAAGGAATAAATGTTGCAAATGAAACTTGCTATTTAACGAGCGATTTTCAGATCAGGGATTATGTAACACATTTGAATATATAGACTGTAATATAGATGTTGCTGACATTTATCGTTTTGAATAATGGGCTATCTATTTGCTTTCAACTTTCTATATTCTTAAAAAGAGCCAATAGTTGTTTGAGAAATTCTGAACTAAAAACATGGTTCCATATCCAAGCATTATCATAAAGGATGAAATAAAATAATTTGCTTCGTATGTCTAAAGAAACCATTTTTACTTTATTTTTACATCTAGATCTTTGGAGAATTTAGGTAAGAATTTAAAATTTCCTCGAAAAAAATTATACTCAGAAGTGAACATAATTGTACTTCACAGCATCTAGATCGGCAGGTGTTAAAACATGTTGACTGTAAAATAGAAAACCAGATCATCAGCAAAGAAGTTGGCTTGAGTCATCAATGAATATTGAAAAAGACATGGCCCAAAGTTAGAGCCATACTCTTGAAGTTTGACGAGTGCTTTAGAAATAGGACCATGAAAGATTGATATAGGGACAGTATTCAACAAAGAAGTTTAAAGTGTTTATGCAGATATTAGTTCATTTTAGGGATCGACCAATAACGATATCGGTATATAGGATCTTTGCCGACATCGGTAAAAAATATTTAAAATTTTAAAGGAAAGGATTAAGTTAAAAATATAATATTAAAGTTAAATTTGGCAAGTTTTATACCTTGCCACAACAGACAAAATTAAACTTTCTGGCCTTTCCGGGACTAGACAATTTCTTGCGCTTTCATATACACTTCCAGCTGAAGAGAATATATCAGTATATATGATGGAAAAATGTCTTTCTTTTGCACACTAAGTCAAAGGATCTAATTTTTTTGATATTTCGGCTAATTTAAGATACATTTTACGTTCACCTTCAATTTTATTTATTATATCGTGCTGGATCTTTTGATTTACGTCTTTTGACTTGTTAGCAATTTTTGTTAAAGAAGCATCGTCGCTCACATCAGAGCTTCAACCGTGTTAAAGTTGTTAAATCGTGTCAAACGGTAACGGATATCTTCACTTATTTTTTATTTCTTTGCTTGGTAAATATTACCTAATTGTTAATGAAATTAATAATAAAAATGTATGGCCAAGATAGCCGTACCTATCGACCGATATCGGGTCCATTCGTAGGTCAAGAGTGAAGAGTTGATACTTGATTGAAAGATATTGAGATTCATGTTAAATTTTTATTCATTGTTTTTATTAAAGGTATTGTCTATAACTTTCCTCACACACACGGCTACATGGAGAAAATCTACTGGAAAACAACAACTATAGTTGGTTGACCTGGTTTGTAATGCATTTTATCAAGAACTACAAATTTTTTTCATTACTAATAACTTAAATCATTCGGTATTATGATATTTTCATGATTTCAGTAGTCTCATAAGTATATCAACGAGATGCAAGTTGTTTAATTTTGTATAATATCCCATTGTTTCTTTGCTTGCTATAAAATTTGTTGCGCATTTTTAACCAATAAAGACAAATTATTATTATTATTATTAGATTATTACAAGGCATTCAAAGTACTTTTCGAATAGTTGTTATAATAATAACGAACTGTAATAGTAGTAAGACTAGATTATTATCAGTATTTACTATAATGAAAATTTTATGGCGATAATTTCCTTTAATAGCCATTTTATAGTTTATAAGTATAGTTTAATACTTTTTTTTAGTTTGAAAATACTTTTTATAATTAGAAAGAATTTTATTCAAATGAAGTTTTCTACATCCGCAATATTAGTGTCAAACAGAGCAAAAATGTCATCCACATATCTCGGCCAAATCCTAGGAAAATACTCGAATTCTTCTTTTGCTTCAGTTTTAAATTGACTCATGAAGACATCAGCAATGAAAGGCGATAAACAGTTACCCATTGCGGTTCCTTCATATTGTTCATAAAACTTGTCATTGAAACGGAAGCAATTTTGTTCGAGTTTTAATGACGAGTTTTAATTTTCTTGTCCATCGTTTACTAAGCTTCCCTCTCAGTAATGAGAGGTTTGAAAAAGAAAAAGTATTAATTAAGGATATAGCTGTGAGTAATGGTTATCCTAGAGATATAGTTGTAAAACTAATTAGGAAGCGTAAATTTAAGGACACACTTCGTAATTCTACGACCTTTAAATATGATATAGAGACTCCAAAATATGTATCCATCCCGTACGAACCCCGGTTTACTCGTGGTTTGACTAAGGTCTTCAGAAACGTGGGTATAACAGTAATTCATTCGTCGAATTACAACTCCTAGACAATCCAAATCATAAAGTTGTTCCAAATGAAAGGTCGGGGATTTACGAATTAGTTGTAATGATTGTGACCAAAAATATGTTGGACAAACGAGGCGATCAATTAACACCACGTTTAAAGACCATTTTTTATCTAAAATATGGAAGAACAGATAAGTCCAGTGTTGCACAACATGCTTTTGACAACGATCATAGAATAGATATTAGTAATTTAAGATTAGTTAGAAATGTGATCAATAATAGACAGTTGGATGCATTTGAGAGCATAGAAATTATGAAATGTAAAAATAGTATGAATAGTTACAAGGGACCTATACCGTATAGCCCGCTTTATGCGTTGCTTAGAAACTGACCAATGAAGCGTAATTAGTCACGCTAAAATTTCATGGTGATATCATTAGTGACGTCACCATGAAAATAGTATAAATAGGGTAGTATTATTTAATTTAAGATTAGTTTTAATCGTCTACGGATGATGCCAACTTGATTGGCGAAACGCGCGTCGAGCGAAGTAAAAGTATTTTGGAAACTACTTCGAGTGTTATCATTACATCAAAGGTACGAAAAAACGAAATACAATAAATAAATATGAGCAAAGGAAGGAAGACGTCTTAACAATAATTAAAATAAAGCTTTACAAGCTTAATAATCTCTGAAAAAATAGGTACTTACAAATAAAAATCTATGTAGGTACTAAACTAAAGGACCACTTTTCGGGTCTTTTTGGTCGTAAATCGCAGCACGCTAACAAAACTGGCAATCTTAAAAATATTCAAGTGTGCAATTGTAAGGTTGGAAATATATGAAATTAAGTCGATTTGTGTTATTAATTTAAAATATCAACAGGTAAGATTTGGAAGGAAAATACATCTCTAAATGAAGTGCTTTCGTTATATAATTGGAGTATAAGTATAATTGTAATATTTTGTCAATGCAGCTTTAGATCTTAATCCAAGTACACTCTTCTTACTCTTCAAGCATTTTCCGAAAATTGTATAACAAAGATTCACATTCTTTTAATAGGTTGAACCTTAAACCATTCGTCGTTTGGTGACATAGTATAGCATCTAAGATTGGCGAGAAAAAGGCAATTTTAAATTGTTGTTTTGCTTCAATAATAGGCTCATTATGAGTTTCGTAATCAAAAAGGAGACTATTATTTCTTTTTATAGGTTCAAAAAATGTATGTACATACGTACAACATGCAGCACATTAGCAAGAACAGAATTAACGAAATGTTCAAAATTGTCATCTGTTCGTTTTGATTTTATAAATCTGTAGATTTTTAGAGACGTTTTACATTCTGCAATGATTTTTATAGCATTTTAGCTTACGATATTTATTTTGGACAATAAATGATGCCAAAATAACTATGGAACAATATTATACTGAGAAGACCGTGTTTTTTCCGTCAATGAACCGGCTGTAATTTTAGTTCTTGTACCTCTTGTGGAAGTACGATATTTTTTAATCTCTATTTTGCTTAGATACGTCTATGATTTCACCATTTTATTTGTGGTAATTTTTACACTAAGGTCACGCCAAAACACTAAATGTAGACAGCCTAGACGAAGATTTATAATGAGTACGTTATAATAATTTTAATTATTTGTGAATATAATAACAACAATTAATTACCTACAGGAAGTAGTGCGTTAACCATTGAAATAGTATGGGCGTGTATCATTGAATTTTTTTCGCTTTAATTATAGTCGCTTGAACGGTGTAATATAGACATGACAAGTTTCACTAGTGAAAATTAAAAAGATATATTACTATCACATATCTGACAGCTACTTTCATGGTACATAAAATAATATTTGCAATAGCAATAAGGGTAATTTTTGGATATTCCACTCTATATATTTGGATATTCCAAGGGTAATATTTGGATATTCCAACTATAAAAAGTTAACAAAGACCTCATTGCCAAAAAATGGTCATTGAAGAAAGGAAATGTTGAAGTCATGTGTAACATCTTCATTATCGAATCCATAAAAACATTATTGCAAAATCCATTCCGTGATTATTATGCTCTAAAGATATAACTATTACCTAAGTCTATAACCGAATTCAAAACCTAGTCCAAATATAATGGATCATCCGATATCGATTCTCACCTGATAAGGTAGTTCATTAATACTTTCGATTACCTTCCTCTAAAAAGATGTATCTCTGTCAGAAGGACGGGATCCATAGCTATTTTAAAAACATACACATACACATCGAAAACATTCCTCAGATTTTTTTAACAAACTAAATATACTATTATACCCATAAAGCAGCCAATATTCTCCAAAAGTTCCTAACTGATAGTTACAATTTCTAAGCATTTCTTATGTAGATAATTTTATTGACCTATAAAATAAAGCCTTATAAATTTTCTACCTTCAGAACTCATATGATTTTAACCTGATGATATTAACCTGGACTTGCTAAATTTTGCATTGCAATACTTCCAAAGACTAAATGTTTTCAAATCTGAATTCACGCATTAACAATTATTATTGGTGACATATCTTATTCTCGTGATACCTGATTTTTTTAATTCTCGAATCACATTGGATGCAATTTAATGATATAAGTAGTATAATGTTACACAAAAAATATGTCTGCTAAATTTCGAATGGATATAATATTGCAAATATCTAAAGTAAGTATCTAAAAACTATAGATTTTAATTTGGATAACCACAGAACTGGAACAGCTATCACGTTTTTTAAAGAATTTAATATTTTACGCCCTAAATGCAACTAGATATGCTTGCTGCAATTATTATGTCATCAGCATATGAAGTGTAAACGCAACGCCAGATAACATTTTAGGTGCTTTTTTTAAATAAAATATACAGTTACATAGTAAAAACGATAGAAATCTCAAATATTGAAAACAAATATATAATATGATTCATCATGTCACAAGTAATCTTGAGTTCGATCTTGCTTGTCAAAAATAATGACATAATAGGCCAGCAAAAATAGGGTTTTTATAAAGAAAAGTCTATATGCAGCAATATTTTTGAAAAAAGTTGAAGATTTCAACTTTTGAAATCAAAATGTAAAATAAAAGAAATGTGCGTAATTAATTTCTCTACAAATCTCATAAAATTTTAAGATTTTCCCAACCGTTTTCTAGAAAAACCAATATACATATAATGGAAATCTCAGAAATATCATAGAAACTCAAAAAAAATATTTCGTTCTTCTCAATTAAAATAGTTTTGTGGTTTTTTACAACATTGTTGTACTTGCTTTCTCATAATCAATCGTCTCCCCAGGTTAGTATAGCATAAGATAGTAAATTGTGAGAGAGAGAGAGAAATAAAGTGGGTTTGTTATATTTTGGGAAAATTCTGCAATTAAGTTTCTTATCAGATTTAGATGCGGATCAATAATAATTCCTAGAGATTTTATAGTTTTGGCATTGACTAAATGATCAAAGTCCCGGGATGAAAAAACAGGGCTTGTGTTTTCGACTGATTAAGATGTAATTTATTCGCACTGAACAAGTGAGAAGCTTTCATCTGTGAAAGATTCATATCCTGTAGTAAACTGATTAGATTGTAATTTATATTAATCATGGTGGTGTTATCAGCGAACAAAACTAGTGAAGTATCATTTACATAATTTGGGAGATCATTAATGTATATAATAAATAATAGGGGACCAAGTACAGAACCTTGAGGTACTCCGAATTTAACATTTTCTGGTGATGACAATACTCCATCATACCATTGAATGAAGGAAGGTTCAAAAAATGATCGTACGCTGTTATTTAATTTCTATCTATAAGATATGATATTAGGAGATTTACCGCTTTAGTGTTTATTCTATATTTTGTAAGTTTATCAACTAGGATATCATGCTGCACACAGTCGAAAGCCTTCGACAACTCGCAGAAGATACATCCAGCAAAAGTTTTATTTTCAAATGCCTCCAATATACTTTCCACCATTTTGTTAATTGCATCAGTTGTGGATTTACCCGAGCGAAAACCAAATTGAAAATTTGATACGATTAGATTCAAAAAAATATTTTTCCTAACGTGGTCTAGTTGATATATATGTCGATAGTTGTTTATTTCATTTACGTTGCCTTTCTCAAAAACGTCAATTATTTTTTTTATTTTGAGGCAACGCAGAAAAATGTCATTACTTAGACATGGGTTAACCAATTTCGTTAGAGGAATGAGTTTTGTACGTATTTTATAATGTTAATATTTATATAATATAATTCATATGATCATTACATGGCCTGATTGTACAGAGCAAATTTAAACATTTGCTTTGGAGACAGTGAATATCTTCAAATATACTTTTTTTTATTTTCCGTAATTATGCAATTATTTTATCACGATTACGTGCCGCTACTTCAGTAGCTGTACCAAATCTACCTTTAACCTAGAAAGCAAAACTGTATTAAAAAGGAAAGTATGTCATATAAATAAGTGATACATATTCCAGATGCGAAATTTTCTCCGCAATTAAGAATAATCAAAAGCAACGTTATGTAACTTCTAACGTAACATTCACATAATATCACGTACGATTAATAGGTACGCTTTTATTGCTAATTATAATTTTGATTGAGCAATTATTAAAATAGAGCACGTAATGTGAGAAAATATGAAGAGCACATTTAAATTTCAATCCGTTTCATAGATTGAACAATCATAGAGGTCATTTTTTATAAGTATACGCCAAATGTTTCATAATGATTAAGTTTCGTTGATAATGAACTTGAACTACTGATGTATTGAAAATTATAGCTTTCAGTATAGGAAATTTTAGTTTGCAATCACGGAAAACTTCATACCAAATTATTTCTCTATGTCATGAATTGCTACAAACCCAAGATTTATTTTCACATAATAAATATGAATAGCAAAGAACAAATAGAAGCTAATCAGCCAAAGAGCGTTGCCTGCCAAAACTAATGTCACATGTAACTAGTAATAATAATATATTTAAGGTATAAATGACCAATTAAATAAATCGTACATAATTCTGACAGCCTCAATAAAGGCGAAAGAACTTCTCAATGATTTGTTTCCATCTATATATCCAGATATACGAATAGTGAGTGTCTTCGTTTGATATCTCTTTATATTTGATTGCTTCCAACCCAAGGTCAATTCTAACATGACGAAAATGAATAGCAAAAAACTTAAAGACTAATGCTAGAAGTATATCAGTGACATTTAGTTAAGTAGGCTTTATTTTTTTCGAAAATTATGAAATCCTAATTCAAAAATTATTAAGATTTCTTAATAATTGCTAATCTCAACGGCTGGACCGATTTTAATGGGACTTTTTATGGGAGATAGCTGATGTTAGAAGGAGTAACTTAGGCCACTTTTATTTTAGAACAAAAATTAGGTTTCTACGCAAAAGAATTAAAATCCATGAAATTGTGAACAAAATCGAATTAAATAGGATACATCTATACAAATAAATAAAATTGATGTATCTATTAGTAATGTCAATATAATAGCTTTTTACTAAATGCATATAAGAGTAGGTATATATACGGTAATTATACTAAAAAAAAACAATTTTTCAAATTTTTTTCTGTGTCTGTCTGTTTGTTTGTTCCGACTAATATCCGAAACGGCTGGACCGATTTTGATGGAACTTTCACTGGCAGATAGCTGATGTTATAAGGAGTGACTTAGGATACTTTTATTTTATATAAAAAATTAGGGATGACAAATATGAACAGCAAAAAACTTAAAAACTAATGCTAGAAGTATATCAGTGGCATTTAGTTGAGTAGGCTTTATTTTTTCGAAAATTATGAAATCCTAATTCAAAAATTATTAAGATTTCTTGACCATGTAGGATCTATCATATATTTAAAAATAGCAAAATAAAATAACATATAAATATGTGAAACACGTATATATTCTCATATTTTCAAAAAGTGGAAATTATCAAGTACTTAGTTGGTGTTAGGCTACAAATATTTCATACCTTATATTGTCTGTTCTATTGTGTGCTTCACCTCACAAAGTTCAAGTAAAAGATAATCCACAATCTACGAAGCCAACTTCACCAAACTAACATCCAACCGACCAACCTTGTCAAATCTACCCCAGCTTACAACGTTAAATGAAAGAGAAAGTATCAACTTGTGGGTATTTGAAACATTTATATCAGGGGGCGGTCTTCAGTAGTCTGAAGCCGCTGGTCTGCAATCAGTCTGCCACCACTCCCTTTTCATATTCATTAAGTAAACTGGAAAAGCAGTAATTTGGTTTTTTGGTGGTCACACTCAATTACTTTGCGGTCGCTAAATGAAGGATGTAAGGAATAATTTATTTCGCGTTCAACGCTACTAGTGAGAAGGTTGTTTGTTGCCTTCGTACGAGGCATGGAAAATACGTCGTCATTAACTATAATAGCATTGTTGAAAGATGAAAAAGTTAGTTACGCCGAGTTTAAGTAAAAAAAAATAAATTCGTTTTCCAAATTTAATGTTTAACCATACTTGTTAAATGTGTTAATGTTATCAATATTTTACTTTAGATCAATAAATTTATAATTAACAAAGAATATTTTGATATGTAGAAATATTAGAAACAAATTCATCATATAACATTAGTTGTACAGAGTGGTACACACCTTTGTTGTTTAAGGTTTTGTAGCTACTAGATATTATCTATTATCAATGCATTAATACATAAATAAAATTGAAGTGTCTGTTTGTAATGTAAAAATAACAGCTTTTTACTAAATGCATACGATAATTTTGTTTATTCCGGCTAATCTCAACGGCTGGACGGATTTTAATGGGACTTTTTATGGCAGATAGCTGATATTAGAAGGAGTAACTTAGGCTACTTTTATTTTAGAAAAAGAATTATGGTTCCACGCTAAAGAATTAAAATCAATGAAATTGTGAACAAAATTCGAACTAAATAGGATACATCTATACAAATAAATAAAATTGATGTATCTATTAGTAATGTCAATATAATAGCTTTTTACTAAATGCATATAAGAGTAGGTATATATACGGTAATTATTCTAAAAAAGCAATTTTTCAAATATTTGTCTGTGTCTGTTTGTTTGTTCCGGCTAATATCCGAAAGGGCTGGACCGATTTTGATGGGACTTTCACTGGCAGATAGCTGATGTTATAAGGAGTGACTTAGGCTACTTTTATTTTAGAAAAAGAATTAGGGTTCCACGCAAAAAAATTAAAATCCATTCAATTGTGAACAAAATTCGAACTAAATAGGATACATCTATAGAAATAAATAAAATTGATGTATTAGTAATGTCAATATAATAGCTTTTTACTAAATGCATATAAGAGTAGGTATATATACGGTAATTATACTAAAAAAGCAATTTTTCAAATATTTGTCTGTGTCTGTTTGTTTGTTCCGGCTAATATCCGAAACGGCTGGACCGATTATGATGGGACTTTCACTGGCAGTTAGCTGATGTTATAAGAAGTGACTTAGGCTACTTTTATTTTAGAAAAAGAATTAGGGTTCCACGCAAAAAAATTAAAATCCATTCAATTGTGAACAAAATTCGAACTAAATAGGATACATCTATACAAATAAATAAAATTGATGTATTAGTAATGTCAATATAATAGCATTTTACTAAATGCATATAAGAGTAGGTATATATACGGTAATTATACTAAAAAAACAATTTTTCAAATATTTGTCTGTGTCTGTTTGTTTGTTCCGGCTAATATCCGAAACGGCTGGACCGATTTTGATGGGACTTTCACTGGCAGATAGCTGATGTTATAAGGAGTGACTTAGGCTACTTTTATTTTAGAAAAAGAATTAGGGTTCCACGCAAAAAAATTAAAATCCATGATATTGTGAATAAAATTCGAACTAAATAGGATACATCTATACAAATAAATAAAACTGATGTATTAGTAATGTCAATATAATAACTTTTTACTAAATGCATATAAGAGTAGGTATATATACGGTAATTATACTAAAAAACCAATTTTTCAAATTTTTGTCTGTGTCTGTCTGTTTGTTTGTTCCGGCTAATATGACACGCCTGTCGCGCGTACGAAGTCGCGGGTGACAGCTGGTATTATATATATGATTTATTATTATCTCTTCAGAAAAACGTACTTTTTTCAGAGTACCTTCGCTTGCGAGGTACAGGATACAAAAATATGCTTCACCGGTTGTTATAGCGAAATTACCGTATCCGGTATCCGAATTTCTGGATATCTTGATTTCTTCTCAAAATATTGTTCAAAATACCAGCGAAATAAAATTGATAGCAGCAGGCTTTATTTAATTAAGGTAAAAAAATTGCCAAATGTATAAGTTTAGACTAGTGCCTGTATATTTTTTAGAAAATAATTTGAATAATAACTGAAATTTGAGAAGAAAGAAGAAATATTGATTTAAATTTTCTATAATTCCTAGTGGCATAGAAATTCTGTATAGATAGAGAAGGCAGATCTATGCCCCAGACGGACGCCCTAGCTGATCCATTGTATTTTTTAAATAAAAATAATACAGCTCTTCATACTTATGCAATCCCCTGAATCTCGAAAATTGATAATCTGTGGAGATATACTATAAGAGGAACTTATTTTATATTTTGAGCAGAAATGTTTACCCTGTATATATAGTATTGTTTTTTTACATGCGATAATAGGTATGTTTATAAAGAAACAAATATGACACCGATAGCTGAAAAAAAGGTTAATCAACTTTTTTTTGAAATTATGAGTTACAAAAGTCACTACCTATATGTTTTCATTATTTTAATTATTTTTTTTATTGTTAACCATTTATTTGCCTTAAAATATTCTACCTATTTCTTCTGAATATTCTTACTCCCCAATGTATTTTAGTAATAACCATAATAGTGCTAAAAAACAGAATCTGAAGATTGTTACCCTTTTATTATGAAGTTGTTAATAATAATTTAATATATACCAATAATTTTGAAATATTTATTATTTAATAAAAATGTATTATCAAGCTATATTATGCGTAGGCTTTATTTAAATCTCTACTTTTAAGCGAATCTCTACTTTTCTGAATCTCTACTTTTAAGCGAAAAAGAGGAATGTGCAGTGAAATTTTGGCATACGCTTTGAAAACATCAGTAACTCGCTCCATATCTGAGATCCAGCGATGACCAGCGAGGGACCAGTTCCGTTTATAAGCTCCAAAAAAAGTTGTGTCTTTAATTATATTATAGTTTCCCAGTTATTCACTTGTGAGTACATTTGCTTTTTTACGAAATGCTGATTGGAAATAGTAAAATTTTCGTAATAAGAATTGACAATTTTTTTTCCGTTCCTGCAATGTCAATTTATTGTTACCAACATTCTCTTTTGTTATCAACAATTTAGCAAAATTTTCTCTAAAATATTGTTTATTTTAACAGGTTATAATGGTTTCATTTTTGTATTATATTATTGTAAGATATAATAATAGGAACTAATTGCTCAACACCCTTATAAGTATAAATAGACAGAAACACTTATTTTTATAAAACAAAAATAACAAAATAAAAAGATGCCTTACCTTTATTATTTTCGGTTAGAGTGTCTCACTTCACTAAGTGTAAGTAACAGATAATCCACAGTTTACCAAGACACCTCCACAAAACTGACACCCAACTGACCAACCTTGTCAAATCTACCCTAGCTTATAACGTTAAATGAAAGAGAAAGTATTAGTATCAGTAGGTATCTGAATTACTTGTATAAGAGGGCGGTCTTCAGAGATGTGAAGCCGCTGGTCTACATTCGTTCAGCCACCACTCCTTGTTCCTTTTCATGTTCATCGGATAAATTTCGTTGGTCACAGTCAATTATTTTGCGGTTGTTAAATGTAGGATGTAAGGAATAATGCAGCGAGAAGACAGCCTGAATGAGACACTTTACAAACACTACAAAATCGCCTGCAAAACATCTCTTATAGGACGTATTATTATAATTCGGTGCTACAGCTTCAGGAACACTTTTTTAAATCGGTTTATCGCCGTTCTTACAATTTTACATTTTATATTTAATTTATTTTTTCCAATTTTGACATATTATGATTAAAAACATTAATTGACTAATGTGGAGTTAAAAAATATACCAGTATATATAATCTAATATCTCCGGAGTATTGGAACATATTTATACTTATGTATTTCAAATGTTCTGGATTCGTTGCCGTTTTTTATTACCTAATTATAAATTACATTTTCTGCAAATGTTATGTAATTGTCATGCCAATGTGCGTCGTCTAATTTGCGAACATAATAACTTTCAATCAGGAAAAATAAAAATCGATGTCCATTAAAACCAATATTATGATTTTAATTGGTACCATTTTTGGATATTGTGTTCCTCGAACATATTTAATAGAGTTATTGCTCAATGCGAGCCACAAGAAAAAGTCGTCAATTAAATATTGCGTTGCAACTTTGTATTTCTGTATTTATAATTAGTTAGCCCGACGTAGCACATTGTATAAACGAGTATTCCTGCACCTGACAGGTAGGTTACTACTGGCGTCCTTGTCTTACCCTAGAGTAATTATATCTGTAACGTCTTCCAGCTATAGGTAAGAATGATATTCCATGGGAAAAAACAAACCTCCCATCCAAAGCATCCTGTTCCCGAGATTTCATGCCTTTAAACTACAGTCGCACAAATATTGCAATCTAAGATGGTCCGAAACCATCATTTCGGCCATCAAGTGTTGGAAAATTTACATTTCTTTCATCACTATTATGGCAAGGTATTTACTGAGATTGTATCATCTTTACTAGATCTAGAGTAGTATTCTATAGGCTTCAGCCTATAGAATATGCAAGCGTTAGGTTGTCTATTTCTTTCCTGGTGTAACTATTTAGTTGGCAGATATAAAAAGATAAGTCGATACTAGTAATTTATGCTCAGCTGTATAATAAATAAATCTTATCATTATGGTTGGCGAGCTTTAAAAAACAAAATATTGGTGCGATTGAAAATGTGCGACAAAGAGATCCCAGCTAACTATTCGGTGCGATAGAAGAGGACGCAGCATTGCAGCTTAGTCCTTAATAGTCCAAATGTTCTCAATGTGGCCAGGAGACGTAACTCCGTTATTTGAATTTTTAGAGGGTCGAGACTTCGCTCCTGACTTTCTTGAAACAGTAATTCGCTAGGTCTTATTTTTTATACATTAATTTAATTATCCTCTTCTGAACTATAGTTAATTTTTCCAGGTGAGGGTTAGAGACTCCTCCCCATCCGATAATTCCATAGTTCAGTTGCGACTGAACTAAGGGCATAGTAAATGGTTTTGAGAGAGTATCTAAAAACTCTCTTAGGAATTAAACCGAGGTAACAAGCCTCTGATTTTTACAATACAATATTTAATATTTGTAAGTTCCACCTTAGGTGCCTATTAATAACTATACCAAGATATTTGATTGACTCTGCCTCTGGTATTAAAACTATTTTGTTTTTTCGGTATTTAACGTTAATATATTTTTGAAACAAATTTTTATGTTATTAAAATTTCTTTGTGATTCTGATTTTAGGTTTTCCCAAGTGTTAGATTCATAGCAAAGAGCAGTATCGTCCGCGAAACTCAAAATAGTACCAGTAATTTTCATGGTAAATAAATCATAATCATTTATATATAAAGTGAACAGAATAGGGCCCAAAACTGTCCCCTGTGGGACACCATAGGTGACAGTTTCCGACTAGCTCAGCATACCATCAAAATTGACTTGCTGTTGATGGTTACTTAGGTAACTTTTTAGTAATCTGAATATATTTCCTCTAAGTCCATAATTGATTTGATTTTATCTGATAATATATTGCGGCTAACTGTATCGAATGCCTTAGATAGATTAACAAAGATGCATAATGCAGTCGTCTTTTTATCAAGAACTTTATATATATATATATGTGTGATGTTATTTCATAAATCGCGTCTTCAGTCGATCTTCATTCTCTAAACCCATATTAATTTTCTGAAATTAATTCTCCTCTTTTTTATAATTTTGTCTAATTAATGACTAAACTACAAATGTACTAGGAATTATGATTCGGATATGCTCTTGGCCTACTGATGTCCTTATAGATAACAAAATTAGTCTTGCATTACTTTTATATGCGTTTACTGCCTGGTCTAATCTATATATCGATGTTACTTATCTGTGATTAAGGAATTTGTAAAACAAACTACGAAATGGATCGACCAAGTTCTTTAATGGACTTCTGTTGTTAAGTCATAATGTAAGCAAGTACATATATTAGATATCATTGTAATATGTGCAGTTACCAGCTGCAGTCGCAATACACAAATGCCTCATTTAAATTGAATATAGGGTTGATATAGACACGCCTTTAGCGAATATATTTAATCACAGCATCCGCTCCAATATATATTTTAGTGTACCATGAGAATTGCTCGTATCCGCTTAACATTTTCCCACTGACATGGAAGTTTATATTTGCAGCAAACATCAAGGTTTTGACGCACTACATTGTATAAATTTGGTGTCACCATTCCTGTAGACCATCATCGACCGTTAACCATGACCAGAAAGGTAAATAATGTTGAGGTAATGCGGTTTGCACCATATTACCTGAAATACCATATTCGTTAAAAAATATCTAAAAAATTACACGCTAGTTTATTATTAAATAAGAAAAATCACTATTCGTCACACTGTGCTTGTCGAAATTTTAAGGAATATATTGCCTCTATTTCTAAAGGCAATTAAAGGTTCCAATCCAAGCGAATTAATGAACCATAGATGCTGTTAAATATTTTAAATTTGGAAACTGAAATGTATCAATTAAAATCTGTATCGGCATTTAAGTGGAAAGATTAGATTTAGGAATAACTCATGCGGTTTTGGTGCAATAATTATTTTTTATTGTAATGCATTTTACTGCAACCACTAAAAGCTTAATATTTGTGACTGCATTTAAATTAATGTTCAGGTTCACCGCATTTGCTTTATGTGAAATGCGATTTATTGATGAAATACATAACTATGTTTCCCTCTGACTGACTTTGACTGTTTCTAAATTTCATTTCATTTCAAAAATCATCTTGCCCAGAATGTTTTAATCCTCCTCTGGCACAGATCCATGTTTAGCTTAAGAAGACTATTTGAGGTAATTTTTCAGATATTGTTAATGCTTATTTAAAAATTCACCGCGGCGCATTTTTACTATTGCAACAATGGAACAAGACCAACAATTTAGTGGCCACACTTTTTGACAATAATTGATGTAAGTGCACTATCCGCTATGCCCAACTTCCAAGAAAACCGTTCCGCCACTGAAATTGCTACCTGCATACGACGACGACACCCGTTACGTAAATTGGTTTAAACAATAGAAAACTCATACGTCGCGTAGGTTAACTTGATCACAAACATGAAAACTTACAGATTAGATTACAAATTAGATTACAGATTACATTACAAAACCATTGAAACAGAGACAAGGATAGTTCTATCTAGTTCCGGGCTATATTTTTTACATTACACTAGTTCTAATATATATAGAAAGTGCACTGATCAGCAACTCTGACCTACGAAGTGTTACTCATGGGTGTAGTAATTCTTTTAGCTGATATTGAATGCAAGTTTCCACACCACTCTTGAGTATTGCTTTCAGCGCGTTACCATTTTTTAGTGGGTGGTTCGCCAGTAGCCATATTTCCCACAAGAAACAAAAATAGTACAAAACAGCTAAGTAGCCGTGAATTTTATACTAACACCAATGGCATTTACTGTAATTACAATCTGATCTGAACTTAGATCAATGAGTAATATTTTTCTAACCTTCTAAGGACTTACTCACTAGTGTTCCTTATATTTTTCTAATACTTAATTACCCTAATATTAATGTGTACACAGGCACTGTTCTTTGCTTATGCACTAACAAAATTATACTAGCTCGAAGAGTTTGATCCTCTTGAGCCTTCTAATCTGGTTTGTATTGTCGAGAAGCTGGATGGCTTCGACATTGACGTGACGATGAAGTCGCTGTTCGTGACTTTTGGCGAATTCGCTGATGGTCTGGTTAACGGTGTCCATTCCCATGTCCCTATGGAGGTCACTATTTCTGCAATACCAGGGGGCATTAACAATACTCCTTAATACTTTGTTTTGGAATCGCTGGATTATATCTAGATTGCTCTTACTGGCACAACCCCACAACTGGATGCCATATGTCCATACGGGCTTGAGAATTTGTTTGTACAAAAGTACTTTGATATATATATATATATATATATATATATATATATATATATATATATATATATATATATATATATATATATATATATATATATATATATATATATATTGACAGCGTGGAATTTCGTCCAAGCAGCCAATACATGTTTTTAAATCTGATATCGAATTCTTCCTTCTTTTTTTTGAACATGAGCTCTCCAGCGTAGCTTAGCGTCCAGTGTTATACACAAATATTTTGCTGTATCAGCATATGGTACTTGGATATTGTTTATGCTAACAGGGATATGTCGGTCTCTTTTGTTTGTGAAATTAACATGGGCAGATTTACTCTCATTTAGTTTGATTCTCCATTGCTTAGTCCTGGTGCTGATTGCAGATTTATTGCCGCTTCTTGGTGATCTTTGCCTACAGCCGCATTATAGCAGTGTCATCAGCAAAGGTGGCTATCGTGCCATACTCTAATTCAGGAATATCACTGGTGTATAGTAGATAAAGGACTGGTCAGTTGACAGTTCACTTAGGTAGTCAGTAATAGACTCATCTTTGATTTTTTAATCTATCTTTTGAGTTGTTGTGTGGCATTATTTAAATATAGTTTTATCGGCTGGTGATCTAGTTTGATGCAAGATTCTTCTGAGCCTTCTTTTCTCGCGAAAATAAATTTGAAAATGGAAAAATAAAATAAATATATATATTCCACAATAATTCCAAAAATTCTCAACAAAAATAAACACAATAAAATAAATAAAACAAATATATAGTTAGTAGAATAGTTTAAAACTGTTTCAAAGTTACCTAACCAACGGACATCAGAGCGTGAAAGTAAATAATGTAATAGGTGATACACTACCTGTAGAATATGGAGTGCCACAAGGTACAGTGTTGGGTCCGGTTTTGTTCTCTATCTATATAAATGATCTATTTTCTCTATCCTTGTGTAGAGCAGACATTATAGGATTCGCGGATGACACTGCAATATTTTTCAAAGCCAACTCATGGGAAGAATTAAAAATAAATGTTGAAAAGGACTTAACGGATATTAAAAACTGGTTCGATCACAAGCTACTAACAATAAATTTCGAAAAAACTAACTACTTACCATTTAGCTGCTACGCTTCTGGTCCTCCATTTTCACAAATTGAAATTCATAAGAAAGAACATATCATCATGCCCTCAACAGAAATTAAATATTTAGGAGTTGTCATTGACAGGCACTTACGATGGGATAAACATGTAAAATATACTATAAGGAAACTACAGACGATACTCTATAGATTTAAATACTTACGAAATATCTTTAACATACAACAATTAAGAATACTTTATTTTAGCGTGGGGCAGTGCACTTAAAACTCATTTACGTCCTCCGGAAATTATTCAGAAAAGATTCCTGAGAATAATACTACATAAAGACTTAACACACCCTAGTAATCTATTATATAAAGAGGTACAAGTTTCTGATATTAGACTTACAATTACTATTACAATCTCAACATAAAGTATCACCGGGTAAAAAATAACATATCATTGCTGGGTCATACCTACAATACTAGACAAAGACACCTACATACTATACCTTTGATGTTAACATCTATTGGACAACGATCCTATGAATATCTAGCTCCTAAAATCTATAACACAGTTCCTGTCGAAATTAAAAATACAGTTAATATTACAGTTGTTATCATACAAAAAAAAACTTAAACATTATATATCAACAGTCAAGAATCATATTTCACAATTACTTTTCTTAAATAACTTACCTACCTTATAATCTTTATAACTGAAACGTTGAGATTTTTGTACTACTACTGGTACATACTCATACTACTCGTAACCACTCGTAAATTGTAAATACTCGTGACTCTATATTGTAATTCATACTAGTGGTATCATATTATATTATTTATCCTAGTTCTATTTTATCTTAGTTATTTTATCTTACCTCAAAACAAGTGTTAAGTCACTTATTGAGTATATTTGTTTATTTGTAATTTTATAAGTATTTAGTGTACTTTATTATTGTTGCGTATTATTATGAATTTAAATTGTTTGTTTTCAGATTTAGCTAGTTAATAATACTGTGTAACATTTATATACATATATACATTGTTCATATTTCATAATCTACTATTTATGCAAATAAACATTATTATTATTATTATTATTATTACTATTTTCTTCCACTTCATCACAGTAACACATCACAGTAAAATAGCACCAGATATACAAGAATATATCAACCAACTTTATCGCGAGTGACCGTTACAGATTACAGAATACACGCGAAAATCCCGCCAACTCGCGATTGCTGGGTAAATGAAGACAAAGGAATGTTCAACAGATTTACCGACTATGCGAAATGAAAGAGAGGCAGCGCGTCATTCCAATAAGTTAAAAAGAGATATAACCCGCGGTCGGTGAGCGATAGAGCGACGTTGCCGCTTTTATCTATAAAAATAAATATTTACGGAATTGCCATATTAAAGTAAACGAAAATAAATATAAAAATGGCTAACATCTTGGCCTATACTATATTATTGTATGCACAATAATTCTTTTATGGCATTCATAAATAATATATACAATTTTTATATAGTATTGTGGAATTTGATATTTTAATTGAATATTAGAAAATTGAGAATCAGATGCCGTAAAATCAAAAGCTTTTTTAGGCGGTCAGTGCAGTTTCTATATTTATTAGAACTACTGTATACCATCTTTTTTTATCATAGTTTTGTCACATATGGAGCCATATGCTTTATTTCTTTTTTTTTTGCGAGCAGAGAAAGCAACTAGATACGAGGTTGATGAACGAACTATGGTTTTTCGTGACGAATACACTGCTTCAAATGTTGTTTTTGGAAACCAAAAACCGTCGAATTTTGTTCACATGTTCCTTCATGTCAGTGTTAATGTCTTGGGGAAAACTAAATTTGTTTGTAAACCATATTAAGCAATTAATAACAAATTTAGAATGGGATCACTATAATAGCTATATTAATTTCAAGAAACCAATTAATCATGATATGGGATTAATAAAAGTGTGTCATACTGAAAGTAATAATTATCAATAAAAACATATGTTATCGTTAATGGCATTAAATATTTTTTAATTGTGAGTGCATTACCAAAGAAACCAGTATTATTGTAAATAAAAAATAGATCTCAAGGTGATTGTACATTTTTGTTTGGTACCTGCCTAATATTAGTCAGCACGTGATTTCAGTTTCTATTTCGAATCGCCCTCGTTTTCAAACGTATCTAGATTGTATAAGGTACATAATAGATCACATGTAACAACTATGTAACAACTTTTAATAATATATTAAACCAGAGCTTGCGCTATTCAATTTAGACAAACGAGAGTTTGTACGTTAATTGTGTGTTATCATTTGTCGAACATTATTTTTAATTTGTTGGGCAAAAGTACCTATTATTACGTCGTAATAAGATCAGTTGGCTTTTGTAGAATAAAACAATTTAGCAGATACCTAATCAAAATTAATAGTCTGTAATCATATAATATGCTGAAAAATCGTATTTAATTTGTTAGTTTAATAGTTGATTTACTACGTTATAGGTAATAATACATAATATATATGATATTAGATATGCCTGTTTATTAAAAATAATGGAATTTAATAGGTAGGTTTGTAATGAAGTAATGAAAATGTTACGTTTCCCGTATGAGTCATACATCAGATAGATATTAATTATTTTTTTATTGAATTTCACATTCAATCCGATAGACAGTAGGAAAAACATGTTATTAAGGATAGCTTAGTCATTATAGTTTTGTCTAGCCTGCTTAACCCAGGTAAGAAAGAGCCGTCATACTGACGTCTGTTTTTGGTCACAATTCTGTCGTAGGAGATGAAAATTATGACATAAGCAGACGTCTGATATTTCTTTATTTGACGACAATACGTCACAGCTTGAGCGTCCCTTAAATGGCGTAAAATATCCTGGTTCTGACCTCCGTCGTCATAATGACATAACTTGTACCTTATGCTGACCAATATTGTGTAGGCATCTAAATTAAGGTCTAAATGAAATCTAAATTTATATCTAATTTCGTATAAATGACGTTATATGTCTTGCTGCATAATCAAAATAATCGTAATCAAAAGTATAAATGACGTTTTTAAGACGTCAGTCTTGCTGCATCGTTACTGACGTCTATACAACGTAATTTAACATCTGAGAAAATAAACTGCGCTATAGGACTGTCAGCACAAACCTTTTTACGGCTAAAACCGCCTCTGGAATCTCACCAGCTCAGCAAAATTCTCCTCCTTCATTGCATTTGCAAATCCTTTCACTTGCAGACTTGCAGAAATTTTAAGTCACTGTTTTAAGTCACAAGTTCTGCTATTTATGCACTAATATAGAAAAATTTATTAGATTTGAATGATTTGTCGTGAATATGACGTCGCCATACGTACGTATGATGTAAGACTGAAATATGTCATCAAAAAGACGTCATTTTTATTACGTCGTCGACTAAAAAGTACCGGACACATAACGATGACTTCGACCATCCTCAATTAAGGCTACAATACGAGCAAAATGCATCACAGATAATGGCATTTTTTATTTGCAAATCGTTGATAAACTCTTAAATGTCGTATTTCCAAACAACTCGTATGCCGCATATGCCGCCTAGATTATTTACAAGTAAAAATTTCTGCACTTAAAGCCCTTGTCCGAGACTTCCTTGTTTTAAAACAGTGTATCTCCAACAAAAACAGAGATAATGTCATGAAATAAGAAACAAAATGTTCACAAAAGATGAGGCTACAGAGTGATTCTAGTTGACAATAGCTACTGTAGCTGTTGCGCCCCACAGGGCCTTACAAATATCGGGAAGAAAACTTCGTCTCATTATTGCACCATATATATGGGGTAAACGGTATAGTAATTGGACATTTAAGAATATGTTTTCATAAATAAGGCATGTAAGTACAAATACAGTTATTAAATTTCAATATCCATTTTTTTTTAATTCTGTGTTGTACATTGCATATAAGTCATCAACATTGTCACTATCGTCCTCATCTACCAAATCACTTAAGTCATCATCTGAGTCTTCTTTGTAGCAATTGTGGCATAAATACTCGTCTTCATCATCTGCTATATGTTGTCTATGTGTAGCAGGAACACAAGAGCCATGGAAATAGCTATGGCAAGTAGTACAAGATAATCCTTTTTTCTGAACCAATTTTGAACACTTTGCACATACAATTAATTCTAGATTGGTTTTCTTTCTTTTTAATTTGCTTATTTAGTTTTTTTTCTAATTGTTCCTGCTTTTTCTCGTCAACCGCGTCAGCATTAAAGGGATACAACCCACATACTCTGAACCGCTAGCCGAGAAAGTGAACATTACAGTAACATTCCCCTTGGAAGATCCCTTTTCGATAGTATAAACGTTTTTTGTTCCTTTTTCGGCTAAAACACGACCTGTAGAGGGGCAAATTTGAAATCCTGTCTCGTCACCGTTAAAAACCCGAGACGGGTTATTGAACACACCATTTAAATTTTTTTCTGTAAAATATTCGTCAACTTCGGAGAACCATTTTCGAATATCGGCTTCTGTTACACAAGCACTAGCCGACGAAACTGCCTCGGTTTGCCTATGTGTCACACGAGGGTTTCGTCGAAGAAAAGATTTAATACAACCATTACCAGGACGGTTTTTTTAAAAGGATTGGGTCTTGGGTTTGCTTGTAAAAATTTTTGGACACTGGAAACAAGATCCTCTAATTTTCTAGGAAATCCTCGTTTTCTCATTTCTGTGATCCACTGTACCAGGCGCTGCTCTTCTTCATTTGTTAAAATTGGTGAAGGTCCAAATGTCTCTTTATGATTAGGGTTTTAATTTAAAATGAACAGTGGACTTCGGGATGCCGTATTTTCTTGCAACAGTTCTAACGGACGTTCCCTGTTCCTGCAATTCTTGGAGAGCTTTTTCTAAGTTATCGTGGTTATAATGCGGGGTTTTTGGCATTATTGCTACTGAAGCTTATTAATGTAATTAAATAAATGAATGTGCCCGGTCAATAACTGTCTGAAACAGAAATACGACGAAATCAGTAATTGTACAGCCTGTCCAGTAACTGAATTTCCTACCACTACATATTTAGTTATTGGACACGAGCATTTTATTTACTACGTTTAATTTAATAACCTAACCTATCAAATCCTAATATATTTTAGTGGTATAACTAACTAATAATGTAAGTAGAAGCAACAGATTTTGAAAATACGTCATATTACTGCCGATACAAAAATTCAATTCTCTTAGCAAAATTTTACCTGATCATAAGCATGGTACATTCACCAACACTGAAATCACTTTTTCTAGTAGGATAGGTACACATATTTGGCGGGAAAGTTTTCACTTGCCCCATAGAAATAAGTATGACAGTAGCATCTATCGATGAAATGACGAACTATTGCTAAATATATTCTTATTACAGGATTTCATAAAACAGCTGTCCAATAACTGTGGGGCGTCTCATTACTATGCAATTAACCTGCTCAAATTAAATTCTGAAGAAAAATTTCTGACATTGCAACGTTACTGAGGAATCAATCTACATTTCAAAAACAAAATCATCAAAATCTCATGAGCCGTTCGCGAGGAATCCGACTTTGAAATTGGGGTTACTTTTTAGTGCCGGTGAGTGTATTTTCATACTTTGGTAACTTATCGTAAATTAATCTGATTTGTATTAATACAAGTAGAAATCGTCAGAACGTAATGTAGAGGACAAATTAAAATTCTATTATGTCATCTGCAATAATTATTTCATTAAAATTTATTATAATTCAAAATGTCACGTCCGCAGCTAACATTTAAGTAAAAAAAAATACGTTTCATAACCAGACAGTCGATTTCTTTTTTTGTGCAACTCGAGACAAGCCTAATCTAAGTTGGCGAAAAAATGCATTTATAGACATATTTAAAAAAGTAACTGTCATGTATCGACTGTTTTATAAAAACAGAGAAAAACGTACACCTACTTAGGTAGTGCATGCTACATATACACGTATTACATAGTAACAGGGTTATTAACATAATCTAATCGTTACCTACCTACTTCCTGATTAAATTCTAATCTTAAATTTTATTATTGTAAACAGCTTTTTGTACTAAATATGCATGTCATGTGAGTGGAGAAATGCTTTCACTGCAATATTTAATCAAGTCTTTTTTCGCTCAGCCGCTAACCTTCAGTAGCGTCGTAACATGGTTATTGCACTGCATGAATTTATTGTTCGTGAACTTGATGGAATGTTGATTATCGTTATTTAATAATGGAAAATCGAATAGCGAAATTAGGTGTTAGTCCAATCATATAAGCATATGAATAGAAAAATAAATTAAAATTTTTTGCCATTTGGGGATTATATATACTTTATATCCGCCAAAGTAAGACTTTTTAAATTAAAAAAAGTTAAAAGACATTTCCAAGACCAATCGGAATCGAGTATGGAGACTTATCTGTAGCAAATTTTATAAGCAATATTATTAGTAAGTATAAAATTTCTGAGATCAACAAATTTCAAGAAAAACAAAAGTAACGCCAGAGTATTTGGGTTGGTTTCTGTTGGGTATTTGGGTTGGGTTGGGTATTTTGGTTGGTGACCACTTTACAGTTTATAACTTTTAGGTTTAAGAAAGTTTACTTTGGCGGGTATAATCCCCAAATGGCAAATCATTCTTCAGTTTATAGTCTAATATAATTGGATTAAATGCCTAATAGCCAATAGCAATAGCAGTAGACAAATCAGGTAGGTATTACTGCACAGCGCAGCCTCAGTTACATTGACACCTACTTTGTTACTTTTAATAGTATATCATTAAACGAGCAATTAATTAGAGCAAAGAGAGACGTTTGCGCAAGTCGCCCAAGTAAATAATGGCTATTAATTGCGAGTTACTTAGAATTGCGAGACTATTAATTTTTCAATTTACGGTCCAATTAGACCCAAAATATTTCTCGGAGTTTTTGGGGTAGCAAATCATGAATTTCTGTAATAGCAAATATTTAAGATGGCTTTTGTTCGTACTACAAATATCGTGTAGGAGATATCTACGTAAGAAGGAACGTTCAAGGTCACAGCTCTAGGTGTTGTATGCGAACGCTAAGATACGATAGTTACATTGGCATGGTATAGAACATGGATAGACATGGCGAAGTGCCCTATATAGCCCACAGATTGCAACTTTACGTACACTTTACGTACAACACGCGTTCGCAGTAACGTGTATATCGCCTGGGCACTATTTGGCAGCTCTACTGCATGCTAATTGCAGTAAATCTTAGTCCATTTTCACTTGTACGTCTTTTATATCGTGTAGGAGTAATCTACGTATGAAGGACCGTTCAAGGTTACAGCTCTAAGTGCTGTATGCGAACCCTAAGATATCATAGTTACATTGACATGGTATAGAAAATGGATAGGCATCGCGAAGTGTCCTTAATAGTCCACGGATTGCTGCTTTGTTTACAAAACGCATTCGAATTAACGTGTATATCATCTGGACATTACTTGGCAGCTCTGCTGCATTCTATTTTTGTTTCGGAAATATATCTGTAATATATCTTGCATACAATTTTGTTTCGAAAATATATCTGTAATACATTCGGAAACTTATCCTAACTAACGTTAATAATATTATCATTATCCGAACCCGATCCTGATTCGGAATCTATTTGAGATTTAAAAGTTCTGGCTGTATACCTACTTTGTTTTTATATTAAGGATCCGAATCTGCGAAAAATAACCTATAGAATGTTTCACATTTTATAATTTTTCCATAGCCAAAATATTGTTTTAATATTTGAATACACTATTACTTCTTGAATAATGACCCATGTTTATAAAAGCAATGCGTATTTATAAATAAATACACTACATCCATTACATCTTGATTACATTGAGATGAGACTAATAAATAACGACTCCATAGGATTTATGTGCAGAAGTTGTATTCTTTGAAAGGCAAGAAGCAGTAAAAATTCGCTCAGCACTGTAATTAAAGCAAATGGATATACTAGTTATTCTACAAATACATAAACAGGAAATTCGTTGCTAACTCACAATAAAGCAATTTATGTATATACATATATAGTCCAGTTGTCAGAGAATTTCAAGTGAATTTTTGAGCTATTGGCGTGTTTTCTTTTTATTTGTTTCCTACGTAGTTTTTGCCGTAGAACACGATTTTGGGGATCCGGAAAAAATAATGTTTTGTCTCTAATTCATCCCTTATAACTGGAGTAATAATATTGAACATATAATATGAATATTAGATATACAATTATACATTTCATGTCAGCTAATTAATTTAGTACTTGTTTTTCATTTTCTATAGAAGCATGACAATTTGAATAGCTTATTATTTATTATACAACACAGCACCGGGTGTGAGGATATAAGTTAATGGGAAAGTAAGAATTATATAATAAAAATATATTCAACACGCAATAACAATAATAATAATAATTAATGTCCAGGGCATATCACTCGTACGGTTAATAGATCAGATATTGAGCCGCCCGTTATGGGTAAAAGGTTCCTGTTATACTAAAACTATTCATTCATCACCGTCATGGCAGACACAAGCCATTAAGCCTGACATAGATCTCCTCGACCACCAACTGGAGACAATGTTCGTTATAGATTTTTCGGCTCCGACCGAAAAGACCATCGTTTTGAAAGAGGGGGAGAAACAGACAAAATATCGAGATTTACTCTCCGAACTCCGTATGCTGTATGTACCCGGGTTATTCTGTTCACTGCTGTCACTGCTCTCAGAATTGAGAATCATCCCGGCATGCCGTCATTCCAGTAGATTCTTAAATCTCAAAACAAATATGTTTATTTGAAAGCGAACCGATTGATATTGGCCTCGTGCAACTTTGTTTTGAATAGCACTTTGAAAACTCATTCGACCTTGAGGCTACTTGACGTCACACAGCCTGGAATTAAGTTGGCAGCATTATTTTTCAGCCGCCTAAATAGTCCGTGCCCACAGCTGTAGCTGCTTACGCTTAGTTTTGTGGTTACGTTATGTGAGTTCCTCTACGATTGGTGTTTTGCTTTGTTTGCGTACATTATTGTAAGAAAATGGCGCCAGGATTTTCTAAAGGAAGTGCAGATAATCAGTGCAGAAAATTGTGGACGAATTTTACATGTCAAATTTAGAATACTTATCAGCACAAATAAAATGTCCACAAAATCAACGTCCACCATCAAAAAGCAAGGAACCAACTTTGGAATATACTAGTAATACACGCTATATCTCCGCACTTAATTCTTATGGAAAACATTTTCTCCATAAGAATCGTGCTAAAAAAACAAAACAAAAAATAATGTGGCGGGATTTTTTTTTTATAAAACACTGTCACATAAGGCAATAAAAAAATCCGTGAAAATGCCATTTCGGTAGAAGCCATAGCCGGCCGAATGCAGAAGGCTGTTATCCTTGGGTCACTACGTCCACTCAGTCATTTTGGTGTAAATTGTCGTTAGCTTTAACCAACAAACTGAAATCCAGCTTGCTACTAATTGGGGAAATTATTACAAAGGTTTTTCTTAGTTTTCATAAGCTTTTTGGCTAAGAAGCGCTGGACACATTTATCTTAATGCTATGTTAGTTTCTAGTATCTACTATGGGTCTTCTGTTATTTGTCTCAGTTTTTATGGTCATGCTCTCTTATTTTCTCATGCCTTTTCACTTTAATTTTGTTTGTTTGTTTTTAATTTTTGGTTTGTTTTCTAGTTCTGGTTTTAGTTGTCATTTTATTTGTTTATTATTTTCTTCTTTACGCACGCCTTTGTTTTTGCCCTTTCGTTTTTTCATTTTTTAAAATCATTGCTGTTATGGAGGCGGGGTGCTAGGGGGTGAAAAATTAATTGAGGGTGGGATATTTTGGGGGGGTTTCTGAATCTAGGGGTCATAGCTGTTTGGAAGCTGGTGTTCCTGTGTTGGTGTGTGATTATTAGTGTGTGTTATTTTTATAATTTTAGCTGCCACCCTGAGCCATTCATTCTGTTGTTTGAATTTTTTTGTGTTGTGGATATAAAGGGGATACTATATAGGCGATGCGTATACTAGTATAGGCTGGATATATGATTTATACAATTATGCTGCAGTTTTTATTCGAGTGTTTACCATTATGTTAAACATTGGTCGATGGTCGTAGTCTGAAATTTGCTTTACTGATCAGAGTGTCGACTTGCTTAGTGAAGTGCTTTTAACATTTACATTGTTATTTGTATTTGCCATTTGTAGTTTTGGCGGATATCTCTTTCTACCGAAGACTACGACTTTCGTCTTTGTCTCGTTCACTCGTAGCCCTCAGTTGTTGTGGTAGTTAACGATGGGTTTTGTATACTGTTGCATGAGCCGTTGTAGGAATGGTAGGCTTCGTGCCGTCTCTATTGTCGCAGTATCGTCCTCGTACAATGCAACAGTGGTCCAGTCTGTCGGTTTAGGTATGTCATGGGTGGATATATTGAGTAATGTGGGTCCCAGGGCCTATCCCTGTGGAACTCCAGAAAACACTGGGCGGGATAAGGATATATCCTTTCTGACTGATACTGCGAATTGGCGGTTAGAAATATATGATTGTATTATTTTAATAATACGCATCGAATAATTCGCGACGCCGCGCCGACGACGTGTAGTTTGTATAGCAGTCCGGGATGCCAGACTTTGTCGAAGGCTTTCTCGATGTCTAGGGAGACAACTCCTGTGAATCACAAATGCGGAACAGCTGTTGGTCGGTTGAGTGGTGTGGCTTGAATCCGTATTGGAATTCGCTCATAAGATTATTTGTTTGTGCGAACTTCATTACTCGGGATTGCATGAGGCTATCTAATTACTTGCTATCTAATAACTTACTTGGAAGGTAAAAGGTTGATTGGGCGATAGCAAGTTGGATCAATATGTCCTGCCTTCCAATATGTAGAATAATGGGTGAGTCGCATAGAGGATTTATATAGGTTGGTCAGGAACATTACTGTAAGGTGTGGGATTTTCGTAAAGGCATTATTGGCAATATTGTGAAGACCGGGTGCTTTTCTCTTATGGGTGGCTTGTTTTATCCCATATCAGCTTTCGGGCGTGAAAAATATTGGTTCGTCTGGGTTTAATTGGGTGTTATTTAATGTATCTATGAATTCTAATGTTTTTGTTACGTTTCATATTTAAATTTGATTCGGGGTGAATTGGTTTGCAAATTATAGAGAAAAGCACTCGGATCTATCCGCATCCGTTTGTTGTTTACCGCGGGCTGTGATTAGTGTTGGTATCGGGGGTTTAGCTTTCTTGAAAATTCTGGGCAGATAATAGGGATCTTTTGCATGGGATTCTATAGTGTCTTTTAACATTGTGTCCCGATGTTCGATATTTTGACTCTAATTGTCTTGATTAATTTATTTATTTCGGTGTTGTATGCTGGATTTTTGGTTCTGTAGCATTCTTTTCTAACGTGTGCTCTCTCTTTGATTATTTCTATTATAGGATGAGGTAGGTGATGGGATATCAGATGATGTCCCAATGTTTTCTGGCTGTATGTCACTGCTGTTTGCATAGTCTCAGTAATTTGTCTTGCTGTCCATTCGGTGTCCTCAATGCTTTTACACATCGGGTTGTTGTTATATTACAATTTATATTGTGCTTAAAAATTTCCCAAACGAAATCATTTTGGTTAGGCAATCTAGTTGTTTTATTTGCTGTATATTTTAGATTTATTATGGCCTCTGTGACCACATGGTCATTTACATTTTCTTGCATGATTTTGGCTGTCTGCGATCACTGTAATAGATAAATAAGACTTTAGCCAATCGACATATGGTTCACGGGTATAATGTTTTTGGTTAATAACATTTTGTAATTTACAGCGTGAGCCCGTGTTAAAAAAATATGCCTGCTGAATGTTGAAACTATGTTTCAACATAGTGAACATCGTCAAAATTCTGTCAATCCTGATTCATTACCGTTTCAATAAAATTATTGTTTAAACCATCTGCAATGTCATGTGGACTATCCAGAACAATTTCTTACTTTAGAATATTTTTTCATATATATTTTCATATATATTTTCATCAGGTTCTTGATACATGTCACTTTGTTCAATAAAAATTTAAAAAATTCTATTGCGAATGCCCTTTTTGTAGCGCGGATTTCTGTTTCCAGTTTGAGGATAAAAGTCTCCTAGAAGATAATATTTAAAGGTTTGACCTTTAAATATTTTTTAAATATTTACCTTTAAAACCCATTTTAAATCTTAAACTAAATTAAACCATTTAAAATTACCAATTACCTTAAACCATTTTAAATTAAACTAAAGGTTAATAATTAATTAGGCACTATGATCTGAAATTATATTGTTTTTAAGTTCCCCTACATATAAAACAATTTCACAAAACATTTATTATATCCAAAAGAAGACAATAAATTTACTAATCGTATAACCAAGACATTTTATCTTATACTATATTAGGCGACTTATGATCTAATTTAGTAATACATTTTAATATATTTTTTAATATCCAGAACTATGTTTAAATGCAATCAGGAACACTGTTGTTAAGTACCCACTTGTTTAATTTTCACATAATTATATTGGCAACTACTTACGCAAAAACATAATTGGGGTTCCTTCGGCAGATCAATCAACCAAATTATATTAGGCGTGATACTTGCGTAAAACATGTGCTAATCGATTTTGTTTATCCTATTATCATAATTAACGCATAACTAGGTTCGTTTTCAGTCTTAGGCTTACGACTAATACTCACAGAAAAAATATGGACCTGCCCAGGTCCTTGAAAGTATGTGTACCTATTTACTATGCATGTTTATGTGTAGTACTAAGGTTGCTCTGTTCCGTTTTTACTATTTGTACTGTTGGTAATACATTTGAATAGTATTGTAAATTCCGATTTATATCTTATACATATTCATCAGCCGCTACTGAATACAATCTACATCAGTTGTGTCATTAAATAAATTCAATAATAACAAGGAATTATTTTATATTATTAGTTTTATTCGTTAAGTCATTCATATGCGTCAAATATGGATTGATTTAGATTCATTTAATTTCAGTTTAGTCCAAACGATAGCGAAGGAACACAGATTTTGTCATATTTACAGATTTTATCAATTGATGTTTGCAATTTTACTGCTGCTTCTCCGTGGTATTTTCTTATTGCCATAGTGTTACCAGTACCAGTATTACCAGTACAGTGTATGAAGATTGCCATAATATCGTATTCCAAATCGAAGAAATCACAATGTACAGAATATTACAGGAATTACAGCCTTATTATATCTTGTCTTAATATCTTTCAAAGCATCTTTTTGTTTGGTTTAGAAATATATCTTATGTACAGCGTGAATTTGATTTACGAGTACCTACATGCGAATGCTTAAATCTGTAGCATCATAACTTCATAAAGTATTGACAAAAATATGCCAAAAATAAGGCGAAACAGAAATTGAAGATTTAGGTAAAATATACACTCTGCATAAGCTTGAGAGTCAATGAACGCGGATCAATCCACTGGGGTGACTAGGCCGCCGAAAGTTGAAAGCTATCTCTCTTTTACCTGACATATTTCCACTTGTATATTATGAAACTGTATTTTTTCGTTGGAGGAGGGGTGTACTAAGAAGAATAAGAAGAATATAACTCACGAAAAGGTTTTATTATTAGCATACTCCGAGTGCTTATCTAAAGAAAAAAAACCATCTTTGGTCTGGTCGTATTACTCAATGTTAAGGAGTATTTTGTTAAACAGAAAAGTAGCTATTATTATTGAAATAAGTAGCTTGTAGAAGAGAGGAGCTTGGTAACCAATATGCTTAAAGAAAGTATGTTAGATGAATAATTTTACTAAATACGAACACAAAAATAATGTGGAAAATGTTTGTAATATCTGGGAATATTCCGGGTTTGAATATGGTAGAACTATAGTATATGTAAAAGTATTATGATGAATTTACACTTACGTTAACCAAGGGATATACTACTGTCATTAGGACATGCAAGCAGATAATAGATAACCTAACTGAGTGAGATAATATTTCATAATCTAACCGAGTTAGATAATGAGTTCCTTTATCTAAATTTAATGAATTTCATAATAGGTTTTATCTAAGCAGTCTTAGATAAATAAGTTTATCAATGTTCTTCAGTGATTATTCGATCGATAGAGAAAATATATGGTTAGTAAATTATGTCCTAACTGCTCAATTGCTGCTAAAATTGCTCACCTGTTATTGTTGTTATCAATCTCGAGCACCATTCACTATTCAACTGGTGAAATTAATCTTAATCTTAATCATTTAAGATTATCAAGCTAGGAAGAAGAAAATATAAATAGAAGTGGAAGAAATGCGGAGGTTGCATCAATGAAGATATTAATGTGAACATAATTAAGAGCAAGTTTAGATATAATAAAATAAAGAAAGAATTGTGTATTTAAGTTAATGCTATAACTTGAATGAAAATACAAACAGCTAAACACCCACCTCTAGTCGTGAATGTTACTGACTTAAACTATGATGCGACAGAGCAACTTAAAATGGATAAATGCCAGTGCCACTAGAACATTGTCATGCTGTTATGATATTGCTTAAAACAAACAACGTTAAATATGCATATATCTTAATGGATATTTACATTTGAAATATCATCTACATCAGAATTTTAGTCACGACTATGAAGATTTCAATAGCAAGTTCAAGAAAATTATTTATAATTAACATATCCACTTGATTCAATGTCTGGTATGTACACGAATTTGGATCAGTAACCTTCTTTTTATATTAGAATTTATTACGCCATATATCACGTTCTTGGTTTGGAATCGCCAGTAGTATTATTTTCCATTGATACGTTTTTTTAGTCCTTTATATTTATTTTAATTTATTTTTAGTTAATCTGCAGGACGAAAATAAATCTTTATAGGTCTTTTAAATATTTTTTTTCGGTCTAAGCCATGCCGGTAATGTATCTCGTCTCTTTATTTTTTATTGCATCTCCATTGTAAAGTATTTTGTAATAAATAATTTCAGGATCACTGAATGGTATGAATGAATTTCAATTATATTTCTTTGTACTTCTGCTATGGGCTATAAAGTTTAAAAAATATTAAATTTTTGAGGTATATTACGGAAACATGCCGTAATACACCTCAGTGTATTACGTGTATTAGTTAATTTATATGCCAAAAATAATTACAGTGGTCAAAATAAATTATGCCCAAAATATATTCGTCAAAGTGTAAAATAATTAATAATTATTACGATTAGGATAAAGTAATAAAAAAATCTTATACAGGGTGTTAAACAAATTCCGATTTTTTCAGTCAACTTTTACCTTGTGCATTTATTATAATTTAAAGTTTTATTATAAAAAAAATGTCTTATGTGTGCTTTAAAACTCTTTTGAAATTTGCTCCTATCTTTTTTTGTAGAAAAAGACACAAAGGTGAAATATTTCATTTTTATAATAAAGTAACAGATGGATTTGATTACTAAACATTGCACAACAAAATAAAAAATAAAATATTTGTAAAACTGATATGGGACGAGATTGAAGACTATTATGATTTCTTAATATCCATTCATCACATATTCTGTTCGTTGGTGACTAATATTCCTGAATATTTAACCTGTTCTACCAAAAATACAGCCACTTCTAGATTTTAAGTCACGCAACAACTCCAAAACTTCATAAATGATTTGAAATAGTGTAATATTGTACCAAACAAGGCTTTATTTATGACTATTCGAATATTATCCCTAATTAAATACCAAATTATAAAATTATAATCTATAATCTGGTTTTTGGTTTTTAAATTATAATCTATACAAAACGCTATCATATCGATAAGAAATTCTTGTGGCTCTGTACTATCAAAAACCACAATTTCATGATGCTAAATTAACAAAGTTCAGATCCATGTATAGCACCCCCAAAACAGTATATAAGCTACTGAAAAATTCTTCCTAATTTTTTGCCTATAACATTATAATAGTAAATAGTAAAACAGTTTATACGCAACTATTATAATCATTTACATGAAGTAATATTAAGAATTATATCCAATAAACAAAACAAAATATTACATTTTAATATGTCTAAGCTTTAAATAATTCGATTTATTCACCTAGAATTTATAAATTAAACCGGTCATATAAGAAGGAAGTTAACCACTGATCACGGTATTGACGGACATTTAACAAAGTATCAATGATATTCCGTTAGAGCTTCCCAATTAATCCATCCAGTCATAAATATATTCACTATATATTCTAGTATATTGAAATATATATTCTAAGATAATCAAATAATATTCGCGAAGCAACTATCGCTACTATTTGGCGCAGGAGCCGGTTTTGAACATAAATATTGAAATTCAGAAAATGAGCATAGGCAAAAACATATTTTGGCACAGCAACATTATATATTTTTATATTTTACAATCCTGAGCCTCGGTGAAGATGAATGTGGAATTATGTACATTATTACCATGGAAAACTATGTGTTTATCTTCTATTTCTTCCCTTTCTTTATTAAAATTTAGTGTGTTGATGGAGCACTTTTACGTTCAGCCATTGGAGAAAGTTCACTATCTACTTCTGATTTTTCTTTTTCCTTCAGTGTATTGGATGTGAACTCTTCTCCATTAACGATCAGTTTAATATTTATTATTTCAGTTTGGTAATTCTTTTCTTTATCTGACTTATAGTGTATACTTGTAAGTGACTAAAAGCGAATGGACGTAAGAGAATTTAAAATCTGCTATACATGCAGTCAAATGAAGGAATCTTGTTCCCAAGAATTTCATTAATCCAGAATCATTCAATTTGCTGATATTGACCAGTACAATTATTGATTTGCCGTATTCCGCTTTTTATTCTAAATATTTTTTAGAGAAATATTTCTTTTTGCCCTGAGCTACTACTGTAATTAATTTTATATAATTTTTTTTGTACCGCGTCCTGTCTAGATTTGTTGCTTCCCAATTATTGTGACATACAAATTAACCGAAGAAACGGCTTATAATATTGATTCATTTTAAATCTGGGAACAGAAATAGTGTTAAACGAGCACAAAAAATTATGTAATGCTTTACTCAATAGAGATATGTAATCGATTTAAAAATAGCGATAATGACATTTTAGTTTGCAGGTGGGATTCCTGTTTCATCACAGCATGTCGAGCATAAACCAGTAGGTGTAGCGTTACATACATGCAATTCTGGTGACGCACATTCATGTGGCAATTGCAATATGAAAAGTTACCATGTACCTATCCATACAATCGAATAATACAACCAAATAATAATAATAATAATGTAATCAATAAGCGACTAAACACTTGTTTTGAAATTTGAAACTAACTAAAAATTAAGTGATAATAAGTTAAAACTATTTGCTCGGCTATTTGTAAAATATATTCTGTTGAAATACATATGTAGATATCATTATGCTATTATTAGTTATTGGAATTTCAATTTTATTTGATTTATTATCGCAAATATGGGAAAAAAAGGTTAAATGGCGATCTTGTTACATATTATTTCACAAAAAGGTTAATGATGATTTTAACTAAATATAATAATATAATTAATTTAAAACTATAATGTAAATAAAGTCATTAAAGATAAGTTTCACAACGCATACGTCCAATACAAGTTATCTAATTTATGTACAAACACCTAACATTTATGCAGAAGTTTGAAAAATCAAATCTTTTCGCAAATTTGATGAATGTGTAACTTTCAATAAATTCTATATTGTGTCGAATGCGCCAACGCGAGACATTTTTTTTAATAACCTGGTTTTCTATGATTATGACAAAGTTGTCAAATTATTTTTTGTTATCAGTCCTTGATAAGTATGCAAAGTTTCAGTTTGATCTAACATTTTGAAGCGGGTGAAAAAATCAGTCAAAGATTCTGTTACAAGATATATACATACATACATACATACAAACATACATACAGACATACATACATACATACGTACGTACCTACGTACATACATACATACATACATACATACATACATACATACATACATACATACATACATACATACATACATACATACATACATACAGAGTACCATATTATGTTTTCTCACCTTAAATACCTGTCGATGATGAATCATAAATATTTTATTTCTGTTTCAGGTGAAATAAATTATTTGGTATGAATTTCAATAATTTTAATGTCATTAAATATTCATTAAATAAGTATTAAATAATATACTTTGTTTTATAATTGATTGTTAAAAATTTACTATCAAACCGATTTTAAATTTCTGATGTCGCTTTGTGTGCATATCTTCAGGTCCCAAGAGCAAAAAAATACTGCCATATAATCAGGTAATCCAGTACTATGACCTTGGGAATATATGCTATCTAGGTGGTATCAGGGCCTGCATTTTTATAGCAAGGGCTTTAACTAGACTTAATTTAAAATTGTGAAGTTTTGACACACGTGGCATTGTATCTGTTACAATTCGCTGTCGCCTTTCCTGAGTCGCCGTCTTTATATAGTAGATCAGCCATTTCATTCTCGATATGCTTATATTTGGCTATTGAATCAAGCACTAGTTTTTTCTCTGGGCTCTTAAATCTTGGGCATTTACTTCTAACTGGGGTGGACATAATTTGAGTAACTTTCTTTTATGTATGAAATCATCAATACAAAGGATAAATAAATCATGAAAATAGGTGCTTTTTTTCAAAAGTTGAAACTGAAATTTTCGAAATGACACCGAAATTCTATGTTATTTATATTTTAAATTCTATTTTATAAAAAACAATAAATTTTTATGAGATTTTCATCACTATTCTCAGAAGACTTCTGCTGGCTACGGCCCTGTATAATCTATTGTAAAGATAATAGGTTATTTGCATATATTACCTAGTACTGTACTTTGTGGTGCACCATATTCAATAAGTACTGTTTCACTTATGTTATTATTAATTTTGACATATAGACATCTATTGGTTATTTAGCTTTCAGATCATTTGATAGTTATCGGCTTCATCTGTGTCAATTATAAAAGGCAATGTATGGTCTATATTATGAACATTTTTACATTTAATAAATATATGATCCAAGCTGATTTCCAGTTTGCATTATTCACCAACAAAACTTGTGCTCTAAGTCCATTCGACTGAAAAATGTTATGGATGTGGTAGTAAATACCATTAATTTCATTAGATCCCGCGGTCTTAACCATCACCAGTTTAAAGCATTTTTGGATGAACTCTCTACAGAACACGATGATGTGACATATTATTGCGAAATATGGTGGCTAAGCAAAGGTAAATTGCTAAAAAAGTTTTATAGCCGTAGGAAAGAAATAGCTGATTTTCTAGAAATGAAAGAGAAAACATTGCTTTCAGTCAGCTGTTCAGTCATCTTAAAGCTTTTCGAAACAAAATTTGCCAAGATATCACTGACAAAAGAAAATATATTTTTACCTCTATAAAATATATGGTCGTATTCATGAATACATACTGAAATGGAGTTATGAAAAAATATGCTTATTCTGAATGAAAGCCGGATGGTAAATATGCTTACTAAAATGAATTATACACCGCTGATAAATGACCTATAAGTATTGTGCCCAATTATCTCTTTGTTTCTTCAGCAGCAGTACTGGGTACCATGAATAACGGCCTTGGTAATAATAACAGGCTGTAATGCAAATAAGTTCACGACAGCCAGAAATTTAGCAAAGGCCACAGTGAGATAATAATGCGTAATAATTATATAAAATACATGCAAAATATATTAATTTGACCCGTATTTCACTACACGTATATAGAAAGTCAATTAATTTGGGTTCGGTCATAAAAAATCGACATTAGCTACATACAGCACACAGTATTTTCGCCTACTAAGTATGTAGATATATGCATTAATCAATTATACTACGAAATAAAGAAGATTTGCTAATAGCTATATTCTCAGGGCTGAACTATAGAACCATGCAACTTGTAAGGGTAATGTATTTATTATCCGTTACACGGTTATTTGAACCTGTTCATTTGAGTCACGTAACCTGAGTCAAGTAAAGTTTTGTCTAGTCAATTGAGCTTTCGTACTCATTACGAAAGCAAAGAATACCTAAATAGGCTGACCATTCTCCGTTTTCACGTTATTTGTCTACTACATTAGTTTTTGCAAATAGGTTGTCATGGAAAAATTGAATTTATAATAATTATTTTACATCAAATTTGACACTGCTGTGTCAATATTTCGATATTTTTCTATAATTTATATTGGTATATCTTACTCTAACTATGCTATTATAGATTTATTTTTTATTTATGGGTAATATCAGCGAGTTTCTACCGAACATGCAGGCCTTTCAATGAAAAATATGAGAATCTCGGTTTACATGACACGTCAAAAGTATGGAAAGCTGCAGAACAAGTTTATGAAGTGGTTCGGTAAACGCAAAAAAAAAACGACATCAAGTTGTAACGGAATCCGAAGTTAACATTATTACTGTCTTAGGATTTTTTATGTTTATCCTCATGCATCCATTCCAAGTGCCGTGGAAGCATTGGGAATTTCGCAATCAGCAATACACAGAATTGTGAAGAGAAAAAAGATGGAGGATTATAAATTCATCAAAGTACAATCGGCGTCAGCTCAAAGTCGCCACTGTTCGAGCGCATCTGTGTGTATCGCACCCCACCACAAACCTTCCCAGCATTTATGCTGAAATCAGACTGCGTATTGACAAATTTGCATTACAGTCTCACAGAAGCGTAAAACGGATCGAAACCAACCTGTTTGGGTATATACATGTAGTTATATGGTTTTGCAATTAGTCATCTTGGATATAAGCTACGATATACTTTAAAAATTGTAAAATTTCGTATAAAAAACACCCACGACTTTAAGATAAATATTCATAATTTTTTTATGATAAATTTTCATAAAATCCTTCCTTCCCTCATAAATAGGATAGTCCGCCATTTTGATTTTTTAAGTTTGAGTTAAAAATTGTATTAAGTGACATTAAACACCGCAGAGTTTCAGTTTGAGACAAATCGGTTCATAAATAGGAGAGTCCGCCATTTTGATTCTTTTAAATAAAATAATATTAAATTGTATTGTCACCGGAACGCTATACACCTACCAAATTTCAAATCTCTAGCTTATCGGGATGTAGTTGAAAAATCTGTTACAAGATCTGAAACAAATAAATATGCGTAATAATAAGTCAAGCTAAATAATACCGTTTAAAATGGGTTTTCTGATTTTTAGTGTGCAAGTTTTATAAAAAAATAAGTCTGTACGATAGCTACTCATTGTTTTCAACTTCACATGTATATTTGACTGAACTGAAACGACCACCTATTCAGTTTAGCCATAAAGTCCATTCAAATACTTTAACTATCAGCAATACAATGCCAAACAAACAAAGAAAATCACAGTTCATTTACCTCCGTAGAGCTAATTTCAGGAACAGATTTAACCTCGTATTTTCCGATTTAGAAAGTACAGGCTTAGCGAATTCAAGATTTACTCCTCTAATTTGCGTTTAATTAAATTAAATCTTACAGTTTGTCTATTATACTAAAACACAAGTAGCTAAGTTAATAGGTGGAAACAATAATTCATTTAAGTCATTAATTCATCTGAGTCTATTACTAAACAACCATTGAAAAGTTAGAGGTATGCGTGTAAGCTGCAAAAATATCATTGATGATCTGATTATGATAAAAAGAATAAAAAATGTACCAATAAAGGGATAGCGACCAGTCCATTCTGCCTGAGATTTCAGCAGGCAGGCCGTCGTCATGGGTGGACCACAATTTTGTTAGTAAAATTACTACAGATTTGATGGGTTACAAACATTGTTTACATACTGATCCAAAACAGATTTAAAAAATGTATCGATTTCACTATAAATACATCTAAAATTAAGATTGAATGAAGTGGTTCTAGGTTGCCCTGGTCTCTGGTAATTGATTGATGTATACGATGATATCGGCTAGGGCGACAAAACGCTCTCTATTTCTGTGAAACCTTATTCTTAAGTCTTACTGGGTAGAACCTTAGTAAAAACCTACTTGGGTAGGTACATAAAGGTAAGTTAATGGGTAAGTATCGCTTCTCTACAGATTGCTACAGATGGCGTTGAAAGTGCCTAAAATGCTAGGCAAAATTCTAGGTCCCTAAAATTCTAGAAAATATACCCCGGCGCATTAACGATGCTGCGAAGTACTTTACTCTGGAACCTTTGATGTTAGATTTCTTAGTGCATCAACAGAGTTGGATGCCAGTAAGTTCATATGATCTCTAGAATTTGCTTATAGGGAAGCACTTTGTTGTGTATTGACAACTCAGAATTACGTCCGAGGAGCCAATACGTTTATATGAATTTGAGGATTGACTGAACCCCCTTCTTCTTGACATATGTTTAAACATGCATAAATACATGTCAACGTGTTTAAACATGCATAAATAAATAGAAGAAAATGAAGAAAGAGAAGAAAACGAAGAAAACGAAGAAAACGAAGAAAACGAAGAAAACGAAGAAAACGAAGAAAACGAAGAAAACGAAGAAAGCGAAGAAAACGAAGAAAATACAATAAATATACAATGAAGAAAATATGCCATGACATAATTCATTGCTTTGCACATATGACCAATTTTGTTTTTGTGGTCAGCAACTAGTAGCATGGTGGTCATCCAACAAATCATGGAAAATCGCAATGGCGCCCTCTTAACACATTGGAATAAATTAATACGTTGTACAATCATAGGCTGCGTAATTCTATGTTTGATTTCATAAATCTGAATATTTTATGTATGGTGATACGAGTGAAGCACTTTATCAAAAAACTTAAAGCGTTACGAATGTTAAACATGCGAGGCAGAAAGATGCCCAAAAAAACATAGCGAGCTCAATGCGTGTCTGCACAGATGGATTCTTAATATGCATATAATTAATGACCAGATTAGTTATTCATTGAACAGGATGCAATTTACTGCATCTGCTGGAAGAATGGATAATTAAAAATATAACCTTTTCCGATTAAGTTGCGGAAATAAGATACCTACATACACAAAGATTTCCAGCATTTCCTTCCGACAATTAATTTATCTAATATTTATACGACTTTGCCTTTAAACTCTAATTGTAATTATCTTAATTGTTCCTTTGGAATTACGAAAATATTTGAGAAGCCTTCCCATCTGGTCAATGATGCAAATAAATGGTATTCTACTCGGTATCTATGGCTCTTTTTTACTCATGCAAAAATGTAAAAAAATGGACATAGATTAGTTACAAGATTTTCATACATTCGTACTGTAATCTGGACTTTCTTCGTATTAATTTAAACTTCCACTGGTTTTATAAATGTGGCATACAGAAGCTTTTTGATGTATCGGTTGATTAATTAATAGAGGACGCCGGCTATATCTCAGAAACTGTATGACAGAATGTTGGGGAAAAATCTATAACAATCCACTTTTGTTATAGATTTTCCCCAAGAGAAATCTCTCGAAATTATATTGAAGTTTGTAAGATGACCGCTAGAGGGCGTTACAGTAAAGTTAAATTAGAAAAATTAAATATCTCCTCAATTTGCTACGATAAAGTATACTGAAAATATGCCCTAGGTAATGTTAAGGTCTTTCATGAAGCTGTTGTGGATTTACTGTGGTTGTGATAACGATAATTTTGTTTATTGGAATAGCCGCTTTAATGGACGTCAGCTTCGTCTGACATCATCAAAAAGTTTAACTGGTTTCAGTCATTTTCTAAAATTTGTCCACAGAACGTAACAGGAACAGGTTTGTCTGTATATTTTAACTTGTGAACGACTTGCATTTTATACGGGCGGAAATGCAAATGAAAATGCATAATTCTTCGCAACGTTCTGTTGGAGATCTAAATCAAGTGACTGCCTTGATGCAGATCAATTCGGATTTCCCTGTACAGATTGTTTTACACGTTGGATATTTTCTTGTATTCTGACTGTACGTACACCTCCTCCAAAATTGCTGCTTCGTTATCAAAATCTCTGACCCATTTCATAATGGTTTGTCGTGATGGGATCTTTCCACGTCTTTTCACATTAAACTCGCGACGAAAATGTCTTTGAGATTGCATACTGACTCATTTTTTACCACAAAATTACGTTGATTTATCGGAAATTTGTCCAAGACTAGTTAAATTGCAAATATTGACGCATACAAATATGTCAGTAGAACTGTCAAAAACAAAATATGTTTCTCACAGCAACCTAATTAAACTAGGTGATATCAGACGCCCAACCTGTTATTGTCCAGAAGAACCTGGATCTTATTGGGATGTAAAATAAATATATATTTTAATACCACTTAATATAAGTAAATGTAATAATCTAACTAAATCGTGCAAAAAATATATTTTATATTTTCCATACACAACCAATCTGTTTCAATATGACTATCTTTAAATACGTAGGTACTTATGCAATATGTGATATAGCCCAATATTTAGCATATAGCGAAGGAACGTAGTTGTTTTAACAGATTCTACAAGACTTGTGTTTTAATGTTTTGTTCAAATAGAAGGAATAGGGCAGTTGGTATCCTATAAATGTGTCATTTTTGTCATAAAAGTATAAAAATAATATACAAGCAATTTAGAAACTGTCAATAAAATGTCCGACTCTCAATGACACTTAAAATGTAAATGACTAAGCAGATAAACCATTTGTGAATAGCTAGTACAGTGAAAGTAGTTGTATAACTAAAATGATTCGATTCAGTATATATTGAAATTCACATATGGTGAATCATTTGTTTAATTTCTCATTTCTCATTTTGCGTTAGTATCCCAATTTAATGTTTAACTTTTAAAGGACCCACAACTCTAATAGACGTAATTGGTCCCCTTCTAAGACTATAGAGTACTAATAATTAAAGTCATCCTTCAATTAAACTAAAAATTAGTGTTCATAGAACTGGCGCCCATAATAAAAGAAAAGGATTCAATAGGGAAGTAAATAGCGTAAGTATCCTATAAACAGATTAAATATTTCTCCATCATATTATTTCAATATAAAATATTTTTATTTCAAAAGCTTTTCATATACATAACATAACAATTATCTTACCAAGGTAAGGCTTCAAACATTTATTATATATCAATTAGCTCACCAACGTGGGAATTTTAAAATCTTATAAATTCATATATCAGAATTACCACACCAAAGTGGGGCTTCTTATAAAATATTATAAGTACAATCATCACAATTTGGCTTAACCAACGTATGGCTTTTCATTACATTTATTACAATATATATATATATATATATATATATATATATATATATATATATATATATATATATATATATATATATATATATATATATATATATCCAATCCAAAAATCCTCTTGCATTATATAGCACATAGTAGGCTGTTGGCCATTTAAGGTTTAGATTTTAGTATCACAGTTTAACATTGTTTTATTGCTGTTTGAAGAGTTAGCCTTGATGTGAAACTTCTTCTTGAGTAAAATCTTTTAAATCGGTCAAAAGTAAAGCAAAACTGGATTGTGATTTCAATGTTTTATTGTTTATTTATTTTTTATGAATAATTGTAATTCAAGGTACTCAACCCGTCTTTTAGCAAAATGCCTGAAGGTGTTGTCACAAGTATTGACCTCAAACAACAAATATTAAACGCGTTCAATAACGGTGAGGCTTCTCGAGAATTGCACGTCGATTTGAGGTGGGTTATTTTAAAACCCTTAATTTCTGCCCGAAACAGAGCTACACGACTTAAAGAATGGTTCAGGACAAATAATATGCAACTTTTGGACTGGCCAGCATAATAGCGTGATCGAAATCCGATAGAAAACGTATGGGAGAAGCTGGAACGACTGATACGGTCAGGAACCTTTAGAAATAAGCAGGCTTTACAGGATAAAATAATTGAAGTTTGGCAAAACATTCCTCATCATGTTACCCATAAGTTAATCTCATCTCTGCCCAGAAGGTGTGCAAAAATTATTGTAAATAATTTTTTATGTCATCAACTACTGATGTTATGAATACTTTGAATGTTAAGTTTCAGAATGTTTATTCTGTTTTCCAATTGATGTTAAAAATTGTTTACGTTTGTCCCTTTCAGTATCGATTATGATACTACTACTTTGGCTTGAAAATTATAGTCCGAGGTACACCGAAGTTATTGAAAACGTGGTAAAAATGGTCTTAGTGGCTTCATTTTAAAAAGTCTGCCACACTGAAAAATTTTCAGAGTACGGGATGGGCAGAGTACCTAGTGCGGTTAGGGTTTTTTTTTTACCAAAATCAATTTTTTTATTTTAATTGAAATATTATGCGTCAAATCATATCACTGTTACATCAAAATTTTTTACTGTTTTTATTTGTTGTTATAAGGTTTCAGAAATCGCTTCGTATTTTAATCAAAATGTACATCTAAAAGATTTTTTTCAGAACGCGTTAAAGTTTTAAAATTATTTTTTACTCTTCCTATAACATCATGTAGGAACTTCTGAAGTTTTTCAAATTTACGAGGACTGAAAACATATTTAAGGACCACGATAACGCAGGCCAGACTGAATTACTGTATTGTCTTAAATTCTTATAGAGATCTGTTAAAGGAACTAGACCACAATATGATTGCAAATATATTTATACGACGAAATACTCATAGGCGAAACATGTTTTCATTAGATTAATTATTGTTATAAATTTTAGTAGACATATTAGTGGATGCTATAGGCAAAAACTACGAATTATATATCTGTTTTTTTTTGTTTAACGGTATTAAGTTATTTATGTTTTTCATATGGATATTTACGTTATGTTTTTATTAGATGAATTGTCAAAACTGCGATTCATCAGTGTATTTGTTTTTGTTTGTTTGCTAATTTTACAATGTATGTTGTTTATTTGAATTTTTATACATATAGCCAAGTATGACATTTTCTGTAGACCATTTTGCCCTGTTAATATCAATTAAATAATTTGATATAAGAATTTTTTCTGTAGATTCTTTCGTACTTAGTAAACCTCTCCCCTTCTGTTGTTCTGTTGTTCTGGTATAACCTTTCACTCCTCGAAAAGGCATACTGGGTGAAATAGGAGAAAATAAACTTAATAAATTCCCAGTCTAGATGGTGAAAACTAATGACTAAATAAATAAAATAAATATATGGCAAACCAGAAGTCGCCTGTGGACTGACGCTGTCAAAAAGATACCCATTTTACAGGCACGTGCAGATGGTATTCCGCCTCGGCTTGTCTTTCATAAACCTTACACCATACATACTACTGATGAAGATGAGGCCGGCGGTGAAGGTGTAAACTATGTCTTTACAGACGGATCAAAGAAAAAGGAAGCAGCAGGCTGTGGTATATATTCCAGAAATCTGCGACTCTGATGCAACTGAACTATGGATAAAAATGCCAGTGTAGTACAAACAGAACTCGCTGGTATAACCATAGCCGCACAAGAGATTGCTCGCATAGAAATAACGGGCAAGACAATAAGAATCTGCACAGAGTAGATAGAGTAGTAGACAATCACTACTGGCCCTGAAAAATTATAAAATAACTAAAGGATCAAAATGGGAATGCCACCAAGCACTTGTGAGAGCATGTCAGATGAATAACATCTGCCTGTGCTGGGCCAAAGGACACTCACAATGCAACGGCAATATAGAAGCTGACAAACTGACCAAGAAGGCAGCCAGCCTGAGAATCCTTAGGCCTGTTCCTTCAAGTACACTGCCAGTTCCAGCGAAACACCCACAAGAAATTTAAGACGTTATGGGATGAAATAAGTAGCTGTTAGCTGACCAGAAATCTCTTGAGATGTCCCAGCGAAGAGACGGCGAGGAACTATCTGGCAATGTCTAGGGGTAAACTGCGATTTGTTACAGGAATCCTAACCGGGTAAGGAAGCACCTCTATAACATGAGACAAAGTGACACACCCATCTGCAGAGGATGTGAACAAGAAGATGAAACGATCGAGCATGTACTATGTGAATGTCCCGCCGTGTCTTCGACCAGAGAATCCATATTGAGTGAACGTTGGCCTTCAACGGCCAATTTAAGGGAAATGCCGCTGGGCAACATCATCACCTATTGTACAATATTAGGCTGGTCGTGGGCCTAGGGAGACATTTCCCTCGCAGAGGAAGCACAAGGGGCCCAATGGGGCCTAAGTGCAGCGAATCTCTGATCCGCACTCCGGACAAATTCCTGAATCTAGATTCCAGAAATATATGGCAGTGATATTGCAATTACACATCTAGCAATGGAAACTGCATTTTTAGAAATGTAAAAAGCAAGGTAAACGTCATGGATTTTTAGGCAATATATGCAGGTAAAGGGAAAAGTATAAACGTTGAATATCCTTCCAAAACATATAGTCACCAGAACCGACCATGTGTTAAGTTCCTCAGTTCTACCTCTTTCAATGACATTTGCATTCTCTACTATTACCCGACATCCTTATTCCGGCATCATACTAAACAGATCATTGTTCTACTTGACTGATCAATCTAAGTACGTGTTGCAAGAATATTGCACAATCAGCATATGTGTATACTCGCATGAAAACACCTCCATGATCGAGTATGAAAAAATGCAAATAATTTCACAAACGCAAAAATCCAAGCGCAATATTGTGTGCTATCCAAAGGGATTGTAAAAAACCTTCAGTTTTTTCGTGCTACCTTGAATGTAATAATGACAGATTTAGTGCAACAGCGTTGTAGCCGATGTAAACAATTCATGAAAATTATGCCGCAACATTATTACTTAATGAGAGCGAGATTTTGCGATAATCGGACTCCGGTAGCGAGAGCCATGGTCGACCTTGTTTGGCTATGTCTACTACAGAATGAGATTATGCTCGACGCTTTCGATTATATTTTTAACACTTGACGCCCATCTAGTAGGAATAAATTACTTTCCGAATTAGTTAAATGCGAAAAAAATGCCACTTTCAATCTGATAAACATAAGGAATGTATGATTTCATGTAGCTTGTATTTGTGTTCGAAAACAGTACAATTATTAATACAATTAATAACAATATATTAATACAAATTTAATATTACAAAAGTATTTACATAGAAATTTAACACATTTCGAAGCGGGTTATGCCTCCAAAGCCTTCGTCGCCAGGAAACGGAAAATGCAGGAAGCCTACATTTAAGACCATAAAAAACCGTAGATTACACTTATTAAATATTTAGACGCGGGTTTCGCCACCGACATTTCCATCATCAGGAATAAAGAAAGACAACATCATTCCAACTGAAAATACCTGAATTATGAATTTACATCGAAAACCGTAAATCACTTTTTACATATTGCGACGCGGATTTTGCCACCAAAGTTTCTATCATCAGAAATCTAAGAAGATCTAAATTATAAATTTACATCGAAAACAAAATAAAAATTAACGAAACATATCGACGCAGGTTTCGCCTTCAAAGCTTCCATCATCAGGAAACAGAGAATTCAGGAAGAATACAGTTTCAATCATCAGAAATGTAAAAAGATCTAAATTATAAATTTACATCAAAAACACAATAAAAATAAATTTTAAACATATCGACGCGGGTTTCGCCTTCAAAGCTTCCATCATCAGGAAACAGAGAATTCAGGAGGTATACATTTAAGCCGCAATCAAAAACCGCAAATCACTTTTTATATATTTCGACGCGGATTTCGCCACCAAAGTTTCTATCATCAGAAATCTAAAAAGATCTAAAATATAAATTTACATCGAAAAGTCAATAAAAATTAATTTTGAACATAACGACGCGGGTTTCGCCTTCAAAGCTTCCATCATCAGGAAACAGAGAATTCAGGAAGAATACAGTTTCAATCATCAGAAATGTAAAAAGATCCAAATTATAAATTTACATCGAAAACACAATAAAAATAAATTTTAAACATATGGACGCGGGTTTCGCCTTCAAAGCTTCCATCATCAGGAAACAGAGAATTCAGGAAGTATACATTTAAGCCGCAATCCAAAAACCGCAAATCACTTTTTATATAATTCGACGCGGATTTCGCCACCAAAGTTTCTCAGAATCATCAGAAATCTAAAAATACCTAAATTATGAATATACATCGAAAAGACGATAATAATAAATTTTACATATTGACGCGGGTGTCACCTTCAAAGCTTCCTTCATCAGGAAACAGAGAATTCAGGATGTATGCATTTAAGTCGCAATCAAAAACGTCAAATTACTTTTTACTTATTTCGACGGGAATTTCGCCACTGTAATTTCCATCATCAGAAGATCTTACAAAAGAATTTACATAAAAATTTAACATATTTGGAAGCGGTTTTTCCTCCAAAGCCTTCGTCGCCAGGAAACGGAAAATGCAGGAAGTCTGCATTAAAGACCCAAAAACCCGCAGAATACACTTATTACATATTTTGACGCGGGTTTCGTCACCGTAATTTCCATCAGCAGGAATTCCAACATTAGACAACTTAATTCCAACTGAAATGAAGTGACTTTGATTGATGAATTGAGCTGATTACTACCAAGCAAATAGTTTGGTATACAAAAATGCTCAAAGTTTTGCGTAATGGAACTAACCTCAATTTATGAACATTCTAAACGTCCGCTAAGATATGACTTGAAACTTCGCCTGAATATACATCCATTACCTACTAACTGCTGATATTAACGACTTAATATAAAATCTAAAACACAAATAGTAATAGATACCCACCTATTTTTGTATATAAGCAAGACTAGATTTTTGTATATGAGCAATAAAAATGAAAATCTGGTTGAAGAAACTGCCATTAATATATGGTCTATAAACAAAAAAACAAACAGGTGATACCGAGTTTTTTCAAGCCAAAATAGAGACAGATATATGAACACATACAAATCCAGCGTGGAAAAATAAAATAGAAAACGCAGTCACACACAAGTCACAAAGACATATCGCTTTGGAAAATTACAAAACTAATGAAAAAGCAATCAATAAGTACCCTAAAACCAACCCTAAATGAAAATAATAAAAGAGCAATAAAAACGTAGAAGAAGCAAACATGCTCGCGCAATGCTACGCTGAGACATATCAGACAAACAATAACAATAACACAGAAGAACAAAGTCAAATTCTAATCAAATATAATATTATAAAGCCAGTAAAAATAAACCAACAGCAATTAATTAAACACCTAACAACACCTGCTAAGGAAATAGTAGGAAATATAAAAAGATAGCGCAATCAAAAAGCCCCGGGATGCGATGAGATAAATAGATATCGTGTTAAAGAATGTACCATGGAAAGCATTAATCCAAATAACTTATATAATAAATACCATACTAAAGCGCCAGTACTTCCCGCAAAAAACAAACATAATCACATATGCCGATGATACGGATATATACGGCACTAGTTTTAGCTCGGAATTGGAAAACACTGAACTACAATTCCATCTAAATAAACTTTTACCCTGGAAATTAAAAATTAACTCGGACAAAACCGAACTGATAAATTTCACCAACAATTTCACTAACTGCAAAATCTTCTCTAAAATCAAAATAGAAGGAAAGTAAATTCAAGAAAAACCCTACGCGAAGTACCTAGGTGTAATGCTTGACAAAAGGTTAAACTTCGGGCAGCAAACAAAACAAATTGAAATAAAATCGACAGTCGCGATAAAATATTTATATCCGCATATAGTAAAAAACAAGTCAAACAGACTTATGCTATATAAAACAATAATAGGACCAGTTATAACCCATGCAGCAAAATTGCAGAGGAACCAAAATAAAATCTTGAGATTGTGCACCGGCTCGGATAGATATAGCATTCAAAGTACCCCTAGAAGCGAGAGCGGAGATAGGGTGCAACTCGCCGGCAGGCGTAAACTATAGGAAAAATGACACTAACTAGACAACGAAGCAGAAGGCCAAGACAGCGGCTGCAGACATAGAAACAATATTTTAAACACAATTAAAACAACAAACACTCGGAGTAGTTTCCACAAACACCAAAACACTTTCACTTCGCTCGACGCGCGTTTCGCCAACCAAGTTGGCATCATCCGGAGACGATAAAAACTGTTACTTAAACTGTTGATTAAAACTCAGTTTTAATCGTCTCCGGATGATGCCAACTTGGTTGGCGAAACGCGCGTCGAGCGAAGTGAAAGTGTTTTGGTGTTTGTGGAAACTACTCCGAGTGTTACAGTTACATCAAAGGTTCCACCCCTATCCAGTTACAATTAAAACACCTTGTTTAATAAAATATTGCAATTTAGTCTAGCAATGTAGATTTAGGAAAATTGTAAATAGTATAAATAAAATTGAATTGAATTGTGATATGTTAGCTCCAATTATGTTAGCCTTTCAGAAGTAGTGAAGTAAACATACCTAGTATATAAAACCGCAAATATTCGATCTTGGGTTAGTGGTCCGTTTGTTCACTCTTGGAGCTTATATAATATTAATATACATACACATAATGATAATATTTTCTAAATGTATTGTTATTATTCAATATAAATAATATTCACAGCGAAAACCTAAAATATCTGGGAGCAGCGTTTGATGGGTCATTAACCTTCTGTGACTTTTCACAAACGTGCCGCGGTTATGTTGTCTGTCTGAAATGCTATTATATAACTGAGTTTTTTTAGACTGATATCCATCTTCGTCGAACAATGGGGGTGATATAATATCTCGCACGGCGAAATCATCGGCTATCTATTTATAGGTAGGTTACCCTAAATTACGTAGCGCCTGATCACAAAACATATTAGACATTCCACGTAAATTAGACATTTTAGGAGAAATAATATATTATAACGAAATTTTTTTTTCCGTTTTCAACTTTTTAAGCGATGTCAAAGTTCGAAACATTTCAACCCTATAAATAAATGATAAGTGGTTCAATTGAGGACGCCAGGTCATCAAAAACACTCCTTGTTAAGGTGATTTTTGTCATGTGAAAAACCAGGACAAGACTATTCAATGCAATACAACATACCTAATTTTATTTAAAAAAAGACATACATTTATATTTTGTACACTACACTTCCTACTGATATATCAGTTAGTGATTATACTTTTGTTTTTGTACTTTTATGAAAAGAAATCCAAATTCAATAGTTATCCACAGATACAGTTATCCTCCTAGATAATATTTCCGATAACATTCTAGATTGTTTACACATTTCGTTGCTTAGATAGCGTGCTAACTAACGTCTATTAAAAAATCATATATTGGTCAATGCCCAGAAAAGACATCTACATTTCAAATCCATTTTAGAGAACGCTTTGCTAATTTAACAAAAAAATATTACTTACAGAATTAGCATTAGAATCAGAGAAAATTTTTAAGAAAACCAAATTGTCATCATCTTACTAAACAAAATTCTGTTTGAATACTACAAAATTAAACTATAGAAGTATATCGTTGAAGGAATAACCAGTCAAAATTTTTGAGTTGTGCTTATCATTTGCATTTAAAAATATATTTCATTAATATATACATATTTTTAAGTGTATTGTTTATATTGATAAAAATAAGTGTATTATTTATTTTGATAAACAAGGGCATCCTTTATTCTGATTAAAATAGTACGATAAAAAAGTATGTATAGATAATACAGCAACCTATTGATAAATTATGATTAAATGATTAAGTAACAATTAGCCTCAAACACATATATTGTGGTTGAATACTCGTTAATATTCGTATGGTCATTGTAGTCAAAGCAACAAAATGGCCTTAAGTTCGGCGCTGCTTCCAAGTCCTGTAATGGTAACCGATTCATTACCAACTAACTATGAGTACTTCACATCTGGAGGTATCCAATCTGGACTGTCAGCCGACCAGTCATATTTCACTTTAAATGACAAAGCTGTGTCTATATATAGTGGTGCGTTGCACTATTTTAGAGCACCAAGGGCATATTGGAGGGACAGACTACGTAAAATGAGAGCAGCAGGTCTTAACACAGTTGAGACTTACGTACCATGGAACTTGCACGAATATGAGTCAGGTAATTTTTTCTGGTTATTATATCAATCTAGTTATTATCAGTTATGGTCTTTCTGGTGGGTTAAACATAGTTTTGGTTTTAGTTGAAATTCATTTTGAGTTCATTTTAGTTATATTTATTTTGATTTAGGTCAGTATGATTTTGGCAACGGCGGCTCGGAAATGGAAGACTTCCTAAATATTACCGAGTTTCTAAAAACTGCGCAAGAAGAAGATTTATTTGCTATCGTAAGGTCCGGTCCATTCATATGCGGAGAATTTGAATTTGGTGGTTTTCCTAGCTGGTTGCTGAGGGAGGATGGCATTCAAGTCCGAACTTCAGACGCCAAGTACATGGAATATGTCAGTAGGTTCTTCAACATCCTTATGCCAATCCTTGCAGTGTTGCAGTTTACCAGAGGAGGACCAATTATTGCCCTACAAGTGGAGAATGAGTACGCATCAATGGGGAAAAGCGCGGATATGGAATATTTGAAGAGTCTTAGACAACTAATGTTAGATAATGGTAAATTATCATATTTTTATTTTAACTCTAAATTATGCGATAGCGTGTACTACATGATGGTCAATACTAGTGAATATCATAGCTATTGGGAAGAAACAAGGTCCGTACTAGTCTCCCTTGTAAATTCCTTTAGTCAATAGCCTTCCAAGTAATAAACTTGGCTCTTAAAAAACTGTACCTAAAAGTGTCTTTTAAGTTTTCAAAATACTTAGGAGCGTTTCATATCCTCGCCATAAATAGTACCTACTTCAGATTAGCAGGTACTCCAGGTACTATAACCAATGACATGACAATCTGGTACGTAAGCCATCTAATACGTACGCAATCACTCCTATTGATATTATCTGGATGTTGTTCTATTTCTAGCGCTTTCCGTATTGCTAGGTTGTACCCATAAGTTTGAACAATGACTAGTGTTTCATCGAATATGATATTATGTAGCTCCTCTAGAGCATGTTGGGCTACCGCTGACTTCTCAAACTGATTTAGTCTTAGTGCCCTTTCATGCATGTTCCGTTCTCCTCGTTGCTATAGTTCTCTGCGTTATGCCGATATAATATTTGCCACATTCACACAGTATATTGTAGATTCCAGGTGCTAATAGGGGATCTAGACGATCTTTCACAGTAGCAGCTCATCTCTGTTCTTGCGTGTAGGTGTGAAATTCGTTTTTAAACCTTTCTTAGTTAGAATATTGGCAACGCTGTCCGTGACTTTCTGAATATACGGCAGCCATACTCTGTTGTTCGATGAAACAATAGTCGTTGTTTGAACTGAGTATTACCACCTAGAAAGACAAGAAGCGCTAGAAGTAGAACGACATCCAAATAATATCAACAGGGGTGATGGCTTACGCATTAGCAAAACTTTTGGAATTACGAATTTCTGGGAACGCTAGCACTATCCTTTGTATCAGATCGCCAATCGTTTGAACTGCTACTTTGTATACCTTCACTTGCAGTGCACGCTACAGAAAAAGTTCAAAGGTCAGAAGATAGCGCAGGACATTGTCATGCGCCGAGACGTCGTAACCATCGCTCTTCAAAAATTTCAGTTAGTACTGTATTAACATTATTACATAATGAGCTCGTTATTTCAACTATTGGAAAATCATACAAAAGTTCAAATTGTACAAACAAGGACCAGCAGACAAAACATTGTACTAGCTAACACTTCAAAAAGAAACTAAATAGGCGGCGGCAATCCAGATTTATTCTGTTCCAAAATCAGAGCAAATTTGGCAGTGTAACGTTTATTTTGTTGATCAGTTTAGATGTATACAATTTTTTTCTAAGTTTTTTACAATGCATTAGAAAAAATTATAGTCGCTCCTTAAAAATGAAATTTGAAAGGTTTTTAGTGGCAGGTTTATTTAAAAAAAATAATGACTATTTAATAAATTGATTTAATGACATTGGAAAGATGATCATATCTTTAATCGATCTTGGATCATATCTATAACAAGCTGTCAAAAATATATCAGTAGACATATTTTATAAATAAACGTTTATAAATAAATATAAATATGTGGAACATTAAACAAAAGACTGAACACTTCAAACATATGAAAATATAAACATGGTAACATTAACAAAGTGACTTTAAATATGAAAATGTTTTAGAAAAATAGAACATGTGTCATAATGTAACTCACCAAAGTTTCAAAGTTAAGTTAACTAATTCTAATTCGTTTTCGAAATAAATATGTTCCATGGGTAACTTTTATTGAAAAATCATGTATATGGATTCAATCCTGGAACTATTTTATCCTTTATCCAAAAACTATACTAGGGAACTGATTATTACATGTAATATGTATATTTACTGTTGTAATTTGTAATAGTTCATCAGTACTCAAATCCCTTTTAGTTCTTCAGTAATAATTTTGTTACCATTTCTGTATCTGTTTCAGGTATAGTCGAATTGCTTGTAACGTCGGACAATCCAAGCAAAGGAAAAATAGGAACCATCCCAGAACTGTTTCTAATGACCGGAAATTACGACACGAATCCGGTAACTCAACTGGATACGATGAAATCCCTGCAACCTGACAAACCTCTGATGACCATGGAGTTTTGGTCGGGGTGGTTCGACTTCTGGGGGAAGCGGCACAACACCAAGACGAGTGATGAATTTGCAGAGGTTTACGAGGCAATATTGAGTTACCCTTCATCAGTAAACATATACATGTTCTATGGTGGTACGAATTTTCGATTCCTGAACGGCGCCATGAATCCAAGCATGGACGATGAGAATTCAGGTACGCAATATTTACACCACCAATGTGTTAAAATTACCATTATTGCTTTCAGAATTTGAACCTATAATCTCCAGTTATGACTACGACTCACCATTGACAGAAGGAGGTGATTACACGGAGAAATATTACAAAGTTAAGGAACTCTTAGCAAAGTATAACGTTGTCCAAACCAAACTGCCTGATGCCCCTGAAATTATACCAAAAATTGCGTATGATAGCATTTATATTACGGAGCAATTGCCATTTGATAACATCTTGCAAACCGTGTCATCGGTCACTTCATCAAATTTGATAGCAATGGAGAAGCTAGATATAAACAATAACTCCGGACAGAGCTACGGATATATAGTTTACCGAAAAGAAGGTCTCAACTTAGAAGCTAATTCTGTATTAGTTATAGAAGGGAGAGTGTGCGATACCGTTATGGTGTTAGTGAATGGTGTTCTGATATCCCCAGTTTTGGAAACGACAGCAAATTTAGATGAATATGGCACGTGGAGGGTGGCCAACTCTGCCATCACACTTTCCACTGAGGACCTGACAGATGCCACTTTGGACCTGGTTGTAGAAAATTGGGGACGGGTTAATGTTCATTCGTACTATCAATTTAAGGGTCTGTACCAGGGTGTAGCCAAAATTAACGATGTAGAATTGGTAGATTGGCAAATATTTCCCTTGGAGTTTAAGAAATCATGGACAAATAACTTAGGTGGCTGGAACGGTGTTGACTTCAACGCAGTTGGTCCATCTTTGTACAAAGCTATATTAGAAGTGGAAGGTGAACCACAAGATACCTTTGTTTACATGGAGAACTGGACCAAGGGTATCGTGATTGTGAATGGTTTCGTTATTGGAAGATATGCCCATATGGGTCCCATTCAAACCCTGTACCTTCCAGCGCCCTTCTTGAAACAAGGTTCCAACGAGTTTGTTATTTTTGAACACTTTAAGCCAGGGGAAGAAGTTACCTTTACCACTAGCCATGTATATGAGAGGTTTTAACATATATGTAACAATAAATCAGAATTTGTAAACCTTTATTGTTTTCTTATACCGTTTTCCGGGGCTTTACTGACAAAGTATAACTTAAATTTTGCATTAGAAGTGCCGTGCTTTCTATAATAGTATCAAATAATAGAAGTCCTCTTTAATATTTAAATGTACTTGACTTTTAATTCAAGATCCTTTGTTTCATCGACATAAGAAATTAATTAATTTTCATCGTGTATAGATAATTTCTGACAATATCCAAAATAATTTTTCTTCCGAAAACAGCTACAGATATTGTTCTTACAGTAATATAAAGTGAATCTCTTGCTGTCGAAAGTAAACTATCCAAATCTTGATTCATGATAAGAGAAAATCACTAGGTTTAAAAGACATACATTTGGCTATCATCAGCATAAATATGATAGTTACAAAAAGAAATAAATCCAAAAAGTTGCTAGTATAAATAGTATACAAAAATGATCCCAATATGGATCCCTGGGGTACAACTGATGATATAAGTCTAGAATTTGGCTATTACGACTACCTTCTGCCGCCTGCCAGATAAATACTGTTTTATTGAGAAAATTGACGACTCAGTAAGATCTATAAAGTGCATTTTTACTTGAAAAACATCAGGATCAATAGTGTCAAAGGAGATACAAAAATCGAGTAAAATGAGTGAAGTCGCTAACTGCTTTATTAAAATATTTGTCATGATAAGATAAGATGTAACATGATATTATTAAAAAATGCATTTTCTCATTCACGTTGTTATTCACTAGTTCAATTATATGAAACAAAGAGGAAGATTACGCATCTCAAAAAAAGCTTCAACCTTGAAATTTTTGAAATGGTGATAATGGCTTTAAAGTTTAAAATTAGGCAACTAGTTTAAACAAATTTAGTAAAATTATTTATTTTCTATAATACCCAGTATGACAAATGATGTGAGATGTGAGAAATACCTGAGATATTTATCATTGTTAAAAGTACAGATAATTTATCGTGTGGACAATGGCAATATGATAAAAAATGATAATACATTTTAAAGCTGTCAGAAACCTTTCTGATAAAATGTAGTGGCTAATGTAATGCTATTTAAACATAGTCATGGCGTTAAGCGCTGGGGTCCAGGCCACCTTACCAACAAACTATGAATATTATACTGTTGGAGGTATCAAAACTGGACTATCTGTCGATCAGCCTTACTTCACATTAAACGCTAGAAATATTTCTTTGTACGGTGGTGCCATGCACTATTTTAGGGTACCAAAAGCTTATTGGAGAGATAGACTGAGGAAAATCAGGGCAGCTGGGATTAATACAGTGGAAACGTACGTGCCCTGGAATTTGCATGAATATCAGTCAGGTAAATAGTTTTAGGTTAATTGATGTTACACACACTATGAGTGGGAGACTAAAGTATTCATAATCAATCCTGCTTTTAGGAAAATATGACTTCGGAGGTGGAGGTTCAGAAATGACAGACTTTCTCAATGTCACCGAATATTTAAAAATAGTGCAAGAAGAAGACATGTTCGCAATAGTCAGACCAGGCCCATACATTTGTAGCGAATTCGAGTTCGGTGGATTTCCAAGTTGGTTACTAAGGGAAGATATGGATGTTAGATCCTCAGAGTCCACATACATGAAATACGTTTCTAGATTCTTCAACGTACTCATGCCTATTCTGGCGATGCTGCAGTTTACTAAAGGTGGACCTATCATTGCCATGCAGGTGGAAAATGAGTATGGAGTGACTGGAGAATATGCCGACAAGGAATATTTAAGGCAACTCAGGGAACTTATGGTGAGCAACGGTAAGATATTCACTTAAAGATACATAATCCTCTTTCATGCTTCAACTGTCCATTGCATAGTATAGACGTGTAACGTTTTGGTTTCACCACGTCACTGCAGACCATACAGATGTATATGTGGTGCGTTAGAAAAGTAAAGGTTAAATTAAATATTTCTTAAAACCGGCGTTTCTATCTAAAATCCTCGGACACCTCGATTTTTATTTTTAATTCCGCTTATTCTCATGTGAAATAAGATAAGATGGCACTCTAGGTGTTCCAGATGTGACGTCATCGATAATTTTTTAAATGGCGATAATATATTTTTCCGGCAGATTCTTGTAGACGAACTCTTCATGAGTTCGGTTATATAGCACACTTTATATTTATTTTGAGAAACAGAGGTTTAAACGAACTAATAAAACTGCTGCATTAAAAATAACAATTATAAGAAGTGTGCATCCATAGCACTTGAGTTTGAAATAAAACACTAAGGTGACAGTAAATAATGTTGTCACTGTCAAAAGTGTTGTTAATGATTAGAAGCAAATATGTTATCTGAAAGAGAAATAATTTTAATATTTACAGAAATAAAATTTGTTATTTATATCTTATTGCGATTTGATCTTAATGTGAATAATATTTAAAGCTATTAGTACTCATTGCGAATGCCAAGCGAATTGGAAATGGAATGAGCGAGTCTGAAGGAGTCATTGGGATCCGCGGTAGAGAACAACTTTCCATTTAAAGTAGTAGCTTCAAGAACATTGCCTATGATTTTTTTATGACGAATCGCGTTCCATTACATAACGTTGGTGGATTTAAATTTCCAAACGAAATTATTGCTGAACCAAGCTACAATCCCAAGCAAGTTGTGTGTTTGTATTCCAGGTAAATCCAGTGAATTCAAAAATTCAACAGGATAGTTGACAACTTTCTCAGGATGTATCAGTATCGATCGATTCGAATGATATTTCACTGCCAGGCAATGACTGTTGTATTTTTAAATTAATTGTGTCGACATATATATTTCTTGCGGCCAAAATAGCTCGCTCACGTAGCAACGTATGATTAGTATAATTAGTTTGTAAATCAGAAAATATACTTTCAATCACAGCACCTTTGGTAGCCAGCATGTTGCAAAAATTGTCTAGGAGTCGGATGCATTGTGTATTTTCATGCAATAGAATTTTTTCGAGCGTTCTATCGAGGGCTTTAAGTGAGGCGAAAACTAATATAATCAATTCAACACTTCAAAACTGACAATCTACATTTATAGGTTAAGTTGATTGTTATTGATCATTTCGGGACGACGTAGGTCTGAGGGGCATATTTCAATTTTGATGTTGATTTTCGTCTTAGCGTTCGCATATAGCACCTACAGTTGTGACCTTGAACGCTTCTTTTTACGTAGATACCTTCTACACGATAGAACTACTAAAATATTTGAAAATATTGAAACGATCACACTATATTGAAACGATCTTTCTAGATATTGTGGAACTACTAACTACTGCTGACAATCCAGACAAAAATTATTACGGGACGATACCAGAGCTGTTCTTTATGACGGGCAATTTCGGATCAAATTGCACATACCAGTTAGATATGTTAAAATCTAATCAACCTAATAAACCGCTGATGGCGATGGAATATTGGTCTGGTGGTCAGGATCTTTGGGGTACACATCATTCTTCTAACACAGCCGAAGTATTTGCGTCATGTTACGAGGAAATTTTGAGTTATCCAGCTTCCGTTAATATATACATGTTCCATGGTGGTTCCAATTTCGGATTCTTGAATGGGGCATTGAATACAAACTACGATAGTGATAATTCAGGTAGGATTTTAACCCTCTGTTAAATCTAATGCCTATGTTTTTCTAGCAAAAATTTGTAATAAATACTAATTTCTTTTACAGGATACACATCTTTTACATCCAGTTATGACCTGGTCGCACCTATCTCGGAAGGAGGTGATTATACAGAGAAATACTACAAGATTAAACAACTCTTGGAGAAATACAACCCCATTAAGACCAAGATACCTGAAGTGCCCCAGGTCAAACCAAAATATCCGTATCCTAGTATAACTGTAGATAGGCAGATACCTATTATCAAAGCCTTAGATAGCATTGATTCGGTTCACTCAGAAAAGTTGATGTCTATAGAGAACTTGGACATTAATAATAGCTCTGGTCAAAGTTACGGATATGTCGTCTACAGGAAGAAACTTGGTAACGTAGAAGCTAATGCTGCATTGCTCATAGAAGGAAGAGTGTGTGATAGTCTCATGGTGTTAGTTAATGGTATCCTGATATCCCAATTTTTGAAAACCGCCGAGGATTTGGATAAATATGGGACAGCACATGTAGCTAATTCCACCATCGTACTTACAACTGAAAATTTAGAAGATGTAACGCTGGACCTTATCGTAGAAAACTGGGGAAGGGTCAACGTATACCCTTATAATCAACACAAAGGTCTATTCCAAGGTGTAGCTAGACTAAATAGCGATGAAATCTCCGACTGGGAAATATTTCCATTGGAATTTAAAAAATCCTGGACTGATAGTTTATCCCAATGGGAGCCTTTTGACTTGGATACAGTAGGGCCAACTTTATACAAATCGGTGTTAACAATTGAAAGTGAACCACAAGACACTTACGTGTACATGGAGAACTGGACCAAGGGTATTGTGATTGTAAATGGTTTTGTTCTTGGAAGATACGCACACATGGGTCCGGTGCAAACTCTATACGTTCCAGCGCCGTTTTTGAAAACTGGAGACAACGATCTCGTTATTTTTGAACACTTTGCACCCGCAGATGGGATTGAGTTTTCAACTGTACACGTATACGTCACTTATTAGTAATAAATAAACGCAAAATCAATCAATTTGTGGTAGGTATATATTTTGTAGCGAATTTAAGTACTTGGGAAGCATTGTTTTGGAGGACGGCACAACGAGGAATGATATTAAAAATAGGGCCCAACAAAGAAAGAAGGCTGTTTGTTTATTACTCATGTAATATTTCCAGAATGCAACATGTGAGGAACGAAGAAGTAAGAAGGAAAACGAGGCGTGTATTTACAACAGCAGAGTGGAATCCAGACAGTTACTATGGTATGGTCATGTAATGAGGATGGAGGAGACGCGGGCCAAAGAAAACTTTGACCTATACACCAGACAATGGGAGAAGAAAAGGAAGACCGACAACACAATGGAGAGAAGGAATTAGGAAAAATGGCGATCGAAATGCGGGATGCGGCACAGGCTGTAGGACCCCCGCTTATATATGTGTATATATTTTGTATCATCTGGCTCTGTATTAGATAATGTGGTCGACATTTAAGCTTTTAAAATTCCCGCTACTTTATTCTTGAAGTTGCATGCGTTAAAAAAAAAGTGTAGTCAACATAATAAAAATATATATATATCCGACATAACCCCTAAACCATTGTCTTCGCATAAGAGTGTCACTTTTTATGCTTGGTCATTATTTATGAGGTCTGTGGATGAAAGCCAATAAAATTCACCTTGTAAAGCCAAAAACCCGGTAGAAATCCATACATTATTTACAGTTTCACAGCGTTGAGACATTTTAAGGTATCTCAAGTAAATGATGGGTATAATTATTTGAAAAGGAAAGGTAAAATGTTTGGTAGGTAACTGATGTATAAAAGTACGAGTTGGTATTACAAATTTCTCATAGATTGTTAATACAAGCAAAACATTATTCAACAAGTATAACATACTTAAAACCGATACCAATCACATGTGTAGATAACTTTGAAGAATGTAGGTACTCGTAAGATACGTTTTTGTGAATTATAATTTAATTGCGATAAAATCCTATTATAAATAGGTACTTATATGGGAACTATATTTCTTTTGGTAAAGCGTAGTGCGTAGTGTGAAATATCATCCACATAAAATGGCTTTAAGTGCTGGCTTAGCAGATACTTTACCAACTAACTACGAATATTACACTTCTGGTGGTATCAAATCTGGGTTGTCAGTTGATCAACCTTATTTTACGTTAAATGACAGGAACGTTTCTATATATAGTGGTGCAATGCACTACTTTAGGGTGCCAAGGGCTTACTGGAGGGACAGGCTGAGGAAAATGAGAGCAGCAGGTCTAAATACAGTGGAGACTTACATACCATGGAATTTACACGAACATCAATCAGGTAACCTTTTGCTGTGATATAACTGTAACATAATATTTGGAATTATTGTGTTCGGTGAATGAGTAAAATATGAAAATTATTCAATAAAACTTTAAAAGAAAACTTTAATGTAGTAATTGAGAAAGAATTGTGGCGTGCCCCTCATTATAATATATCAGGTGGTTGAAAAAAACGGAATTTTCATTTTATTCTCTCACTTCGCTGCTTTTTTGCTGTGGCAAAAAAATAGATAGTTTCTTTTTGTTTATAATAATGAAATGTAATTAATATTATTTGTCCTGTAATTTGTATTCTGTAGTGCAATATATAATTCAGTTTTCATTCTACGACAAAAGCAACTTAACAACGTGTTGCCACAGCACAATCATAATAATGCCTTTAATGTACAAAAAAAAAATCCATTTAAAGGACAACACAAATAGAGATAATGTAAGTAGGTATACTAATGAACAGAAAAATACAAATGCATATAAACTATACAAAAATACAAAAAGTAAGAATATTTTACGATGAACAAACGAAGAATATATGAAGGAGAAGAAATCTATATATGCAGAAGAAGTGAGAAGAAATCTTGGGTTTGTAGCAATTGCAAAACAAATAAGAATAGCAAAGAACTTAAAAGCTAATCAGACGCAAATATTAACAAATCATTGATATCACAATGAAATATATCATACTGAAGTGCTATTTGATTATTAACCATTAAATAAACAGGACTTTTAAAGGTATATTTGTTCCAACATTCTAACAATAAAACAGTGTATTCTCGCGACAGCCAGGGCTAGGAACTCGTATATTAAATAAATTAAGTAAAGCTCGAGAGTCAACAATGTCGTGAGAGTTTAAATAAAAATGATAAACTTATACACACCCTTATAGTATCCAACAAATACTTGTTATATCTCTAATAAGAAATAATTGGTGCACGTATCACTTATCAGGATAATAATTATCGATACGAAAAAGAGAGAAAGTTGAGAAATCGTCGCTGTATTTTTTCCAAGTGGTTACTATAGATCTTATAGTAAGGACACCAAATATGATTACAGTATACAAGCTTTGAATGAACCAGTGAATAGTATAGACATTTTAATGCACTTTCATTGATTAAAGATTTTGTACTTAGTATAACAAAGCCTAGCGTGCTGTATGCAGATTTAATAACACAATTAATATGTGTAGAAAACGACAATGTTCTGTCATACATTACACCAAGATCTTTAATCTCCTTATAACGGGTGACGGACGTATCTATATTGTAATGAATTATTAGAGATTTTTTTTAGAGTAAACGTACATACTTTACATAAATAGTTATCAGTACACCAAATATGGACATGATCTATAAGGTCCTGCAATGTCAAACATCACCCGTAGATAATATATTCAAAAACAGTTTCAAGTCGTCGGCAGGCAAACATAAGATGCTCTGATTTTAAAGACATAGATCAATCATTTACAAATAATGTTAATGGAACTGGTCCCGAGTTAGAGCCCTGGGGTACTCCTGATGTGGCAATGAAGGTGTAACCGTTATAAGAGACATATAGCTTCCGTTAATGCAAATAAGAATCTAGAAGGCGGAGTAAGCTATTATTGAAACAATACCGTTCCAACTTACGAATCAATATACTATGATTCACCTTGTCAACTTAGTTCGCGGCATACTGAGTAAACTCTGCCAAATTAGATAAAGTTGCGCGATTAGGCAACCATGTTGATTTACCTACCGATATGTAAGACTTAATATTGTTAAACATTTGCTTGCGCAGACGCATCTCGAAGCCTTTACGATGTTAAACAATATGGCAATATGATGATAGCATCTTACATCTGCAGGAATACCAATTTTTAACATGGGACACACTCTTGTCAGTTTTCACCTATCAGGAAAATCGCCTGTTGATAGTGCCATATTGAATAAAGTAAGGAGCGGTGTGCACAGAAAAGTATTATACTTATGCCCTTTCTTATTGCGAACAAAGGACCAGAAAGTTTTGGGTTAATATTGGATTGAATGTTAAGATAATGATTGTAAGCAAAATCTAGCTGATACTTTATTAAACGTCTCAAAACCGTCTAAACGCAGTCCCAGTTTTTCTGTAGAAATGCATTATAACGGTCAATAAAATTCGCTCTTTTGAAATAATTAAGCCTTTTTTATATTTAAATCGCATTTAAAATGACATTTAAATCGCAAGTCATGTACATTTTCACCAAATTACCCTAAAATCGACTAGTTTTCATGGGGGATAAAATAAAAAATCAAAAATTTGGTTTTTGTCATTGTTCCCAGTAGTTTTGAGGTTATGTTGAACGGACGAAGGGTTCCGTACCATTATCTACAAAAACGGTCAAAAAAATCATGTCTGTTGTATGGGAACCCCACTTATGGGTACTGTTATACCTTCGCCTTCGATATTTTTGGTAATTTAGTTTACCAATTACATAGGTGAAAATATTTGCCCCGTCACCTAGCTCAAGGATAAAACCTAAATCAACAGGAAGTTAAGGAAGTTAAGATATCGAAAATAGACATAAATTTGCGGATGGAATTATTCCGGGGTGATTGGACGCCACCAGTGGTGAAGACCATTGGACCTAGGTACGACCAGAGACAGTCGGAGAACAACGAGACACTATACTACTGGCGTGGGGTCAAGGGCCAGGACGAACACGAAGCAAGCAGAAGTTAAAATGAAAGACTTACTTAACTGTTTAAAGAAAAATGCCAATTGGTTTTCAATGCCACAAAAATGGTACAATCCATCCAGTAATAACAGCTATAGGAGGCCAATTGTAGCAGAACGAAAAAAAATCACAAGATTACCAACCATCTGTATTGCAGTGACGTTAGATTAATTAAATTAAAATCTACCGTAAAAAAAAGAGAACTTGATCAAAAAAATTATTAACGAGAAACATGACGAAGGTTGACTAATTAGGCGCGGTAATACACACTTACAGGCATACACGCTCTGCACTTCGAATGCAGGAACGTAACAGTGCTGACTTAGATTAAGTACTTTCGTACACCTACCTACTTATGATATCTAATGCCTACCTACTTAAGATAATAATTAATTTCGTTTGACCGGCGACTCCGGCATTTATTAGCATACAGATTCAGGTCCGTCCGTTTGTTGTATGGGAGCCCCCTTAAATATTTATTTTATTCTGTTATTTAGTATTTGTTGTCATAGCGGCAACAGAAATGCATGAGCTGTGAAAATATCAACTGGTTAACTATCACGGTTCATGAGATACAGCCTGGGGGGCAATTCTCGGCATAATACGGAAAGAATAATTTGCATTCTCGAGAGGTCGTGTGCGGATATTTTCGACAAGCTTCTACACGGTTAATTTCGGGTGCTATATCAGTAGACGGAAACACAAAGTGATGGCGGAATGAATGCATTGCATTTTCCAATTTATATACCATCAATCCTATATTTCCCGAACGTCCATATCCAGCAAAGAATTTGTTTTAGATAATAAATTATAGCCACAGGACTATAGTGCCTAAACTTAAACAACATTAAACAATTGATTTACACCACCTTTTGACCGATTAGATTCAATGTTTTGTGTAGAAAGATATTAATATGCCTTAGGTAAATATGACTTTGGGGATGGAGGCTCAGAGATGCAGGACTTCCTCAACGTCACGGAATTCTTGCAAACCGCCCAGGAAGAAGACATGTTTGCAATTGTCCGACCAGGACCTTATATTTGCAGCGAGTACGAGTTTGGTGGTTTCCCAAGCTGGCTGTTGAGGGAAGATATGACTGTTAGGTCATCAGATGAAATTTATATGAAATATGTTTCCCGATTCTTCAACGTTCTTATGCCTATTCTTGCGATGCTTCAATTCACCAAAGGTGGTCCCATTATCGCTATGCAGGTGGAAAATGAATATGGAGTAACCGAGGAAGGCGCTGATAAGGAATATTTGAGACAACTCAGAGAACTTATGGTGAATAATGGTAAGCACTACAAATTATAAACAATAACTTATGGACAAATTTACTCACTGACAGACAAAATAATCACGTTTAGTCATATGTCACTCGGAGTAGTTTCCACAAACACCAAAACACAGATAAGTCTAGTGTTGCACAACATGCTTTTGACAACAATCATATAATAGATATTAGTAATTTAAGATTAGTTGGAAATGTGACCAATAATAGACAGTTGGATGCATTTGAGAGCATAGAAATTGTAAAATGTAAAAGTAGTATGAATAGCGACAAGGGACCTATGCCGTATAGCCCGCTTTGTGCGTTGCTTAGCAACCGATCATTGAAGCGTGATTAGTCACGCGTAAATTTAATGGTGATATCATTAGTGACGTCACCATGAAAATAGTATAAATATGATAGATTTTGTAGTTTAAGATCCATCTATCCAGTAGTTTAGTCATATGTAATAATATTTATTGCATACGATATATTGTAACAATGTTTAAGGTTGTCATAAAAAAAGAAACATTACAGTATTTTGCAACATTTAATTAAAAACACAAAATGTAAATACTTATACATTCATATAAAATACACAACATATACATTTATATATACCGTTTCTAGCCGATCCTTTTGTAAGAAATAACAAAAAATTATAATGCCCCAATTCTTACAGATCGGCAGAACTAAAGTTATTAATATATAAAATATATAAAATTAATTATAAACGTTAATTGCGAACAAAAACGCAATTTTGTCAAGTTCTAATGGGCGCCATCAGCGAGAGTAACAGTTCTAGCTGAGCCTGACTAGCTATAGAGGAAAGCAAATGGACGTAGGCTCGAGGGCCGTAGTGACAATAGTTATACAAAAAGCTCTGATCTCACCTGAGTGCTCGCTGGAAGTCAAGATACAAATACACTGTCACCGTCACTTCACCAATACATTCATTTATGTCAACATATTAAGACAACATTTAACTTCAAATTAATCAAAATCCTGGACCAAACGCGTCTTAACAAAATACAGAGTGAAAATAATTATTATTGAAACCGAATTACAAGAACATTGGCTACAGAACGCAAGCACTTTTGCATCAAATACACAATGTTTTCAAAACCTTAGCGCGAAACAAATCAACACTCGCATGAGAAATGAAAACATTAAATCTCCTCTGAGATCTGTCATCGTTGACGTTGACGTCCTCGATCTCAGTCTCCGGTCATCTATATAATATATATTATTTCTTAGGTTTGCGTTCTGTATGTGTTCTGTGTGTGTTCTACACGCAGAACATTTCACATTTCTCACGGAGAAAGTGAAAGAGAAGTAGTGGCAATGACGCATCCTCGGCAAAAAAACATCATCCATTTGGTTCAGATTCGAAAGCCCAATTCAGATATATCCAGCAGGGTATGCATAAGTGATATTGTATTCTGGTTAATTCCGATTCGGTCGCGATCGATTATAAATTATATCAGAATTACTTTCCGCTTTAAAACACTTGTGTGGGTCGTTGCCCAAGTCAAGGCTGCATTCGATATCTCTGTTTTCTCTCTCTCCCTCATGTCAGTCATATGCTTTGTCTCACTTGCGAGACGAAAATGTTGTAAAATGTGTCGTGACGCGACCTTGAAAATTCTACGTCAACTTCAATAATCATTCTGCGACAGAAGACACGAAATTAAGTTACGCATTGATTGCTTACATGACATGTTGGGGGTAATCTGCACTCCCTTAGAGATTGGGGGCGTTCTGCCGCCCTCCCTTACTTGCCGCCCTTGTTGTTAAGTATTTAGGTGATATGGAAGTTTGTTATGAGACAATAGATATATAATTTACTGGTTCTTGTTAGCCTATCGTTGGAAAATTGCAAAAGCATGTCCAATATTTAAATCAGGTGATATGTCGAATGTGTGTAATAATAGAGAAATTTCCCTACTATGCAACTTTGAATACGGAAATGGGGGTTCCATCCGAAAAGAATATGTTTTGAACAAAACGTCTTTCACTGAGAATATTTTCTCTCATCCAGAAACAGAAATCCAAACGCCTCATATCACTGCATTCTTCCAGAGTATGATTAAATTTAGGTTTAAATGGACGAACTTTATTGATCTTGTATATTTTTGTAATAGAGACTTTCTTACGTTTCCAATTTGAGAAGCTCTATTTCTTAACGATGTTTTGGGAAAACCTAACATAATCCATTGCTATTAAAGTCACAGCGTCATCTTCATTATCCTCTTTTTTCTCTCTTTTTTCTTCAAAACACTACCAGTTCTGATAAATTTCAGTACAATTTTTTTACCTTATCCGTGAGATATACATGAGGCCATATCTCATGAAATTGTATAATAACTGTCATAGAACATGTTTCGTGTCCCAAACCATAACATTGGACAATATAAATTCTTATAATGTAAGCATTTTCTATGTAATATTATGTAGTAGATTTTTACGTGAAAAGTACAAAATTATGACACAACTATCAACAATTCGACAGATAACAACTTAAGCTTTTCAGTTATTCAGAACCGTTAACACATTTAGAACAAATTTAGTTATTCAGAAATACAATATCAAGTAGCCTTGATATTGTATTATTTTATTATTTCTTAATGATTAATAGGCAGCTTGTGCTTATATAATTATCAGCACTATTTGTATTTTTTAGTTTTGCCATTATTTCGTCAACTTCACGAACGTGCCGTTGAAAAGAGGTAGTTGGAGAGAGGTGGTATTTTTTTCGAAAGTATTTTCAATTTCTGTGCAACGTTAATGAGAAAGTTATTGAAATTTTCCGCCGGTACGTTCACCACAGCTATTTTGTTTTGATTTATTTGTGCATTTATTAACTTCCATGTAGCTCAACATTAAACTTATTAGTTGCATTTTTTTTATAACATCTACTTTTGCTGTTTGTTTGGCCTTTCTCATTTCTTTTCGGTATGTACTGACTTTTCGTAGTACATAATAAATAGTACATAATTCTGGAAAGGGTATGTTATTTTTAATTACAGATCTTGCCTCAAGACTAATCCCCATAGATCTTAGTGCCTGGTTAAATCATCTCACTCTGATATTGTTGCTGTTATGTTTTACTTCCTTCAAATTACATATATATAAAAAACATTAATAAATTCGTCATTTACATTTGCATATATTTAGCTAAATGACCAGTCGTACTGCTAAATCATTGTTAAAATCAATTATTTTTTTATTTGTAATTCGTCTTACCATTTATTTACTGATTGACGGAAATACCTGTATAAACATGAAATAGTGATAGTACCAAGATACCCCCTTGTGACATATCGTTATTTAGGCAGATGATATTCAAGTTTCCAATCAGGAACACATTTTGGATACCAAAGAATTTAATTGTAGATCACGGTTAACTATTTTAAGTCTCTAGTATCAAACGCTTTAGTACCTACTATAATCAAAAAATACTAATATAATTTTTATTCTTATCACAAGCTTTAACTAATTAAACTGGGACTTTCCCGGAACACGATTGTGTAGCTGGTAATAAAGATATTATTGTTAAAAGAACTGCTTGAAAACTACCACTTTTTAATAGACCATATGCACTTGTTTACCTACGCTAATCCATTGTATAATTTCAGGAATTGTGGAAGTATTAACAACAGCAGATAACCCGGACAAAGGCTACTACGGGACCATACCAGATATGCTTTTCATGACGGCAAATTTTGGAATGAGTTGGAATGGCACTAAGCAACTGGATATACTAAAGTCTAACCAACCAGGTAAACCACTGATGACCATGGAGTACTGGTCGGGAGGACAGGATCTGTGGGGCTTGACTCATGTTACCAGCACAGCAGATGAATTTGCTTCATGCTACGAAGACATTCTGAGTTATCCGGCTTCTGTTAATATCTACATGTTCCATGGGGGCACCAACTTTGGATTTCTCAATGGAGCGTTGAATACCAACTACGATGACTATAATTCAGGTAACATCAGATACAATTATGTAGGTTAATACTTTAATACTTCACGTAAAACCACCTTTCAGACTTTCAGACTATCAGACTTTATGTACCTTAAAATTTTTCTTTGTTGGTACAATGCGACATGAAACTGTTGCTTTGCATTTCTTAATATGGTCAAGAAACCTTCAACCTTATGTTTCCATATAATTTGATGATTTTTCTTCATTATACACGTTATACAATTTATGTTCTAGGGTATACATCGTTCACCTCCAGTTATGACCTGGTGGGACCGATTTCGGAAGGTGGTGATTACACGGACAAATACTTCAAGATCAAACAGCTTTTGGCCAAATACAACCCCATAAAAACCAAGCTTCCTGATGTTCCAGAGCTGAAACCCAAATTAGCCTACCCCAGTATTACTGTAGAAGGACAATTATCTATCACCAAAGCATTAGAAGCCACAGCATCGGTTTTTTCGGAAAAATTGGTGTCCATGGAGAATTTAGATATTAATAACAAATCTGGACAAAGTTTTGGATACGTAGTGTATCGTAAGAAATTTGATAAATTAGAGGGAAATTCTGAATTGCTCATCGAAGGGAGGGTGTGTGATACCCTCATGTTGTTAGTTAACGGCGTTCTGTTATCTCCAGTTTTGAAAACTGCTGAAGACTTGGACAACTATGGCACTGCGCATGTTGCTAATTCCACTATAGTGCTTACCACGGAGGATTTAGAAGACGTTACTTTGGATCTCATTGTAGAAAATTGGGGACGAGTAAATGTGCGGCCTTATAATCAACGTAAAGGATTGTTCCAAGGTGTAGCTAGAAAAAATGGTGATGAGATCACAGACTGGGAAATATTTCCTTTGGAATTTAAGAAATCTTGGACTGACAATATAACTGACTGGAATCCTGTTAGTATTGGCACTGCAGGACCAACACTATATAAAGCTGTGCTGACAATTGAAAGTGAACCACAGGACACTTACGTGTACATGGAAAATTGGACTAAGGGAATTGTAATTGTAAATGGTTTCGTTCTTGGAAGATATGCACATATGGGGCCTGCGCAGACCTTGTATCTTCCAGCTCCGCTTTTGAAAACTGGCGACAATGAGATTGTCATCTTTGAACACTACCAACCAGCTGAACAAGTTGCATTTTCGACTGTACATGTATATTATACATATACAGCTAAGACAAGCGATACCAGTAATAAGTTGCTTTATAAATCAAACAATCTGCTGAGTATTTTATGTCTTTGTACGTATATGCTTGTTTTTGTTCAGCATTTCAATAAAGGCATTTGATAGTCCCTGACAGATTATTCCAATAATATATCTTTTTATTGTTGCTAGAATATCTGTAATGTTATCAGGCAACTTTCTCTACGAGATTTCCTTTATAAAGATAGTCACAGTGGTAACAAATACACTCTACGGCAAAAAATAATAATGTTAATTAGCAAAAAAGATATAATTATAAAGACAGTAATAGATTAGATAGGACCTGGTGAAAGGACGTGGACTTGGAAAGTTGTGTAACCATATCAAACTATATATGTATATATATATATATATATATATATATATATATATATATATATATATATATATATATATATATATATATATATATATATATATATATATATATATATATATATATATATATATATATATATATATATATATATATATATATATTGACATGGTATGAAATGGTAGCGAGAGAGCGAACATCTTATATGTTCGACAATCATATCGTAACATACTTTAAATAAACATTTCCCAAGATTCAATGAAACACTGAGCGTCTACGACTACACACAACATATTCAGACTTGACATAGTAATTACAAATTAAATGAAGCCAATTATAACATACATCGGATTATAAAGCGAGTGGAAATAAAAGTAGAATATTTATTTAAAGTGAGAATATGTCCAAATGGTAATTCCAAAGGACAGCTTATGTCACATATAAGGCCAACTTCACAATGCAAAATATAATACCTTAAACAAATAGAGACATATATAAATTCCAAAAGCATTGTAATGTGACAATGATATTACGTTTTAATTTATAATAATTAAAATGTGATATTGATATTTTAAAAACAAACTGAAAGTACATCAAACAAAAATTCTTAAGTGAATAATATCTAGTGAACAAATAAACAGGAAACAAGTATGAATTTCCTGGTTACCAGGAACTAAAACGAGTGATAAAAACAATTTATTGATAAGCACTGAGTTGGTTTCAAGAAAGCAGCGTGTAAATTGGTCTTCTACAGTTTTTTCATTGTAAAAAGGTAAATGATATATGAAAAAAGGATATATCTACTCACCAAAACGTCTACGAGGACTTGGTACATGTGCAGCGAGTAGACGAGGTTCCAGATCACCGTAACAATTTTATTAGCTAGCAGACATAAGAATCCAGAGGGATAATGTATAAGCAGTCCATAGTTTTCCAGATTATAGCAGTCCCCAGCGAGGAATCAAGACATAAAATAAGATCGCAATGATAAAAAAGGTATACCTTACAACTTATATCTGATCAGAGGAAACTAGCTAAATAACAAGTACTTGAATCATAATAAAACTATATATCAATGAATAATACGCATATAAAGTTCACTTACCAATATTGAGCTCCAAATACAGTTAAAATCTTTGAACGCATATATATATTTTTTATTATTGTGTACCACATAATTTTAGGTTAGAAAGTCTGAATATTTCGATAGTATCGACTTTATTAAGTAATTTTATTTAATAATAGCATTTTCCTGCAAGTATTTCTTTCTTTAAAGATATAGGAATCTACGATACACAATACACACACACTTAAAGAATTGAGGCTTAGATACGATCCAGAAACGTTAATAAGAAAATAGGTAGATGGAGTTATGTGTAATGTAGAATTTTCTCTATAAATTTAGTAGGCAATATATTTAAATATGAGTAATATAGAACCAAAAATTTCAATTACGACGAAATGTATATAATTGGTTGCATATATAATAGTATATAATTCTCTAATTGAAGGTAATTGATATATAAAAGGTTATAAATAAAATTTTTAAATTTGGGAAAGTTGTACATATCTATATATTGTCTATGTTGTGGTTGCATATTTTCTGCTGTTTTGCCCTTAAGAACCGATTTCTATGATAAAGAGCATACTATAGTGATGGTGAAGGCAACTAAAGCTACAACCAGGTAATGAGCAAACAAAGTAGGTATAATATCGTAATTGTATATTATTTCAATATACCATATGTTCACTTATTAAACGATTTTCCAGATTATCATATTTTAAAATTAAAGAAAGGCGTATATTAAATGATTTCAAAGTAATCCGTGGGTTAATCGAGCAGTTACATATTAAGTATGATTAACTTTTCAATTAACTATCAACTAATCAACTAATCCCTGTTTATAACAGCCCTTCACAGACGACGTTCTTCATACAACAACGCAGAACAGATCGTGACATAAATTCTCCTATCAATAGAATGTGTACCTTTATCAATCAATATAGCCAACTAGAAATTCTTAAATTAAATTAAGTAGCACTCTTAAGTAAATAGTAATAGTAAACAGTAACTATAGGTAGGAAATATTAGGCGATTAAGTAATCTTTCGATGTTTAAGTTTTTATTATAAAGTTTAAGTTTGTGTCGGATGATTAACTTATCTTTTTTTCTTTTATGTAATACATAATATGTTTCTCTTTTAATCTTTTATGTAAAACTAAACAATACTTTGTTTGAGTATTTTTGGGGATTGATTTTAATCTTAAGAATTTTGTTTATATTGTAATCTGTGACTGAATGCAGACCTGTTGTTAACATAAATAAATAAATAAATAAATAAATAAATTCACCTAAACTATGTATTTTTTAACCTAAGGTGAAATTACGCTTTCATATTTTATATCTTATATTAGTATATTAAGGTAATTTGTATAAGCTAGTTGAACAAGTGATTTACTTAATTAACAATAATCGATATTTTGGTGCATGAATAATAATGCTAAGTAATGTATTAATAATTTTAATGCGCAAAAATTTAATATATTTTACACAAGCATTTATTATAATACGAGTTCTAATCTTATTCATTTAAAATATATACGTTTATTTAATGGGAGGTGGGATATTTTAATGCGCAAAATAACAATTTTAATGCTTAAAGTGCTTATAATAATGCGTGCTTAAATCATACAGAAATTGTTATATTGTACTCTTTAAATATTTCAGTTTTCGCCTAGAGCTGAAAATTTCTACAGTTCTTAAATACACTGTTACAAATAATATGAAAAATCATGGATCCTATATCTGTTAAAAAATATTCAAGGTCAAATGTCGAAAATATCATGTTTTTGCATTTTACTTGTAAATGGTAAGTGTCAGCGTAAACAGATCAGAAAAAAAAGTTATAGATCATACATTTGTCTACAAAAATTGTTCTTTTAATTTCCCTACGAGTCACCATTCCTGAGATATGCCTATTACAAAGTTGAAGAAGTCGTATTTTACATAATATACACAGAATTACGCCCTAACTGTGACCACCGAACGTTATGTTCGGTGCTGTGAGGTACTTTTTAACGTGGTCTGCCCATACTTCACGATCTATTGTGATTAATATTAATTTATTCTAGCCCCGATCAGCAGCAATACTGCATCATGTCAAATTTGACGTCTTTACTACTAGAAAGCCCATCAAAGGGATGTCGCAAATTTTGCTAGTGGGCCTTGACATTAAACAATTTTGTTAATCTCATCCAGTCAATAAAAGTAGTGTCGCAAATAGGCTCTTTTCGACACTACTTTGTGTGTCGAAATGAAGTTATTTCGATACCCAAAGATGATAATGTGAGATGATTACAAAATTATACAAAGTGGAATCATCCGTTTAGTTTTACATTATTAATACGTTCATGGATATAAATACTGCATCAATTACCTAATTTAATGTTATAAATTAGAAATTAAATATCAAGTCTCTAGACCACCCCGATTTTGCCTTGACTGGTCCGTATTTTTAACATTTTAAATACATAATTCCTGTCCAATGTACCTCGATTTTCATGCTGATCTATATCATTGTTATTGTTATACCTACTTACATAATCAGCATACATGATTATTTTTGATATTGAGTACCCAATATGATAAAAGAAGCAACAGATAAAAGCATATATATAAATAGAACCAAAATTATTCATTACTTGATGTGATATTATAATATCAAGATGGCCCTAAGCGTAGGAGCTTCTATGTCAGCTGATGCATTACCAACTAACTATGAGTACTACACTTCTGGAGGGATTAGCTCTGGACTGTCAGCGGACCAGCCATATTTTACGTTAAACGATAGAAATGTTACTCTGTACAGTGGGGCAATGCATTACTTCCGAGTGCCCAGGGCTTATTGGAGGGACAGATTACGCAAAATGAGAGCAGCAGGACTGAATACTGTTGAAACTTACTTTCCATGGAACTTGCATGAGTATCAATCAGGTAACGATCTTGTTTTTGCTTTTTAGCTACCGTTTAGTTTTTTATTTAACTTGATACTTAGTAGGTATATATTGTATGTATAACACCTTCAATATAATGTTCAAAGACATTGCCTTTAATAAATATTATTATCAATGATCAACTTGTTTTGATGATCAACAGAATGAGCAACAGACATATTTTTATTCAGGTAAATATGACTTTGGGGATGGGGGCTCAGATTTCCAAGACTTCCTCAACATCACCGAATTCGCAAGAATCGCTCAAGAGGAGGATTTATTTGTTCTCGCCAGAGCAGGACCTTACATTAGTAGTGAAGTAGATGGTGGTGGATTTCCAAGCTGGCTTCTACGAGAGGACGTGAGGTTCCGAACATCGGATGCCACCTATATGCAATATGTGACTAGATTCTTCAACGTCCTTATTCCCATACTTGCCGTACTTCAATTCACCGATGGAGGGCCCATTATTGCTCTCCAGGTAGAAAACGAATATGCTTACACCCACTATGCTGATACCGATTATCTGAGAGCTCTTAGACAAAATATACTGGATAACGGTGAGTACCTACTAGCTTTGATATGAAGAAACGCACGTGACAAAAGCTTTATGATCATAACCAGTAGGTTATCATAACCAGTAGGTTACAATACTCAAAATGGGATCAAGTAATAGAAGTATATAATATAATTTAGCACAATTTTTAACACCCATTTCCAAATTTTGCTGCACAGCCTTAGTTTAGCTCCCACAGCCTCTTGAAAAATTATCTTCAGTCTCCCCCCCCCCTTTCTGAAGATGACAACTATTTTCTAGCTATTATAGTCTTTGAATTTTGCACACTAACACGGACAAAACAACGGGCCTCATATCTCACTTTTGTTAATAATCGTATACTTAGTTCAAATCCAATTTTTAATAGACTGTGAGGGCTAAACTGAGGCTGTGCAAAATTTGGACATGGGCGTGCAAAATTGTGCAAACCTGTACAAAATTGTGCGAAATTGTGCAAAATTCAAAAATTATAATGGCGAGAGAATGGTTTTTACCTGGGGAGTGGGAGGGACTGAGGTAATTTTTCAAGAGGCTGGCGGCAAAACTGAGGCTGTGCAAAATTTGGAAATGGGTGTGCAAAATTGTGAAAAATTCAAAGATTATAACAGCTGTAAAATTATTTACTTTCGTGCAAAAGTGGGTAGAAGGTGGCTGAAGGTAATTTTTCAAGAGACTGGTGGAAAAACTGAGGCAATGCAAAATTTGGAAATGGGTGTGCAAAATTGTGCAAAATTCAAAGATTATAACAGCTGTAAAACTATTTACTTTTGCGCAAAAGTGGGGGGGGGTAATGTCAATTTGCCCCCCACCACACCCTTACCAATTCCTGGGACAAGGTGTGCGAAATTCTGGATAGGGTGTGCAAAATTGTGCAAGATGCCATTCCCAGCCAAATTCACTGAAATGTATATTGACTGTTATCCCTTTACAAATTACTTTATTTTAGCATTACTCGTGTAATCAAAATCGTAAAATCGCTAGAAGTTGACTGTATCATACGTAAATCTTTAAAGTACAGGGTAAGTCTCTTAAGATTGACACCCCCCTTATCTCACGTATCCTTTGCCGATTTAACTCATTCAAAAAAGGAGTGGACGCGGTTTTTGATGAATTTTTATAATCTGAGCACGGATATTAAAAATCTCGTAAGATATACAGGGTGGAAAATAAAACATGATTTTTTTAAATGGAACACGCCGTTTATTTTTATACCAAAATAATGTCCTTAATTTTCTGAATAAAAAATATCTAATTGTTATATAATCACTCCACCTGTTCGTGAGATATTACTAAAAACTTATCACACTTAAAAACCCCAGTTTCGTATATGTCTTGTTTTATCGTACCCCAGTGAAAAAAATCCCTAGGTGTTAAGTCCGGAGTTTTAGCGGGCTAATGTATAACACCGTGCCTTCCTATCCAAATAGGATATTTTCTGTTTAGGTATTCGGTGACGTTCCTTGCAGAGTGTGGTGGTGCTCCATCCTGCTGCCAAATGACAGATCTGTTGTCCACTAAATTAATATTATCTAAATAATTTTCAACTGGATGTTGAAGAATATCCACATAACGTTGTGCATTTAAGGGCCCATTTATAAATACAGGACCTACAATAGCATCCTTGTGGATGCCACACCAGACGTTTAGAGTTTGGTATCCTTGTTTTTTTATTTTTTTTAGAATATGTGGATTTTCCGCTGCCCAGTAATGTACATTTTTTCTGTTAAAAATTCCCGCAGTAGAAAAACTGTTTTCGTCAGTCCAAAACACATGACTTAGGAACTCATCATCTTCCTCTATTCTATCAAGTATGTCTCTGCAGAAGGTTAACCTGTCTTGAAGGTTGTTGTCGTCTAAATATTGAACAAGCAAAATACTATATGGTTTGAAATTATGGCGATATAATATTTTGTGACTTCTTTGTGATATATCCAACTCTATTGCTGCGGCATAGGATGATTTGGATGGATTTTCAGCAAAATATAATAACGCGTTGAGTTCTGTGTCTTCTCCTGTTTTTGGTCTTCGCCTTTCCCTTTTCTTGTCTCTCAGAGATTCGGTATTCCTAAACTTTGCATACATGTTTTTAAAACTATTTTTGGAAGGAGGTAACCTTTCTCGAAATAATCTAACATACTCCCTCTGAGCAAGAGACTTATTCTTGTTGCACTGAATATAAATTTCAAGTCTTTTCGCTCTTCCAATGAAGATTTTCCAATGAAGTCTTTTCGCTCTTCCAATGCAAATATGCATTGTTTCCAGAAGTATCTTGATGTTCTTATTTTATAATTGACACCCGTAATGTGATAAGTTTTTAGTAATATCTCACGAACAGGTGGAGTGATTATATAACAATTATACATTTTTGGATTCAGAAAATTAAGTACAATATTTTGGTATCAAAATATACGGGGTGTTCTATTTAAAAAAATCATGTTTTATTTTCCACCCTGTATATTTTACGAGATTTTTAATATCTGTTCTCAGATTATAAAAATCCATCAAAAACCGTGTCTACTCCTTTTTTGAATGAGTTAAATCGGCAAAGGATAAGTGAGATAAGGGGGTGTCAATCTTAAGAGACTTACCCGGTACATACTTAAAATTATTGTATATTAAACTGCTTAATTTAAAACCCGGTTTTATCACTAGACGAAAACTGGAACTAATTTAATTATTATAATTTTGAAATAGCAATCTCACATAATTTATTATGAGCCGTATATGTCCGTCAAACGGCAGCAAACTCTACCACGAAGGAACATGTCATAGATACAACTAATATGATGTGTAATTGTTTTAGTTAAATATTCCAAGTTAGCATGGAGTCGTTGATAAAAATAAAATGTCACTATTATTTTAAACAAAATTTAATCTGAAATTAAATAGACTCTTTTAATTGTTATTTTTATAGATGAAACAAACGACGTGATTAATTTGTCAACTGTCTCTAGTGCTACTTCAAATAGGATAAAAATTGAGTTTCTGAGAATTGCTTTCCTTAGTTTAAATTTCACCACACGCCACTGATTATTAGTATTATTCAATTGCATTAATTTGCATTAATTTTTCTTTAATTATTTTTATATTTGTATTTACAGCTATATTAAGTATTTTTGCTATTGATTATGATACTTATTTAGTTCCTTCCTCTGCATTTTTTTGTTAATTTTTATTATTTTTTTTCACAAGGCCACTATGTACAACATGTACTATATTGAGCTTGCAAGGAAATATTTTTCACATTAATGTTTTTACTCGTATCAATACTACTAATATATTCTATTAATGTTTTGCTGTACCTGTTTCAAATTAATATTAATTTTTTTATATTATTTTTATATTATCTTATTTTGTATATCTATTTGTAATGTATCTATTGTAAATTATTGACAATTTCAATATTATAAAAGGTCTAATAGAAATAAATTATTTTAAGAAAATGTCATGGGAGTTATTACTTCACCAAAGTAAGATTTGCACTCTAGTTATGCTAATCTAAATAAGACATGGAAAACCTTTGGCTGCTGGGTGCCGGATAGAAAACTTTAGTACCGACCACGGGCGTAAAAAATCAATTGATAATAATAGTAATAATAGTATTTATGAACAAAAATATAAGGTACAGATACAGGGTGTTCCATAATAACGTGCCATTATTTGAGGGTGCAATTCCTTAGGACATTTTATGAAGTTCTTATGGCATATTATATGTCCGTAAGGACTTGACAATGTTGAATTTTTTTAATCGTTATTTTTTTAATAGAAAGTATTTTAGTTATTATTTTCATTGTGTATGTGTTAATACGATACTAAAACACAAATTAGAGTAAGAAACAGTTATTTTATCGCCCATCAGTGGGGTCCCTGAAAACATGTCTCTCCCATGTTCAACAATTTTTATAAAATAAAATACATCAATGTTAATAATAATTAGTTGACTTTCCAATCCCTTATCTCAATCAAAAATTGTGCATCTGTCAAGAAATATACGAGATACCATTTTCATCTAGAAACGACCAGGATACTCAGAAAAAAATATCCACATGGGGAAATGTCAGTGGCGTAACACTTTTTTAATAAAAAATATCAGAAGACATATTTTTAGGGACACCACGGGTGAGGAGATAACATAACTTGTCTATTATACCCGTCTATATCCTACTAATACATACCAAAATTGAAAATAATTTCTCGGGACAATTTTACCGCACGCAAAAAATATAACTGACTCTTCGTTTATTGTCAACTTAAATAATTTCTTACCGTCATTATAAATTTTAACTATAACTTTTTTACAATCATCTTCTACAATACCTATGAGTAGGATATCGGTGAGAATAAGGAAGATAAATCAATCAATCAGTCTTATTGCTGCAGGAATTGTCGAACTGCTATTCACTTCCGACGGCCCGAATATGGGAACAGAAGGAACAATCCCCGAACTCTTTTTCATGACAGGAAACTTTCAACCGACATATCCGGAATGGGCTCTCGACGACATGAAAGAACTGCAACCTAATAAACCTGTTATGTCCATGGAGTTTTACACTGGGGGGACCATGCGCTGGGGAGTAGATCACACAGGGATACCCTCAACAGACACGTTTGCAGATGGATATGAAACAGTATTGAAATATCCAGCATCGCTTAATGTATACATGTTCCACGGTGGTACAAGCTTCGGATTTCTTAGTGGAGGATACGGCGACAGTATTGGTAAGATTGTTTGATATAGATCTTTAACATATATCATACAATAAAATGTTTATTATTCTTATAGAATTCTCTCCAAGAGTCACCAGCTATGACTTCGACGGTGTGATAACAGAGTCTGGAGAATACTCAGAAAAATATAACAGAGTCAAAGAACTTATATCTCAATATAGCTACGTGAAAACGAACATTCCAGCTGTTCCCGAGGTTCCTGCGAAGGTAGCTTACCCAAGTATATCTATAGAGGGCCAAATACCAATTGAAGAAGTTTTAAAAACTCTGGACTCGGTATTCTCCGAAAAGCTAATCCCCATGGAACGTTTGGATATAAATGGAAATTCTGGACAAAGTTTCGGATATGTGATGTACCGTCAATCGAATCTGAATCTCAACGCTAACTCTGTCTTGCTTATAGAAGGAAGAGTTCATGATACCTTTATGGTGCTGGTCAATGGCCAGTTGGTTTCTCCTATTTTGAAGAACACTGAAGACCTTGATAAATATGGAACATGGCGGACCGAAAATCCGACTCTAACGCTGACCACTGAAGACTTGGAAGGTGTTACATTGGATATAATTGTTGAAAATGCTGGAAGGCTCGTAAGTGGAACTGAACCTTTGAAAGGCATCTACCAAGGTCAAGCTAAGATTAACGACGTCGAGTTATCAAATTGGGAAATATTTCCACTGGAGTTCAAAACTGCTTGGACTAACAGCTTAAGTAACTGGGAATCTGTTAATTTAGATACAGGCAACCCTGCTTTGTATAAGACTGTTTTAGAAATAGAGGACGACCCGCAAGATACTTTTGTCTACATGGAAAATTGGACTAAAGGTATCGTGATTGTGAACGGCTTCGTACTTGGAAGGTATTCCCATATGGGCCCATTGCAGACCCTTTATTTACCAGGCCCGTTCTTAAAGAAGGGTTCCAATGATATTGTCATATTTGAGCACTTCCAGCCAGGCACTGAAATTACTTTTACTACCGATCATGTATATATTCTTCACTAAATTTATATTAGTATAGATAATTAAATTTTTATTTCAATTCAATTTCAATGTATTTATCATTTCCCAATTACATTTTTTTGTTTTGAAAACCCCTGAGAATAAACAGTCGCACATTTATAGTCTAAGCCTTTTTATGATGAAGAAGTCATGTTCTTAATTCCCTTACCATCTTAAGAGCTGATCCAGTATGACGCCAAGATATTTAGGTTTTTTTTGTTTTTCTAGTGCTATATTTGTGCAAATTATGTCATGGATTTTAATATTGTTTTCTACCGGTTGATCATTTCGTGTTAAGGTGAAAATGAAAAGTTGGTTTTAGAAATATTTAAAGTGATCCCTATTTAAAGTGATTATAATTTAACCATATTTGTATGTTTTTTAGCTCTTGTTTCGCAGTCTTATATACTTCACCCCATATATCACCTGTGTATATAATGTCAGTATCACCTGCATATGAGATTAGATGGCCTTTAAAATTATTTATGCAGCTAATATACTGATATTGATGTATATATACTAGATCAAAGATTGGACCTAATACCGTACCTCGTGGAACTCCAACTGTGACTTTCCGCGGATCACTTAAATGCTCGTCTATTTTAACCCAATGTTATCTGTGCAACAGATAATCTAGCAAAATATTCAAACCTGGTTCTCGGATACCATAATTATATTTTATCTAGGACTAAATTGATACAGTGTCGAATGCCTTGGCCAAATCCGGAAAAATTACTGAACATTCCTCTGATTCGTCTAAAATAAATAAGTTAATACATAGTACCAAATCCGTTACTTAGTATTATCTAAAGATTCATATATGATCGCTGTTACATCTAAAGATTCATATATAACGCTGAAACACGTTAACATTTTTAACTTATATACAGTGAGCATGCAGGGGTTGGAATAAATTCAATAATTAGAACTGTCGACTTTTGCGGTAATCCCGTACACGTCTTAGGGGTAAAGAGCGATGGTACCCCTCCTATCGAGGTCACATCTTTAGCCAAGAATATTGGCGTGTACACGGCAATTGTGTTTTTAAGAGGTCCTTGACATGTTTTATATTTTTCTAACATGATAATAACTTTTTATTGCCTTTTTTTAAATGGCAATTTAATTTTTAGTTTACAACACTTTTAGTTTGTAAACTAAATCTAAAAAATCTAGGAAAAATAGTGGAGTAAATATATTCTACAAGATTTTACCCATTTTAAATTAACATCTCCTAGATAAATGTATGTCTAATGCTTTTATAAAACCAATATGTTCAGGGAGAACAATTAAATAAATACTAGATTAGGTGGGCGTTTTCTTGAATTTGAATTCTCTGTCACTGTGAGAATGGTAGGTCTTGATAGTAAATTCAGGTATAAACAATCAATTAAATAAGTCGTACATTACTCTGAAGAGCCTCAATAAATGCGAAAGAACTTCTAAATGATTTCTTCTGTCTGTGTGTTGCCATTGAACCCTACCTAAACGGCTGGACTGATTTTTATGATGATTAAGTTGATTCGAGAATTGTTTTCATTTTCAAATTTGATGCGATAGAAAATATTTTTCTAATTAACTTAAATATCTATAAATTAGGGTTGTGGCATGTGCATTCGGCATTTTTTTCTGGTATATCTGTTAAGTTCCAAGGTCCAATGCCAATGAAACTAAAATGGAACCCAAGTAAATATATCCTCTTTCCAACAAAAAAAGAATTTTTAAAATTGATTTATAAATACCGGAGTTCTGAAGTAACAAATATAAAAAGTCGGTTAAAAAAGTCAAAATTTTGTCTACTTAAAGAAGAATTTGAAGAAGTCCTCAATAAAGCAATTAGTGGTAAATATTTTGCTATCAAAGTATGTACTTTTTTAAATATAAGTATATTAATCTTATCATATGTAAAATTTTCTTATAATTCGTAAAATTCGTAATTTAAATGTCTTGGATTCGCATAATGTGTTTTTTTAAATACTTTTGCTATTTCCAACTTTTCTTTTATAAAATTAATAGTATTTTTTTTAGGTTATAACAATATTTGGAGTCGCAGGAGCTTGCAGATGCGATGAACTTGTTCAAATGAAAATTAATGATGAATGAATTAAAAGATTGAGGGGATAAGATCCTAGTTAATATTCCCACAGCAAAAACTAAAAGATATTTTTTATTTACTATAATTAGATAATTAATTTAAATATATATAGGAAATTGCTCGCCATTTGGAATATTTAATTTGACAAAAAAATGGTGACCTGCTTTTTGAGCAGTCAATTGTGCTCAAATTGTGCTTGTATTGTGTCAGGAATACTGAAAAATAATTTGCGAGGATATTTATTGATCAATTATTAAATTATAGTAAGTTATGCTGCACGGCCATCTTAATGTAGTAGAAATTTCAGAATTGTACGACATGTTATTATTGTTATACATTTTTTTTATTTTTGTGACGCCACTGTGGTGGCATTTATTTTGATTTTCACACAAAAAATAAGATTACTCCTTTATATATTTTGAAAGTCGTTTAAAATTTTATAACGAACACAATGGTACCAAAATTTTTGCTCCATGACGATAATTGACAATTTTAGTTCTCCCGATCAAATTCTTGAAATGATTCCCCTAAGCTATAAATGCCTGTAAAAAGCAAAATATACAAGAGAAGAAGATCAAATATATTTTTTTGAAATGTAGACTGTACTTAAATGTTGCCTTACCAATTTTTTGATATAAGTAAACAATTTTTTAAGGGCAGTAATGTAGATGTTTGCAAATGTATAGTTTTACCTTGATAAGTTGGGCAAAATGATCCTTTAAAGTAAGGCAAAATGATGCAATAATGCCTGTTCTAGATGCATTTTAAGGGTTCTTTCGTAATTAAACAAAATTAATTTTTTCTATTCGCACTTTTTTTCTGCTAATTTATTCTTGTTCTTTAAAGCTTTTTCGTCGGCCTGCTTTTCTTTCTTCTGTTGTCTCTCTAACAATTAATCTACACACGCAGATCCTGCCAAAACTACTGTGCCTCCAGACTTCCTTGATTTTGAGCTACGTTATCATTTGGCAGAATGTTTAAACCACTTGATGCTCTCGATGTCGACGGTCCGAATCTAAGGATTGAGTAGCAGGTTGGTAAAGCGTCATTTTGCTCATTTCTTCAATACTTTTTGCATTTGCCTCTTCATTCTGCTCATGGACCGCATTATTTTCATCATTGACTTCCATGTCAAGTATGTGCCCAACCAATTCCTCTTCCTGTTTCTTAGTGAAAACCAGTCTTTTGCTTCACAGTTTCTTAACAGCATTAACAGCTAGCTTGTTACGACGGTCCTCTTCTATTGCTTCTCGCATTTTATCTTCGTACCATAACTGCCTCTCAGTTTTTCCTTTATATTTTTCTCCCCTCCCCTTTCATTTTGTTGTTTTAAATTTTTACAGTTAGAAAAAAAAATAGTCAAGCGGGCAAAATAATCCCGATGATCATTTTACCCACCCAACATTGCTGCAGTAGTTTAAACGTACTTACCTGAGATGAGACAACATAAAAAACACGTTTTCACAAATATTTTTATAACACGATGTTCGTTCACTTCTCGTTCACTTTCAGTGGTCAAGTAAACATGGCGACTCGACTGAACGTAGTCACCCACTCGAACAACAGAGAGCAACATTGGTATTAAACATATAAGGGGGCGATCATTACGCCCGCAGGGATAATTTTGGACCACATTCCCCTATATCCTTCGTCATTCTCAGCGAAGAGTATGAAAATAATTCTAATATTTTGTTTAACACTTATATTCCCTCAAACATTTTTTTGAATATTCAGAGCTTAGAATTGATCACATATTCCCCGCTGACATTTTTAAATTGTTGGATTCGTTTAGATAAAATTAATTACGATGCTACCGTATAAAAGATTCCCCGCTTCTAGCGGTTATTTTTATATGCAGGGAAATGTTTTTGAGTATTTGAGTCTCCCTGTAGATAGTATAAATCAGATCGGCCTACTATTGCGACACCAAACTTCTCAGAACTACTTATAATATCAAGTAGGTACTCATGAGTATAATTTATTAATTATGCTCATGATAAAATGTAAATCTATACCCGATAGACAGTCATTAGCAAACTTTTGTTGAGGCTTATACCTTAAGCCTTCTGTGCAGAAATGGCCGTAAGTACGGGGTCCAATATTTTGGCTGATACCTTACCAACTAACTATGAGTACTTCACCTCTGGTGGGATCAATTCTGGACTATCAGCCGATCAAGCTTACTTTACATTAAACGAAAAAAATGTTACATTGTACAGTGGGGCCATGCATTATTTTCGAGTACCAAGGGCTTATTGGAGGGACAGGCTACGTAAAATGAGAGCTGCTGGACTTAATGCCGTTGAAACGTACGTGCCCTGGAATCTTCATGAATATCAATCAGGTAATAGATCAAGCTACCATGACACAGAGTCTTCTTCATGATTACTTTCAATTAAGTAGGTGAAAATTAAAATCAATGGCGTAGCAAACATTTTAAGCACTGACTGTGTCATTGGACAAATGTTTTCAAATCGGCTTCTAACTTGGATCATTCCAAATCATTACAATAAAGTCCTCTTACCTATTCTGCAAATTTATAAGAAAATCATGTGCAATAATTAAGAAAATATTGCAAATCATTATTCTTGTATAGGGAAGTACGACTTTGGAGAGGGAGGCTCGGAGTTCCAGGACTTCCTAAACGTCACCGAATTCGTAAAAATTGCACAGGAAGAAGATTTATTTGTGCTCGCCAGAACAGGTCCTTACATCTGCAGTGAAATAGATGCAGGTGGTTTTCCAAGTTGGCTTCTAAGAGAAGACATGCAACGTAGAAGCTCTGATGCCACCTACATGAAATACGTTACTAGATTCTTCAACGTCCTTATGCCGATTATGGCGGCTCTCCAGTTTACCAATGGAGGACCTATTATTGCTTTTCAAGTGGAGAACGAATATGCTTATACTGGCCTTGCCGACAAAGAGTATCTGATGAGCATTAGGCAACTTATGTTGGATAATGGTAAGTCGCAGCTAAATTTTGATATTTCTACTTCTTGTTGACGATGTTGCAGGTATCGTCGAGTTACTGTTCACCTCGGATAGTCCAGGCATGGGGACGATAGGTACAGTGCCCGAACTGTTTTTAATGACAGGGAATTTTCAACCCTCTCAACCGGAGATGCTGGACCTATTGAAGAAACTTCAGCCTAATAAACCCTCAATGTCTATGGAGTTTTACTCAGGAAGTAGCGTTAAATGGGGACAAGAGCATTCGGGATTGCCTACAACTGACACTTTTGCAGAGGGATATGAAGCAGTATTGAAGTATCCCGCCTCTCTAAATGTCTATATGTTCCACGGCGGTACAAGCTTTGGATTTCTCAGTGGAGGGGCGAGTTCAAATAATAGTGCGGATAATTCAGGTAATAACAAGTAGATATTGTGTTTTAGGTTCTACTATTGTTATAAAATATTAACACATCACTACATTTTTTTATAATAACAGCAATTGACGTGGGTTGTAACCCAGCAAGATTTAGCAGTTATGAGTGAGAAACCAATTTTGTGTGCCTGTTTTCCAATATGGCGACGCAAGCGGCATAGTTTCAAGGTTAAAAACGTGGGGTTGTATTAATATCACCACAATAGAGTCTATGCCGCCAAATATTATCTTTCCATGACCTTTTACAAGCTAACATTCCTTTTCATGTCTCTATTGACTAAAAAAAACTGGTACCATCTAATAGAATACCAAATAACTAAATAGGTAATGCATTGTTACAAGAATGAATGTGGCACTCATCTTTTCATAAAATACTGACAAACCATACAATGAAAGATAAAACTGATCTACCATTTCTTCTCAACAGGATATTCTGGAAGAGCCTCAACATACGACTTCGATGGCGTTATATCAGAGTCAGGAGAGTACACCGATAAGTATACTAGGATCAAGGAACTTCTATCTAAATACACCTACATGCAAACTAAACTTCCTGATCTTCCAGAATTAGCCCCTAAAGTTGCATACCCTAGTTTATCGATACAAGAACAAATACCAATTTATGAGGTTTTGGATACCTTGGAACAAGTTAACTCCGAAAAACTTATTTCGATGGAGCACCTAGATATTAACGATAACTCTGGCCAGAGCTTTGGTTATGTAGTTTACCGGAAGTCTAATCTTAATCTGGACGCTAACTCCGTACTGCTTATAGAGGGTAGAGTATGTGATACGTTGATGGTCCTGGTCAATGGCAGGTTGGTTTCTCCTGTACTGAAAAACACTGAAGACCTTGATAAATATGGGACTTGGATGGTGGCAAATTCAACCCTTACACTCAACAGTGACGAGCTGGAAGGTGCTACTTTAGATTTGATTGTTGAAAACGCAGGAAGGGTCGCTTTCCTACCAAATGAACCTTACAAGGGTCTTTATCAGGGTCAGGCTAAGATCAATGGCGTTGAACTCTCAAACTGGGAAATATTTCCTTTGGAATTTAGAAAATCGTGGACCAACAGCTTGAGTAGTTGGGGACCTGGAAACTTGGATGCAGTTGGTCCCAGTTTGTATAAAACTATTTTGGAAATCGAGGAGGATCCGCAAGATACTTTTGTATACATGGAAAACTGGACTAAAGGCATTGTAATTATAAATGGGTTTGTACTTGGCAGGTATTCCCATATGGGTCCAGTTCAGACCCTGTACTTGCCAGGGCCGTTCTTACGCACGGGATCTAATGATATTGTTATCTTTGAGCACTTTCAACCAGGTACTGAGGTGAGTTTTACAATTGAGCCCGTATATGATCTTCATTAACTGTCTTAGAAAAAGCAATAAACAATAACCATAAATTGAAATGTGTATTATTGGCCTCAATTTAAAAAAAACTACCGTCTACCTTCATGGCACTTTCACGGACACAACAATTCATCGAACACCTAAAACTGCCACTGAGACAATAACAAAAAATATCTGTTAATATAACGCGCGAAATTATACCTATATACGTGCGCCGCCACCCTGTAGATGTCTTTCAGGCGATAACAACAAATGAAACGTTCGCTAGGAAAAAGTAAAACAAATACACTTGCAAGTCACATCCATTTGCAATTTGTTTTAAAATATATTATAAATTAAACTGAGTTAACATTATTGTTTTTTATTTTATTTCCTATATCAGAATAATTGCGCGCGCCACTGTGCACCGCATTACTGTGCACCGCATTACTGTGCACCGCACTAGTTTGCATATCAAACGGAAGCACTATACCTAATTTATTTACATTATGTACAAATTATCAGGATTAAATTTCAAGAGGTACTTCAGCTGACATCTATTGATATAGGAATGTAATATTTTAATAATATTGGACCCTATTTATCTTTTCAGCCATTGTTGTGGCCTTGTACTTGGTCGTCTTGAGTGTTTATTTTTCAATTTTGGCATACGCCTGCTGGCGAGCTGCACCCTCTCGCGGCTCTCGCATCTAGGGGGACTGTGACTGCTACATCTAAAGCTCAGTTCATATTGTACGATGTTATGATTGTAGTGTAGATTTTTGCATTTATTTGTGTATTTTAAAAGATAATTTGATTTGAGAATCCTGCTTTCTTCATTTTACTGATTATGTTGTTCATAAATGACCATCGTCCTTGCTTAGGTACTGTGTTGTCATGGTCGAGTTATGGGATTATGAGGGGGCAGGGTTGGGGATTATTAGTGGTGTGTGGAACATTGGTAATGTTTGGTATGGTAGGTTCTGTCATATACGTACGTCTAGGTGGAATCTTATGTTCGTGATGTTTACTTTTAGGTTAGAGCTGTGAATGACCCATACATAAAACTATTGCGCGCTGCCTCTTTTATATCATCTTTGATTGGTGTTTATGTTTATGTATCTATTCGAGCCGGTACACGGTCTCAACATTTTGTTCTGGATTCTTTGCAATTTTATGATAAACCAAGAGATTATCAAGAGAGCAAGTCTTCGTCCAGATGTATATTGGGCACATATTGGACTTTGACTCTTATATTAAAATATTATGTCAAAAACTTGGTATGCGATAAATATAAGTACGTAAATCTGTCTCTATGTAAATAATATTTGACAACTAACTGAGAGAATGTCACAATATTACAAAAATTAAAATTACACGTACACAACTAGATTTTAGTAGAAATATTTTATAAGATTTATCCTATTTTTTTGCTCACGATTGCTCTATCGTTTTTAACAATCGCTGAGTGTGCTTAGGTAAAAGTATTTGATACCGAGAGTTGTAAACACACTTATAAACTCACATTTTCATACCTTTATCAATGCTTGTAAGTAAAAATATTTTCAATTAAAATAAGTCCTTATATTTGATAAAATTATAATCACTGACTAGATTATAATCCGAATAAATATGAAGTAATCTCTAGCAGAATTTAGTCGTGTTAAATTTACTTGCCCCCAATGGCGCTAAATGCAAGTGTTCAACCGCTGTTAGCAGACAGCCTACCAACTAATTATGAATACTACACATCTGGTGGGATCAATTCTGGACTGTCAGCAGATCAATCGTACTTTACTTTGAATGGCAGGAATATCTCCATTTATAGTGGCTCTATGCACTACTTTAGGGTCCCAAGAACTTACTGGAGAGACAGGCTTCGTAAGATGAGAGCAGCAGGATTGAATGCCGTCGAGACTTACATACCGTGGAATTTGCATGAGTACGAATCAGGTAAGGGATCTGCCAACTTTCATCTTCTTTTAGCGGCTTAGGGTATTTATTATACCCTAAGCAGGCGAGGATTCACTGTGATTTTTCTTTTCTTTCATGTCCTTTTTTCGAACATTTTTAGTAAGTAATTTCTTGGTTACTTTTTTTTTGTGACCTTTACTTTTTTATTCTCTTTTTGTCTGACTTTTGTCTCTCTTTGACGGGAGTTGATGTCCATTTCTCAGATTTTTGTGTTTCCTCTTTTCGGTGTTTTGCTTGAAAGTAACTTTCATCATTACGAGAATATCAGATACCATTTTAATTTTGTTTTCTGGTGGAGTAGTGTCATTGTATGATTTTATCTCAATATTATTTTCTGAAGTGTTTTGAAGGCTATTTATTTTATTAGATCCTGATGTTACAATTTGTAGTACTTTCGTGGCTTGAATTATCTCTTCTCTTTGAACTCCAGACGGTCCAGCGGTATTGTTAGATGTTGTTTCATCTATTTGACTTATACTATTTTGGTAATTATCTGTCACGTCCGAGGGCATGAAGTCAATATCTTGAAAAACGTTTATATCGTAGTCAGCGACCCCTGTTTTTTTAAATCCTTTGATAGCATGGCTTGGAACAGCACTATTTAAGTAAGCTTCTGCAAAAATTCCACCAACCCTTTGCGCTGGATTAGATTTTTGCCATCTATCGAGAGCTCTCTCAAAATATTTTGGTTCCATAGACACCAATGGCTGAAGTTTATGCGTGGAGGTACAGATAAAATAACTACGTTGTTGGCAGATGCTTATTCCAAAACCGCTAAGGATCGCTGAGACGTATGGTTATCTAGAATAAGAAGACATGGTGCTCTACAGTTGGTCTGACGCTCGAAACGAAAAATGTAAGCCATTGAAGAAAGGCTTCTGACGTTATCCAACAATTATCAGTAACATTAATGTTCCTGATGGCGTTTCTCAATGTATCGAGAATTTTTCCTTTTTCGCGGAAAGACTAGAGTTGGTGGAATAAATTTCACAGTGGCTGAACAACAGAATAGGGACGTAACTAGAGTTCCACGTTTAGAGGACGAGATGCTACCAACCTGTTTCTTGCCTATGATGGATATAATTTTAGGAGGTCTCTTGGCAGAAGATTGTATCCCCGCTTCATCGACATTTTAAATATTGTCCATAATAATATGGTGCTTTTCATACATCGTTGTCAAGTCAAAACAAAATTTATCTTGAGGTTTATTGAATCCACAGGCTCTTGCGATGCTAATTGGCTCTGGTGTTCTTAAACTGAGCTGTGGATTATGGTGCATAAAATATGTGTACCACTGTTCACCAGCTTGATTATTTCTGAAAGGATGTTTAATTTTCTTCTTTTCTGTATACTCAAATACTAGCTGACAAAAATCTCTTTTTGTTAAACCGTAAAACCGTTTACCTAATTCGATTATGTAGTCAATTAACTCTTTCTTGGTCGTCGGAAAAAACTTTAACATATCTACCTAACTTTCTCTTTGGCGAATTGGCTTGTTTATGATCGGACAGAGTTATATGGGATATTATATTTCCTCGAAGCACCCCGAATGGAAATTTTGCCATCATTTATTTCTGGGCAAAGTCGATAAGACAAATTCAGGCGAATTCTGATAGCTCGTCTAATATTAACTATATTTCTGTTCAGGTAAATACGACTTTGGAGATGGAGGTTCAGAGATGGAGGACTTCCTCAACGTTACTGAATATCTAAAGATTGCACAAGAAGAGGACTTATTTGCTATCATACGATCAGGGCCATTTATATGCGGTGAATTTGAGTTTGGTGGCTTTCCGAGTTGGTTACTCAGAGAAGAGATGACAGTTCGCACGTCCGACACTACATACATGAAATACGTCAGCCGATTCTTCAATATCCTTATGCCAATCCTTGCAATGCTTCAGTTCACGAAAGGAGGACCGATCGTCGCCCTCCAAGTAGAAAATGAATATGCTCTTATGGGAAGGAGTGATGAGGCGTACTTAAAAGGCATTAGAGAGCTCATGCTTGATAATGGTACGTTATAATATATGGTTATATATGCTTATTTATTGAAATAGGTAAATTAAACTTAAGGAACCATTAACTACAATTATATTATTAACATATTATGGTTTAAGATATGTCTAAATATGTTGCTAAATATGGCTTTTCGAGTTTCCGCTACATGGGCTGACTTCAAAATATTAAACAATAATATAACACTTCTCATATCATAATAAAATTACTCGTGTTTTGCCGATCAGCAAAACATAAAGATAAGCGCATAAACGAACGAATACGTCATCATAAGTAATATAATATTCTTAATCTAGCTATTACTTTTATGGGTTCTCTTTATTCCAACATGCGAAGACTGTCAGCATCACGTGATATTTTTATATGACTTATATTTAAGAGATGTACTAGGTATACATTTTTTATTTACCTCTAGGTATCGTGGAACTACTGGTAACATCTGATAATCCGGTGAGAGGCAGCAGAGGGTCGATACCAGAACTGTTTCTCATGACGGGGAACTTTGACCAAGACCCCACAGAGCAGTTAGACATGCTGAAAGCCCTTCAGCCTACTAAGCCGCTGATGACGATGGAGTTTTGGTCGGGATGGTATGATTATTGGGGGCAAAATCATTCCAGCAAAAGTAGTGAGGTATATCAAAGTGTTTACGACGGTATTTTGAGCTACCCCTCTTCGGTTAACATCTACATGTTCCATGGCGGTACAAGCTTCCGCTTTCTTAATGGCGCTTTAAATTCCAAATATGATGATGAAAATTCTGGTAAGTATCTGGATAGATTTTAAAGAAAATTCATTCAGTAATTTCGTCATTATGTATCTGTCGCCTTCAGGGTTCGAGCCAATGACCTCCAGCTATGATTACGGTTCACCCTTATCAGAGGCAGGCGATTACACTGAGAAATACTACATCACTCAAGAGCTCTTAGCAAAATACAATCCAATAAAAACCCAGCTGCCCGATGCTCCCGAGCTTATACCTAAGATCGCATATCCCACATTGACTGTCACAGGCCAAATACCGATTACCCAGGTCATAGACACCCTACCATCAGTTTACAATGAATACTTAACATCTATGGAATGGCTGGATATCAACGACAATTCTGGACAAAGCTATGGGTATGTAGTTTACCGCAAGGAAAACCTCGACATTCCTGCTGATGCTAAGTTGGTGATTCAGGGAAGAATATGCGATACAGTAATGGTGTTAGTAAATGGTGTGTTGATATCACCATTCCTAGAAAATTCCGACGACTTGGAGAGATTCGGTACATGGAAATGGGCTAACTCTTACATTGTACTTTCTACGGAAAACCTACAAGGCGCCACTTTGGAGTTGATTGTAGAAAACTGGGGCAGAGTTAATGTAGGAGCATATAAGCAGTATAAAGGTCTTTACCAAGGCTCAGCAACCCTGAACGATGATGTACTCACTGACTGGACTATCTATGCCATGGAGTTTAAAAAATCCTGGACGGACAGCTTAGATGGATGGGGATCAGTTGACTTGGATTCTTGGGGCCCGGCTTTGTACAAAGCCGTTTTAGATATTGAAGATGAACCACAAGACACCTTTGTGTATATGGAGTCTTGGAAGAAGGGCATTGTGATAGTCAATGGGTTTGTTCTTGGGAGGTACGCTCATATGGGCCCAGTGCAGACGCTATACTTACCAGCACCGTTCCTGAAGAAGGGTGCTAATGAAATTGTTGTATTTGATCATTTCAAGCCTTCTGCAGAGATTCCGTTTTCAACTGAACACATATATGCTAATCACTAGTAGGCATTTTATATATTTTGTATGTGAATAAATAATTTAAAATTAAATACCTACCCAATGCCATGGAGGCAATAATAGTGGACTAACTAAAAAAAAGTATTTTAATTGAATTGATGTAAATAACCGGATACAATTTTTACATGGACATAAATTAATAATAAACTAAAAAAAGTGGACTTTTGTAAATATGGACTTTTGTACTTACATGGACTTTTGTAAATATTTTATCTTGTCTAAATGATTGTAGTGTGCTAGATTTTGCCAATATTCTCCATTTAGGACGTAGTCTAGTAAATAAGGGAGTGTCGTGTAACTTAACCTCGAAACGCAGGGATCATGATCGGCGCCAAAAGTGGCACGGTAACATAATAGGCCGCCGGCGGACAAGCGTTTTCGTTTACAAACCCAATATTAAGGTATAATTTATTAAGAAAAGTGCCAAATGATTCAGCATATTTTACTGCATAAAAAATCAAAATGGACGAGGGGCGAATGGGTTTCGAGAGATATATTGATAGAAAGAAAAAACTAAAAATATTTGAAAACTTTCAACTTTAACCTCGTATAAGTTATATTAAAAAACTATTTTTAATGATAAAGTAAATACAGACTTTTAAAGACAACAAAGAGCGGTCTTGCGGGAAAGCTGACTGGCCCTCGCCGTCATTCCCGCCAACCGACCGGATCCGCGAGCGCCATCACTAAAATATTCCTGCTGGCAAAGTTTTTATATTTTGCAAAGCAACAAAGCCGTTTATCATATCAAAACAAAAGATCATCCTACGCTACATATATATATATATATATATATATATATATATATATATATATATATATATATATATATATATATATATATATATATATATATATATATATATATATATATTGAGATTAACGAATGTTTAGAGCCCCAAAGGTTAAAACATTATAAATACATCAAACCATGAAATAATGTAAATTTATGTTCAATAAAAGTCCCAACTCTAGTAACATTGCTCACACACGCATATCTGTGGGTTTCAAGAACAATACAAACGTCAACCGGCAACGATGAATCTGATTGGTCAATGTCTATTTATATTAATATCAAAGTTATTTATCGGCGCAAAAATCTAAAACCCACATAATCGTAATAGACAAGTCTCAACAAAATGTATGTAATATAACATCCACATAAACTATATGTATTTAGAATGAAAATTGCGTTAGCGTCACGTGAAAATGGGGCCTCGAGAGCTGTAATCTAGAAGTAGATAAAAGAAAGACATGACGGCTGAATATTGAAATTACATTACGTCTATAGCTTAGAAGTGAAATTTAAACTGGGTGTATGATAAATTATGGCATTTAAAGGTAAACCTAATTAATTTATAAAAATAGCATTGATGTGATTGGCCAGAGTTGTCAACAAATATAAAACAAGAAGCTGGATTACAGGAGGAAATGCATTTGTTTAAACGGAAAGAAGTTCGGTAGAGACGCATAATAATGCAGGGAGTTTAACAGTGATAGCGTGGTAATAAACAGCTAGTTGGTTTTATGTGAGATAAAATTCATAAAATGTAATGTTTAAAAGTAGTTTGAGGTGTTTAAAATAGTGCTATGGTGTGCAGAATCCAACTGGGAAATTCTTAAGAACTTTTTCAAAAACAAATTTAAGTGAATTCGGTAAAAATCCACGACTTTCAAGTGTAGCATCTCCAGTCCGCGTTAAAGAAAATTACGAGTGTGGCAAGCTGATTTATATAAATAAAAGAAGATTCAAATACGAGAAAGTGAGTAGAAATTATGGAGATATTAAGTTCCGTAAGGGTCAAAATCCAATAAAAATAAAATCAATAAAAACTTGTGGAGCAAATAAATTCTTACATAAAATATATATATTACAAATTTTAACAACCCAAAGTAGACATTAATAAATATTATTCTATAGATTTAATACCAGCTCCCTCTCTCTGCCAGAATGGCTCCACCCTATTATTTTCTATTAATCCAGTGGCTTGCACACCATACACAAAGTTTTATATTGACGTTTCCCTACTGTGATTACACACTGTTTTAAATCTACCCTGGCTTTTAACACTTTCTGCAGTGTAATAACAGATTTTACCTATTTCCCCAAATAATCTAAAAACTCACGCGTTTCGAAATATTCACTGGTAGCTTTTATTTCTTCTACCGATCCACGTACTCGGATCTTTTTCCGCTAGCCGCTTAAAATCCAAGTTGGCTTTTTCTAGTCGTTGCCCGAGAACCAAGTCCCGAAGAATTGTCGTACTAGTCGCGTTTCCACCTCGAGCCCGTCAAAAAATGCCGCCCCACATTTTTGGCCCATTTCAACGGGTCCAGGTTCACATCGCGTGATATTTTTCGTGGTGCCTTTCTGTCGCGTTCGCCGCCTCAAGTCCTTCCTCGCGAAAACTCTTATATAATCGAGGCGCGGTCCATTCTTAACCCCCGGACATTACAACTGTGTTCCTGACGCTCATTTCATTTTCATTTTCAAAATCAGAGCCTTAGCATCTTATTATTCATTTTATTAATGACAGACTTGGTGCCAGCAAAAATTCCCCGTCGCATTACCTAACATTTTGTTGTAATTTTCTAATATCTGCAACACTGTCGATGATTTAATTCCAGTTATGGGTTACAATGGGATAGAAATAACACACAGGCAACCATTTAAAATATTTATAATTTAAAGAATATAAAAAGTAACAATTGTATAAAAAGGGTTTCATGATTTTTTTGGGCGACCGCCACCTAAAAGTAGGCGGTATGGTGTACGTCATCGGCGCCGATAAAAAAGCAGTGACCGTTCTCAAGTACAGGTAATTGTTGAAAGTGAACGGTAATTTTACTCAAAAATTGCGAAATCTGACATGACTGTCACTGTATATACATTTCCCTCAAATGTAAGAACTCCCTACTATAAAGCTAATATAGCTTAGAACATAACCTACATGATGTCGTTATAAATATCTGCATCTCGACAAAATCTATTCGATATGATGATTAAATATAAATACCTGTTTATAAAACATAAACTACATAAGAATTCAAATTAATTTAACAGTGGAAAAATAGTACATCTAGCAGACAATTATATATTCGTCATGTTCAAAGAACGTGCGACTAAAAATTGTGCGGCTTGTTTGATGATGAGTAAGGGTGTCAGAGGTTTTGGTTTTGATTTGGACTGTATACGGAACCCGTTGAAATGGCTTGAATGAAAGATCTTAACATATAGATATAATAAGCCATTAAAAAAGTTACAATGAGCGAGATACGCCTCATGGTTTTCGTTGAAAAATACTTTTGCAACGGCACTTTTTTCACTTTTCTTTCAATAATAGAAAAAGTAATGATTTAGAGAGAAAAGTTTCGGACTAGGGAAGTTTCAGGTAAGTATTAGGTATTTAAAAAAAATCGAGAACATTTTTTCGCTGCGATATTTAGTGCCAACGTTAAAAAAAAGCGAAAATAAAAATACGATTAAGTACCTATAGAAAATATTTTTCTGAATTCGTTGAAATTGGAGTATTATATAGCCATTAGAAAGCTCAACCAAACACGCTACGTCCCATTGAAAAATTTTAAAATGGCGATCTATTTCAAAATTATTAATTTGAAATTTCGGAACACGTTTTCGACGGTTGAAACCGCACCTTATGATAAGAAGGAAAAGCGGGTACTAGCTCGCTGGACGCTTTCCGGTTATGTGGAAAATGTTTTTTTCGACTTTTCTTTGCCATTGCATAAAACGTTTGTGTTTTTCTCTGATATAATAACGATTGCCCCAGAATTATATGGGTTTTACGTCACAAAATTTCATTCTTTCCATCGCCATGCAGTATTAAAAAGCGAAAAGTATTTTTTTGTAACTTCACGTGACGTGATTTGATTTTTTTTTTAAAAGAAAAAAAAAGAAAAATACTTTGGGACTCTACGAATCGCATGCATATTATTATAAGATATAAATTTGTTTCAACTTTCTTTTGATAAAAGGCCACGCATTGTAATCAGAGAAAAAGTAAAGCAAAAACAAAAAAAAAATATGACCGAAAATAAAAATATTTTCATATGAAAATATTTCTCGTATGAAAATATGAGAAAATAAACTTATCATCTCCCGGTATAAATAGAAGCTTTTTCATGTAATATGTAATCAAGAGGACTTGCAATTTTATGAAACCAAAAATCATAGTGTTCCGATATATTCTGCTATCCAATATGGCATAATCTCAACCCCTTAAAGTACATATTTATTTTAATAACTACCTAATATAACTTAGTAACTACGTATATAACTTTGGGAGTATTGTACGTAATACTAAAACCTAAAGTCTATATAAACAGCCATATAAATATCAGTCTTCAAGGATGAAGTTACTCATTTGACTCTGCAGTTTTGCAAAATCCCATGACAAATTAGGTAAAGTAGCGGTCCCTACTGTCCGTCCACATACTAAGATCCATGCTGGGTATGTCCATGCAGTTGACTAGAGTGTTACTGAAACATAATTACGATAACTACATATAATAATTATTCTGAAAATCGAATATTTATTCTATTATTGGCAGATTTATGCTAAAGGTATTCAAATCATTGATTGTTGTCGAGTATAAAATTATAATTTTGCAAAATTTAGTGAGTTTTTAGTAAACCTATATGGGTATGGGTATGGGTTTAACCTATGTGTAGCCTTTGTGTAACCCTTTCCATCTGTATTAGTTTACTGTACTGTGGTTTAGTCTCTTTTCTGAGCTTTTAGAGTGCTTTTTGGGAGTTTATGAGTTTTAAGGGCTTTTTGAGAGCTTTGGATGCTTGCTTTTGAGAGATCTTAGTGCTTCTAAGGGATTTTACAGTGATGTTAAGAACTTTATTAGTGATTTTTGGGGGTCTTTGAGGGCTTTTATAGTGCTTTTTGGGAGTCTTTAGTGTTTTAAGAGCTTTTAGATTTCTTTTGAGGACCTTTTGGGAATTTTTGAGTACTTTTAAGATTTTAGAGTGGTTTTGAGAGCTTTTGGGGGTGCTTTTGAGAAGTTTTTAGTGCTTTTAAGAGCTTTTATAGTGCTTTTACGAGAAGCTTTTACGATCTTGTAGGGAGCTCTTAGAGCGCTTTTTGAGATTTTCTGACGGCCTTTAGGAGTTTTTTGAGTACTTTTAAGAGCTTGAGTACGTTTAATTTAATTGGTTTTGAGAGCGTTTGAGGACTTTTAGAGTGCTTTTTGTTGCTTTTAGTGCTTTTAAGAGCTTTTTAGAAGTTTTTTAGTACTTTTATGATATTTTAGAGTGGTTTTGAGAGCTTTTGGGGTACTTTTGAGAGGTTTTGGAGTGCTTTTGGGAACTTTTAGAGTGCGTTTTGGGAACTTTTAGTGGTTTTAAGAGTTTTTATAGTGCTTTTAAGAGCTGTTAGATTGCTTTTATGAGCTTGTAGGGAGCTTTTGAGAACTCGCTTTTTGGGATTTCCTGAGGGACTTTAGTCCCTCTTTAGTCGCTTTTTGAGATTTCCTGAGTTGGAGCCTCTGAGTACTTTTAAGAGCCTTTAAATTTGCCTTTGTTTTGAAATCGTTGGATAAAGTGCACTTTACAAATCGTGCGGTAAAGTGCACTTTACCGCACGCTAGAAGGAAAAATATTTTACTTATGTACAGTGGCGAGGAGTTGAAAGTAAACGATTTTATTTACTTCATGTAATTGTGGCTCTAAATGTTTGAAGTAATGTGTAGATAGATGCCTGTAAATGTATTAATTTGATATGTCAAATTCTACTTCCTTTTAATTTTTTTTCTATTTCATAATTTTAAACCATGGTGGAGCTTACAGCTGCGGAAAATAAACACAACGTAAATTATTTCAATGCTGGATGGTATTTAAGTGCTATTGCCAACCTTTTCGAAGTTAGCAAAACTTGCATTTTTGAATTGAAAAAAAAATGATTGCAATGTGAGAATTTAGGATACCATCATGGGAGATTAGCTGCAAGGAGAAGCAATTTGTTTCAAGACGAAGAAAGGATAAATTATAAAAAATATAAGTAATTATGCGGCTGCTGAAAACCCAAGGGTGCTTTTTGCCAGGAATTAAGTTTACAGAGATGAAGATTTCTGGTGTCATTTTCTCCGACGAAAAAATGTTCAAGTCATGCCACGATGGGGCACTTTGTGTGTATAGACCAAGAAATTGGCGAAACGAAGAACGATATACTAAGCCAATTAATAGTAACGGTCGTTTTTCTGCTAATATGTGTGCTTGCATAAGCGCGGCCAGTCTAGGAGTCTGCTGGCTTATAGAAGGAACGCTAAATGGCGAACATTATAGACATTTGCTGCAAAACATTATGCCACCATCGGTGCAGCAATTATATTCAGACAATTTTACCTTCCAACAGGACAATTGTCCAATTCACAACTGGAGTTTAGTGCGGGACTGGTTTTTGGACAACAACATTCAAAATTTGCCTTGGCCATCTAGAAGTCCTGATCTCAATCCAAGTGAAAACGCTTGGGGACGATTGGTCAAGGAAATTCATGTCAGAAATTTTCGCCCCCGAAATATGGAGGAACTTTTGTTGGCTATTGAAAATGCTTGGGAAAATGTGGACGCAGATTATTGTCGAATGTTGGGTCATATAATGGAAGCAGTAATTGCTAGCAATGGAAATGTTATACTTTTCAAGATATTTACTATTGTTTGAGATATTTCACATTGCCAAGATCGATTAACTGCCCATCATAATAATTTTTAAAAGACGAACATTGAAAAGAAAAAAAATAATTCAGGTTTCAAATAAAAAAAGGAAACCAACTAATTATTTAAAACCATGTGTAATTTTTTCATTGTAACTTTGTGCATTTCTTAAATTTATTTTTATAATAAATAAAATCCTGTATCCCAAAACCTAATACCTGGAGGTATAGTGGACTGGAGTTTTAGTTTACCGAGTGTCATAATTTGTTTTCAGTATACAGTCGGCTATAGAAGGAACGCTAAATGGCGAACATTATAGACATTGATGCAAAACATTATGTCACCATCGGTGCAGCAATTATATTCAGACAATTTTACCACCCAACAGGACAATTGTCCAATTCACAACTGGAGATTAGTGCGGGACTGGTTTTTTGACAACAACATTCAGAATTTGCCTTGGCCATCTGCCTTGGCCATCTAGAAGTTCTGATTTCAATCCAAGTGAAAACGCTTGGGGACGATTGGTCAAGGAAATTCATGTCAGAAATTTTCGCCCCCGAAATACCTATGGAGGAACTTTTGTTGGCTATTGAAAATGCTTGGGAAAATGTGGACGCAGATTATTGTCGAATGTTGGGTCATATAATGGAAGCAGTAATTGCTAGCAATGGAAATGTTATACTTTTCAAGATATTTACTATTGTTTGAGATATTTCACATTGCCAAGATCGATTAACTGCCCATCATAATAATTTTTAAAAGACGAACATTGAAAAGAAAAAAAAATAATTCAGGTTTCAAATAAAAAAAGGAAACCAACTAATTATTTAAAACCATGTGTAATTTTTTCATTGTAACTTTGTGCATTTCTTAAATTTATTTTTATAATAAATAAAATCCTGTATCCCAAAACCTAATACCTGGAGGTATAGTGGACTGGAGTTTTAGTTTACCGAGTGTCATAATTTGTTTTCAGTATACAGTCGGCTATAGAAGGAACGCTAAATGGCGAACATTATAGACATTTGATGCAAAACATTATGTCACCATCGGTGTAGCAATTATATTCAGACAATTTTACCACCCAACAGGACAATTGTCCAATTCACAACTGGAGATTAGTGCGGGACTGGTTTTTGGAAAACAACATTCAGAATTTGCCTTGGCCATCTGCCTTGGCCATCTAGAAGTTCTGATTTCAATCCAAGTGAAAACGCTTGAGGACGATTGGTCAAGGAAATTCATGTCAGAAATTTTCGCCCCCGAAATACCTATGGAGGAACTTTTGTTGGCTATTGAAAATGCTTGGGAAAATGTGGACGCAGATTATTGTCGAATGTTGGGTCATATAATGGAAGCAGTAATTGCTAGCAATGGAAATGTTATTCTTTTCAAGATAATTACTATTGTTTGAGATATTTCACATTGCCAAGATTTTTTAATTGTAACTTTGTGCATTTCTTAAATTTATTTTTATAATAAATAAAATCCTGTATCCCAAAACCTAATACCTGGAGGTATAGTGGACTGGAGTTTTAGTTTACCGAGTGTCACAATTTGTTTTCAGTATACAGTCGGCCAACATCAAAAGCTTTTTATAGTTGTTTGTTTATCCTTTACTCTTTACCGTTTGAATTGTGACATTCGGAAATTTAAAACTAAACTCCACTATACCTAACACAAGAAAACCAAATAAAAAAATATCATTGTTTAAGAATAACTTTCTGCATAATTTTAAGAAATTATCAACCTATGCTGGCATCAGCATAAATTTATAATTATGTTAAACAAAATAGGTGCAAAATATAGACTTCAAATAAAATTTCAATTCAAAAAAATCGTTAATTCTGTAATAATAGCTAATTTGTATTACAGTACATCTCTTATTAGCACTCCAAGCACTCGCATGTTAAAACACGGCAGTATTTTATCAGTTATTTAGGCACTCGTTCATTCATTCATTCACATTCAAGGTTTTAAAGTCGGCGCGTGTGGCGGAAACTTAAAAGGTTTTTTTTTATTTCGTATATATCTGGGATCCAAACATTGGTCGTAAAAATAACAAAGAGAAACATTTAAAAAATTGTATAGAAATGTATAGAAGTTTTGTATAGAAGATTTCTGTTAACTACTTCAATACTAATTTTCTTAATAAACGGGTCAAAATCAAGGAGGAAGAAACTTCTTCCTTGATGAAAAACTAAACATTTTAGGTGCCGATTAGGCATTTTAGTGGTACATATTAATTTCGTAAAATTTTATCCATGAACATACCAGGCACTGATTTTCTGAAATACGTTCGGCTGCATCATCGTGATGTTGTCCGCGTTATCGCAGAAAATTCTAGCTAGAGTGACCTTCTTGATTTCGATGATCTGGCTTAAGGAGAAGGGCTTCGGCTGGTTTTCATTGGTGTAGAAGTACCGGTCCCCTTTCCTAGTGCGCATAAATTGGTCGGCGATAATGCAGGAGAACGTGGGACCCAGCAGCGAGTCCTCTACTGTACTTTCCATGAGACCGCCGATGATGAGGTCCACATCCTTAGGACTGGAGTATACGGCGGATAACGCGGCGTAACGCTATCAAGGAAAAACACAAAAGTGGGGTTAGAAACATAACCTCATATTTTAATACTAGCGGAAAATATTTTGTCGGCTTACCTCCTCTGTCATTACATCCCTAAAATCATTGAAATGGTGCGCTTCAGGAAGACCACAGAGTTTACGGTAGTTGTTATAGCCAGGTAGACCATGGTCTCTGCCTCTTTGGATGTCAATGCTGAGCACATCGAATCCAAAATCACCATTCGTGTACAGTCTATTAATCAGCTATAAAGAATATTATCAATAGTCAGACGTGAGGTTTTGAAACGGTTTAGAACTTACATCTTCCGCAAAGTGCATATCGACCTTTTGACTACTTTGTGTGGCCAGGCCTCTGATAAGAGCGTCCATACTGCCAGGCTGCTGAATCAGCTCGGGTTTATAGAAATAGTTTTGTAAAGAGATGGTATCGTTGAGTAGGCGGTTCTCGTTTAACAAACTGTCAAGAAATGAATCGATTACGAGGCTGGTAATGGGCAGAAACAAGTTATTCTTACTGTATGTGTGTGGTATATAAGGATTTCAGAGCTCTCATCGCAGCCGTGGCGAAGCTGTTGCTTACCGACGGGTCCTCCTTCTCATTATAGTCGCCAAATTTTTCAATTTTGTTTATATATTTGCCAGCTATTGAAAAATAGATACAAATAGACATAATATAATTATTCAAATGACTTGATATTATATCAGAATTGAATATACCGGGTGGGACAAAAATGTTTGCACTTCTTTCGTTTGCCTTAACTTTTTTGTTATTTAATCGATTTTAATCAGATTGTTTATAGAGCAGAATGGACTATAGACAGGAAATTTCAAAATGGCCGATTTTTTAAAATTCAAAATGGTAGCCGTGTTTGAAACTAGCCCTTTCTTTCGACTAGTTCCTTTTCAAGCAAAAATGTCGCAATGACTCCAATGGAAAAAGGCAAATGGATATGTCCCTACATTTTAAGACCGCGATGAAAGAAATCGAATCGGGAGCATACGTAATCACATAAAGCGTCTTTTTCTAATTTTTAAGCAGTAGGACTTAAATTCCACTATATTTTCTGTCCTAAACTAAATTAAGGAACCAAGAAGCAAAAATATTTTTTATAAATATATGAAACTGCTGTAGTTTTTCATCTGCTATCACTTTAATCACTGTGGAAGATTGTTTTCTTTTCTTGTTTGATATTGCAAATTTTTTCCACTGGTCTGGGACGCTACCAAGCTTTATTCATGCAGATTTATCTGCTTCTAGATCATTTACACTGATATTATTGCTTACTTAACACAAATTAACAATTATTGTTTTAAATTTACAATTATTTTCTAATAAACTTTCATGAAATTGAGGAGCGTGGCTGTTGATTTCTTGAACGCCGTAACTAGACTCTTTTTATTGTTTGTAAAAGGTAAAAATATTAAAGGACTGTACCAAACCCAAACAACTTATTTATGATGATGAAGGAAATCATTTAAGTAACGAGGAAGAGACGAGAATTATAGAATTAATATGTTTAGCAATTAGTAAATAAATGAATTTATGAGAACTACCAAGAAGAGCACGAAGATTAACAAAACAAAAAAGAACTATAAAACCCACTAGGAATAAATAAGCGTAAATACAAATTGCCCAAGTGAATAATGGGTATTATAGTTGAATACTATACTTCGTCTTACCTAAAACTTGCTTTATCCACTCGTTGTATGTGATGTGCTGCATCTCTGCAATAACAATACTTCTAGCCTCCTGGAACAAATTCTCATCGTCCCATTCGGGATTTCGTGCCGCAAGGTCATCTGCTATTCTGTTGTGTTCCCTGTACCAGAGCGTGTGCATCGTAGTCAGCTGCGGTTGAAAATTAACGCGAGGATCCCCCGAGGTAAAGCAGGAAGCCTGCGGAGAGTTACCTTCGCATTCCGCCGTGGGGTAAAGGGATAAGGGTAGGTAATCCTTGTCATTCACTTTGGATACCTCTAGTTTTCCGTTGACAAAGGAACGCAGTTCTGTGGCTTTGCGCGTCGAGGAACCGTATATTTGAGAGCCGTCTAGATAATGCGTGGCTTGGTTCAACTATAAAAGAGAATCGTTCCTATTTTTTTATTTTCTATTTCGTTTTACATCTTTGCACACTTTTGCACAGGCAGTTGCGGTTCTTGTACATCAATGTACGTGGTACCACACGCTAATTTCAACGAAGGCTTGCTTAATGAATAGGGTAGTTGAAAACCTAAACGATCATACTATTTTTGCACAATTTTTCACATTTAAATGTAATTTATGCACAGTCAATACATATAATAATGCAAAAAATCCCCCTATTTAAAAACTATTTCTTATTTTGAGTGAATGATATTGGCACATCATATTTTAATTTTTATAATTTTTATACAGTGAACAAATACGACAAATATTGTTTATCAGATAACCTTTCAAGTAATTCCACTTTCTTGTATCTTTAAAATGACGAATTTTGCACAATATTGCGCGCCACATTTTGGATATATTGAACGAGATATTTTGAAGATATTCAAACGAACCTCATATTCATTGACTATGCAAATTTAAAGTGTGTTAAACATTGTGCACAGATCGTAAATACCAAAAAGTGAATTAAGGTTTTTTTCTGTCAAACCATATTTATTCGCCATGCTGATCAGCTGGCTTAGCTTACTCGTACATTGTTGTGCAAAATTGTGTGCAAAGAGTGCAAAAATGTGAAACGAATGGCGAGCAGAATATTTTACACATTCTAAAAGTGAAACAAAAATGTAACTTTTGCCCTAATAAAGTACCGGGTTTGTCACATCAGAAAACTATTCTTAGGCCAACGGTATACCATATAGGATTACCAGAGAATTTTTACCAGTCTGAACAGAGCATTTTTATTTTTGAGCTATTCATTTGGGTCAGTAATAAAACTGACTTACCACTTATCAAAATGGTTGACTAAGGTATTTGAAAGTTTGCCCATTGCACAGCCTAGTTTTTCAGTTAAAAATTCGAATGATTTCATTCATAAGGTCAAGAATATTCAATTGCAAGAGGGTGAAATTTTGATTTCCTTTGATGTTTGTTCATTATTTCCGAGTGTACCAATTCCACAAACCTTGGACTATGAGGATTTACTCGAATTAAACAGCTATAGAAAATAAGTAATAGAAGAATATATAAACCTTACAAGACTTTATATGAAACAAAATTGCTTCCGTTTCAATGACAAGTTCTATGAACAACATGAAGGAACCGCAATGGGTATCTGTTTATCGCCTTTCATTGCTGATGTCTTCATGAGTCGATTTGAAACTGAAGCAAAAGAAGAATTCGAGTATTTTATTAGGATTTGGCTGATGTATGTGGATGACATTTTTGCCGTGTTTGACACTAAGATTGCGGATGTAGAAAATTTCATTTCCAAATTAAATAGTCGCTTCACTTCTGTAAAGTTTACATATGAACTAGGAAATAATGGAAAATTTCCATTTCCATGTATTATGTAGTAATTAAAAATAGTTACAATAGGTTAGAATTTGATATATATAAAGGGTCCGCCAATAAGCGCGCTCGATCTTTAAAATGAAATAAAGCAAGTTGTGTGAGAGGTATAAATGAAATTTATTTTTTGTTTGAAAGAGTATTCGAAGGCATTATGTATGGAAAATAATATCGGTCAAATGTCCACCTCGGCTTCGCTGGGTGGCGCGCATACGAGAAGTCCAATTTTCAATGACTGGCGCACAAATCGGGCTGTATTTCATCGATGGCGTGGCGTATGTTGACTTTGAGGGCATCAGTGTTTTGTGGTTGGTTTGCGTAGACCTGTGATTTAAGAAAACTCCACAAGAAATAGTCTAGTGGGGTTAAATCGCACGATCTCGGTGGCCAGTTGATGTCGCCTCCGCGCGAGATAACCATTCCTCCGAAGCGCTCGTGCAGAAGATCCATTGTGGCGCGCGCTGTGTGGCTCGTAGCGCCGTCCTGCTGAAACCACATATCCTCGACATCCATATTGTCGATTTCATGCCAGAAAAAGTTCGTTATCATGGATCTGTATCGTTCGCCGTTTACCGTGATGGACACACCATCGTCGTTCTCGAAGAAATACGGCCCGATGATGCCTCCGGCCCAAAATCCACACCAAACAGTTACCTTTGCTGGGTGCATTGCGACCTGGTGGACCTCCTGTGGATTGTTCTCGGCCCAATAACGGCAATTCTGCTTGTTGACATTCCCATTTAACCAAAAATGTGCCTCATCGCTGAAGATGATTTTGCGACCAAAATCGGGGTGGACTTCCAACTGCTCTAAAGCCCAATCAGCGAAGATACGGCGCTGTCTATGGTCGTTTATTTTGAGCTCTTGTGTCAGCTGGATCTTGTACGGATGCATGCCCAAATCCAGATGCAAGATTCGGCGAAGTGATGTTTCCGAAAGGCGGAGTTCCTGTGCGTGACGTGAAATTGACTGTCGCGGATTTTCACGCACACTATCGCGCACAGCGGCGACATTCTGGGCAGATCGGACGTTTCGACGACGCGTCGGTGTTGGCTGATTGTTCACCAAACCGGTTGCCTCGAATTTGTTAATCAAACGACGGATAGTCGACTCAGCAGGACGATCAATTGCACCGTAAAATTGGCGGAGCGCGCGGAACGTTGCTCGAACCGATGAATGATTTTCGTAATAAGTTTTAACGATTTGCACATGTTGCTCGCGGCTGAATTGGTTCATGGTGATTTGTGAAGATACACTGAATAATAACAACTACGTTTGCCAACTCTACCACAAACAACATGGCCGCCATGAACTGTCAAAGATCGAGCGTCCCTATTGGCGGACCCTTTAGAAAAGATACCAGTACGATCAGATATATCTCTAATGACTCTCACCACTGTTATCAACATAAAATGGCAAGTTTTAATTTTCTTGTCCATCGTTTACTAAGTTTCCCTCTCAGTAATGAGAGATTTGAAAAAGAAAAAGTATTAATTAAAGATATAGCTGTGAGTAATGGTTATCCTAGAGATATAGTTGAAAAACTAATTAGGAAGCGTAAATTTAAGGACACACTTCGTAATTCTACGACCTTTCAAAAGGATATAGAGACTCCAAAATATATATCCATCCCGTACGAACCCCGGTTTACTCGTGGTTTGAGTAAGGCCTTCAAAAACGTGGATATAACAGCGATTCATTCGTCGAGTAATAAATTACAACAACTTTTAGACAATCCAAGGGATAAAATTGTTCCAAATGAAAGGTCTGGGATTTACGAAATTAGTTGTAATGATTGTGATCGAAAATATGTTGGACAAACGAGACGATCAATTAACACCAGATTTAAAGAGCATATGGCTCATCTAAAATATGGAAGAACAGATAAGTCTAGTGTTGCACAACATGCTTTTGACAACAATCATAGAATAGATATTAGTAATTTAAGATTACTTAGAAATGTGACCAATAATAGACAGTTGGATGCATTTGAGAGCATAGTAATCTCCGGATGATGCCAACTTGGTTGGCGAAACGCGCGTCGAGCGAAGTGAAAGTGTTTTGGTGTTTGTGGAAGCTACTACGAGTGTTTCAGTAATAAAACACTGCCACCGACACCTTTATGGTGTTCTGTGCTCTCTGGGTCCATAGAGGCAAATTCATTGGTCTATTCTCGTAACGGAATCCACGGTAATATTGAAAACTCGAAGAACGTACCCGCTGTTATGTAGTGCATCCATAGCAAACGATTTTAACAATCGGCTTGAACATATTTCTAGTCTTCAATCAACGATATAATGTTATATATTTTTGGATGGTATATTATACACTTAAATATGAAAATAAAATTGAATTTAAATATCTGCAGCCGTTACAATGGTTTACGACGACAACCATCATACAGCATTGTTTAAAACTTGAAAATTAAGACAGTGGCGTATTTAGGAATAACAGCTAGGGAGAGCCTGAGACATGAGTTGTATTACGTATAGTAAAATAGGGCTTTCAGTTTAGTAATTCTGTTTATATTACTTAACGTATAACAAAAAATTTACAATAATATTTGAACACATAAGCTATGATATTCAAATTAGTTTCAGGCACTGGCTATTATTATAGTGATGATTAGAATAAAAAAATAAAAAAATCTATCTGTATTATTTCAGAGTTAATAGGGTATTTACAGGGTATTTACAGGTATTTACAGGGTATTTACAGGTATTTACAGGGGGGGGGCAGGGGGCCTGCCCCCCCCTGTAAATACGCCACTGAACTAAGAACACCTGGAGAACCTAATCCCAAACCCAACCACAACATTTAAACGGATAATAGCAACTAGGACAGATTTTAAAACAAGCAGAATAAAAATTTAGCACAATGGAGAAAGAACGTTTGACAATCATGTGGGCGACAAAATAGTTTCGTTGTTATTTATTTCAACATCCATTTCAAATTTTAAAAGCTCATAAACCCCTATAACGGTTAATGTCACTGAAAGAACGAAACTCACGATTAGTTAGATAACGATTAAGGCTCGAAAAACTCGATTCAGAACGAGTATAACTTTTGAACAGATAATTAATTTGATTGTATGGGCTTGATCCCATTGGGGGCTATCGTCATTATTTTCAACGATTTACCATTTTGCGTGAAAAGTACGGGTTTTCTGTTTGACTTGGTCAATTTTGTTACATTTTTGATGCTTCGGAATTGTAAAATAGGACAACCAGTGGCCTGATTTTCTATGTTGAAAAATTTGGTCAAATTTCCAACCAGAAACATAATTTATTGACGAACGTGTCTTGATTTGATTAAAGCCTTACCTGATCACTGGGTCCAAAACTGCAGTCAGCCCTCAAAGCAGGCAAGGATCTGACATAATTCATGCAATTCAGACCTTGTTTGGAGTAGTACGTGTCATTGGATGGTATAGCCACTGGGGAACAGAACGGATGCACGTACCTCGGGGATAGATTGTTACCCTCAGCACTGCAACATTCTATGGGATCCTCAGAGTGAACTAGAAAGAAAAATTTTAACACACAATATTTAGAAATATAAAGCTATTACCCATAACAGCTGTCGCTACCCTGCTTAAGTCATGCTCCAAAAACTGCCCCCACTGCATCACAGCCAAAGTCAAACTATCATGAAGGTTGTCGGTGTAATTTACAAGTGATAAAGTAACCACCCGTGGACCTGGAAGTGCTTTCTTGTTGGCAGCTCTGCGTGGTTCATGTATGCCATCCAAGTATTCAGGATGCATCAATCTAACAATATTCATCAAATATTCACCCAATCTAGTTATTTGACTATTTTATCATTACCTGGCGTAACCTGTGAAAGCTTCGCCGACAATCCCATTGGTTATATGGTTGCAAGAACCGTCAATGGAGCGATAGGGAAACAGGTAGTCCTCATGGGCGCAAGGAGTGCCTACGCGTACACAGGACGGATTCAGGGCTGTGGTGTCAAATTTGAATTTGGTTAGATATCTGGCGCATTCGATGCGGTTGACAGTATGCCTGCAAATAAAAACAAACGCTCGGCATACAGACGAACCCAGACGACATACAACACGACATTTCAAACAAATCAAAATTTGTTAATACTAAGAAATATTGTGTCAGAGGACTTGGTCCCATGTAATCGATTTAAGTTTAAGTTTAAGGTTCTAAGATTTTGTTTATTTTTATTAACCATATCTGATAATAAACAGTCATATGCAATCAACTTCTTTCTTGTTTTTGAAAATTTCAGGAAATAATACAAAAACTAATACCCTCACTAAAATTTAATAAACTTTTGCATACAATAAAATTCAATTATGATGCGTCATTAATTTCATCTTACAAATAATCTTTTAAAGAAATTTATATAAAAGACCTAATTATCCGAATTAATATTGGAATAGAGTCTTGAGGTACTTTAGATAACTCTTCCATACTGGCATACTGAAATCTGCAGGATATGCAAGATTTAAATAGCATTAATAAATTATCTGAGAGGCTAAATACCGAGGATACAGTCAATTAAACAGAATGAAAAGAAACATGTATAGAAAAATTTTGTTTAGTCAGATTTTCCTTAAACATATAAACTTACGTGTTGCACAGATTATTCAACAGCTGCACACTCGCCTTCAACGCGATCAGCGCATCCTTCCCCTTCTTCACAGCTTCTCGCTCAGGACCGAACGATATGAACATCCCATGGGACGGAGTGCCACTCTTTACTTTAATATTAGACCATCCCAAGCTAGTCTCCAGTCTTTTCATATTACCGACTACCATACTTGCGAAACTGACGGAATTGTTAAGGTCTTTATTTGTCACCTTCAATCCCATATCCCTCGCACAAGGGATGTGAGAGTCAGTGTATCTGGACCTTACGATGCGCTCGTTTCCATGTCCTACAATTCTGAACATTAGAGAAGTGTTCGACATCCTTGTATTTATACTTATAGACCAGCGCCCTTGGAAAATTCTGAGAAATAACTAAAAATAAATTGGTCTTATCAAGAATATTTTATTTTACTGGTAGGCTTCCCCTCTATTTTTGGACGCAAATACAAAAAAAAATCTAATTTCCCCACAGATAAAGGGTGAATTTGAAGTAGGTACATGCGAACATTTAAATCTGTCAAGCTCGTAACATCAGAATAATGACAAAAATAGTTTTAGCAGGTGTATCAATCTGCATTCCGCCTGGCAGTTTGCATTTTATTGTTGCCGCATATTAAAGAATTAATATTAAATGTATTGAAATGTAGACTTTTTAGTACTTACTGTTTTGATCGTGTGTTTATGATCGTTTTGGAGTGTGTTTTGAATCTTGTGTGTTTTGATTACTCTATCGATCGACATTTAAATGGCAACTGCTTTCTTATCAAATGCAGAAGGGATGGGTACGTGATCCCATGTGTTGACGAACGCAAGCCTGAACAGGAATGCATGAAGCATTAGAAATCATGGTTTAAATTTTGCACAATAATTGTAATACTACCTAAAGACCCGCAATGGTATATAAATAATTGCGCTATTTCCTACCATGTCAAATAGTTGTCCGTGAGACAGTCGCTTTGCAGTGGGCGCTCCTTTAAAAGTTATGAAATGAAGTTGCTATTGACATACTTGGGTGGGTACCACAGAGCCCTTAGCATGCTTAATGTTAAGGGCTGTCTGGTATCCACACTGGACTTTTTATTGGCCATCCTGTATATTTTCATATATTCTCCATTTATAGCTGTTTTTTTAGAAATGGAACGCGCTTTAAAAAAATCTGATTCCATCACAACACATCAACATCAAAGAATTGTATTTTAAGGAAATGTCATCTTTAGTGTCTTTATTAACACATAGATTTGCTATAAAATAACGTATTTTTTTATAAACACAACGTGTCACTGTTTGGTGTGGATTTTGGGCTGGAGGCATAATTGGACCATATTTTTTTGAAAATGAGGCTGGTCAAGCAGTGACAGTTACTGGAGCTCGATATCGCGACATGATAACACAGTTCTTTCTGCCGAAATTGGATGATATTGATGAGGCCAATATGTGGTTTCAACAAGACGGTGCCACATGCCATACAGCCCGTGGAACAATTCAATTACTGCATGAGACAATTCCGGACCGTGTACTCTCTCGTTTCGGTGATCAGAATTGGCCCCCTAGATCGTGTGATTTAACACCATTAGATTTCTTTTTATGGGGTTATTTGAAATCACAGGTCTATGTCAACAGGCCCACAACCACCCGTGCATTAAAGGAGGAGATTCAACGCTGCATCAACGAAATTCAGCCACATTTATGCAGAATGGTCATGGGAAATTTCGACAAACGAGTGCGTGTGTGCATGCAAAGCCGTGGAGGCCATTTGCCCGATGTGATATTCCATAAATAACCCTATCCTATGTACTTTATGATTCAATAAAAAAATAACAATCAAAAGACTAAAAACTGTGTTTTCTATTTAATTCAAATCTTGCGTTAATTTTGAGACACCCTATATTTAAACTATCGATTGCTATGCGAAATATTTATTAATTTAATTCAAATTAGCCACAACATGGCGGCGGGGGCGTGGCCTTAGTCCTATTGCCGCCACTGTCTCTATATAGTCACTGTAGACTAACCGTCTAAAAGTTCCTCTCAAAAACTTACAAAAAGTTACATTTTTGACTTTTACCCGGGGTGCAGACCGCTTACCAGCAGTGGCGGCATTTTAGGAGTTCTTACTCATTCGTGGAAGAGCCAACTCATGAAAAGACCTGTCTATTTTTAGGCATTATGCAGTTTCCACAGCGATTCTTCTAACGACACTGGACTATTAACATTTAGTAAATAATAAAGCCATTGCAGATACTACGAAATAATCAAGTAAAAACGGGTTCTCAAGCCGTACTATATAGATGATTATCAGACTCTTCGACAATGACCTATCATTTACATTTTTTCATGTATTCATCTTCTTCCTTAAATGAAGCAGTTACTCGCGAACAAATCAGAGAACAAATTAAGCAGGAAGTTACAGTTTTACTTATGTTATAGCTTATAGCCCTGAGCATTTCCATTATGAGTATTTGAGTCAGTTCTCTCGGGAAAAGTTATTTGGCAATAAGTCAACTGCAACTGCGGGAAGAGATAGGAGATAAATACTGTTTACCTAATTAATATTATTTACATATGTGAAATAACTTTTAAAAACAAGTGAAGTGCATCTTTAATGTGCCGATACCACAGAAACAAAGGCTGTAACTATTTGGATAAACCAATTTTAATACATCATATTATACAGGGTGTAGTAAAAATATATCGCCAATGACATTCTCCGGCTGAAAAACAACATAGCCTAAATACAAAAACTATAAGAGGCCCGCGCCAGACCCGATCTTAGCTGCAATATTGGTGTGCGATAGCTATAATACGACAAAACTAATGTCGCATAAAAGTGTCACGGTGAGAATGGTAGAATATTAATATTAAATTCAAGTATAAATGACCAATTATAAACAAGTCGTACATCACTCTGAAGATCCTCAATAAAGATGAAAGGACTTGTACAATTGTACAACTTCTAAATGATGTTATATATCAAGATATACAACTGGTGTCTTCCTTTGATGGTTGCCAGAGTGTTGGTTACATAGCGGGTAAGCGTATGCTTTATATACTGAAGAGTTCGAATCCCGCCACATTAGCTATTTTTTTAAATATTTTTTTACTGAATCCCTTGTCTTATAGATATACGACACAGCCATATTTCCCGTTCTAAATCACCATTACATTAGTCGAATTATGATTATGACCACAATTACACTCGCCCATTTGACCAGATGATACAGATATATGGGAAGGTGGGTAGGTTTGGGTCGTGGGAGGATTGGGTCATTAAAGAAACAATGTTGTCGGAGTATTTACAAACCTGCAGTAACATAAATTACGGTTTGCCCACTAAAGAAACGCGAAAGTTTGCTTATTAATATGCAGCGAAGCTGAGATAAAATTATCCAAAAGAATAGGATCAATCTAAACCTGCTATGCGTGATTGGTTGCTGATTTATGAAGCGACACCCAAAAATTTCAATACGACAACCTGAAGCAACCAGTTTTGGAAGAGCAACAAGCTTTAATGCCCATAATGTTGATAATTCTTTGGAAATGTGAGGTACATTTTAGAAAAAAATGTACCTCACCCAAAAGTTGCCTCTTGAAAACTACATACATAACTATGACGAAACGTCTGTTACTACAGTCCATAAGCCTCCGAAGGTCCAGGTTACTTCTGCGGAGAGGGGAACGTTAGTGACGATGTGTTGCTTTATCAATACAGCTGGGAACACGATCCCTCCAGTTCTTGTTTTTCCAAGAAAAGATTTTACGATAATATGCTTATGAATGGACCAGAAAATAGTTACTCTATGTGTCGCACATCAATCTGACTGGACGGCAAAAGAGAATTTTGCAATAAAATGAAATTCCTTGTCTGCTTTTACTCGTCAATCATGAAAGCCACGTGAATGTAGAAGTCATTTCCGTAGCCAAAGAGGCATAGTATGCACCTTTTAACATCGTCTGCAACTACTTGATATATCCGTGCACGGCCCGTTGGAATGCAGCGTCTTCTGCTTGGATGACATCGAATCCTGGACGAACAATAACTATTTATCACATTGCCGGATTAGCCAAAATAGCATTTGACGGTGCAACGTTAAGACAGAACATTCTATCAGGATTTATGAAAACTGGCATTCACTCCTTCAATTCGGAAATATTTAAACCTGATGATTTTTTAATATCTGCAGTTTCCGAGCGTCCACAATCAGAACAAATTAATGATGAAATCAAACCTATCCCCTCATCCTTAGGCTTATCTACCACTTCCACTTGATGTCCTATGACTTCTGCACAGGACGATAGTCTGTTAACTCCTGAATCTATGATGCCGTATCATAAGGCAAAACCTAGATCTGCACGAATGAATGAAAGAAATTTGAAAAAAACTGCCTACATTAAAAAAATGTCAGGTTCCAAAAAAGACAAAGAAAACGAGGCAAAAGTTAGTCTGGTACGACTAACTCAGTGATGATGAAACTAGTGACGAATTTTTGGAGTCTGAGCTTTCCGAATATGATCCAAGACGACCACAGGCCAGAAGAGTTTAATTCTCCAACTTCTTCTGGTCATAACATAAATGAAGAAGGAAATTATGTAATAAATTTCTTACCAAAGAAACCAAATTCAAACACGTTATATGATTACTTCAGAAGTAGATTTTTCCGATATAGTTTTGCGTTTAAGTGCTCCAAATAACATAGCTGGTACTAGTAGCACGCAAAGTTTTCATAATTTTGATGTTGACTGGAGCCATTTTGAAAATCTGAACCAAAAATACCTTTTATGATTTACGTCTCTTTTAATATTTCATGTTTTATGTACTTATTGCTCTTCTTATTTTTTTGCTTACTTTGATTCTGTATGCAATATATAAGTATATACCATAAAAGTTATGTTTCACATTTACACCTAAACAACACAAACAATAAGTGACCCATTTATCCCGATTACCCGACCCATACCTCCCATAATACGGTAGGCTCGGGTCAGACAGCAACTTCTACAATTTTTCCATTTTCAAGTTGTCCTATGTCAGAATAATAAAAAATTCTTATGGTACATAAAATGTCATGTTCAAATGTCATTTATTATACCTCTTCCAAAAAAAATTGTAAATTATTTGAAAAGTGACCCAAACATACCCACCTTCCCCTATATATGCATGAGGAGAACTAGTTCTCGTAGAGGAGATGTTTCACAGTCATATTTTTAGGATGTTTCGCAGGAATTTTGTCATAGGGTCGCCCGAATGATTGCATAATTGTCACTTATTATATTGCACAAGAGGTTTGTATTTTACCGGATAAATTTGGATTGTTTAATGAGACGTAGACGAGAAAAACTATCAGCTATAAAAAATGCAACACCGAAGGTGCAGTGCATTTGTCTGTAAAAGTTGCAGGTAACTATTGTAACTGTCAAAGTGATAATTGCCCTGTGGCATATGTGATTTCTTATATACAAATTAAATTGTCATTATAATTGTGCATTGCTCATATGCACACGGTAAGCAACTTTACGTTGCGACGTATAATACCCCCAGATCGGCTCTGTCGCGAGAGTCGCTATTAAGTTGCTTCGTTTCGTATGCAAATAGAATCATGGTTCCTGATTTGAATTGTCTCTAACTAGGTAGTATCATAGCATGATACTCATAATAGTATCATAACATGATACTATTATACATGAATACTGTTTAGGGTATATTTTATGAACACCCTGCAAGAATTAAATGTAAAAGTTCTTTCACAACGTTCGAGGAAATCAAACACATATAATAGTGAAAATTTATCAGGCCTTTTTTATCAAATGACAAATATTCTTGAAATCAAAACACTTACATATCAGTACAAGTTTTTAAACAATTTATCTTAACGGTAGCAATAAATAATGAACAAATGTGCTAGATATATGGCTACAATAAAAAGGCATAATACAATGTATAGACCATTAAATGTGCTTGTCTTCTGCTTAATTATTACAACAAACCACAACATACATATACGGAAAATTATTGCACAAAAATACTTTAAATCCCACCACCATTTATAAAGAAATCTCAATATTCTTTTTGTGCAAAAACCATCTTAAATATCTGCCTTAACAAAAAGGTGACTCAACTTTTCTTACCTCTAATGCAAGAGTGTTTATCATAATAAAGGACAACTTTAACATATAACCCCTCATTATAGAGGTAATTGGTTATCCTTTTATAAAAATTGCGATCAGAGCATTTTTACTCGGTCGCAAGTTTACTTATCTATCTGGTAGACGTTTTATACATCCTAAAAGAGAATGGTTGTAGTGTTTTCACATTGACAGTTACAGTATGGTACTTTATAAAACGTTACCAGCGATTTTCCGGTGAATTTGTCAATTTTCTTTGTTTTTTTTATTTGATAATCCTCACAATGTTATTTGTGCATTATACCAAGTATATGTATTTATGTTTTGATGAGAAAATATCTCGAAAAGCCAGCAAAGAACACCTTTAAGAACATTCGTGCCCTGTATGTTTGAAATTGAAATATTTTTTAAAAAACAATGCATACTTATTACTTAAGCTGTGATCAGCAGTTCCGAAAACCTCGAGATAGCGACTTCGAAGAAAATTGAACCGCAATTAGCAAAAACTTCCGCCATATTGAATATTAATTTTGGAAAAAAATATCATGACACCCCAAAACCTAAAAATACTGATTTTGAGTTGAACGGGATCATAAATAGCAAAATTTATCCGCAATCATAAGTGTTTGAATCGACAAGAACTCGTGATATGCGACCCCAAAATTCCAGAGATCCTAATTTTGAGTCGTATCGGATCATGAATGGAAAAATTTATCTTTAACCGCCATCTTGAATGATCGCACAGATTCTGAGATATGTTGCATATTTTGAATCGAATCATCTTGAGTATTAGTTAGTAAAAAAAAACATTTTCTGCGACTTTCTTTGCCATTTCAAATGATAAAAATTACCGCGATCTTGAAACACGAAATCCAACCACATTCTTTGTTAAACAAGTAGTTAACGAACTACATACTTTGTTAAACACGTAGTTAAAAAAGGCAAGTTTCCTGCATTCAGAAGATTGTTTCAGTGTTAAATTAATCAGTAATAAATTATCTAAATCAAAATAAAGGAACTGCTTGCTGAATTTTCGAGACCATCAAAACATAAATACACGGGGATTTTGTAAGGGCAGGGGGTTACTAAGGTATAAGTGCGGCTTGTACCTGTCATCGGCGGAGGGAGGAGAGTGGCGGTGCCAAAGGTACCTGCGTGTATGGACAACACCCACAGCAACACGCCGAGGAGAGGCATAGCTACTGAAATTGTGAGCATTTTCATGGTTTTCTGAAACAAAAGACAACATTATTAGTAAAACAATTAATAATCATTAAAAAGTATACATGATATAAGACGCCAAAGTAAATTGGTTTAAATTGACTCGCTTAGTTTTCATCGCCATTTTGAGTCCCCAAAATTATTCATTGTCTACGATTTCCCTAACCCCGCTTTTGTCACACTCTGCATGATCAAATGTCAGCTGACTAAATCACCTATGTATATATGTCCCTAACTGTAGCTAGTGATAGAAAAAGATAGATGTATAAGGTGATTACTGTAGATAATAAGGATCCATTTACTGTAGATAATAAGGAAAAGTGGTAAATCTACAATCTAAAACAGATTTTGGCGCCCGAAGTAAAAAAAGACTGACTTCAGATTCTCCATATAGTTCTCTACAAATATTTCTTGCTTCCTTCCCATTTCTTGGATATTGGTAAGATAATCGCTTTGCTCCAGGTCTTTGACATTGTTTCTATTTCCCACATATATTTGCTTTTAGTTTATAAATTTTTACCACAATGTATTTCCCCTGTACTTTATGTTTTCTATTACTATATCATTATTTTTCATACTGATTATTACTTCATCTACTTCCTATTTTGTTGGCTTTGTTATAATATCTTCATTTTTATATATTTCCTCTTATTCTTCGGTTTGTTTCTCTGATACTCCCACATTTAATAAGTCTCCAAAGTACTGACTTCAGCTTCTCAGTTTTTCACCCCCTTGCCTATTAACTTTCCCTCTTTACTTTTTACATATTACGGGATAGTCGGCTTCTATTTTCTTATTCTATTATTACCTCTGATTTACTTTTTTTGGTTTATGGTTTCCTTTTTCTTATAAACCTTTAGTAGGTAGCTGCTTTTATTACTCCAATATTACTCCACCTTTTATATATCAATTACTTCCTCCTCCGTTTTATATTCTTCACGTACGCTTTCCATATATTTACCCACACTTTCTACGATATTATATCGTCTTCGACGTCTTCGATATTATATCTTACATTATATTTTCTTTTCTGGGATATTTTATCTACGGTTTTATTACGGTTACGGTTTTTATCTACGGTTTTATCCTAAGTGTACTAGGAAGTGATGTGAGTCCACATCTGCTCTTAGATATGCTCTTACTTTAGTAGTTAATTTCGATTAACCTTCTCTAATTAGAACATGATCGACCTAGTTTATCTCATTCGTCCCCGTAATCATCCATGCTCCTTTATGAATGTCTTTCCTTTGAAAGTGAGTACTTATTATCCTCATAGATATTTATATTGCGGGTGATATCAATCTAAGACCATTGCTTGTGTTTGCTTTCTCCCCATATAATTTGTTGGTATATTTCTTCTCCACGTATCTTTGGCTTTGCATCTCCTAGTAATATTACGTATTATTTGTTGCCATATCCGTTCTCAATTTTTTCAAAAATAATATTTTCACCTTCGTCCTCTTTTTCTTCAGATGGTGCATGTATTTTCATTGATTGATTGTTCCTGTTCCATCCATTTGTTAATTAATGCATTCAATGGCATAGTGAAGAGTATCGATAGAGAGCGAATCTCCTTGCCTCACTGATTAACATAATCTTTATTAATTTTCTGATTTTCTTTTGATATATCTGTCTTTTTACGTCTTTGGTGTCTCTTCTTCCTCCGTTGCATCGCACCTCGAGATGTTCCATTCTTCTTCCATTTTAATCGTGTTTTTTATTCATTTTCCCTTTCTCAAGTATTTGTAGACTATTTATTATTGTCTGTTTTAAAGAGATGCACCTTTTGTAGGCTCTTTTCAGAATAATAAAAATTAAGATACGTGATAAAATCAGTACATTTGCTTTCAATTAACACCATATTTTACGACTGTGTCATCTACTAAAATATCAACAACGTAAAAATAATTAAAAACAATTTGTTATTAATATGCTATGATTTCTTCTACGTTATCTTTTAATCTATTATGTAATAAAACCCTGATCCTATTCTTCTATTTTGCCCTCCACGTTATAAACAAATAACATATAATTATCTACTTCCGGAATTCCGCTTTTTTTTAAAGTTAGGGGTCGTTAATTTGGTCCCTACATTCCGCGGTCATCTGGAATTCAAAAATCGGCAGTGACGCTACTGTCATTTTTAAATAACCGCCCTTTAGGCAAGGCAGCGTCGCGTCGCTGCATAACATATTACAAGGTAATACGTAAGCTAACATGTTAGGTAATTTTGAAATCGATCCTTTCTCAGTTTTATTTGAGAGCTTTAACTTAGCATAATTTATATGAGAGCTTCATGAATTGCAAGGCCGATACGCATATAATTTTTTTGCTCTGTATGCGCAGCATCACTTAAAACTCGCCACTTAAAACTCGCCACGGTTTAATTGCTTAATGTCAAGGCCCGGGTACGTAATCGTAAAACCACGTTTTGTTTACCCGTGCTAAGATAATCAGTTTTATTCATCTGCGGCACTTGACCATGGCTTTAAATTAATATAACAGAATCGCGCTCCGTGTCTCTATTAAATATTGTCGCCAAATTTGCCCGAAATTAATCGTTAAGTGGATTTACGGCTGACGTATTTCTGCTCGTTTATATTTTTATAGCTAATTATCCACTTGATTTAGGAGCCTGTAAAGCGCTTCTAGTCGGAGAAAATGTGTGCTGAGTTCAACACATTATATGAAACTCTTGAACATACCGAAACAGACGGTGAAATCTCACGTAAAAACACCTCCCAAAACATATTTTGAGGTCGCGAAGTGATTCGGAATTGCGAAGTTTGAGAATTTTCTATTTTTCTGCTGTTTTAGGAATTTGCCGCAAGATTCGACGTGTTAAACATAAATGAACGCATTTATGTTTAACACGTCGTATCTGTCTGAAATTTCGGTAACTCAGAACCATGCTATCATACATAAAAATTGTAAAGGGACTTTGCCACCAAGCCATCCGTAATAAATGGATGGTTTGAAGAAAAGTACTCAAGTAAAAAGGAGGAATGCACATAATGACGCCTCAGTGCTGTAGTGGACGTACATAAATACATACACACATACATACACTGAAACTATGCTGAATACTACTCCACAGATAAATTTTGTTGGCAGTTTATTGACTAACTGGCTCTGATTCTGTAAGCTTCCCATTTAAAAGAGGAAAACGAAAAGTATTTATCTAGTAGTATAATATCGAAAACAGTTAACTCGAAGGACCTGCTATCATTTGGAGAAATTAATAACAATGATGAATATATCATTCAAGATTATTTATTAAATGCATATAGAACATTTCTTGATGTATTAGAGGAGAAGGTGCAATTGTAGAATATGCTGGCAATATGAAATAGCGGCTGATTTTGAAAACAAAGTGTCTGTATCTATCGGCAAGCGGTTGAAATTACTCGTACAATGTTCAGTCTGGCACACGTGATATTGTGAACTGCGTCCACATAAAGTTTTAGTAAGGATGTAGTCATTAATGTATATATTTTTCTGTGGGGTGCTTTCACTAAATGCTTTACGAGTATGTTGTTATATATGAATTGCTTTTCTGAATCATCATAGGATTATGAAGGCCATAACTACTTTTCTATAATTTAACTTCTGTAACGACTGAATGGATTTACAGGCAACAACTACTCAGAGAACTAAAATTCCTTCCTGCATTGAATTACACCTGCAAATCCGATAAGATAGCCATGGTCATTCGCCGATACCTCCACCAGGTGTAGACTAGTTTCGAGCAGTTGGCTCTCATCAGTACAACGTAGATAGATGAATTAATGAGTGACCAAAACTATCAACAGTCAAGCAGACCAAGCAGTAGTGTGCAAGCGAGGGATAACCAGACCCCTCTAGCGGTCAGTTGCTACTACTCATCAGACATTACTGAGTAATGTCTTTTGACAATCAGCGTCCTGCAATTCTGTAACGAGATATAACTTAAAATGTCGATCACGTGGGTTGTTGGAAATATGGAATACTAACATTCTATGGAAATATGGAACACGACTTGGACCTAGCAGATGATTCAGACGACGATACGGACAATAGTCGAGGACGTTGCAACCCTGCCGACAGCGATGTAGTATGTATTTTTTGAGGCGAACTTTTTCAACAAACCAAAAGGGTGAGTTATGGGCCCAGGCAATAACCCCTCTAATAGGGACAAAGTGCTTACTTTAAATATCATGGTGGCTAATATACTCTCTAAGCTAATTCAACAGGCTTGTCTAGGTCGGTCGAAGAGGCGATGCCAGAATGTGTTCCAGTGTGACGCTTCTCTGCCTATATGTTGTACTGTATTTAGAATGTAAACAAATTAGAATGTAAACAAAATATAGTAGCTTTCTCATTAGTCAATTATCAAATCAAATTGGCCGCAAGAAGTCATTAAGAAGCAAGCAACTAACAACTATCATGTCAATTGTAATTTGGCAACCCTCTTAAGGATGTTTTGTTTTGGGTTTTAGTATAGGACGCCGCCACGTGCCAACAAAAACACCTCTGGTCTAGAGGGGATATTGTTATTAGACGCACACGCGCGCTTGCCTAGTTCCTAATCGATTCTTGATCTTTTTTAACGGTTTATTTGTTGCGGTATTATATCATAATGCCCCAAAAGTGTTGTGTTCCCGGTTGTACAGGAAATTATGAAACCAGTAGAAAAGTAGAAAAAGCCAACAAAATAGGAAGTAGATGAAGTAATAATCAGTATGAAAAATAATGATATAGTAATAGAAAACATAAAGTACAGAGGAAATACATTGTGGTAAAAATTTATAAACTAAAAGCAAATATATGTGGGATTTTGACATTTTCTTTACCAATTTTTTTTTCACGAAAAATATGACGTATAGGTTATATTTAATTAAGGACACTTATTCTCAATTATTTTAGGCGTAGCCTCATCAAGTTTAGGTTTGCTTTACCTATTTGGTAGGAATATATGTCTACTAAACAAAATGGTATTCCATATTTGCACCTTCTCCTCTATATGGTCGTCCAGAATTTACCGGCAGTATGGACCATTTAAGAGCACATTTGTATCAAAACTACAAAACAGATAATAGGTAAGTATGCAAATGAGTATTAGTTAGGTACCTGTTATATTACAACACAATTTCCGCTTTTATGCACGCTCATCTTCCTTGTTTCATTCGCGGCATATATAGAGTTATCTCCTAAAACAAAAAACCTCGATACAGATTAATACCCTGCATTTCGGGCGAATTCTGAATCACCGACCGGAATATATTTTATTACACACATTAGTAGACGGCCTAAATTTTTGACAGATGCGACTAGATTTAACTGAGATACGACGTATTAAACATAAATGAACGATTTTTGGGGCAAATTCCTAAAAAAACACAAAAATGGAAAATTTTCAAACTTCGCTTTTCTGAATCGATTTGCGACCTCCATAATCGAGTTCAACAAGTCATTTTATATAATTCGACATCAGTTTTTGTATGTTCGCGAGTTGCATAGGCCACTTTTATTTTGCATATTTGGAACATCATGCTCTTCGACGATTCATTAGAAGCGGTCGGGTTTCTGCCATCTGCTTCCTCAGCTCTTCTAATATCTCGTATTTACCATTTATTTGTAATGAATGAATCAGTTACTTAAATTGCCAGACTATTGGAAAATTTCTAATTATTGACTTTGAGGTCAAACTGTGCATAAGAATTAAAGAAATAAATACAAATATAGACAACATGTGTTCATTATGTAATACTATAATAATAATATACTATATAATAATACTATATAATAATACTATATAATAATATAATACTATAATAATAATACTATAATAATAAGTGTTCCAAAATATATGCTTTTTTTATTACAGACATTCCACGTGTTGACAAATAGTTTTATTGCTGATGTGTGTAGTTTTTAGGGAACCTCAAATTCTGTTCCGCAATACTTTTCGTTAGGGTGGACATCTCTTATTTGGACATTATGGCTAGCATTAGCCAAAGTGCAGCACAATAAAACGATCATGGATCGCTGTTGTTTGCTATTGATTAATCTGTTGATGCCTTTCTTGCTCATGATGGCATCTACTATAGTCATTGGTTTTTTCAAAACGTTGAAGAACACGTTATATTGATGTATGAGAAACTCCTAATTCATAGCATATGACGCGGAGTGTATATTATAGACCCCTTGACACTGAAATTATTACGTGAACACATTCCGCGACACATTGACCTTTTAAGTTATAATCGCGCCTCGATTTCTTAATATTTTTTGTGTACTTTGTAAATCTAAACCTTAAAATCATATCTATTTTAAAGGTAATGCACGCTGTATTTTTCAACTCTTCAAATACATTTTTGTTTACACTAGGAATTGCAAATATTATTTATAAATTCACTAGACCTTGCCCAAGTTGACCGTAAACATGAATGCTAATAAATTCGTTGTGAAAATAAATGTGATTAATATGTTTCGAGTAGTCTTCTATAATAATACAGCTTTATACTTTCTTCAGATGTTTTCAGGAATCTTGTGGTAAATCTTTGACAAGTTCCATACCCACAGATGAGCATGAAAATATCTTTGTACATATAATATATTATTTACAGTACATATATATTTTTTATGTACAGTGCCGTTCAATTGAAAGTAAACGATTTTTTTAATTATTGTGAAACAGGCTTTCAGGTAATCAAAACTTGATTGTCAATTTTATTTGTCAGTTTACTAATAATTATTCTATATTTTGAAAATTTTCCTTGTAATTATCATTATTATTATTATGCCGCGCTTAACTGAACCGCAAAAAATGAGAGCTGTGATGTTACTGCAGAACGGATGGTCATTGCAAGCAGTTGCAGATACTTTGAATGTGAGTAAAGGTTGCATTTACAAAATTAAGCAAAAATGGAATGCAGAAGGAACTGTTGAGTACGTCCATAGAGGGGGCCGTCAGAAATTCAGTACTATGGAGGAGGACGAACTCGTCCTTGACCACCTCCGACAGAATCCTTTTGAAACAGCAGTGACTACCTGCTTCTTAACAAATTTTCCTGCTTCGGTGGAAACCGCAAGACGACGTATCAGAGCATCTGATCTGAAGAATTTTTCGGCTGCAAATAAAGTTGCTCTGTTGCCACGGCATAAGGAGCAGAGGTTAAACTTTGCCAACCAATTTGTCGGTGTGCCACCGAACTTTAGGGACAACACAATTTTTTCAGACGAAAAAGTTTTTCAACCTGCTATGATGGCTCTGTGCGTGTATACCGCCCAATAAATTGCCGATATGAAAAGCGCTTTATAAATTCTACAGCTCGTAGTGGTCGCTTCTCTATCAACGTGTGGGCATGGATATGTTGCCAAGAAGCAGGTGTTACTTGGAGAATCAGAGAGCGTCTTACTGGTCAAAGCTACGCTCGCATTTTGGAATATGTTATGTTACCTTCCGTTTCCATTTTATATCCCAAGAACTTCACTTTCCAGCAGAAAAATATTTTTATTTCCTCTTTCCTTTTTCCATATTTCAATTAAATTTATATTTCAGGATAATTCCTCTATTCACAAATCACGAGTTGTTAATGAATAGCTGAATACAAACCATATTAACACTCTGCTTTGGCCCTCTAAGTCGACGGATTTCAATCCGATAGAAAATGTATGGGCACAAATGGAAAAAGACATATATAGCAGACATTTCCGACCAGCGAACGTAGAAGAACTGTGGCTGGCGATTGATAATGCCTGGGAAAATATTGGCGAGGATTACACCAGGACACTAATATTGTCTATGAGAAATAGGCTTCAAAAAGTTATAAACACGAATGGCGCTTGGACCAAATATTAATTCATAGTAATTTTCTTAAGTTCTCAGTTAGTTTGTTAATTTAATGGATTTTTTTTACAAAAGACGTCCTTACCATATAGATTTTCCATAATAAATACTGTATATAAAATGCTGTCACCCTATAACTGACAGATACTTAACCTAAAATAATTTTGAATGTGATCTGATTACAAAAGCCTGCTTCACAATGGGAAAATTTCCAAAATTTCTCATAAGAGTCGTTTACTTTTAATTGAACGACACTGTACCCATGTTTAACAGCCAATACGAATTTATTTAAAATAATGTACCCCCTACTCAACATCCAAAAATGAGCATTCTTGGGCCTTTTGCGTTTATATGTCATGATTTGCAGGCAGACCTTGATAGGTTATACCAATACTGTATCTTGAAGCAACGTTTTATTAAGCTAAAGAAATATCTTGATACCATTTTCTGGCCTTAAAATGAAATTAGTTTTTCGTATAAAGTACCAAACCGAAAATTTGAAAACGCCACACGTTTCAAAGATGAGGGGCTTTTTCTTTGAAAATATGTTAAAATAACTTGCAGATATCTGGCCTTTATACTAAGAATGACGTTGAAACCTGCTATTTGGATTTGAAATATATCTGAATTATGTTGAAATCGAAGTTCTCCAAATGAAATCAGTATGACAGATGTCAGATGAATAAAATTGGTATTTTTCGTTTTTCCACGCCAAGACACTTACTTAGACAGTTGGGTTATCAAAAGTTATTTGTGTTCACATAAAATAGTAGATAACATGAATTAAACATTTTACATGTCTATATAATCTTAATACGATCGCGTAAAGTAGTATATCATCTGAATTAAACATTTTTACATGTCTAGCTAATCCTAGTACCTCCAAATCATTTATAATGTAGATAATCATTATTTATTACGTATAATACCTATTTTTACATTTTAAATTTCTGCGGTTCATGAATTATTATGTAAAGATATTCTATACGAAACATTTCTCCGATTTGCCGCTCATAAAATAAATAAAATAGTGATACCGGGGCGAATGACAAGGGGTGTCATTAGAGAGAATTGATCCGAGAGATATTCTCCGCAATTGTAGAATTTAGGTCATTGTTGTACCCATTGGTAATTCATTTATATTTTATAATATATATCTTATGAATTGCTGCCTTTCATTGATACCTATTGCATCGAATCCACCCCGTCAATCTGAGATATAGAAGAGATCCAGTGCACTGGGTAAATTTAAAATAAAACACAAGATACATTGAATCACAAAAAACTCATTTCTATATCAAATGCCAAAATCAATATTAAGGCCTACTGCAACTTATGCTTGTGATATTTGGGTAATGACAAAGAAATAAACAAAAATTGCAAATCTATTAGGAGAAAAGAAATCTTAAGAAGATTTTTTCGGGGAAACAGACTTAATTGGAACATGAAGAATGACAAACACAAAATTACATAATTTGTTTGAAGAAGCAGTAATAAGCAATTTCATTAAATCAAGGACTATGCAGTTGGTAAGGCATCTAGAAAGAATCCATAACGACAGATACGTGAAAACACTAGCATGGAAGATACCAGACGGGAAAAAGAGGAAACTTTGAAAAAAGATCTAAAAAGATCTGAACAAGTTCAGAGCTGGAGAGACAAGCTAAGGATAGAAAAAATGGAAGAATATAATACAACTATGAACGTAAATGGCCTGAATTTAGCTTAAATTCATTCATAATCAAACTAAATTACTTCCAGAGCATCTATGTTAATTTGTTTAACAGAAGAAGGAAACTTTGAAAAAAGATCTAAAAAGATCTGATAGAGAAACAAGTTCAGAGCTGGAAAGACAAGCTAAGGATAGAAAAAATGGAAGAATATAATACAACTATGAACGTAAATGGCCTGAATTTAGCTTAAATTCATTCATAATCAAACTAAATTACTTCCAGAGCATCTATGTTAATTTGTTTAACAGTAGAAGCCAGTTTGTTTATGGGATTTCATAGAACCTCTATCTGACTGATGAGTAGTTCTCATGGCTAAATGTGGTACGAATTTCACCCGAAATAGTATATAGTTTACTCCATAACTGCCAAAGAAATCGCTCACAATATTCGTGGCTTCTCGATACATAAATTATGTAAGTACCTACATTTTTCTCATGTCTACTAAAAACGATATTAATGGCTGAGTGCACCGTACGTAATAATCCTGGATATGAAATACTGAATGATTTCAACGTTGTATTTGACAATAATTATTACTTGGAATAAATTGAGTAATAGTGAAGAAGATTCTATGCCTGGTACTCCTCCGGAAATCAGGGAGTAGGCAATTGTCATTTACAATTGATTTCTTTCCAGCGAAATCTAGAAAATTGTACGAAAAAGAATATGAGTGAAAATCAAACCAACTACCATATTAATATAAATGAAGGAAATATTTTTTGCACATCTGAACCTATAATTCCAGGAATAAATATAAATAATGCTAGTAACAGTACTAAGGGTATTCGTATAAATTCTCGTTAAATTATTATAAATTATGTATTATAAATTATGAATTATTTAAGTTAGGTTTATGACCAACGATTGGATATTAAAATTATCTGTTAGTTAACAAATAAAGAAATGGCAGCCGGAAAGTGATCTCGTTGACATCCGGTATATCAAAATCAAATGCGGTTCATAAAACTAGTAACTCAAGCGTGCTTAATGAAGAATCTATAATTGCTTGAAGGAAACGCTTAGATAGCGTTATCTATTTTCAAACACTCCTTTTTCAAATGATGACCTCAAAGTGGGTTTAAATAATATATTCCTATTCTATAGTCTAGTGACCTGGAACCATGGCAAATACTATTAGCGTCGTCACAATTTGTCAACAAAACTTTAAAGCGCCATAATCTTTACGTAATACCTACTGAGTTAGCTGTGAACAACAAATGTCACGGACACGTTATATTTCAGTCAGGTGAAGACCCAATACCCGTAGAAACCGCACGCACGGTCACTGACTTCCCGACGGCCGCATAGACTGGCTGCGTGAAAAAAAAATCAACTTAATGTTTGCTGAGGTTAGCCAATTGAACATTCCAAATATCCGAAATATCCTTTAAGATGGCCGCCATTTTGGATTTTCAATGTGAAGCGATTTACAATTAATAAAGCCCTTATATTACCAATTGCATAGATATTACAAATTATGGAAACCGCGCATAAGAAATTTAAGAAGTTATGGGCCGAAACAAGTAGCTAGAAATATCTTTAGGTATCCCAGCGAATAAATATCTAGCAATATCCAGGGGAAACATGCGCTTTGCAAGTGTGGAGAGTCTGGTAATAAAACACCTCCATAATATGAGGCAAAGTGCCACACTGAGTTGTTGAGGATGTGGACAAGATGAGACAGTCGAGCGTCAACTGCAGAATCCATTTAGGGAGAGCGTTGTGGCCTTCCATAGCTAATATTTGAAGGAAATTCCACATGGCAACATCATCATCAATGGCCATACAACCCTATAGTAGGGTCTCGACCTTCTCCAGCTTCTTACGCCATTCATTCCTGTCTCTGGTCTGCATCGTCCAGTTCTGTGCACCTTTCGTGCGTCTTCGCTTACACCCTCCTTCCAGCGCAGGTTTGGCCTTCCTCGTCCTCTTGTGCCTATGGGGTGTGCTTTAAGGATCTTTTTTGCAAGATTATTATCATCATATCTGTTCACATAACCTCCTCATCGTAATCTGCCGATTTTGATTGTAGATACTATGTCCCTGTTACCGGCTTGTCTATAGATGTTGTAAATTTCGAAGTTATACCTGGGTCTCCACATACCGTCATGGCAACATCATCACTCTTTTTTGCAGTGGAAGAGTAGGTCGGTTGATGGTCTAGGCAAGACATATCCCCACCAAGTGGCCCAATTGGTTCTAAGTGCTGCACAGTTTTTTAAATTCTCTCAATCACTGGTCATTGTAGCCAGTTTAACCAGCCAATCATTCACACCAAGTTGAAGAGAAATCGGCCCAGAAACATTGATTTGGCAACGAAAAATAGAAAGTTCATTTCCTTTGCAACTAGAACTTTCTATTGTTTTTCAACTTTATGAATATTTTAGGTTAAGTTCGCGATTAAAACGACATGGGCAAAAAACGCTACGATTTCCTAGAATTTTTTTAATATACGACCATATTTTTTATTTCCGCGTTGCATTTTTGTTCAGCGAAAATGCATTTTTTTTACTCAGGGAGTAAGATATATTAAAATTCAGTAAATGTTACATATACATGTCGTAAGCCAAAATGCTGCTTTTCGTACTCCAGAGATGTTCAGATGTCCAGAGATGTTCGATAGAATTAAAGCCGGAACTATTCGATTATAATTCCATTACTTTTGCGCTCGATAAGATCTTGAACAATTCTGAGAGCGTAACACGGTTTTGCATTATCTTTTAGAATAAAATTTGTACTTTCCTGACCTGAAAATAGCACAATAGCTTAGATAATCTCGTCAATATACTATCGTCTGGCCATTACTGTTTCATTTTGCTACTGTTTTCATATTTAATTTAGGAAGGCTCTCAATGATAAATATATATATATGATATAAAAATCGGTAAAAAAAACTTTTAACAAACGGTTTTATTTTAAATGATAAGTTGTACTAAAAACTACAAAATAATTAGGATACAAACCTGGAGCTTACTGAGATTTTGTCGTTTGGTAAGAAATAAAAACTTGGGATGCTTTTTCATTTCTTACCAAACGTCAGAATCTCAAGAAGTTCCTGGTTTGTGTCCTAATTATTTTGTAGTTTTTAGTACAACTGATGATTTATTTAAAATAACCGTTTAAAAGTTCCACTGTCTACCTACTGCCTCCATCATCAAACCCTCGTCACCAAGTACAATGTATGGGACTAATTAAAAGCAACCAAATAAGCCCAGTAACCTTAAACAACCCCAAGTATCAACTTTGAGACAAATCGGTTCAAAAATAGGATAGTTCGCCATTTTGATTTTTTAAGTTTGAGTCAAAAATTGTATTGATTGACCTTCAACATCGCAAAGTTTCAAGTTTCAGACAAATCGGTTCATAAATAGGATAGTCCGCCATTTTAGAATCGCCACTTTGTTTTAATAAGTTTGAGTCAAAAATTGTATTGAGTGATCTTAAACCCCGCGAAGTTTCAAGTTTGAGACAAATCGGTTTATAAATAGGAAAGTCAGCCATTTTGATTTTTGTAATAAAAAATATATCAAATTGTATTGTCACCGAAACACTATGCACCTATCAAATTTCAATCTCTAGTCTAGTAGTTGAAAAAGCTGTTGCAAAATTTGACACAAACAAAGAAATAAACAAACAAATAAATATACGAGTCATGCTATATAAAACACTTATAAATAATTATAATTATTTCAATGATACCTATTTTAGTGTGGCTAGTTTATGATCACGAATGTGTGGAATACAAATAGTACAAAATCTTGCCAGGTGTAGGTCCATTTGTAAGCCATCCGTGCACGCTCCTAGACTTTTCTAGGCATTGACCCGAAAATGCTCTACGCATATACTTCACTTACAGAGATTGGACGATAACGGGAAGGTGTCAGAACTAAATTTGATATTCGTTATTTTTATCACGATTGCGTACCTTTTTCAAAACAAAAACATCATTAAACTGATATCAACTCGCTTGGAGTCGTTGTAATATCGCACTGATCAAAACCCTTAATATGAGTATATATATAAATATAGAATAATAATATAACAAATCCTCGAAAAATGGTAAACAATATTTGTCTGAAATTTTGGTTAATCCACATAAGACCTTTCCCCTATTGATACACCCAGGAATAAACAAGGTGATTCCGAATTGAGTATTCAAAATTTCAGAGCTAATAGAGAAAGGAAAAATATTAAGAAAATCACAATATAGTTCATCTCTGAAGTGACTTCTAAGGGAGGTACAGCCCTTAAGCCCTTAGAACGGTATGTTCCGAAGACGGTTTTTATTAAATAGTTTCAAAACGATTTGAAATGAAAAAATGTTTTGCCAACGCCAAACTTTTTCTGTCTAATAGTACGCAATAGACGTTTACAATAGACGATAGGGTAGTTGTGGGTAATTTCAACTTTTTTGTGTGTAATTTTTTTTAATTGTTGATGAGAAATTATCAAAATATTAAGTTTCCTGCGAAAAAAGGTACTATTGTTTAACTAAATAAGACGCCGTAATTGTAAAATCGATTTGAAAGAATCGATTTTTTAGAGCATATAGTAAAATACTATATACTCTAATACTTTTGTCAGCAGTGCTAAAAATTTTAGTGTACCATGAAAAAGCACTTTCCTATAGACATAACATTTTGTTGATTACTTTAAACTGCTGAAAATCCGAGGTTTCTGTTAAACACACCTTCGAAATAATGCAAATACCGAGTTTTCCACAAAGCTATTTAATTAATTTGATTAGACAGCTTTGTGGAAAACTTGTGTATTTTCTCTGATTTACCACATTGTGTTTACATGTGTAATAAAAATACTAGAGGAAATATTCAATATCAATTTACTATGCAAACTTACTAAGTACTGTTTAGGCGAGTAGGTCAAATGGTTCCAAGCGACGCGCAAGTTTATGCGATGTCGCGTTGTACGCGAGGCAGAAATCCGTGGACTATTGAGCACACATGGCGATGCCTAGCACACTGCCAAGGCGCCTATCATAGCCTAGCTCTCGCCTACAGCACCTAGAGCTGTGACCTTGAACTCTCCTTGATACGTGGATGCCTCCTACACGCTATCTAGATATTATAAGAGTAAACTGTTTAAGTTTTACTGCAATTAGCATCCAGCAGATCGGTGAAATGGTGCCCAGGAGATGCACACGTTAATGCAAACTCGCGTTGTACGCGAGGCAGCAGTCCATGGGCTATTGAGCACACTTGGCGATGCCTAGCCGTCTGCTGCACCACGCCAATGTGCCTATAATATTTTTTAATTTAAATATCTATCAATTAGGGTTGTGACGGGCGCACCCGCCATTTTATCTGGTATATCTGGTGAGTCCCCGCTATATCTTCGGAATCCATGTTCAAATTCCAATAAAACTAAAAGGGGACCCACTTGAAAATACCCCATTTCCAACCAAGAGAGGATTTTTAAAATTGGTTTATAAATGGCGGAGTTCTGCGGTAACGCACATAAAAAAACATACAAATGAATTGAGAACCTCCTCCTTTGAAGTCGGTTAAAAATAGAAATAGTTTTAACGCCTACTTAGTCAATGTTTCTATTTGTTTTATTATAAAATTAAACACTATGCTTGGTTTCATAAAAGATTTAACAATGGTTAACTAACAATAAGATTAACAGCGATTTTCTTTTGTTAATTTAAATTTTAAGTTTGAAATGTCATCTTAATATCAAAACTTAACTTAAGAGTAGTTTTAATAATAATATATTTTTGTTGACCAGGGTTGGGTTTTATAAAAGCAAGCAAACTCAATAATCTTATGTTAAAAATTAGTTTGACGGGTCAAATTTAACAAATTGTTAGTTAACCATTGTTATCTCTTTAAGAAACCGGGCATAATTAACGGAAGTTACCATGCAGTGAGTTTATGCATGATGGTATACAAACAAAATATGCAATACCCCCTTAGCTAATAATTTCGTTTTATATAATTTTATAATTAAGTTAATAAATACGTTTTTCTAATTTTGACATTTAAAGTGACTTTTCAAAACCCTTTGACGTTAGGAAACGTCTTACTTCACGATCAAAATAAATTCGTTTTGCGTCTAGCTCACTGCCAAATAGTAAATGGACAACAGTTTGAACAATTTCTTAGCAAATATCTCTGTTTTATTTAATTTTATGAATTACATTAATAAATACGATTTTTTATATTTCGAAATTTCGATTGCATTCATCTCAATTTTTCTATGCGAGCTAATACTTTTTTATGCTACAATATTCAAAAAAAGGCGCTGTGTCAAAGCATTTTGCACATGCTGTTCTGTCCCTTGGTGAGGGATTCTGCAACATTATTTTGTTCTGTTGGGTTAAGAATTATTGTTTTCTCATTTTTTCTTCGGTTATTAGTTACATTTAAAATTCAAATTACGTTCATTGTGCAGCCGTAGATAAGGTTTTAATGAATTAGACGAACTGCCACCAGTTATTTTTATTATGTCCTACTCATTGATTCTTGACAAGATAGTCTATGACAATTATCTTGAACAGCATGCAATCCTCCAAAAATCTGCTTATTAAATCAATATACGCCTGAAAGTTACGCCACCGACGCGACGCATTGCAATTTCGTGACATATAAGAGGATAAAGTGTTACGTTCAGTTTTAATAATTAACAATTTGAGAATCCGAAATTTATTGTACGTATATTTGACGGATAAATTGAGTTTTAAGCAGTGACTACGCGTTCCCTTTAACATGTGTTTAGAAATTCAGGTCGGCGTATTATGTTCATTAGTCGATTGCATTCATCGATATTGCCACAGCGCATTTAATAAAATCTTTGTCATAGCATTGATCAAATGAACAAATTATCTATCTCTTTCAAAATATGGGAAAATAGAAATAAAAATCGACGTGTCTGAACATTTTTGGAAAAGGACACTATTTTGGGAGATATTTGATGTGTTCCAGACTTTTTTTCCGCACTGTATAATGACAGTAACAATAAGAACACAGTAGCAACAAAATAGTGATAGGTACTTAAATAATAAAGAAACCCAAGAACTACGTCACGAAAGCAGTCCAGAGAAAAAGAAGGTCCCCATTTACCTTTAATTACTTACCTAATTTAACTAATTAATTATGATAATTCAAAATATCCCCCACTTGCCCTAATGCACTGACGTAATCTTTTTTCAAGGGAAAATAAAACCCTGTTTAGTTTGTGTTCCACTATGAATTCTTTAAATGCGTTTTCTATTCGTTGACAACTGTTCCTCATTATTACGTAATAGACGTTTTCTTTCATTGGTGCTTTACACACTACAGTTCATTGGATTTAAATCGGGTGACCGTGGGGGCCAATTTATAAAATTAATAACATGTCCATATATTCAGGACTTAAAGACAAATAACACCAGCTAAAAACTAAACAATTCTTGACGTTTCTGTTAAGTGTCACGAAATTGCATTTTTCTCATGGCACACTAAACATTTTAACACATTGCTGTCTAATAAAAGCCGCATTTTAGAGTATGTAGTGATATTGCAAATAGATTTTACTGCGTTCTATCGAAGTTGAGCACTAGTACTTTTTTTACGCACAAAACTTCATATTTTGATAATTCCTCACCCAAAAATTTAAAAAATTTACACAGAAAATATAGTTAAAAATACCTTCAACCACTCCACTCTCTTACATCCTTGATTTAATTTTTAAATGTATTCTATTGCTTACTATTACACATAAAAAGTTTAGCGACTGTTAAATACTCAATTCAAAATCACCATGTATAATAAATATTTGAAACTACTGCTTAGTTTTAGTTTTTCTTAAGTCCATTCCAATTTACTTTTACTAATGATGGTCAATATAAATACATGAGGCTGTGAAGTAAATGTGACAACTTTTTGTGACAATTTCCTGAAACAGAGCCTTTTTAGGTAATTGTTACAAAAGGGCCGTTTTACGAATCTGATAGTTTTGTACTGTTTTAATTTAATTTTATTAATTAAATTGCCATAGCAAGGGTAGTAAAGTGTACGCACTACATTGACGAGGATTTATATTTTTATTGAAGTAATAATAATTTATTCCATTTCCAGACGATACTAGTGTAGGTTTGGAAGCATCCGTTACGCGAACAGAAAATCTCCCACAAATAACGTTTATGTTGGCGAGTATCGCGTATCACTTACACCAGCTGTCACGAACCAGTAGCGTGATTGAAAATTATTCAAAACAGCTTGTAAATGTTAAGTTGTAAGTTAAGTGTAAATGTACTTTCCCTACGAAGCAAGCGCCTCTAAACCTCTAGAAATCGGGCAAACAGTGATTTTTCTCCAGTATCTAGTAGGTACGAAGCCTTGACAAATATTTGAATTCTATACGGATGTTTGATGACCGGTGAAGTCTGACCGAGGATGATTTGCATACTAAAATACGCAGCGGTAACCTTGCCTTACAAAAAATCGGCAACTCGTTATAAATAAACAAATGGATGAAACAGATGTAGACCGCGATGATGTGTGTTAAATAACACTGTGGCGTTTACCTCAGAAACATAATTTGTGGATTTATCCTCAGGCAATGGGAATATTACCAATATTACTTGCCAGTTATTTAAAAATTAGTAATGACATATATTTTTATGTAGAATAAGAAATCGACGCGGCAGAACTGTATGGCTTCAAATTTCCTATGAATAAGGCGCGATCTGCGGATCAGTGTTTCACCTGAAAATGTCTTTGCTACCTACCTCATATCATTCGGAAATAGACACAAGATTTGCAAAGGAGCTATGGGTTGAAAATTTGGACAAGTGGTACAAATGTGATTTATGTCTAAACAGTTTAAAATGAATAACATTTGAAGTCTAGAATAGAACACACGGTTATGCCTCATGAATCATATAGTTCTGCTCCGGGGTATGGGGCACAATCGGTTGGACAGTGTATCCAAATATACCGTGTGTCGCATTTAAGATGAAGATGAATATTTTTGCTATTTGAAGGAATACATTTTTGTAGTCATACAGGTTGACGGATCACATTTTTTATGTTCAATTGAAATCTGAGCATTAAACAACCTACTATAAAATCAAAAATATGGTCAATTCTCGATACTTTATTGAATATTTGATCTCTTATTTTGAATTTTTGATGGTTTTGCTTCAATATTTGTCATTCATTCATTAGTCCTTGCTGCTGTTTTTGGACAATAATTACTCGCGCTTCGCCTTCATAATTATTTTAGTCGCAGCAAATCATGTTATGAATGACAAATACTGTCGGAAAAATCCAGAGCTCTTGACTTTCATAGTGCCATGGAAATGAATGATTTTACACATTGGCAATTTAATAGTGTTATGTATTCAAATACCTATATTAGTAAAATAAATAGAAGTAACAAAGGAATAATTAATTTATTCTTATTGAAACAAATGGTTGGCAATGGGCTTTATCACTTCTATAAAATTTCTATAAAAAAAATCAAAAATGCGGATATAGAGCGCGCGCTTATACGAGACGTCCCGTATACTTCCTTAGTGACGTCACAGAGCCTATGACCTTGAACATGATACAACGTTGTGTATTGGCACTATATTCCAAAGTTAGTTCCCTACTTTTTGACAGTGGACGTTGAAATTGTCTTTGTAGACACTTGACTGCTGATAAATAATCTAAATTTGACGTGTAAAACGCGTCCACCATTCTACGATCAACCGGCAGATTTTCTTCCGGCACTTACTTTAGAAAATCATGGCTACATTTTCTTACAATAATGTACAGAATCAAGGCAAAACACAATTCGTAGAGGAACGCACAAAACATAACAACAAAACTATGTCTAAACAACTACAGCTGAGGGTATGGGCTATTTAGGCTTTCTGACAAATAATGCTGCCAACTTAATTCCTGCCCCAAGGTCAAATTAGTGTTCAAATTGCTATAATAAATATTATTTTTTTTATTAAACACTGAGATTCATCTCGATTTCTGGGCTTTGTTTTATGAACTTAATTTTTTACCATTCCCTACAAATAAAAATCGAGGTGTGTAATTAATATCGGGAGACCTCGGAGGTCACAGTTCAAAGGGACTGTTTCTTCCTATCAAATGCATAGAAATTTTTTGATTCAATCCGGTTCAATAATTGACGAAATATCCTTGAATGGATACACGATCTGTCTGCAAATATATATCTTGTCGCACATTTAGACGATTTACAATTGCACCCCAAAATTCTCCACCGAAGAAGTTTACTAAACTATGAGCGTTCAATGATTGATTAAGGAAAAAGGACCTATTATTCGGTATTATAAAATCCCACACCAGACATTGACTTTCTGGGAATACTGGTCTTTACAATTTATAATCCAGTGAGGAGAAAAACGCTAGAGACCGTTTCAATGTAAAAATTGACCAGGCTAACCAGAAATATATCCACATGGAAAATATCAATGGCGTACCATATTGGTGGAGCGATAAAATAACCGTTGCAACTAAAATATGTGGTTTAATATCCTAGTAACACATACCAAAATTGTAAATAATATCTAAAATACTTTCCGAGATATTAAAAAAGTAACGATTTAAAGAGAGAAAATTCAACACTCTGTAGCAAAAAACTTAAGCCATTGCGGACGTATGTTTATATAGACTTTTTTCATAAAATGGCCTAAGGAAGTATACCTGAAATATTAGCCCGTCAGAAAGGAACGCCCTGTATAAAAGCGATCTATTTCAGCTAAATGTGTATATATCTCCAATATATATATATATATATATATATATATATATATATATATATATATATATATATATATATATATATATATATATATATATATATATATATATATATATATATATATATATATATATATATATATATATATATATATATATATATATATATATATATATATGAAAAATATATTTTGAGGTTTGAAAAAGTTAAGGTTCTTGAGAAAATCGCAAAAAAAAACAAAAAAAAAGTATTTTTGGGGGGTGGTTTTGGGGTAGTTCGGCTGGGCGCATCACTGGGAACTTTTAAACACATAAAAAGTACATGCTAGGGAACACAGTCACGGTAAAATCCGCTTGTCTAAAATTTGTTTTAGTAAATTTGGACCCATTATATTTACTAATAGTAGTCTAATAGTAGATATATACGTCAGGAAATTATGAGAAAATAAAACGAGTTGACTGTAGGTGGTTTATAAAAGAATATGTCTCTGTTTATACATTACTTTAGCTAAATTTAGAAAGAGCGGCTATTTAAAGTTAGTTATGTTATTACTTTCACACAAAAATAACTCCACATTCTTTAGACATCATCATGTAGAAGCGTGTGAAATTTCAGTCACTATTTCCCACAAGCATTCTCAGATATCACTATATTTAATAGTAACAACGTTTCGCCTTGAATTTTGCCGAACGAATATTATTTGTTCTGTCAATGTCAATACACCCGGGAAAGAATTTTGCAAGATCTGTTTCTGATTCCCTATTGCCAAGCGCGAGTGGAGATGAAGCAGAGCTGCAATTATATATTTGATTGGACAAAAATCGTGTACTCCTAAATACTAATAAAACATTCCTTAAAAATATTTACGTACAAAGTAATTAAATAATATAATAAGGATACAACCACGCAGAGTAAATATTTATATCATATATTGAGGTTGATTAGATAATAATATAATATTAGGTGAGAATAATTATTTAAATAATTTCACGTGCTTATGTTTTACTGGCACATAATCCCTATTATCACTCACGAACGGATTAATAAGATTACGTTGAAAAAGTAACATCCAAATTCTGCAATTTGAATGTGTTCTGTAACATAAAAGCGACAAAAAGTAACATAAGGTTTATCTGTTTAAGTTGGAAGATATGTACTGAAACACTAAATGAGAAATTGTAATTTAATTATCTTTTATCGCAAATTTGGGAACAAAATAGCAAACTTTCACCCGGCTATATAGATAGATAAAGAGAGACAACCCATTCATCAAAATAAGTGTAGTAGGCTGGTGTATACTCACATGTTTTAGAAAATTAAACAAAGCATTAACCAAAACAATCAAGATGAACTGAGTACGGTAACCGTATACGCAAAGGTAGCAAGCAGTTTGCGCTTGACGCTTGACTCACTGGATCTGATTGCTTAAGCGTCTGACTTAAATAAAACCTGTCAGGTCACGTGCTCGCGCGCTCTTATCAAAGCCAGCCACACCGGGCTACTAGATGGGTCCATTCAACAAATGTTGCCGTTTTGGTTTTAATCGGTACTTGTTTGTATAAATTATTGTTTGTTTCCCTGTATTGTTTGTTTTTATTTCCATCAGATTCGCATAATAAATATCCCAATGATCAATATCCAGAATCCAGACCTGAATAACATTTAAAAATTGTCGCTAGGTAGTTACTCGACCTTTTGCAGGGCGAAACTCTTTACATACTGGACTAACAACTAACAGACGAGACGTGTATCGAATAATACATATTTATTTTCCCTCTGCCGTTTCTATTTTATCCTATTCTAGGTTATCCTTCATTTTGACAGCTTTTCTAGAAAAATATCTTAGATTTCGCATATATCGACGCGTTATTACTAAGTTTGTCTAAATTACTATTATAACTAAATTACGAGGATGAGTTGAATCTGTTTGGCATTTTATACATTTGCGAAAGTATTTGTACTTGAATATTTAAAAGAAAAGCCACCATTTTGCGAGATATTTTAATTTTTAGTAACGAATACACGGTGGGGACTGGCCAGGTATAGCTGAGGTAATTTCGCCATGACGACATTCCCCCATTTGTATATGTAAACAATAAAATGCTATTATTATATTTCCAGACTTTCGCTGCGATGCCACGATATAGGAAACGGCAAAATGGTCATCTGATGAGTTAAAGGAAGCCATTAGTTCAGTTCGTGCGGGGAGTGAAGAAAGTTTCAGGGAGGAATGCACATTCCCAGGACCACTTTAAGAGATCATCTAAAGAAAAATACTTTTGCAAAAGATGTGTTGGGACGAAAACATATTTTTAGACTGGAAAAGGAACCGGAAATATCTGAACATATTCTTTTAATGGCAAAAATGTTTTACGGCATAACAACTTCGACAGCTTGCCTTTCAATTTTACCAAAAAAAAATACATTGAGCATCCTTTTCATAAAACCACTGAGTTAGATGGTACCGACTGGCTTGAGGGGTTCTTAAGTAGACACCCAGAGATTAGTTTTCGGAAGCCTGAAGCAACGAGTCTTAACAGAAACGAAAGGTTTAACAAGCAAGAAGTTGAGTTATTTTTTCAAAGTCTTGAACAGGCTGAAAAACTTTTCAGTCTTAAAAATTTATTATTCGGACGAAACTGGTAATTCTACGAAAAATACTTGGCCTAAGAGGACAGAAGAAAGTCGGAGGAGCAGTCAGTTGGGAAAGAGGCATGTAACATGTAACATGTAACTGTAAATTGTGCTTTTAGTGCTTCTGGAAATGACATCCCTCTCTTATTTATATTTCCGCGGAAGGTTCCATCTATAAATGTTCAGACAATGGGTGGATAAATTAAGGTATATTTTATAGTTGATGATTTTAGTTTATAGTTGATTATGAATAATCACTGTAGCCATAAATGTCTAAGAATCTATGAGTTTTATAGAGATACACCGTTTGCAAGTCTTTTTAATAAAGCGTATGAAAAAGTAGACTATCGAAAAATGTGTTTCTGGTTTTAAGAAGGGATATTTCCGTTAAATCCGGACAATTTTTCTGATGATGACTTTGCTCGGATAGTTCACGAAACCATTGCAATGCCAATTAGGACTATAGATGAAAGGCACAATGTAGAGGAAAAAGCAACAAATCAATTAAATAAAAGCACTGCCTGATCCACCACGTACTTTAATTCCAATGGATGCTGAACCAATCGCAGGAGCTTCTAGATTACCAACTGCAATAGAAGTGATCAAGACACTTTTCCGCGAACTTATTCCCATTCCTTTGAAAGCACCCTCAATCAACAAACGAAAACAACATTATGAGATAATGACGAGCACCTCAATGAAATCTATTTTTGAAGCTGCTGATAAAAAAAGAAAGAAATCGCTATAAAAGAACTCAAAGATGGCAAACAAGAAAAACATTAAGAAAAAAAATAAAGATACCAAACCAAAAAACTGGACACAAAAATATCACCTTTGAAATGTTCAGATGAATCTATTGAAAGTGTTTTAGAACCTTATTTGGATACTACCCAGAGAGAAAGTAACGTCAATGATATATGCCTTATTTATGATGGACCCGGCAAAAACAACAAACTGTGGTACAGATACAGATACAGATGCCCCATATGCAGATGCAGATGCAGAATGCTCTGGATGGGATAATGCCAAAGTGCGACTATTGTCAAATAATTAAACATTAGGTTTTTGTATTTTTTACGTTTTTTTTTAAATATTTAAAAGATTGTATTTGAAATAAAATTCTAAAGGTATTATGTTATGTTATTATTCCATAAAAGAAACAATATTTTAAGCAATTCTGGCATTTAAAAATGAAGGCGATGTTACCCTAAAAGGATGGCGGTATTGCCCCTTGCTGTAGGATAAAATCGCCATTTGTATTTTTTTTAAATGCATTTTAATACATCATTAGTAAATGAAATTCAATATATCCTCTAGTAAATCTTGTAGACGAATATCTTACCTAACCTATAGTACAGGGAATGGTCTTAATTTTTAGTTTAACGATTTTAAAACCAGGAAACGTGGCGATGTTCCCCCTTTCTCCCCTACTCGTTTTACGCATGCTTTAATAAATGAAAACACACTCTATTAGACTTACTTTAATTACAATACGAATAAAACCAAAATTACATGTTAAGTAAATAGTTATTAACGGCATAAGGCCGATATGTAGTAAATAACACAAGACAAGATTGAGGTTTGCAAAATCGAGGCGAAGCAGACATTTTACTATCAATCACGTCTGTTATTTTTGTGTGTCATTTAGTAGGTATCTACTTTTCCATTGTACCACAAACTTCAACCTCGCCCTCAACATTAGAAAAGTGCAAATATTTTACAGCTACAATACAGGAAGATATTTCTAATGCTACAGTATCAAGTTCAAACAGTTTTAGTAGCTGCACAAAGATTGATGAGAATGAAGAAATTTAGATATTCATAATTTCGGACAATGCCATGCAGTAGCACTTTTCATGTCAGTTATTGTTCACTGGGTTAAATAAATATTTAACCCAGTAAGATTTGTAACATAGAATGTCCTTTGCATGAGTATCTCCTGGAGCTATACAATCACTAAATCGAATATTTTTAGGGCCTCATTTTGTGATATTACAATTGCTTTCTTTCATACAAAAAAAAAATATGTTTGTTACCCGCAGGGATGATTGATCCCTTGATTGTAACCTACATTACCATCTTCAACAGCGAAACTAGAATAAGAAGACTTCCTTTCCTGTTCAAATAATCTCTCACGTCGCTCCATTTTTATTTTATGAATACACTTCTTTTAGCAATCTGTACGCCATGATACCTTTTCATTTATATTTTCTTAAAGAGTAACATTTCATAATCGATTATCAATTAACACGTATTCACTATAATTCCATTCTCATATTTTTCCAACATATATGTTGACTTCTTTTTTTGGCATAAAATAAACAGCTTGTAATTAGTCTGTAGCTTTACTTCTTTCGCAGATGGAGACAGGGTTACCTGAAGACAAATTTGTAGCTTTGTAGCGGAGTAGAAATTGTGTCCAAAGTTAATATTAAACTATTGAACTGCTCGGCTTTCGATTATTTATCAATCCGTTTTTATCTGAGACGAAAAAAAATGTAAAAGATACGAGCCACAACACAACCACAACGTTAAGAAACATTTTTTATAAAACTTCTAAGTGGTGAAATATGTAGATAAATTCCTAAGGACCTTTTTATCGAGAATTTCCTTGTAAATGAATAAATAATAGGTTAAAAACACGCTTTAAAGGGAAGTCGATCTGAAAAGTAAAAAATAATGTTTAACTCATTTTTACATCAATAGAATTAAATGCTTTTTACTAAGTTTTAAATAAGAATAAAATGATAGCGACAAAAAATGTTTTTATTGTAAAAAGGCGTCACCCCACGCCCCATCAATGAATTATTTATAACAATTGACCATGCACGCCACGCTTTTTTACAATAAAATATTTTTTTGTCAATAAGTTTATTGTTATTTTAAACTTAGCAAGAAGCCTTTAATTATATTTAGATAAAATTGAGTTACACATTATTTTTTGACTTTTTAGTTCGGTTTCCCTTTAAAACGGGTTTTTTAAATTTTTAAAAAATTATAATTAATTTTTTAGTTTTTAGTTTGGTTTGCTATAAAAGCGTGTTTTTTAGTTGTTTTTTTTACTTTATAGTTCGATTTCCCTTTAAAGCTTGTTTTTCAGTTTTTCTATAGTTTTTTTTACTAAAAAATATATTGACTAGTTTTACTTTCTCATATGAAAAAGATAAATTTTTGTGCTGTGTGATCCGAGAGTTAATGAATGTATTTGTATACCTTTCAGAAAACTCTATATTATGGCGGATGCGCCGATGTGAGACACCTTTATTTAGTATCCTGGTTCTTAATGATCCTGGTGAGCATATTAGGTTATCAAATTATTATATTGTCATGGTCCTTGATAAGTGTACAAAGTGTCAGTAAAATCTGACGTTTTGTAGTGGGTGCAAATCTCCCTTCCGTTCCGTTACAGACATACGGGTGAAGCTAATATAAACGTGTTAAAAAGGTTATGTACAAAATATTGTTAGAACGGCCATAAGAAATCAAGAGATTTAATCGAGAACTTTCGATGACATCTAGGGTGGCCCCGGGCCGGATCCGGGGCCTTCTGTCAGCTTCAATCCGGCCCGCGAGAGATTCAGAAAATTCAAGTAACCATATCGATTCAAATCGATAAATAATATTATTAAGCGTACGCAGTGGAACGCCACAGATCGAGTCAGAAATAGTCGTTAGAAAGAGACAAACAGATAAACATTCAGGAAGGCGCTCGTGCACTGGAAGCACTCTCGTGCGATCGAGAGTATTCTCGTTGCTCATTGGGGGAATATATAAACCGCTCAGCGCGCATGTCATCTCATTACTTCTCAACAACTGATAAAGTTCGCTTCGCATATTGGCGTAAATTGTCTTTTCCGCATCTGTAAGCTTCACTATGGCATGAAATTATGAAATGGAAATAAATTTAACAGAAAGTCACTTTTGACGTATCAAATTAATAAATTCACAGGCATCTTTACTTCAAAAATGTAAACACAATTACATGAAGTAAATAAAATCGTTCACTTTTAACTGCCCGGCACTCTCGTTTTGTAAATATTTTGAACATATTAATCATTGAGAATTTAAGTTATTTACTAAGTGTTTTTGAACTTCGATATGATACAAATTTGTTTAGAAATATACATCATTGTTAGACACTCCTATAAAAATTAGAACACTGCCAAAAATACGACTAAATAAAGTGTATGGTAAGAATTTATCGAATTTGTATAAATAAGAAAATGTAAATTTGATCTCTCCTAAGGTCAATGAAAATATTTCAAACTGTTATTATTTTATTTGTTTTAAAATAGACCGAGAGATGATAACAGTTTATTTTCTACGATTTTACCCCGCATGCCTTTTGGAGGAGTGAAAATGTACCTTATGACAACAAAAAAAGCGGTAACTAGCCCGTTAAACGCTTGTTTTCGCTGATATGCATCCCCTTTTATCAAAAAAAATGTAAGAAAAAAAAGAAAAACAAAAGAAAGACAAAATGTCTCACAATAATATGCTTGCAATTTGTAGGGTTCCAAAGGTTCAAAGGGTTAGTGGGTCGTGGAGAAACCATGTAAATAAAAACCCGCCAATCATTCTACCTCACGAGAAAGGTGCGGAAATGACACAGACACAACATGGAGAAACCATGTAAATAAAAACGCGCCAATCATTCTACCTCACGAGAAAGGTGCGGAAATGACACAGACACAACATGGAGAAACCATGTAAATAAAAAAGCGCCAATCATTCTACCTCAGGAGAAAGGTGCGGAAATGACACATACACAACATGGTTGAAGGTTCAATCTCATTTTATTTTATTAAGGGAATATTACAGGATCTTACAGGATTTATTCCACCGACAAATTAAAATTAAATAAAAAATTAAACCAAGTGATTTTAAGATATTACTAATGGTGGTTTGTTGTTTTTCAGTTCTTGATGTTTGAGAAATACTTTGGTTCTGCTCTTCTACTCCGAAGAATATCGGGTTATTTTTACGTCTGTTTCATTCTGCAACTTCTTGTATGGCTTCTTCGAAGTCAACAGAGCTAAATGAGCTTTTTGCATTAGTTTTCTATTCTTAAAGAGAATAGCATAAATTAAAGCTTTTAAGGATTTTAGGTCATTGCCAAGCTCTACAATTTATACGCGACCAATCATATCCTTTATTTACATTAATACTCTTGACTTCACCTGATAGCACCACAAGTGTTTTTATAATTATATTTTTCTTGCATATGGAGCACTGTAACATCAGATGTTTCTCGTAAATTTTATTACAGCAGCAACAAATTGATGATTTTGCCGGCGTATTTATTGAAAAATAAGAGTAATTTATATTTTTTTAAATTTTTTCTCAAATAAGAATAAAATTAAAGTAATTAAATTAAGTAAACACCTTCTGCTATCGAGAATGCACTTGGTAAACAATTTATTAATTTTCCTCTATTTCGTATTAGTCGTAAGGGATAGAAAAAATCTAGGCCAATTTTTTTCTCACAGCTATACTGCCATATCCGGTTGCTCGTCGATTAAATTAAATTACTGCTTCATCCAATGCTGGTGTTCTAATTTGCGATCACAATAAATTTTTTTTGTGTATGTACAAGTTTCTTCTAGCCGTTGAAGACGCCATGAAGCCGATTTTCTCAGTTGTGTCTATTTCACATCTCCCAAGTTGAAAGGGTGATTTGAGAGTTGAGACAAGGGTGGACCACTAAATACGGGGGGGGCGGGGGGTCAGAAGCCCCTATTTCATCACTTCATTTTTTCATCAGCATAGTCCCACCGAAACAGAACAGGTAAGAGGCGAAGCGTAGTGTATTTTTTCATAGTAAGCAGTGAGCATTAATTAGTCAGTCGATGAAGTGTGATTTGAAGCATTTCTTGCAAGCTAGTGCGTTTATCTCGAATACAGTACGTACTATCGCATTTTAACAAGAAACCCTTTTTACATCCTATTGTATAAATTTGCATAAAAATTACCTATTTAAAGCATGTGCAAAATGTTCCAGATAAATAAAGGTCAAGACATTCGTCATTGCCTTGATTTATTTTCTGGTAATAAGAAGAAGGGAATAACTTCTTATATACAGAAGCTGTGGATATTAACAGGTTTTAACGCCGCTAATCGCGCCTCGCAAAACACGATGTAGGTACCGTATCTCAATTACTAGTAATAATTGATGTTGTCATCCAGATATACCAAAAGAACACTTGGCAAAATTGTTTTTCCGTGTAGGCATACCAAAATTATAAACATTCAATTGTACCAGAATCTTCCATTTGGGTATTTCGGTTCTAATAACATGCAAATGCATAAAATTACCTCATCAGCATACAAGGAATTTTACAACATTCTACTGACTAACTCTCATGTTCATGTATCGTCTTCCTCCACATGATGTTATAAGATCATTACCACCTGCAGTCGGTGGCTTATGCAGTATCGGAATACAAGCACTGCTAGATATCGTGATTTCACAGAACGAATGCGTTGGAACAAGATGGATAAATAGTATTCCAAATAATACGATTACCATGTCACGATACGACGTGTTCAATGCAAAAAAAATGTGAAATCCCACAATATATCAGACGGAACGAAATCGGAGGCAAACTCTCCTGAAAAGGGGAAGATATTCTTCACACAAATAGCCTATTAATTAATGCGTGATATAAGCTGGCTGGTAGTAAACAGTTCACAAATGAGCGATTCTGAAACCAACAACGTTTCTTATATCACGTAGGCAGTTGATGCCAATAGTCCGAGTTTAGAAGGAAAGTGAATGTTCAGGAAATTATAGACAATATATATATATATATATATATATATATATATATATATATATATATATATATATATATATATATATATATATATATATATATATATATATATATATATATATATATATATATATGTGTGTGTGTGTGTGTGTGTGTGTGTGTTAGATCACTGATTTGACATTTGACTTTTTAAAAATAATTTTTATTTGATTTTCGATAGTTCGAACTATATTGACAAAAATAACTAAATATTTAAGCTGCTTCGTAAACTTTACTTCATAGCTAACTCAGCAGTGTCAGATAAGTATAACAGTATTAAACAATTCTTTGACTTGAAAAAAATTTAAGCGAATTTAGCAGAATACATGTGAAACACAATACGTAATATGATATCGCAGGAAATTGTTATCTTTGCAACGTAGCAAAATACAATGTTCTGAATAACAAGTATACGCTTTTGTTCGTATAGCAGGTGTGGATTTTAATATAACAACTCCCTTCATATAGAAAAAGTTGGTGATATACAGCAACTTTTGAAACAGTAACATAAATATAAATATAAAATAACACAATGTCACTGAATTATAGTTGACCGAAAAATAGTTTTTTAATTTTAACAATATAGTCCATTTAATTTAATTGTACATCGGTGTCATCTTCGACGTGGATTGATGGTCTTCTCCTGGGGAGTAGAGCAGTAAATCTCCTGAAGCGTCTGCTAGGTCCTGAAGAGAACCCTCTTCAGCTCACCTGAAGGTCTGATGTCGATAGCAAGTCGTCCCTTTCGTCTATATTTACAGGTTATGTTGATGATCACTAGGCAAATAATAAGCGTTACAATAAAATATGTAAACCAAGACGTATGTTTTTCAATAAATGGTTGGTTTATCATATCGTCCAGGTCATGGGAATATTGGTCAAGTTTGATTGGGAATCTATTAAAGGGATCTTTAAAACAAACACACCAAATTCGAATTTGTTTGATAAGCTTTATGATGTTTAAATATTGAGCTACTTTTGAAGGTTTTAGTGGTAAACTATTTCTGTGTAGATTTTGAGATATTTCCTGTAATGATGAACGTTTAATTTATCTTCTATGAATAGATAGTTTTCCATAAGTCGTTCGTAGATACCTTGGATAAGATTTTAAGCCTACCTTGTCGGTCACTTTCATAAGAGCTTTTTCTTTTATGTTATTATTAAATGTAGCCTCATCAACACGTAACTTTTGTATACGGAATTAAAGTTTTTCATTACTGAAGTTGTTACTGAAATTTGGTTCTTTAATAAAATTTCCTAATAGGTATTCATCAATGTCTAATTTATTAATGCAATTGGTGTAATATTCATCATCTGAAGCGTCAAGATTGCCAGTTATAGATTTAAATTCAGTTCCTATTCCGTTAAGAATTCCGCGATTGTAGCGCTCTGTGTCCCTGTACACTTCTTCAAATTTAGTTTCTATGGATTTCGAGATTTGGGTTAAAAGGCTAAGGTGGGTTTTAACTTCTGAATGAAAGACGTTAAAAGAATTAATGGCTGGGTCAAAAATATTCAATATTTGGGACAGGATTTTGTCGTTGTTGTCAAATGCTACTTTAGTGACGTTATGTTTTTTTAAATCAGTAGCGTCCATTTGTCATGGGTTATGTCTATGTTTGTCATGGGTTATGTATATGCAGCTGCTGCTCCGGTCAGCAGAAGAAACCTGAAAATAAATTGAGCATCTTTTTGAAGTAATTTTGTTAAAGGCTTGTAAATTTTGGCAAAATTTTATATAAAACGTCTGTAATATCCACCACATAAAGTCCCAAAAAATATTTTATTTCTTTCTGTATTCTTGGTGGGGGATATTTTAGAATACAATCTACTTTAAGAGGTTTGGTTTTACGCTATCTTTTGTGATGAGATGTCCGAAATATGCAACTTCTTTCCGAAGAAATTCGCATTTATTCGGTTGAATTTTTAAATGCTTTTTGTAGTATTTTGAAAACTTCTGTTAGTCGGGATATGTGTTCATGTATAGTCAGAGAATAAACAATTATGTCGTCCATATATACTGAGCATTTTTAGTTTTGCATACCTAATAAGATATTGTCCATTACTAATAATTACTAATTACTAATAATTGTATATTTTTAGATCAATTATGCAGTTACATGTTCCAAAAAATCTAGTCCAATGAAACCACCGACCTCTATGTCTAAGTTATGAATATATACCTTGTGGGGATTATCAGTTTGGAAAGGAATAAGAGTTGATTATGTAATTAAAATTTTTTGTCAGTTATTCCCTGAATAACAACACTTTCAGAAAATTTCTGTTTATAATTTTCACAAGTTTTAGGTGCAAAAATTGTTATTCCGGCTCCTGAATTTTAAATTTGTTTGTAAATTAATATAATACAATTTTTTTAAAGTTACTGTTAATAATGGACTTTGGCTCTGGGAAGTTTACTGTCGGATTGAAATCGTCTTGATTCGTTTGTACTTGACCCGTTAGCGTGTTTGGTCTGGGGAATCGTCTTGAAATGGGGAAAACTTAAAAATTTTGGTTGTCGTTTGGTTCTAGTTGAGGGTGATTGTCTTCTGGGAAATCATATTGATTAGCTGTATAATCAATATGGTTATCTTAATTAGCTGTATAATCAAGCATGTTTGATTGAATAGCGGTATAATCAATTTCCTTTGGGTAATTATTTTCTGAAAATTTTTATTGATAAACGTTTTCATTGTCATACATGGTTTGGTTCATAATTATCGAAGTTTAAATCGTAGTTAACGTGATGGGTTCTTTGTTGCGAAAATCTGTTAAAGTTTGGGTTTGGCCGACTTGTCGAGGTTGGATTAGCAAATGAGGGTCGCTGGTTAAAATTATTATTTGGTCTCATGGGAGGCCTATTTTGTTGCGCGTTTTGTTGAAAATATCTAGCTGGGTAGCTAGATCCATTTGTACTGCTACGTCTCTCTTGGTTGAATTGTGGATTTGAACGACATTCACTTATAACATGACCAGTTCGTTTGCAAAATGAACAAATTTTCTGTGGCATGTTATTAGGTCATCTTACTTGATTTGAAAAATTTGAATAAATTTGAAGAAATTGTGAAATTGCGAAAAAGATGCAAATATACCCTCTTCGCATTCCTTTATGGTTTGACAAATATTTGCATAAATTGAAACCTTGGGACAAGTAACAAGTCTTGGAATAAGTGCAGTGTGGTACTTATATTATACTAAACACTTCATTTATATAACATATGACATTATATATTATTTGAAACTCTCACGTTACTACTGGAGGCCGTACGATAGCCATCTTGTTACAACAATATATACCTAAAAGCACTAAAGAAAGGTGGAATGAATGAATGGTAGAATGCCTAGATATTTTAAGATATCAGTGGGTCCTAGGTTGGATTCCTATGGAACACCAGAAGCCAAATATTCTTCAGATCTATAACCTTAATAATCCACAGGATCTCAACAAGGACAGTATTTGACCAAACACTGGTTCAACATAAACAATTATATGCTTCTTATTTCCATAATGCTGTCTCTCTTATCAGAAATACCAGAGTATTTTATATAGGTATGCCTAGTAAGCTTGGTTTAAACACTTTGGATTTTAATTCACGAGCGCATCGCGTGATTTTTTAATTATCAAGCCCTATTATACAAGATTATCTGGCAAATATGATACCGCCACTCATATATAACCGTATTACATGACCAATAAAAAAATGTAAACAAATACGGTAATAAGTAATTTATTGATGTGGTACTAGTGCACAGATATTTTCGGCTCATCGTAAAATTGTATTTCTAAAATAATATTTACATATTATTTTATGTAAACAGTATAGCAATATCATCTTGAAGGACGACTCATCAGGTATTCGCACACCATATTGCGGCTGCTACCATCTATGCATGTATACCATCCTCCGGAGGTAATCTAAACCAATCTGTCCCGTATCTAAGAGATGCTAGTAATAGCTAGGAGCTTCAAATCTCAAACTCAAAACCGGTAAACTTATTTCAGAATAGAACCTCGCGCGCAAAAATCTGTTACGATGTTAGGACAATAATTTTAATGGGGGCAACATCCCACTCTTTCCACATGCAAGAGATTGCATTGCTAGGGCATTATTGACGATATCAAATATAGACGAGTACACGGTGGGGTATATGGGTATTCCCTATTTTAAATGAGCGTAACTGTTTTCACATTCAACCAAAATTTAGACCCAATAAAAACAAGATGGGCAAATATTACTTGCGTGCATAGAAAACCGGCTTCTGCAATCTTTTGCAGAAACTTTAATTATAGATATAGATCTTTAAGAAATATGCCGTTTGTAAGACAATTTAATATGCTTTAATATGAGATTAAATTTATCAATAGTGCTTGCCGATTATATGCGTAGCAACCGATAAACAAATGAATTGTATTTATGTGGTGGTTATAACGAGAATAACAAACTTGTGAGAGATCGATATTATTGCCTTTGCAATTGAAATTTGTACATTATTAATTTTTCTTAATTTTACAGCTTTAATCGAAAATGGATATAGCCAACGAGTTGTTGCTCGACAATTGGATATGACACGTACAGCGGTTCGGAGAGTGTGCCAACGTTAGTTGGAGACTGGCTCATTTCATAGACGACCTGGAACAGACAGAAAACGATGTACAACAGCTCGTGATAGCCGCTTTATTGTGTCAACAACAATCATCACCTTAACGCGGTTCAAGTGCAAAAACAGCTCCGTGAAGGACGAAGAAGGATACAGGAAAGTAACCTGACTAAAGATCTGTGACTGGTCCTAAGCTTACCCCAGATCATCGTCAAACACATCTGAATTGGACATTGGAACAATGAGGATCTGTTTTGTTCTCAGAAAACTACCTAAATTTGCCTCGATGGTAACGACCGAAGAAAAAAGTGTTACGGAGACCAAGAGAGCGATTTGCAGAATGCATTAAAGAGCGCATTGTTTATGGGGTACATACCGGTACCCAGCGAACCTACTAATTTATTTATTTTTTATTTACATATACGTAATAGTAATAGTCCAGTGGCGTTAGATCTGTGAACCTTACTGGCCATAGAATACGTCCACTAATCCACAATAAGTCCAATCGGGAAGTACCGACCGGGAAATGTTCTATCTAAGCATTTGGGGAACTGTTAAACGGTAGTCGGCTGGGAATCTGTAGTTTTGGAAAACGGCACGGAGGCGAAGGTTCAATGGCACATCTTGAGCGTGAGCGAAGAAATATTGTTTTGCAAGAAAGCTAGCTGAGCGACAAGACAACCACATGTCCATCAATTACACCCATCTAAATATTGACGCTAAACTTATTTTGACAGGAGGTCTGTCAATCAATCGAAAAAATGTAGGACCCATTTTTAGTGGAGAATAAATTTCTATCCTTGATTGTTGTCCTATTATTGATATTTTCGGGGATATTAAAAGAAAAACGCTCAAATTTCCCTTTCAATTGTTTAAACAATATGTTCCGGTCCTAATTGGAGGAGGAATTTTCTATAAATCTCTTTCTAAATATAAAAAGAAGCGATAAAAAAAAATATTAGGAATTCCTAGGAATTTTAATAACAAAAAAAACATGATATCTGGTCTACAAAAGACAAAAAAGTTTTTCGATTGGTGAAAATTTGCCTGCGTAATTTGTGAACTGCTTTAGCGTGAACTGCCAATGTTAGCGATGTTTTAAGCATATTTAATATTAAAAATATCAACCCTTACACTACCTAAGAACCACAAAAGCGTGTATTTTAAATTTAAGAAAAATCATGTTGATAGCTCAAGTACCTACGGTGATATTGGGGTATCATCATTCTCTATATAAAATAACGCGACTCAAGTTTACTCATTTGAACGTACAATTTTGACGTCACTGACGCGGTGGGGATGAGTGTCACGGCTAAATCTATCGGTAGGCTACGGTTGAAATGAAAAAGGAGATAGGTATATCGAGTCTCACTGATGTAGTAGTGTCATCATCTGGGGTCGTAGCTTTATGACTATTCCTAAACTTGTATTATGTATAAACATGGAAAATAAATTGTAGTTTATTATTATTTTATTCAATTAATCCAACTAGCATAATTTTCATACACGCTAGAAGCTACGTTTTAGCAATAATAAAAAATTACGTAAATCGCCTAATGTAAATATTTGATCCACGTGAGGGAACTTTATATCGCTTATTTATGCAAATAGTAAATAAATGATTAATAGGAGCAACGTCATCTGAAGGCGGTTTCATATGCGTTAAAAAAAATCATGTAAATATAAATATTTACCGAACTTACCTACACCTATATATACAATTAATAGCAACGGCAATTTATAAGTACTTTATGCTCGTTCTTAGGACATATTTAACGTTCATTAACATCAGAATTATAAAATTCCTTCTCATTATCTAAACTTAGATTGGCTCACGATTTGCATAATTTTGTGTCCATAAATTCCACTTATATCATGTAAGGAATTATATAAGCGGCATTTATTGAAACGAAATTATGTAAATCGTGAGACTATAAAAGTTTTTTTCTTATGCATACTTCATAATTTACTGTTTAAGCCATTACTTTATGTTCTATCCTTATTGGACTTATATACTCTAGTTGAATTTTTATATTTCTTAAAACGTGTAGGATTTTCTTAAAAACCCCTGTTTAACCCTTTGAGCAGATACCGAAGTTTCTTCAAACCAATAGGATTTATAGTGCCCGGGCATACTGAAAATATGTTCTTGGTAATATGTTTGTCAAATTTTGAATAACTTTGGTCCTAAAATGTTTTTCATAGCTCTAAAAATTAAGTGGTGGGGAAGGTGAACATTTGTAACGAAAAATGGCGATTACTCCGGTTTAATTTGGTTACGATTACTCCGGTTTAAAAATGGGATTACTCAAACCTTTAATTTACTGCTTCTGTATGTATATTCTTCTATCACTTGAATTTATAGTGAAAATTATTTCCTTTTCTTTTGATACTGATCACAAATCTCTTCTGCGGCTGGGACGCCACCAAGCCGTCCACTTCTTACTTTTTAAATACGACGAAAACACTTATTTCTGCAGTTATTTCTGCTTCTATACCAATTACACTGATGTTCTTGGTTAGCTGGCACAAATTTAGTATTATTACTTTAGATTTACTATTATTTCATAACAAATTTTGTGAAACTGCGTGGCTGTTGCTTCATCGAACGCCTTAGCTCGACTCTTTCTTAGTTGATTGTTACTACCGATATGCCGTATTAAAAACATTTGCCCTTCCTGGTTACCTTATTTCTTTCTTGTTATGATGTCACGATCTGGCCAATCAGATTGATTCATAATATATAATTTACGTAATTTCACTTAAAACTCTTACAATTTGATCTACACTTTATATAATTTCGAATTGTAAACAATATTATACAAGTAGATTCACTTTCTGTTGTGTAACTTCAATTTATGTGTGTTGCCTCGACATTTTGATTCCGGTTCGTAGCTAAAACTCTCGAAACCTATTTTTACACTGATGCTTTCGCATTAATCTTTAAATATAGATATAGTCTATTAGTGATCAATACTGTATAATTATTATTGTGACTTGTCTATTGTAATTATGCTTGAAATATATTTTTGTGGCGATTAATTATTTAGTCATAATTATATTACGTTTTGAAACACTCGGAGTAGTTTCCACAAACACCAAAAAACTTTCACTTCGCTCGACGCGCGTTTCGCCAACCAAGTTGGCATCATCCGGAGACGATTAAAACTAATCTTAAACTACAAAATCTACCATATTTATACTATTTTCATGGTGACGTCACTAATGATATCACCGTGAAATTTACGCTTCAATGACTTGACTAATCATGCTTCAATGATCGGTTGCTAAGCAACGCGTAAAGCGGGCTATACGGTATAGGTCCCTTGTCGCTATTCATACTACTTTTACATTTTACAATTTCTATGCTCTCAAATGCATCCAACTGTCTGTTATGGTCACATTTCTAACTAATCTTAAATTACTAATATCTATTCTATGATTGTCAAAAGCATGTTGTGCAACACTAGACTTATCTGTTCTTCCATATTTTAGATGAGCCATATGCTGTTTAAATCTGGTGTTAATTGATCGTCTTCGTTTGTCTAACATATTTTCGATCACAATCATTACAACGAATTTCGTAAATCCCAGACCTTTCATTTGGAACAATTTTATCCTTTGGATTGTCTAAAAGTTGTTTACTCGACGAATGAATCGCTGTTATACCCACGTTTTTGAAGACCTTACTCAAACCACGAGTAAACCGTGGTTCGTACGGGTTGGATACATACATTTTACAGTTGGATACATTTGGAGTCTCTATATCCTTTTGAAAGGTCGTAGAATTACGAAGTCCTTAAATTTACGCTTCCTAATTAGTTTTTCAACTATATCTCTAGGATAAAAATTACTCACAGCTATATCTTTAATTAATACTTTTTCTTTTTCAAACCTCTCATTACTGAGAGGGAAACTTAGTAAGAAGATGGACAAGAAAATTAAAACTTGCCATTTTATGTTGATAGCAGTGGTGAGAGTCATTAGGGATATATCTGATCGTACTGGTATCTTTTCTATATATATCAAATTCTAACCTATTGTCACTATTTTAAATTACTAATACATCTAAAAATGGAGGTTTTTCATTATTTCCTAGTTCATATGTAAACTTTACAGAAGTGAAACGACTATTTAATTTGGAAATGAAGTTTTCTACATCCGCAATCTTAGTGTCAAACACGGCAAAAAAGTCATCCACATACCTCAGCCAAATCCTAGGAAAATACTCGAATTCTTCTTTTGCTTCAGTTTCAAATCGACTCATGAAGACATTAGCAATGAAAGGCGATAAACAATTACCCATTGCGGTTCCTTCATGTTGTTCATAGAACTTGTCATTGAAACGGAAGCAATTTTGTTTCATACAAAGTTTTGTAAGGTTTATATATTCTTCTATTACTTCTTTTCTATAGTTGTTTAATTCGAGTAAATCCTCAAGAGAGTCCAAGGTCTGTGGAATTGGTACACTCGGAAATAATGAACAAACATCAAAGGAAATCAAAATTTCACTCTCTTGCAATTGAATATTCTTGACCTTATCAATGAAATCATTTGAATTTTTAACTGAAAAACGTTTTGACCAATCGTGCGACCTGGTTGGCGTTCCGCTATAGTCTGTTTGTTGGTAAGAGGTGTATGTGTGTTTGCGCTTATACTATAGTCTGTCCGTTAGTTACAGGCTACTGAATTTAATTTAATTTTAATTTGATGTATTTACTGCATTTGAATACTGATTAAGTTCTGTATTTTCGTTTCCTCTTACTCATAGCTGTATACTTTCTTATCCACTTCACTAGCTGTTATTCGTTAATTGTTATCATTTGTTTTTTGTTAATTTCAAAAAGTTATAGTACAGTTCCACAATAAATATGCACTATAAATTATTTGACGTTAGGACCTATACTAAAATATTAATAATACTCTCGTCGCAGAAAGCGTGAAAAGCCTTCATTTTTGTCCTACCCAATACTGAAGGATAACCAAGTGGGATTTTCACTACTTATTAGAACATGTGTTTTAACTTGGGAAACAAATTTGACGACTCCCTCTATTGACCGATACCATATATATACCAAGAAAACTGAAAACAAAAGGAATTTAGAAATTTGAGTTTTGATCACATAACTTTGGAAATAATACATAAAAATAAAATCTTTTTTAGGTTTTTACAAGTCAACATTGCTCTTTAATTTGAAGTATACACCGAATTAAAGTGAATCATTTATGGTATAAAGCTAAAAAAAAAGAGTATAATTTTAGTCCTTTTTGTTTACAGCTACTTATGGTTCAATTTTAATTTTCTGATTTTCAATTTTTTTCAGATTTTTCATTGTAACTTCGGTCTGGATCAATGAAGAGTGTCGCCAAAAGTAAATTTTATGTAAAAAAACATGCTAAATAAAATGGTAAATGTTTTATTTGGTTATACCTCGGTAGGATTGGGTTTGTGAACGCTAGACCCACCTATCCGATGTACTATGAGAAAGTCATCAATCTACGATTCTTATACGCAAATTCGATAATTTTCTAAATTTACTCCGAAACAGAGTTAAAATCTTTGGCGTGAAGCCTTTTTTGATGAAATTATACCAGTGGATCTAAAAATATGGAAAACATCTTAGAGTATTTCTAAGGAAAACATTGCAAAGCAAACATTGACGTAACTTTTATTTTGGAAGGGGGTCAACGTACCCCACAGACACCACTGATAAAGGAAGTTCTGTGATCTTGTTGTACCGTAAGACTTAGTCCCAAAGGTTCCACACCAAATTTGAAGCAAATATCTCTTTTGCCAATAATGTTTAATAAAGAAACTCGCATTATTGTTATTTTTTAGGGAAAGACTTTAATTTTGAGTCACTCTGTATATGACGTCAACCGGCCCTGATAAATTCACATATATGTTGATGTGTACTATAAGCTCCATGCCTGGGTCACAGCGATAAAAAAGCCAAAGCGTACTTACAGTTCACAGTTATTATAATAAATCGTCAATATATCGGAGTTGTAATGATAACCTCCCAAGAATAACAAAGTGAAAGGGGAAGTGATTACGTAAAAACATGTATGGATTACCAATCGAAGAATGGACTCTGACCTTGGCATATATTTCAGACCATTTTAGATCTCTCCGGTACATTAGTGTGAAAATATTATATAAATAGTTTTATTATTTTCATCGAAAAGTTAATATTTAAGGAAATATTCGCAAGAAACTAAATATGGACGCCATATTTCCAACATGGCGCCTAACGCAGACTTCTCTAGAGGGGAAAAACTTAGTATTCTATCAGGACATAAAAATTAAATCATTAAGTCAATTTCCCGACTTCCTGGAATTATTCTTATTTAGGCCTTATTTTACAGCTTTTCGCCTGGCCTATGATGATATTTTCTGGAAAATCAGAATATTAATTTGCGAATTTATTCAAACCTTCACACGCTCACTGTATATCGTGTTGTCTTGGCTATGACTTGTGAGAATAATTATAAAACCACAATCAGCAATTGCGGCGATTACCCAATGACTAATAATTAGCCAGTGACTTATCAAAGAAATTTTAAGATATTAGTATTATTAGTAATAAAAATTATAGGCTAATAAAGTCGATAAGATACACATGCAGAACGCGGTTGTCCGAAAAGCATGAGCCACCTGTTTAATTTCGACATTATAATTTTGATTACCATAACCTTGAACGCACGAAAATTTATCACGGTTTTTGTAGCTAGCAATTATTACAGATTATTCACGTATATTTATCCCAGTTCGAACTATGCACATGCTGCTCCAATGTGCATAGTTGCATAGTGCTCAAAATAATTATACATCGAGACATATTTTTGCCTCGATTTTTACTTATAATAATTGTATGTTTTAAAAAATATATTTTTCAAAAATCCTAAATTTCTAATACCTAAAATATTTAAGCCTGAGGACCTCTCGCCTGAGCTAGATTTATCGCAATTACGATTGATATAATAATTAGCATCCCATGAGTCCAAGCAGGCTCATGGACAAAACAAAATAAATAGGTATTGGTAAACACCAAGAACCCTAAAGTTAGTCGGTTGCCTAAATAAATAAGGCCTACATATCATACGAGCAGTGTCGCAGGACAGTAGGGAAAACCTGGGGAATGAAACCCAGGGTGGTCCTGTGGATTTACACTGCTATCATAAGACCAATGTTGGCCTATGGAGCTGTTGTCTGGTGGCCCAAGAGTCAACAAATAACAGCAAAACTCAAGCTAGGCCAGGTACAAAGAGTTGCCTGTCTGAGCATAACCGGAGCCATGCGAACAACACCAACGAGAGCAATGGAGATAATGCTGTGTCTTCCACCACTAGACCTACATCTAGAAGAAGTGGCTCTGACTACCATGACTCGCCTTAAATCTGTTGGCATACTACCAAATGCAAGCTGTGGCCAAACCAGAAGCCGCCTGTGGACTGAGGCTGTCAGAAAGATACCCCTTTTACAGGCATGTGCAGATGGTATTCCGCCACGGCTTGTCTTTGATAAACCTTACACCATACATACTACTGGTGAAGACGAGGCCGGCGTTGAAGGTGTAAACTATGTCTTCACGGACGGATCAAAGAAAAAGGATGAAGCAGGCTGTGGTATATATTCCAGGAATCTGCGACTCCGATGCAGCTGGACTATGGATAAAAATGCCAGTGTAGTACAAACCGAACTCGCTGGTATAACCATAGCCGCACAAGAGATTTCTCGCAGAGAAATAACGGGCAAGACAATAAGAATCTGCACAGATAGTAGACAATCACTACTGGCCCTGAAAAATTATAAAATAACTAAAGGATCAACATGGGAATGTCACCAAGCACTTGTGGGAGCATGTCAGATGAATAACATCTGCCTGTGCTGGGTCAAAGGACACTCAAAATGCAACGGCAATATAGAAGCTGACAAACTGGCCAAGAAGGTAGTCAACCTGAGTATCCTTGGACCTGGTCCTTCAAGTACGCTACCAGTTGCAGCGAAACTTCAATTAATAAAGGAAAACACCCACATAAAATTTAAGACGTTATGGGATGAAACAAGTAGCTGTCAGCTGGCCAGAAATCTCTTGAGATATCCCAGCGAAGAGACGGCGAGGAACTATCTGGCAATGTCCAGGGGTAAACTGCGATTTGTTACAGGAATCCTAACCGGACACTGCCGAGGATGTGAACCATCTGCAGAGGATGTGAACAAGAAGATGAAACGATCGGGGGAACGTTGGCCTTCTATGGCCAATTTGAGGGAAATGCCCCTGGGCAACATCATCACCTTCTGTACAACATTGGGCTGGTCGATGACCTAGGGAGACATTTCCCTCGCGGAGGAAGCACAAGGGGCCCAATGGGGCCTAAGTGCAGCGGATCTCGATCCGCACTCCGGACATATTCCAGATTCCAGTCGGTTGCCTACAAACTGATAATTCCCCTCGCACCCATTCCGCCTACAATCTGACGTCATCGGTGTTTTAAATCGAAAAACATGTGCATTACATTGTCAGATAAATAATTTTCAATTTTCCTTTGTATTTTTGGGTTCCATTGTGTTATTATATTCGTTTTATTGTTATTGGTTTTTTCTCGTGTTTTGTCGTTATTTTTGTAGTTATTGTTATTCTTGTGTTTTATCGTTACTTTTAGAATTTTGTTATTGTTTGAGCTGTGCACTGCTTTGGCGTTATTTAAATATTCTTCTCATAAAGACATCGATCGTAAAACATAATATGGCAGGATGCACTCCTGGAAGCGCATTTTGCTGCGTGGCTACTTTCACAAGTAAGGCAAACGAGAAAAAAATTATATTTTTTAATACGATTCCGTGACCCCGCTAAGTATTTCGAGTGTTGAGGCTATATTATTCTTTAGGATAAGCATGTACCTTATGTCAGTTTAAGTGCTTTTTTTACAGTTGGATAAATAAAGGATTTATATGTATCAATTAGTGTTATTTTTAAACGACTTAAAAAAAGGATGAGGTACTCAATTCGGGTGTTTATTGTCATGTTTGAAGATACTTACCCGTTATATATCTGGACGTATATACGGAAACGAATTATTTTGAAATTGTACAAGTTCATTCCCCTTTATTGAGGCTCTTCATAATAATGTACGATTTATTTAATTGGTAGTTTATACTTGAATTTATCATCAACACATACCACTCTCAGAGTGACACTTTTATGTGACGTTAGTTTTGACAGAGAACTCACAATCATAGAAAACGACTAGTCTACTATAGAGAAATTTCTTGCTTGGTCAATACTAAAATCATTTATTGGATTTTATATAGGTCAACCAAACATGTATTTTAAACGCAAACAGTTCTTTACAGAAAAACTGGAAATGGATAAACAAAAACGATACCAGTCTCTTAAGGTGGGACTAGGGGTTGCCTAAGAAGGGACGTTACACTTCGCAGTTAGCACAGATGAAATACAATTCATCCATGGTGCCACAAGACTTATGAGCCTACTCAGAACACCCATGACAATTATGCCAGTCTTCCTTAGTGTCCATGTAACTTTCTCCACAGACGAAGCAACTTGTATCATCTGCACCAGTTCCATCATCAGCGATGACATTGGGATTCTTTGGATTTTGAATTTCTCGTTTATTTTTACTCTCTTGACTCCTTTGATATTTTTCGGGGATTTTGAGGCCTCTAAAACCTCCAATTCATTTTTATAGGGCGATTCCGTTAAAATTGTAGATTTGAATGAGTTTCTAGGAGATGTCTTCTTTTGTTTTTCCTTTGCCATTGGAAGGGGACTGATATCAACAATTCTTACTTTTGACGAGGAATGACAATTAGAAACGTTAGCATCATTTTTCGCGTGGCAACAAAGTTGATCTTCGGTGCGGTCGGTCTTCTTCGGAGTCATGAATTTCAAGAATCTCTTGGGAAGCCGAACTATTCTGTTCTCTAGATGTCGATGGGGTGGAAGTTTTATGTAATGCAGTAGTGCATTGCAGTGCAGGGGTTGTAGGTGTTATATTTTAATGTAGACGTTGCACATACTTCACTCTCTCCTTCAGGATCTACATTTCCAGAATTTTCCCGCCATTCGGTTGTTTTTGAGCAGGGAGCAAATTCTCACTCCTGGAATACTTCGTTGTTGAACGGCCAGATCCCGGTTTTACGAAATATATTTACAGCAGTCTGTACGTTTGATGCTTTTCCAAAAGCTTCTCTCACAGCTCCTGCAATTCGATACAATCTGAAAGTACGACCACTATGATTTTTTTACCACCTAGTAAGGTAAATGTCATGGTAGGTCATGAAAGACTTAAATATGCAACGTCCAGGGGTTGCATTTTATGCGTACAATGGGGTAGTGGACATCGCTTAAACTTTTTGTATGTGAACAGTGACTGACCGTCTAAGATTATTAGAATTGGTCGTTCCTTCGATGGTCTTGTTTGGTGAACAAAATATTTTATAAACTGTAAAAATACATCACGGTCCATCCAACATTTGCCTTGTGGGAAAGCTGAACTACCATTAGGGGAATTATCCATTAATTCAGGTTTTATCCTTTTTCTGGGGAAAATGAAAGCAGGTGCCAGAAAATTTCCGCTTGCACTCATAGACACCATAATAGTAACATTGATTCCTCTCTTAGCGCTCGTCAAGCCCCCAACGGTGCTGTTTTTTACCGCTCTGAGCAAGAATTTTTTGCAATTTTTGAACGGGTTACGCTAGATTCATCAACATTATATATTTGATCTGGCGACAGTTTATCTTTCTCATAAATGCATCCAAGATTGTTAAAGAAACTTTGAACTGCATTATGATTGAAGTCCGTGGCTCTAGTATAAGATGTTGCTTCGGGCTTTCTAAGGGAAATATTTGTATGTCTATGCAAAAACCCATAAATCCATTTCTTAGAAGATATTTTAGTATCTTGTTAAAGTTGTCAGGAATATTGTTGGCCTGAGCAGAATCAAATGCCAACTGACTAAGATCTTTATAAGTGATGCCAAAAAATCGTTTTTGCATTTCGAGAATGTATGCAACAATTTCATTTTCTTCGACAGAAAACACTTGCTTAAATCTTCCGAGATATTTTGCACTTTCTGTTACAATTTTATTTTTGTTTGTTACTCTTATTTGCAATGTACTTTTTGGAGCATTGTACTATTCCGTTGCCTGTCGAACTGAGTTCATTGTTTCTAATTTACTGTATCGCTTCTGTCATACCTTGAAAGGACCATTTTCCACAATTAGTCTCTCTTTTGCAGTAGCGATCTGTTCTAGGCATCTGTAATTGCAAAATCGACAGGTGAATATTAACAAGCTTTGTGAAATACCAGTGGGTTCTCAAGATGGGAAGTTCCATCTTGAGAAATCTGCACATGGTTTATTCAAAACATAACCTCTATTTGCAGTAAATGCTAATTTTAAATACAATGTATCGTAGTACTTCTAGACTAACTACTCTTATAAACTAGTGATGCATATTTTCACATTCACTTACCGTTAATAAGTTATTCATTCAGTCATTCAGTCAGTCAGTCATTCAATAATTGTATATTATTGGCCTAATAAATTGATTCTATCCTAAGTAAGAATGAATAACATAATTATTTTTTACTTTTTGGTGCAGTTTTATAAAATAGATTTTTTTGAAGTCGGTTTTGTTTTTTTGTTCAAAATATAATAGTAATAATAGGCCACCCACTCCTTTACATGTTGTCACATTCTGTACTGTTGTCCACCGCTGCCGTCATCTTGAACATATTTCGACTATTTCGATATAGCCCATTTCGCCAGCTAAATACGTACGACAGGTATACACGCGAGGAATGTCCCTAAAGCTGGAAGAGCAAAGTCAGCAGAATCATAAAAAAATAAGTGGACAATTAAAGGCTAATTAAATGAACTAGCAGAGTATGACGAAAAAAATAGTTTATCACCCCCTGTAGCGGCCCCCATGCCCCGCACATGGCCACAGTTTCACCTCAAGACACCTACCTATAACTATTAAATAGCCTGAATTTTTGAGGCCGAGATACCAAGCCGTTGCTGAAATATAAAATGCTACTATGCTCTGCACACGTGCTGAGCGCGCGCGTGTTATATCAAATTTTTAGAATGAAAAAATGCAGCAATCTCTTAGCGAATGATATTTTCTGAGAGCCTTTAATGAGCCTTTAATTACTGTGCTGGGTAATTTTTTGTAGTAATTGTTAAAACTATTTTTTAGGGACATACGCCAGGATATAAATATCTCCAGGGGTTATGTTTTCGATTAATCGGAACAAATAAATAATTGCGGATTGGCAATTTGCGAATAAATATATTATTGTATGTGTCGTGATTTGTAATATTTATATACATATTTTATTATAATCTAGCCATAACAACAATCAAAAATATGAATATTTCTTATTTAATAAATGCATTTGCAACGGCAGTTTTACACATATCGTATTAAAAATTGTATAGTTTATTTGCATATTATCCATACATCACCATTTGCCGCAGTTTCCTGGATAATAGGATTCTGTAGGTAAAACAGTGATTAAAAAAATGTAAAATATATTTCGTGCTCTCATCTATGGTCTGTGTTATGACTTATGACATGACATTTTACCGTTTTTCGCACATGTTTCTGAGTACTGCGGTAACCATTATGTGGATAGAGGGGAGTGATATTATTATTATTAATATTTATTTTTCATATATCGCCGCTTTTTATAATGGATATATCAGTGATTCTGTGATAAAAAATTCAAAACTATTTATAATATTCGGGGGCATATGCCATTCACAAACGTCACGGTCGTTCAAGTCTTAATTATTATTGTGCTCTTATCGCAGCTGTTTACTGTTTCAACACATTGATTGATCAATAACTGGCATATAAAAACACAACAAACAATAACTGTATTGTTTTGTGGCATGTAGGTACGGTTGGGTCCTATTTTAAACATGTTTACATCAGAGAAATTCTGCTGTTTTAATAGCATGAGGAATTATAATTGAGTGGATCTGGAAAGAAATATGGATTAAAAACAGACAACTTAAATTAAATCATTTTTTTTGCCAAACTATCCAATGGGGTTCTCTCAGTATTTTGGCATGGTTTGTGCAGACCGTGTCAATGGTGGAGGAGGGGGAATGATCAATTAAAAGCATGTGAAATTGGTTTTTATTGCATATCTCGGCGGTTTCTGACTTTACAAAAAAAATTGGTATAAACTGATCTGAAAAAATTGGTATTGACTGATCAAAATGAAAATATCAAACGGCTTATTCTTCGTTTCTTCATACGCCCATTTCTTCAAAATTGCCCATTTTTCAAACGGTTTTTCCGGTATGAGGGAAGGGGTGGAGGAAATATTTTTTTTACCAGTCGACAGACTTTTCTCTATCTTTAATTTTAACCCAACTAGATCAAAATCGGATGATTAGCAGCAAGAGAACGGAGAGGAGTGGGGGGGTCGGGCCAGGCTAAAGTCAAGTGAAAACATTTTTATTTTCCCTATTTCTCTCTTGTTCACCCAGGATTTAAATATCCCATGTTATTTGTAGTCTAAGTTATGATATCTCAGGGATATCTCAGGGTAGACTAAGTTTATTTCTATTCAATATTGTTGAACTACCATCCAGCAATCAAGTATAAATAAATAAATAGATGTATTAGTTAAAATCTCTTTTCTTCCAAGAGTAATTTAATAATAATAATAATAATTTTCGTACATTCAATAATCTTGGAAAAGTAATCATTATAAAATTCAATATTAATTTCTTGAGCATAAATTAAATTTTACAATATAAAATAAATGAGTACATAAAACAATTTTAAAAGAGGAAGTAGTCTATTTTGAACTCAAATTTGAGGGAAGCGTTTCCATGCTCTGATTTAACATTTCATTTCAAGAAAGCTATAACAGTCTTTAAATTTTCTATATATAATTAAAAGAAATAGTGACTGACATACAAACAAATAGATAAAGATTTTCAACATTGTTCACTAGTTTGTGAACTGGCGCCCATATAACCATGAGTCTACAAAATATAAAATAAGGTAAGTATCTTCACACTATTTCAATTAATAATAAACATCTCTATATGTCATTATCTAAAAATATATCCACAATCAGTATATAATATAATACATATATATATCCGCTTTGGCTAAAAAATAGCTCACTCACAGAGCACTATCATCACCTACCGCAGCTTACCGATTCGCCGTTTTTTCGCCATTTCACTTTTCTACAAAATACCTCCCTTAACGCTATTTTTCAAATTTTGCGCCCGATGTGTGCAATCTGCAATCAATGAACTGTATACTAACTGGAACGGACCCATAAATCGTGCAAAGTGAGGCAAATGTAAAATGTAGGCAACCAGCAGTGTGGTAGTATCCCCATCCTTTTCTATCTTGTACATGTTAGATACCCACTAGATTTGAATTAAGAAATATTCAAGGATATTTTACTTATTTTGTCTATAAAATAGTGGAATAGACCCAAAAAGATTATTTAAATAAAATATCTGTTAATTTTAAGTGTTATACAACATATTTTTTACCTTTAACTTTATTGTATTGCAAAAAGAACAAGACAAACCATAGTTTTTTCATGTGGTGCAAAAATAATTTACTTTATGCAGTATGTGCATAAAAAATTTATCTATAACGTAACCGCCGATTATTTTATAACAATACCCAATTCGTTCTTGCGAGTGCGACAAAGAAAGGAATACTACCACTATTCGTGGTAGTATTAGTAGGGGCAACAGATAAAGAACGAGTCTTTATCTGTTGCCCCTGCCTCAATTATTCAAACTGCTTTGTACGATCGGGTCCGTTCCAGTTACAGAGTATATAGTTCACTGTCTGCAATAGGTACTGCTGACGTCAGAGCCGGGAAATTAATAACTCACAAACGCCGCTAGATGTCTAAGACTTAGCTTAACTCGCCGAGAGCGTGATATTCGCCTATTCTCTGCCGAGAAATGCGGAAATATTGATTGTAGAATAGATTGTGGTGGAGTTTCCGTGGATACTTCGCGTCTGTTCCACCAAGGTTGCTGAAGCTGGAGTCTGAGATTTGACCATATCTATACCATGAGTACACAATAATAATACTAATAATAGAGACCAACAACTATCTTCGTCATTTGCGGTTAAAACAATGCCGTTGTTTTCGTCTTGGCCATTGAAACGCTGCCTATGTCAGTCTCTATTATTGTGGGATCGTAGTATAAGCACAGGCTAAACAAATCTGTGGTACCTGTTAGTATGGCCATAAGGTTCTATCTTGTGGCATCTCTTACAAGAAAGCCAAATTTTATCGGATACCTATATGTACGCCACTGATTATTTGATGTGATCAGATTATATAAAACTGCTTGATAATGCTATAACAGTTTAATAGAAAACTTTTCCAAGGCATTAGAGAATATCTGCATAACAAATGGGAAGTTTATTTGACATGACAAATTTGTCAATTAAATAATATAAATTGAGTCTAATTTAATAAACCAACAAAAGTCCTGATAAAACTTACAATCCTGTATAAACTAGTGCAATTTTATATTGCTGATTCTATTTGAAGTAAGTATTTACTTTACATAAGAATTTCCCATGGCGACATAGTATATATTTTCAGAGGCCAGTCTTTAAATATTTTACCTACACGCCTATACCAATACCCATACAAACATTTTCATCTACATTTTGTATATCTATGCATGAAAAACGTATAGCCGGATAAATCATTGGTACCTATAGGTAAATATTATTTAACGCGAAACCTACTCGTATTCAAGACTTTTATGAAATAAGCCTATTGTTATATGGTTTAAATATATTAACATATTATTCTAACACTTACCAGGGCTGTATTTATTCAAAGAATTGTAATTTTCCCGCATATAATAAGCACCAAAACCTAAACAATAACAATGCAAATAATACGATGATATCGCCCAGAGGGCAGCACACGGCACAACTCACGGGAAACATATTATCTGTGATATTATGCGTTCTGTAATATGTTGGGTGCACGAATTTCTTATCCGGGGTTCGGAGACAGATGTCAGTAGTGATTTAAATTCTACAGAGCACTGGATAGACAGAAGAGTACCGCAACCGTTTGAACCACAGATATATTATAGCTATTTTTTAGAAAACTTTATAACACTATATTTACCTAACTGCTTCATCTTGTTGGTTGCTGAATCAAATTATTCTGCTGTAATTACAATTCTTTTTACATATTCTCAACTTTTCTATATATACCTATATCTCTCATAAATAATAATCTGTATCAATATGTATATTTATCAAGGAACGTAGAATATATCAAAATTATTAAGAATTTAAATTACTTAATAGTATTATGCTTTGACTTTGAAAACCGAAATTAAATATAAAACACCGATGACGTATCCACAGAAACGGCGCAATGCTATTGGACAATTCAAGGTCAAAGTTTGTAGGCAACATTTTTTAAATTATTATTCTTGGTTAAAGATATGACCTCGATAGGCGGGGCCGAGCAGTACCATAGCTCTCTACCCTTAATATCCATGTAGGCCGAGACCGTCTCGTAAGGTGTAGGCCGCGCGTTTCACGTTACCTTCCCCACAAGGCACAAATGTGATCAGTGTCACATGAAGTTACGCAGCCTCTCTCGGTCCTGGCTGATGGGCCCCACCAGCAGAGCCTTGCTTTCTGGCGCTCTTGACTCTCTTCGCCGGTGTGTATTATCCCCGGTGCTGTCGTGTCGGGTGTTTGAGGGATCCTTCCTGCCCCTTACGGGGCTTGCTAGAGCCTGCCTGGGGTATTTTAATGTCTTCTAGATCCGTTTTCTTTGATCCTGTTCTTTTTTTCGTTCTCGTCTACTTCTCGCATCAGTCGTGCTGAAACATAAGATCGTGATTGTATTATACTTACCCGTTGTCCAGGATCTGGGTCTTTGGCAGCTTGTGAGGTCCGGCTGTAGCATATTTATCTATGGGCTGTAGGCAACCTCATTGTAGGCAACCTACTCCGAAATCTTAAATTGTCTCCACATCTCTGGTTGTGGCACAGCACAGCACATCCTACTTCTGTGGTTGTGAGTTGTGGTTGCTTAACAGAGATATGGACAATATCTCTGTTGCTTAAACTGTGGTCACAGATGAAAGTAAGTTCCTACTTCTGTGCTGTGGTTGTGTTATTCTTTGATAAAGTGTTTGGCTTTTGACATGATACTAGTATCATGGGTTTTTGATGTAATCTATAATCTATGGTGATTTGTGTTGCACATGGACGCCTTGTTCGCTTATAATATAAATACATATAGATATTGTATAAGATGCCTGGTTTAGAAGTTACAAACACAAATAATGACGATCCGGGCCCTATTAACCCAGTGGTGGGCATAATTTATCCTCCACCTGAGGTGAGAAGTATCCTTTTGATGAGGCCAATATTAATATATTGTAGATTTTTATTTCAGCTTATCCAGCATTAAGCAAAGTTAAGTATAAGGTACAAATTTAGTGTATATAATGTATTTTCCTGACCGAAACACTTAGATATTGTTGACAAAACTGCTAGTTTTGTTGCAAGAAATGGGCCCGAGTTTGAGGCTCGTATCAGGCAGAATGAATTGGGTAATCCCAAGTTTAATTTCTTGAATACCGGTGACCCCTATCATGCTTACTACCAGCACAAAGTCAAGGATTTCAGGGAAGGAAAAGGTGTGTAAAACTAACATATTTTCAAGTTGTCCCCTATTTATTATAGATACGCGTATAATATGATGATATTTAGCCAAATTTGAGTATTTGGTCTTCCCAGACTTTGAGTACATTGAGAAAAAGTCTTTGAGAGCGATTATTATAAACTGATATGCGATTTAGTGAAATTAATTTTCAAATAATTTCATTGGAACATTCTCAGTCTGTAATTTTTCTAGGTCAAGAACCTTCGGCAGGGTTAAACCAAGCGATTTCAAAGCTATCAGTAACACCGTCTGCTCAACAAAAGCAGCAAGAGATTTTAAAACAAGTAGAGCAGCCCTTTGTGCCAAAAGAGCCTCCCCTGGACTTTGAGTTTATTGCTGATCCTCCCTCTATCTCTGCTCTTGATTTGTAAGAATTGCACTATAAATAATATTAGGTACCAATCTTAACAACCTTGTCTTTTTAGGGATATTGTAAAGTTAACCGCTCAGTTTGTAGCAAGAAATGGTAGGGCATTTTTGACACAGTTAATGAACCGTGAGCAACGTAATTTTCAGTTTGATTTCTTAAGGCCACAACATTCTTTATTTCAGTACTTTACTAAGTTATTGGAGCAGTATACAAAGGTATTTATATACGGAGCAGTCTACCAGTTAGATTAGATGTAGAAAATTGCAATTTTTTGTACTTTCAGGTTTTAATTCCACCTAAAAGTATGCAACAGCGTTTACGAGATGAAGCGAAGAGTGCGCTATCGGTTTTGGAGCAAGTCAAGTATCGGGCTGAGTGGCTAAAGTACCAAGAAGCTCAGAAGGCAAAGGAAGAGGAAATTTTAGAAAGAGAACGAAGTAAGTACTAACTTAAGCACTAACTAGTATTCTGAATTAACCGGTTAATTATATTTTTTGTTCATAACAGGTTAATTAATAAAAAATGTACATACTTATTACGACACCTATATTTCGATAGTTTTCAGAGGTGTACGTACTTTCGGAGTTATGTACTAAAGTGAGAAGCTAAAATTCTGTATTTGTTAAGTGATAAATTTGATGTTTTTAAAGTCGTCCACTTCGTCAATCGTCAATCAATTAAAGATTTATTTAACAATTATTAATACATCCCGGATTATTCCCAGGCCCAGGTGCAGCCAAACATCCACGCGCAGCAGGCATCGTAGTAATTGAGGGTTTGGCTATGGGGGGGGTCCAGGATATTAATTAATGTCGGCCTATCCGACCTCTTTCATATATTTCTTTATTAGTATTTATTACCATCATTAGTATGCATTACGACGGTTTTTTATAAAAGGCGCGTTTTTCTGTAACCAGTTAAAAATTAATATCTAATAAAATGCTAAAATTCTTCCCTGGTTAATTAGCCTTCGCAATACTAATTAATTCCTTGTAATTTTCAGTCGCTTATGCCCAAATCGACTGGCACGATTTCGTAGTAGTTGAAACAGTTGACTACCAACCATTTGAAATAGGAAACTTTCCGCCGCCAACGACTCCTGAAGAAGTTGGTGCTAGGATATTGATTCAAGAGAGAATCGAGGAAGGAGAAGATATTGAAATGCAGTTGGAAAGTGACGATGAGGAGACAAATGCTGTATGTATTCTACACTTCAGTCCTCAAGTTAATAGTTTTCTAATTGCTGTTTTGTAGGATGAAGGTTTGAGTACGATGCAAGACAAAACTAACAGCCGCAAGGGTCGCGATGATAATCGTATTCAGGATATGGAGGAAGAGAGTTCTGACGAAGAGGGCGATCTTCCCGAAAGGATGCAGCCGCCCAATATACAGCCGCCATTGCCTCCAGCTCCCGATAAGGTGTTAGTGAAAAAATATGATCCCAAACAAGGTAGGAACCGTTTAATAATACTTTCCCTCTAGCAATTAAAATTGCAACTGTATTTTTATAGAAACGTTTAAACTTTTTTTAAATTTTCAGCCGTGAAGGTGACCAGACCGACGGTGGGCGACGACTATCTCGTCTCGCCCATCACCGGCGAGAAGATCCCCGCCAGCAAAGTCCAGGAGCACATGCGCATTGGTTTGCTTGACCCCAGGTGGGTGGAGCAGCGCGATAAGCAAGTCATGGATAAGATGAACCAGGAAACGGTATATGCGGCCGGTTCGGCCATCGACGCTTCCTTGAAATTGCTCGCTGAGAGACGTACCGATATTTTCGGGGTCGGTGATGAGGAAACTGCTATTGGTAAGAAAATTGGAGAGGAGGATGTGAGGAAGGATGAGAAAGTCACTTGGGATGGGCACACGAGCAGCGTTGAGGCTGCTACGAGAGCCGCCCGGGCTAATATTACTTTAGAGGAGCAGATTCATCAAATCCATAAGGTATGTAGGACATAATATCTAAGTAATATGTTAATATTAAATTTTTTATTTTGTAAACAAACGCGTGTAATGAAATTCTCTCCAATCGAAATCGATGCTCGTTGATCCGACAAATAGAAGTTTGTGTATTAAACGTCACTCGATTTTATTAAATTTACAGGGCTCTCAGAGTGTCCTAAAATCATAAAAATCATAAAATTGGCCATTTTGTCCTAAAAACGTCCTAAAACGGAAAATCTGTCCTAAAATTCGTAAAATGAAACAAACTTTTGCTAATTCTTAGTTTATTTCATATCTTATAATAAGTATGTACATGTACACGAGCATTTGAAGAAGAAGAAGATTAGATTTGACCACAGACTACTTTCTCTGTAGTCTGTGGTATAACTTAGAAAACTGTGCTTGTGGTATGACTGACTGACATAAACATGATATAAACACAGTTTACCAGCTGTGATCTGTGATCATATATATCATCTATGATCATAACCTAGCTATGTTTTGTTGACACTTGGCAGGTATTTTGGCGGCGATTTAATTGGTTATTCATTTTGTTATGTTTTGTTTTGTACTGTTAATTTGGAAGGAATTAAATGGAATTCAATTAATACATTTAAATGTAAGGGACATCGCGTATGTAAGTATAACTGTTACTTCTATCTGTCGAATAATATTTGTTAATGTCTGATCTGTAATCTGTAGGTACCAACAACCTTAACCTAGTTCAAATAATTATGGCACCAAGGCGTACACAGTACACTTTTCTTTATTTTCATTTGTTTTGCATATACGTATAATATAGGTATATATTGCTATTATTATATTACACATAATAGTTACATATTACATTATTACTGGTAAAAAATAAATATTAATATTTATTACACCCTGTTTCTCCAGTGCTGGTGTTTATTATTATCTATCAGATGGTGGAAATTTACACAATATACGATAACATTGATTGAGAGTCAAGCTTAATTTTCATTAAAATGTCCTAAAATCGTCCTAAAATTCGACTAAATTTTGTTCTAAAATCATAAAAAAATATATGTATTTTGCTCTGAGAGCCCTGAATTTATAGTTTACAATAATTTTTTCATGCTGGTCTTTGTCTATTTGCATAAAGCTGAATATTAACTTCGTACTGGAGCAACATCCGATTTTTATTATTTTTTTTCGTGACACTCAAGCTAGTTTTAGTATGGCAGTGGCTCTAAGTGAATGATTCGTTATTTTTTTTGGTGATGTTAAAGCCTCATTTTTCTGCGTTTTTTGCGTTCAACCTGATGTCTCATATAGGTACTTCTATGGGGGCTATTTGAAATAAATTTCAGGTGATTTTCCAATGTGTCTTTAGAGTAAAAAAAATGATGTATGCTCTTTGTTTTTCCTCTTTTTTCTTTGAGTTTTAGAAAAAGACTCGGCAAAATGATGGGTTATGATTCATTTTTACAAGTAATTGTGTATCAGCTAGTTTTCGGCTACTCTCTTGTGTAATTTTTGGAAAAACAGGGTTTTATTGTATTCTACCTGATTTCTCATGATGTTGGTAGTTTCTACCTCGAAGAAGGTGACTTCTTCTGCTTCTGGGCCTTCACCGTCACTTCTCCAGGCAAGTTCATGAGGCAGTTCTCAATTCACGCTATTTCCCCACATTCCCTTACCATCCCAAGGTAATTCGACCTACTGTCCATTAGAACTACTTTATAGATGTACAATGATATTTGTGGGTTTATAAGAGTTTTAAAGTGCAGTGCATTATTGATTGTTTGGGGATGACGTAGGCACAGCATATACAAAAATAATCAGCAGGCTAACTACTCAGTTCTACGTGCACGCCGCCATTCGAGGTTAAAACTTGTGAAAGATGACAGTGACAGCGACAAAGATCCAGTAGGGTTTACTTGAATTTACATGAAACTTGAATTATTTTTAATTGAACCCTGTGTTTTATCCTCAATGGCCGCTGATGACAGGAAGAGTTGGCCTGCTGATTGTTTTTGTATATGCTGTGATTTAGGTCTGAGGGGCATATATCAATATTGATGTGGATTTTTAGATTTTAGAAGTGGGAATAGTATTAAAATACTAAAATGTTGTGCCATTGTGGATTGTTTTAGGGATTTTAAGGTTTACGATACAAGATTTTTCAGGTACCACCCTTAAAAAGGGCCAAGTTTTTTCTTAAGTCTTTTTATATGGTAAAAATAGGTCTCATTCGATCATTTTTGCCATTAATTGTAATTAAAATAAATAAAAATTCGGTTTTGCTATGCCTCTGGTCCTTTAATGAATATTTTGATATTGGAAAAGAAATTTACGCATCATTTTAAGTATATAGTACCTACCGTTTTCGGCTTTGTAAGATAATTTTAAAAAGATATATTTTTACGGGTATGGGTATTTTTTACACTGTTTCTCTCAAAAAATCATATCTCCTTTATTTTCGCAAACGGACGCTCCGACCCTTATACTTTTTTGTAGAGGATCTATGGACGATCAAAAAACGTTATGTAGGTCGGCTCTATATCTCAAACGGTTTAAAAGATATGGGTCGAAAGATGGAAAATTTTAAATTTTACCTTTTTAACCGTAACTTTTTAACCGAAAACGAACGTTTCGGCATCGAATCTTAAGTTTGTCATTGGATTCGGCGTTTTTGTTCATCTGTCATTGTAAGACATTGCGTAGATAAAATCTATTTTTCGAGAAAAAAAGTGGATTTTCCGAAAATTTGGATATAAAAATCTGAAAAAAATTGTAGATTCATAAAATTATGCGGGAATTGATACGCCTTTTGTTTCCAAACTCCCTGGCGGTTTGTTATAATGTAAAAAAAATTGATAAGATTTTATCCATTTTTTCCAAAAAAAATATGTAATAAATTACGTCCATATCCTTTTAATCAATCATATTTTCTATATCGGAAATGTAACGCGCGGCTTATTTTATTTATATACGACCGTTTTTGGGTATATCTATAAGAACGTTCTCACATAATTTATAAATTTAAAGGTACGTGTACTACTTGGAAATTCATATAATTTCCCTCGCAAAATCATATCTCCTTTATTTTTGCCGACAAACACTAAGACCCTTATACTTTTATGTAGAGGATGTTTAAAAAAGTCAAAAGTTTGCCTGAGCTAGTTCCGCTTAATAAAAGAGAAATTGATTAGTAAGTTCGTATGAGGTATCGATGCTACTAATCCGGTGGACACCATTGGCAGTTACACAACCACGTCAGATATTTCCCGACTATACTAGATATCGAAGTTACTCTCAGAATTCTGTTGTAATTTTTGGCAAAAAAAAGCACAATATACAAAAATCTAAGTTTAATTTAAAAATAAAAATTGATGTGAGAAGAGAAAAGTTAAGTGAATATAGCTACTTCTTCAGCTACTAATTCAGCTACTACGTATATCTATAAGAACGTTCTCACATAATTTATAAATTTAAAGGTACATGTACTGCTTGGAAATTCATATAATTTCCCTCGCAAATTCATATCTCCTTTATTTTTGCCGACGGACACTAAGACCCTTATACTTTTATGTAGAGGACGTTTAAAAAAGTTTATATAAGTCGGGTCACTACGTACAACGGTTTAAGAGAAACATTTTTTTAAAAATATATAATTGATTTTACCCCTCAAAAATCGATTTACTACGCCGCTGTTTTTTTTAATGGAAATGAAATTTGCCTCATTTTTCTTGTGTAGTTCCGTTTTCGGGTTTGTAACCACTGGGGTTTTTATCAGATTGACCGATGTGAAAATGAAAGGGAGCGTCGGGGTTTGCAAAAATATGTATACATACATAAATATATACACACATGATCTCATAGTCCTGGGTTCGTCGCGTATGCTTTAAAGTTAGAAGGGGAAAATCTTAATATTGATACATGGAGATTTAGCTTACCTCATATGCTCTCATGATGTCGATGTTAATCCTGTATGGCTAAAACCTCATATCATCACTAAGATTCACGAACTAACTTTGTCAGATAATATTGAATTTCGTTGGTCAAGAGATTAATTCAACTAACTTCAAACCAAGATATATATTTAATGTTTAACAGAATAAATTACGCTGACAATAAAGCATTTACACTAAACAAACTATAAATTTGGATACTGAACCAGATGCGTCGCACAAATAATAAATCTAGTCATATGAAAACAAAGTTAATCACTAGGGTCAAGCAGACCTGACTCTAATAGAACAATTTTGAGTGACTTTACACCCGAATTTACTATCTGAAAACCTGCCGGAAACTGCATAATTTTGGCTAAGATTGTTGCTCCTGTCCTTCAAAGTCGATCTTTCATCCCCTTTAAGTAATACCACTTACCGGGGGTGAAATCTCAACCAATCCTACGGGACCTACTTTACCCCTTACATAATCTCAGGAAACTATTCCCGTACGCTAACGACATCTGGTTGCAAAATAGAAACTAAACATTTTACATGACATTTGGATGATTAATGACAAAATACTTATATGGGGTAGCCCATTGTACACATAAAGAGAAAACCCCATGAAAAACTCTTCTTGGGCTTTGATAATTCATTTTCCAAAACAATACAATTATGGCATTTCCGAGATACTCTTTCTGCATTCATTAGTTAGCTGTTTGGCCATTTTTCCCATACCCGGAAACCATAAATTAAGTGACGCTTCTAACGGACAACTATTATTTATGGTCGAACCTTTTCGTGTCCCTTTTATGGGTAGACCCTGTTAATTTTACAATTGATTTGAGATATTTTACTTTTTGGTAGTTACACATCTGTTTACGATTACGAAGTTATGCATTTACGAAGCTATGAAATTTTGCTAAGACCGTACTTAAAGAAAACACACTATACAAGATGAATTACTCATTTAATGTGGTTTCTTAGAATTCTCTAAATAATAAACAAAGGACTTCTTGGGTCGCTATTCCCTTTCCGAATTCCTTTCCGCTACTCCCTTTCCCTTTACCATTTTGTTACAGGTTTATAACATAATTTTTTGTACATATCATATTTTGATGCCTAAATTTTTTTAAAAATATGTTGGACCACCCTGTATAATACCAATAACATAAATATTTTACAGATATACTGTGAATTCAAGGCCACAATGGCAACACATACAAATTCACATCTTGGGTAGGTAAAGAAAGAACATTTGTATGCGAAAATCATATTTTTAATTTTAATACCTGTATAAAACCGAACTGGCCATTTTTCGGCCTGGCCTGGTAACCAAATTGTACGTCTCAGACAACATAATGTCAGAAAAATAAATCGTGGACATCTCAATAACACAGGATGTTATCTAACGTCATGGGCGCCATGGGGGGGGGGGGGAAGCAGGGCACTTGCCCCCCCCTGGAAAATTGAACATCCGTTTTTTTGTTTATAACTATGTCATAAAATAAAAGTACCTATTAAAATTGTCAGTTGGAGATCATAAAACATAAAATTGAAAATACAAAATATCTTATAACACCTAATATATTAATTTCCTGATTTAAAATGTAAAGCATGACAACTGACAATCCTGCACCCTGCCTGAATGATGCAACATGCAGATCGTCACGGCCGTCAGCCTCGCAATTTCCAGCATTTCGTAAGACACGCCCGCGTGTGTTTCTTCGTTTGTCGTCGCTGTTGTTTTGATTTGATAAAAACAAAATTTGATATTAATATTAAAAACAAAACTTCCTACAATCTCAGAACTGTATGAAATCGAAAATTTGGACGTCGAAATCGAAACTTGGAAAGAAATGTGGGCTTCAAAAGTCCAAAATAACAATAGTGAGCTCGAGGTTGTTGAATTAATAGATAAACATTGCCAGTTCTTTCCAGGCATCAAGAAAGCGTTACAATTTTTTTTAGCCTTACCTCCTACGGCCTACCACACCAACAATTGAAAGGTCTTTCAGTACACTCCAACGGGTAAAAACCTGGTTGAGATCAACCATGTCTCAAGAGAGACTTTCTGGTCTTTGTTTGCTTAGCCTTCACAGAGAATTTGTGAACAAAAATAAAGACGGATTTATTGAAAAAGTAATTAACCTTTTTTCTGAGTAGAAAAATAACTCGTTCTTTTATAAGCGTTTATAATTATTTTCAATAACAAAAATGTAAATTTTTTTATTTATTTTACTTTGCCCCCCCCCCTATATTTGATCCTTACGGCGCCCATGTCTAAGGTATGGACTAGTTGGCGAGATAGACAATTAGTGAGCTACACAATAATTTATTTTTAGGTAAAGGGGTTACTTCCCGATGAAGAAAAAGAGAAAATTGGACCAAAAAACATCGGTTCCAAGGGCGGTAAAATTAATATACAGAGCGTTATAACAGCCAAACCACAAAATAATCCACCACAAGTACGTATATTCATATACATTTAAAATCATTGCTTATTTTTATAAAAAAAATATTTAGCATAAGCCTCAAGTAATGCAAAATCAGCCGCCACCTACCATGACTATGCAAGTACCACAGCAATCTATGATGGCACCACAGCCGCCCATCATGATGATGCCGGCCCCACCGATGCCTTCCATGAGACCACCACCACTCATGAGTAAGCATATTTTCAATTATGAGGGCCTCTTAAGCGGTCGAAAACGTTTTATTAATTTGACTAATTAAAAGGGCGCGTCGCGATTTTGATCCAAGAGATTTTGGTAATTTTCAGTGGCAGCTCCTCCGCCAATGGCTGGCTTTGTTACCCCGATGCCTCAGATGGGTCAGCCGATGAACATGCCAGTAAAGCATCCGAACGAAGGTCCTATCGAGGACGAACCGAGTAACAAGAAAATGAGAAATGAGGATTCCCTGGTACCCGAGGAGGTATTCTTGTCTCGCAACCCTGTAAGTATTATTGCTCCGCAACTTTTCTGCTTGCAATATCTTATCAATGTGCTTTTTGTTTCTCTTAGAGTCCGGTGTCTATTAAGGTAACCGTACCGGTGATGCCGGAAAAATCAGAATGGAAATTGTCAGGGCAGGTGTTGGCGTTCACGCTGCCATTGTCAGAGTCTGTAGCTAACCTGAAAGCGAAACTGCAGGAGGAGACTAACATGGCTCCGGCAAAGCAGAAGTTATTTTTCGATGTAAGTAGAATTTTACTCATTTTAGCTGACTTCTAAGATTAGTGTTTTTGATACGAACGAGGCATTTATAGTCTTTCTGTAAATGCATGTACACCATTCTTGAGCAGTTGTTCAATTATATTGTAAGGAAGCGCAAAGTTAAACCAACGCTGAGGATACAGCTGGCGTTAAATATAGCGTCAAAAGTTTGCCTGAGCTAGTTCCGCTTAATAAAAGAGAAATTGATCAGTAGGTTCGTATGAAGTATCGAAGCTACTAATCCGGTGGACGCCATTGGCAGTTACACAACCACGTCAGATGGTTCCCGACTATACTAGGTTTCGAAGTTACTCTCAGAATTCTGTTGCAATTTTTGGCAAAAAAAAGTACAATATACAAAAATCTAAGTTTAATTTCAAAATAAAAATCGAAGTGAGCAGAGTAACTCACTCAAGTAATGTTAAGTGGCTTCTGGAAAGTGGCCTAGGCCGAAATGTTTCTCCATCGACACTATGGGACTATGGTATGGTATGGCAAGTTCTAGAGAACCCAGAAAAAGGGAAAAATAGAACATGGGCACGAGGTATAAAAAAAAATAGCTTACCTACATTTTTAAAGTTATCTAATTCAGCTACTACTGTATATGTTGCTTTATCACACAAACATATAGACAGGGACTTCCTGAAATTCCCACTATCGAAGCGTAACACAGTACGTTATTTAGTAAGTTATAGGCGTCTACCACGTCATCCACCCAAGTAGTAGAAAATGGCCACTTTTCGTCATCTACCATGTACCTCATACTCATAACAAAACTACCACCCAAGCCTAGCGCGACCACAGAGAACAATAGAAACCAAAGATCTAAGAACAAAGATAGCACAAATAGTATTTGCTAAGAAACCATTAACAATCTGTGGCAAAGATTCAGACATTAGTCTATAAAACAACATGAGTGCCGGCAAGGGTGCCCCCCCTGGAATTGGTGAAATTAAATTACCACGCAATCGCAATGATCCAGTACGAGCCCAGCAGTCGTCTGTTGTAGTCGGTCATTTCGCTTTACCTCTTCACTTGTAATAAACGTATATCCCAGAGTTCGTGTTTAAAAAAAATAATATTGTTATGAAGATTATTATTATTTTAAAAAGGTATATTCAATTTCAAAAATTTTTCTTGTGAAAGTCTATATTCTTGTCAAAATCTATTTTTCAATAAAATTGTGAAGTGCCAGGAAACCGCGTGACCTTGAAAAATTTCAAAATTTTCGCCTGGGGCGCTTTTTTTTCTCACCGGCATGTTATCCCTCGTCCGAAACTTTTTTCTAAATTCACCCTTGCTGCCCCTCCCCCCCTGATTTTGATTCTGGCGGCGCCCATGTAAAACAAATCAAATAAATGCAACCGACACCTGTAATATTCATACCTGAGTTCTAATCACGAATGATATAGGGAATTCGCGGATTCTCTTTTAACATTGGAAATGTTTATGTTTAGACAAGAGTATATGGGTACCAAGTTAGCAGTTTTCGTTCAAGGCCAGAAGACAGCGGTGTCGCGATCGAGTGACGCAATACATGTAGATACCGCAGCGCTCGGCTCGTGAAGAGTACTGGGGAGTGGGGAGTATTCAGTGCAGCTATATTGGAAGAGGTGGCGCATTGCTAGTAGTGATGGGATTAATCGGGATATTTTCATAATCATAATTTTCATAAATTTAATAATTCGAGTGTAAACGAATGCCCAACGATAATTAAAATAAAAGAACAAGTGTAGGCTACAAACGTATATTATTCTAAACTAACTAACAAAACCTCTACATATTATTCCTTTCATAGGGCCGTCAAAGCAGCCCATAAATACTTTAGTTATCGAAACTGTCTCGCCCTGAAGGCAATTAAATACGTCTACCTAACACAAACAATAAACATATCGCTCAGCTGGTACGGTCCTATCCTAAAAGAGTCGACACCGGGCATTAGTGTTTACACGAATTTGTAGTATATACAACGTGAGTAGGTTCCCATTGTCAATTATGATAGCAAAAATGAAATCATAAATCACTAAATAAGAGATTCTGATTTAGCTAATGGGCGGCCGCGTATTAAGAGTATACATTCAGCAGCATACACATTTAAAAGAGTAAACTGATGAATTTGAATAATGAATTTATTATTTGAATTGTTTCTTATTTATAATTTTTTAAATAAAAAAGAATGCCTGACAGCATTCACTGCATAATTCCCCATCGTGAAAGCTGCCTGGGTCACTTGGCCGCTAGTGTTTATTAATTATTAATCTTATGAATATTAGTTTTACCTGTAATATCAAAACTGTTCAAGTATAAGTAATAATTCCGTTAATTTTACTTGCCCAAAAAATAGTAATGACGTCGAAAAAATCATATTTTATATACGGGGTGGTCACAAATTACAAAATCTCAAAAAAAAATAGTTTTCGGGAAAACGCTATTATTTATAAAAGTTTTTACTTGTCCAAAAAATAGTAACGACGGCGACAAAAATCATATTTTTTTTACGGGGTGATCACAAATTACAAAATCTCAAAAAATGTTTACTTTTCGGGAAAAGCTATTATTTATAAAAGTTTTGCCTAAAGCAATGTCGACAAAAATTATGTTTATTATACGGGGTGGTCAAAAATTACAAAATCTTAAAATTCGGTAAGAGTAAAGTTTGTACTTTTGTGATCACCACGTATAAAATTATACATTGTCGAGAAAATTGTATTGTTTATAAAAGCTTATACTTGCTCAAAAAATAGTAATGACGTCGACAAAAATCATATTTTTATAAGGGGTGGTCACAAATTACAAAATCTCAAAAAGTGTTTAGTTTTCGGGAAAACGCTATTACTTACAAAAGTTTTTGCTTACCTAAAGTAATGTCGACAAAAATTATGTTTATTATACGGAGTGGTCAAAAATTACAAAATATTAAAATTCGGTAAGAGTAAAGTTTGTACCTTTTGATCACCACGTATTAAAAATTTATGATGATTTTGCCACAATTATGTTTTTATATGGGGTGATCAAAAATCACAGTTATCTTCGATAAAAATCCGCAAAAATTATATTTTTTATACGGGGTGGTCGCACATTACAAAATCTCAAAAAATGTTTAGTTTTCAGGAAAACGCTATTATTTTTAAAAGTTTTTGCTTGCCTAAAGTAATGTCGACAAAAATTATGTTTATTATACGGGGTGGTCAAAAATTACAAAAATAAAATATTATTTATTAAAGTTTTTACTTGCCCAAAAAATAGTAATGACGTCGACAAGAATCATATTTTTTATACGGGGTGGTCACAAATTACAAAATCACATATTAATCACATCACAAAAATAAAATATTATTTATTAAAGTTTTTACTTGCCCAAAAAATAGTAATGACGTCGACAAGAATCATATTTTTTATACGGGGTGGTCACAAATTACAAAATCACATATTAATCACATCACAAAAATAAAATATTATTTATTAAAGTTTTTACTTGCCCAAAAAATAGTAATGACGTCGACAAGAATCATATTTTTTATACGGGGTGGTCACAAATTACAAAATCACATATTAATCACATCACAAAAATAAAATATTATTTATTAAAGTTTTTACTTGCCCAAAAAATAGTAATGACGTCGACAAAAATCATATTTTTTATACGGGGTGGTCACAAATTACAAAATCTCAAAAAATGTTTAGTTTTCGGGAAAACGTTATTATTTATAAAAGTTTTTGCTTGCTTAAAGTAATGTCGACAAAAATTATGTTTATTATACGGGGTGGTCAAAAATTACAAAATCTTAAAATTCGGTAAGAGTAAAGTTTATACTTTTTGATCACCATGTATAAAAAACTAATGATGATTTTGCCACAATTGTTTTTATACGGGGTAATCAAAAATCACAGATTACTCTTCGACAAGAATCATATTTTTTTTACGGGGTGGTCGCATATTACAAAATCTTAAAAAATGTTTAGTTTTCAGGAAAACGCTATTATTTTTAAAAGTTTTTGCTTGCCTAAAGTAATGTCGACAAAAATCATATTTTTTATACGGGTTGGTCACAAATTACAAAATATCAAAAAATGTTTAGTTTTCGGGAAAACGCTATTATTTATATAAGTTTTTGCTTGCTTAAAGTAATGTCGACAAAAATTATGTTTATTATATGTGGTGATCAAAAATTACAAAATCAATTCAAGAGTAAAGTTTGTACTTTTTGATCACCACGTATAAAAAACTAATGATGATTTAGCCACAATTGTTTTTATACGGGGTGATCAAAAATAACAGTTTTCTCTTTTCAAATTTTAAGATTTTGTAATTCTTAACCACCCTGTGTATACAACACAATTTTTGACAAAGTCATCACCATTTTTAGGCAACAAAAACTTTTTTAAAGAATAGCATTCATTCGAAAACAAAAAAAATTAGACTGTAATTTTTGACCACCCCATGCAAGATAACCTGTTTAAAACAACAAGACCAACAAGACAAATAGATGCATTTATTTTGTTTAACTATAAATACTCAACTAAAAGTATGTAACTTTTAGATAAAAACTAAATTATTCTTAACCTACGCTGTTCTCAATCTAATCTAAATCTAAATTAGTCTTTTTTGCCTGCCTCTCAGTCTACAAAAGTAATGATTATATCATTTTAATAGTTAAATAAAATTTTGTTAGTTTTCAACTACAGTACAACTTCGGTGATCCGGACACTCGCTAATTGGGACACTCCAGCTATCCGGACATGTACTATGCTCGAACACATTTTACCTCTGTAATTTAGACCAATTGCATAAGACTACGTCATTCCAAATGAATGCACGCAATCTCGTTATGAATATAAACCAATAATATTGGACTTGAGGAACCAAACAACTGATGTCTAGCATACGGTGGAAGCAAACTGCTTACTAGTAGAGCGTGAAACTTTCAGAGCTTACACTTATGTGTGATTTTTCTCATTTATCCGCCACGGTTCCATTTAAAATACCACATTAATAGCAACCTGTATGCCATGTGTATTTTATTACAGCTACATACATAAAAAAGATATATACCCCCTTCATTATCGAAGTTGTACTGTATTTCAATTGAATTATTGGATTCAAATTTCTGATTAATGTAATCAAATAATTTTGAATTCTAATTAAAAACTTCTGATCAAATTAATCTGATTTTTTAGGGAATGTTCTTCAAGGATTCAAATACATTGGCATACTATAATATTACTCCAGGTTCCGTGGTGCAACTGCAAATTAAGGAAAGAGGAGGGAGGAAGAAATAAAAACATCAATTATTTATATTTCATATTTTGGTAATAATTATTAAGTAACAATGAAGAGTTTCATTAAGTAGTGGTTGTAAGGTATATTCTGAATACAAATAAATTATGAAAAATTCTTTCATTTAATTCCATTCAAGATCCCTCGCATTTATGCAAAAGACATACCTTTTATCACGGACAAATCCTAATTTTGCACTATTACTGTCCCTTAAGTCCAGTAGCAACGGCATGATTGGCAATACTTGCCCAAAATGATAAAAGTCAGTGACAGAAAGTGATCAGTGTTGCTTTCAAAAGTGACTTCTAAATTTAATATAATGAGATCTAAAATAATATCTAAAATAATATAACAAAAATGAGAGGAAAAATAATTTACGGACGATTTGAGGACGGAAGGGGGTGAATTTTTAAGGGTAAAAAACGGTTTATCTCGATTTCCGGCAAAACTACAAGTCCTATGGAAAAAAGTTAAATGGCAAAGTTGTGGGTAATAAAAAGATCTACAACTTTTGTATTAACACTTTTTCACATAACCTCAAAATTTATGTGAAAAATTGAAATAACCAAGTTTTTGTTTTTTTATTTCTTTTATAAAAAAAAATTTTTTTAGAGAAATTTGGTGAAAACACCTTTTTATGTCCCAAACGCACTGTAATTTTTTTGATTTAAAATATTTAGTTTTCACCTTATTTTGAATTAATATCGAAAAAGCACCCTAATCGTAAAAAAAATTTTTGAAAGAAATATAAAAACCAAAAACTTGGTTATTTGAATTTTTCACATAAATTTTGAGGTTATCTTACCTACACCTAACTCTTTTTTCCATGCCAGGACTTGTAGTTTTCCGGAAATCGAGATTCCATTTTTTACCCTTTCCCCAACCTCAGATCGCCCGTAAATTATTTTTCCTTTTATTTTTGTTCTCTTCCTTTTCCAATGGGTTTCATCCTACTATTATTTTTTTTTGTTTCAAAAATTATCGACCCTGATCTATATTTAAAATGACCATTTGTCTAAACAAAAAAAGTGATTCACTCTGTATATTCGAGATTACTGAAAAGGAAACTTTTCAATAAATAATCAACAACATATAAGGTTCTTTTGCAGTATAAATTTTGGTTGAATAAATAATATTTTTCCAGATTTTATTTTTTTTCTCCTAAACAATCCAAGTCATTGGCTTCATATTAGATATGAAGTGAAAGTATGGTAAGCTGCATCCATTTAATAAAAAAAAAAATGAAAAATTGAAATAACCAAGTTTTTGGTTTTTTATTTCTTTTACAAAAAAAAATTTTTTTAAAGAAATTTGGTGAAAACACCTTTTTATGTCCCAAACGCACTGTAATTTTTTTGATTTATAATATTTAGTTTTCACCTTATTTTGAATTAATATCGAAAAAGCACCCTAATCGTAAAAAAATTTTTTGAAAGAAATATAAAAACCAAAAACTTGGTTATTTGAATTTTTCACATAAATTTTGAGGTTATCTTGAGGTAAGTGTAAATACAAAAGTTGTAGATCTTTTTATTACCTACACCTAACTCTTTTTTCCATGCCAGGACTTGTAGTTTTCCGGAAATCGAGATAATCCATTTTTTACCCTTTCCCCAACCTCAGATCGCCCATAAATTATTTTTCCTTTTATTTTTGTTTTATTCTCTTCCTTTTCCAATGGGTTTCATCCTACTATTATTTTTTTTGGTTTCAAAAATTATCGACCCTGGTCTATATTTAAAATGACCATTTGTCCAAAAGACCTAAACAAAAAAAGTGATTCACTCTGTATATTTGAGATTACTGAAAAGGAAACTTTTCAATAAATAATCTCAACAACATATAAGGTTCTTTTGCAGTATAAATTTTGGTTGAATAAATAATATTTTTCCAGATTTTATTTTTTTTCTCCTAAACAATCCAAGTCATTGGCTTCATATTAGATATGAAGTGAAAGTATGGTAAGCTGCATCCATTTAATAAAAAAAAGTAACAAGGAATCACCCAGGGTAGTCCGGCATGGGCAGCCGCCCTACCTTTCCTATCAGAATTTCTGTGCCACTGGGAATTTTTCGAAATTTAGATTTCTTAAATATAATTTTTTTGGAAAAAAAACGCTTACGAGATATCTCGTGTGGTCCGGACGTCTCCTAACAGAATTTTACTTGTGACACCCAATCACAAGATAACTCGTGAACGCATAATAACCACCGAGTTCGCGCTTCGTGTTATGACCCGTTAAATTTTAAATATTTCAATTTTATCTTTTATCAATTTTTTGGTAGGTATTTCCAATTCATGGGCATAATATATTCAGTGTATCCGACACGTGCATTAATACTTTTACCCGTTTTCTAGAAATATATCAGACCAATCGCAATCAACGCTATTATCTAAAGAACAAACCTTACTATTAAAATACTTCCCGTCTGTACTTACAGATTCATACACACAATCTTTATTAATTACATCTAAATCCTCAAGTGGTTTAAGATCATTATATATATTATCTCTACCAGAATAATCTAAATGTAACGCAACCGACTTAACAAACTTTTCTGGCTCATATAATTGTGGTTTAATGCAAAAACAATCCCCCAGAAAATCTAACACAGCACTAAACGTTCTTAAATTGTTAAATATCTGTTTCTGCTTCCTAGACAAAATCTTCTCAAACATAAAAACCAAGTGATGATGAAAACATTGAAAGGTTAAATTGTACGGTTTTTCTGGTATTGTTAACGTTGGATTTATTAGTTCTTTCTGGTACGTGTCCAAAGTAAAAGTACTGTTGTAGCAGATATTCAACCAATCTTGGACGCACGTTAACTCTGTAATAGATGAACCCGTAAACATAGTTGGATTTGTTAGTAAACCATTTGCTACCATAACACCATCACAATTAGTTTCATTCTGCAATTCAAGACAGCTTTCCATCGAAATGATCCCACCGTTAGCTACTATTGGAATGCTACAGGCATCTTTAATCATTCTTAAAGCAAGTTTATCTATGTCTCCTGTTAATTGATTGGATTTCCTAGCATGCACACTAAGGAAACTAACCCCACACATTTCTAATTGCTTGCAAATATTTACGCTTTCTCTTAGATCGTTATGAAGCCTCATCTTAACACTCACAGTGAATTGTTTTGATATCCTGTTGCGACATTGCCTCACAATATCATAAATCACCGTAGGGTCTTTCAATAAAGCACAGCCTAGTCCTTGTTCTCTCGCCCATCTTTGAGGACAACCACAATTTAAATCCACTCCATTGCAATAGGGAGCTGCTAGGTGTGCTGCACCTACAAAATCGTGCACAGTATTAGCCGCAAACTGCACTATTAAAGGTGTATCCAACAAATTTGTCGTGAACTCATTTCGCCTTGCTTTTTCACTTTGGCAGAAGGAATCGGCTAGGATCATCGGTGTGAAGTTTAAATCACAATCGTAGAGTTTCAGTAAGTTCCTGAATTGTAGCTTTGTGTAGCGGACCATCGGTGCACATATTTTAACCAGTTTCTTGTCTTGGAATAGATTCATAATATTATTATTTGGATTGTCTAATTTCTTCATTTTTTCGGTTCTATAAGTACTAAGCAGATTGAGAAATGCCTAATTTCTGTGAATAGGTGTGGTTAAAAGCACAGAATATAAATATTAACATAATTTTACCGAATGGATGGTCTTTTCCCAGCATAACAATTTTTTTTCGAAAACTATGGCATGGATTCATGGAAGGTATGAATTAGAGGTTAGGTTTTCAGTTTCGCGCAGGGTTGCCAGTTGCCAGAACAAAATTTCTGAGGTCCAAAACAGCTACGAAAATGGCACAGATTTGAATACATTCGGCCCAAACCACTTTCTTCCACAAAATAGAAAAATACTTTCTTCTAAAAATACGCCGATTTGATTTTTTTTCATCTAGTAGCTAAATTTATAAACGATATCAGAGGATTAAAATTAAAAAAAACTACAGAACAGAAAACTAGAAAAAGCTAGGCCACAACCTACGACCTACGAACCATAGACCGATATAATTCAATAATCAGTGCTGCCACTTTCAGCATAGCTTGGCAGGTCTAAATAGCCTACTATCAAATGAACTTTTTCTAATTATGACATGTAAAATGATACTTTTCAAAACCCTTTGACGTTAGGAAACGTCTTACTTTTCACAACCATAACCGGTAGAAAAGTAAAATATTACGCAACTGGTTTTGTAAAGATCATTTCAGAGTAGAGGATATTGAGACCTGACAAGCTATGAAAGTGACAAGCTGTCACACCGTTACAAAACGTACTGGATTGTTTTTAAACATATGAAATTCAGAGTTCTCTTCTCATAAAACATAAAATTGTTGAAAATTAAAAAAATTTTGTATCCTCGCATCCTTTCGCGGAACTCGCTAGCGCTCGTTCTGTAGAAATCTGATCGTTACTCAAAATAGTAGGTACTTTTCCCAACTGGTTACATAAATAACTATTACAAAACCAGTTGCGTAATATTTTACTTTTCGTAACTGGTTGCATGAAAAGTAAGACGTTTCCTAACGTCAAGGGTTTTGAAAAGTGTCACTTTACATGTCAAAATTATAAAAATTAAATTCTTTGCAGCGAAAGTGCTCCATATTGAAGGTAATTACGTTACAGATAGGTATGTAATTTAAAAAGGAAGAAAGATAAATTCCTATTTCCTTCTGTAGAAGACATAAAATATCTACAATGGGTCTTTTCACTAGATTCTTAAATCACATATCAAATATGTTTATTTGAAAGCTAACTGATGGATATTCACCTCGTGCAACTTTGTTTCGAATATAGTGTTCTCACAGTGTGTTTAATAAAAAAATTAATATTTATTATAGCATTATTATTATATATTTGAATTAAGCCTGGAATTAAATTAGCAGCATATTTGTCAGACGCCTAATAACCCATTCCCTCAGCTGTAGGTAGTTGTTTACGCTTAGTTTTGAGGTTATGTTTTGTGCGTTCTCTACGCGAATTGTGTTTTGCTTTGTTTCCGTACATTATTGTAAGAAAATGGAGTCAGGATTTTCTAAAGGAAGTGCAGAAAATTTGCCGAAAGTTGATTTTAGCACGGTGGACGAGTTTTACATGTAAAATTTAGATTATTTATCAGTACCTAGTAGTCAGTGTCAACAACCAAGAAGACTAGAACAAGGAGACCCAGCTCGCGTGTTTCGGGCAGCACAAAATACGTCGAAAGATAAACTTAATTGCGGGGTACTCTTACCTGCGCAAAGCGATACCACGCACAATTGCACATTAACCTGAGAAGCTAAGTAGGGCGCCGCTATTCCCTTGGCGGATTTCGTCATTTGTGCCGTTCATTTGTGCCGTTCTCTCGGTACCTATTTTACGCGAGCTCGGTCTCTTTGTTCTAGTCTTCTTGTCAACAAAGTCAATTTCAACGTACTGTAAGGCCTGATCCCCAAACGAGCGTTTACGTGGACGACGTTTTATAGATCCGCCGAATTCCACGGATACCCTCTTCCCCATTCTTCCCAAAGCAGGGAACTAACTTTGGAATATAGTACTAAGTGTCATGTTCAAGGTAGCAGTCTCTGTGACGTCACTAAGGAAGGATATGTGACGTCACGTATAAGCGCACGCTTTACTTCAGCACTTGATATTTTCCCATTGAAAACGTGCTCAAAAAGAAAATAAGAAAATACGGCTTGATTTTTTATAAAACACTATCACATAAAGCAATAAATAAATTCAGTGAAAAGGCCCATTAGGCCAGACATTTAATACACTATCTGGTTCTCAAAAAATCCAGTAATTCTGATTTTTTGATGTTTGGATTCGTATCAGCTGCATAAAATCAAGTTTACAACTTCGAAACACTGGTGGGGAAAAACCTCTATATTTTTGGACGTTTTTAGTTTTTGGGTTATAGGTAACTCGTAAATAATGGACCTACGTAAAAAAATAATCTCAGCTTTTTTCAATCCGATAAAATTTCCTTCATTTCAACCATAGGACCATAGATTTTGAGATACAGGATTTCAAAAATTTGATTTGTTTTCTTTCCAGCAAAACATCAACTATATCCATATTACAAATAAAATCACGAGGTATATAAGTAATGCAGTTCTTTATTAAATTAAACATAAGACAAACAGTATCGATGTTTTAGAAAGATTGATACATTGTTGTCATCTCTACTAGACTTCGCCCACACGCGTAAATTTCTGCACAATCGCATTCGTGGCGAACTGCAAGTAGATACAACGACAAGTTCAAGTTCGTCATGTCCGCCATGATGCAACACTAAACGCTACTACATCATCGCTCGTTGTTGGCGACATCAGACGACTGTAAACGAATCTGTTATGACGCGTCGCGGATTGTTTAGTTTGTTTCACGCGCCTTCTCATCGCAGTGCTTCCAATACCCAGGCAGCATGGTGTCGTTATTATGACGTATTTATTTCGTCAGTTTTTAGGACATAAATACGTTAAAAAACTACAAGAGAAACGTCAAAATGACGAGAAAAAGACACAGCCAAATGACGTTTATTGGACGTTTAAACGACGTCATTAACTGACGTTTAAATGACGTCATTAACTGATTATTGTAATAATACTATATGCTATATTCTATTAACTTATTGTAATAATGCTACATGCCACAAGTAAAAAAAAATAGTTAATGGTCTTTGAAGTTTTGAAAAAATTTTCTGAATTTTTTCAAAAAATTCTGAAAATTTTTTTAGAATTTTTTCAAAAAATTTGGAAAAAATTTTTTGAATTTTTTCAGAATTTTTTTAAAAAATTCAGAAAATGTTTTGAATTTTTTAAAAAAATTTGAAATTTTTTGAATTTTTTCAAAAAATTTTTAAAAAATTTTTAGAATTTTTTCAAAAAATTTTTAAAAAATTTTTAGAATTTTTTCAAAAAATTTTAAAAAAATTTTTAGAATTTTTTCAAAAAATTTTAAACATTTTTTTAGAATTTTTTCAAAAAATTTTGAAAAATTTTTTAGAACTTTTTCAAAAAATTTTGAAAAAATAAAAAAAAAATTGCTTCTGGGTCTTGTTTCCAGGATATAAAATTCTATTCTAATTCTGTAGTTAAAAGAACTACAAGAGAGACGTCAAAATGACGAGAAAAAGTCACAAACAAATTTTTTGAAAAAATTCATAAAATTTTTTCAAAATTTTTTGAAAAAAATCAAAAAAATTTTGAAAAAAGTGACGTTTTAAAGACGACATAGAAATGACGTCATATGTTCGGCCTCATATTGGTCACGTGACGTCTTAGACCTAAAATCATCTTAAAAGAACGTAATAATGACGTCACCATGCTGCTTGGGTAGTCATCCTAACAGCGGTATTAAAAGAAAAACAAAGTAACTAACGGAAATGGACAGTTAACAAATTACAAAATATTGCATGATAAAAGATAAAACAAAAATAACGTAGATATTTGTCTGTTGTTTAAACATACGTAATTTATGTTTAATAAAAAACAGAGAAATATTAAAATTACTGCGCCGCATTGATTCAGTTGAAACATTTATGTAACATTCAAATTATAATGTTTCGCAAAGAACATTTCTGATAGGTCACATTAATATTTGTAAGCATTGTTACATTTGCACAGTTCTTCTGCAGATTTGAAATGTTTCCTACACGTTAACGTAGAATCCGCGTACATTATGTTATATGTACGCTGGTAACGCTGGTTGAATGTTAACGACTTCAGCTACCGGATTATTGTTGGGGTGATTGCAAGCAGTCCCATGTTGGCACGCCACTGGCGCGACATCGACGTCGTTGTTCCCGCAATTATTGGAACATTGTCAAACTAATTTCTTAAAAGTACTAACACAGAACACCGGTTCGAACCGGTGCGGTGGCAAAGCCAAAACGTATTTTTAGTCTTTTACTTAGCTTAGTTAAATAGCCGCACGCAAAATACGCGCCTCTTCGAAGAAGGGGTAACAAGTAGCCCTAACTATAAAAACAAATAAGGATCAATTAAAACCGAGTCAGCAGTCAACGCTCATAATATTCCCAGTGTTAAATTAATTAAGACGCGCGTCGGGAATTTAAGGAAAAATCGTAGTCGATGAGGATTTTATTTTTGATATCTACTGGACTTTGTTGGCAGTGAACGACAGTAACTTACAGTGTATATATGTGACTCAGTGGCGTTATGATTAAGTCTGCCAGTAGGGATGTGAAGGCCGCTGTTGCTTGGGCTGGATCGGACATAATTATTAAATTTTTCGCGCCCAGCGAGGGGACACTTGTCAATGACGATGGTCAGTGAGTTTCAGCATGTAAGCATTTATATGCGTGTTTTTTTCTCTCGTTTCATATTAAATCTTAACTTTTAAGTTACTATTACACTTTCACCTACAAAAAAAAATAACCGGAACTTGGTTTAACAGAAATTTATAAAAGCAAATTTCCTCATAAATTAATATTATATAACAATTAATATAACGAATCAGTTTTATAAAGAAGCAAAAAAAAAGACATGGCAGTTTAATACGCGATGCCAGATATTAAAAATATTTATAAATGTATTTAAACTTAGAAAATGTATTTAAGCCTAACAATCCATCGCAAGCGGCATGGAAGCTGGTCTCTGAAATGTGTAATAATGATAAAAAATAATGGATGATTTGATAATTAAGTTGAATAACATGAATATCTATGGCTTTTAATGATTTTTTCGTAAATTCCCCTAAGGACACCATCGAATCAAATTGAATCTATATCTAGCAAGCAGCCACACAGTAAACTTAACAATAAAAAAGTTGCTCTGAAGTATAGATAGTTACTAAATCTGTTAAAAAATAAATTGATCAATAAAACACCATATGCACCTGATGAGCTACCTCTATTTCTATTAAAATGCATTGTTTCGCTCTTTTCGCAACCACTTACCTATCTTGTTAAACTCTTTTGAAACGGCTAGGTTTCCAAAATGTTTAAAATTGGGTAAAGTGATTCCACTCTCATCATTTTCTATTTTTGGAAAGATTATTTTATTGGAATATTGGAAAATCACATACCAGTCACTATTTCATTTTCCATTTCGAGAGTTTTTGAATAGGCTTCTCATTTTCAACGTTTGAAATAGGCTAGTCATATAGTACATAAAAATCGCACTATCAATCAACTAATATAACGACTAGTGCCGATTTTTCAATATGTTGTTAGCCACTACCATTATAATCCAACATAATTTTTGGACAATAGTAGGTAATTGTAACTAGGATTATTTAAAAACTAAACATATAATAATTATTATATATTACATGTGAAACTAAACATATTTTATACCTAACACTCGACGTAGTTTTCACAAACACCAAAACACTTTTACTTGGCTCGACGCGCGTTTAGCCCCCAAGTTGCCATCATCCGGAGATGATGAAAACTGGTATTTCACTGGGATATTTTATAATAAATATAGGATTGCTAGACAGCATACGACGCTTGTTTCACTCGCCAAATTGGAAATATTAGGAAAACATTAAAACGATGGAATTTTAAAAAGGAATCATCTAGAAGTTGAACTATACCTATCAATCCTATCATGATAGATATTAAAAGTATCAATTTCTTTAAGGACATTCTGAAATAAACAATTGATAAAATGCCGATAAAAATATTTGAAACTGAAGCTGATGGAATGGATCTGAGTTTCGAAATCGGAAAACTCAAATTCAGATATTTTTTTACCCTGCCAGTAGTGTATATCCAAGTTTGCAGCTTCGAAAGACCTGTGCTAACTTCGTACTACTCGAAACCGCGAAATTTTCGCACTTTATTTGTTTTCTTCACTCTTTCTTTTCTAAACTATGCGTTTGTTCATTAAGTTTGTTCATTAAATATGTAATAAAAATACATATTTCAAAGTAGATGAAATTTGTTACAATATGAGACCAGAATAATCTCGATAGGCAATATTTACCAAGATACAGCCTCCAAAAATTGGAATTTTTTTCCAAAAAAGTGAAATTTTAAGATTTCAACTTTGATCCCCAACTTTCAAATCGGGGAAAATTTTACTGGTCAAGTAATTAGCTTTAATTTAAGCACAGAACAACGTCCGTAGGCATGTAATTTTTCCAAAACAGTGAAACCCGTATATCTACAAGAAATATATTTTTTAGCCTATTAATAAAATATATTTACAATAATGTAATTCAACATTTTTATTTATTGATATATTATGTATATCATATACGTATATGATATACAGTGATATACAGTGGCGGCTCGTGAGTATTTTCAGAGCGCATATGAGTGGACCACCTGCGTCTTGAAGTTGTGCTCTTAAATGTGTTGCAGTTATAAATCGTTATCTTACAGCATTTACTCACCAACTAATGTAGCTGCCTCAACACATTCATCACGAGTTAAATTTCTGATTTGGCGTTCCATTATTCACTAATTATTGCTGGACTGTCAACAAAAAACTAATGACACAGTTCTCAGTTTATGAAGTGTAATCTTCTATTTCCATAGCTTGCTAGCTGTTTGAGTTGTCCGATAAATGCATTTCATGTGAATAAAAGCATATGGTGTTTCAAAACGGTGTATTTCATGAAGTAACAGAGATAAACAAATGAATAAAAAAAGAAAATGTAGAAAAAACATGAGGCTTTAAATTGGCTATAATTGCAATAACTTGCAATACCTTGTAGAGCCCACAGGGCGTTTTGAAATTTCGGAAAAAAACATAACATTTTTATAGCACCTGGTATAATATCAAAATCATTCGTTTTACCAAAACAACTAAGACAGTGATATTCCTAAGAGAAAAACCTACAATTTGAAAAAAAAATCGACCAAAACGAACAAAAATTGTCGTTAACTTTTTGGTTGTGCGTTAAATAAGTTGCGCAGTGTATCTACATATTATTTAATTTACTGATAATTTAATGCAGAAAAAAAATAAAAACTAATAACTACCTATTTATTAGTTGATAGTACATTAACACAGTTATGTAACTATGTTATGTACGCGCATATTATAGTTATTAATAATACTTTAGTGCTTGTTAAAGTTTTTAAATTTAAATTTTTATTGTTATTGTTAGTGTACACTATGAAATAATAATGTGAAAATATTTAAAAAAATAATATATTCTCGCCAGAAATTGTTATGTGCTAAAAATTACTACCATACATGCTTTGGTAATTGTATGCCATACTTTTAGCTCAATTAAACCCTGTGAATGTTTCATATTTTGGTTCTGCCTTTGACATAACTGGGAAAATTCAGAAATCAACATTTGAAACCGGCAAGAACTGACAAACAGAGGTCAACTTACCTGCAGGCATCCAATCAGAATTTGGAGTCCTAGTACTCTTTTTTGGTCCCGAAATCCCAATTTAATATCAATGATCCCCTTTTTTACCTCTAATTTTCAAGGACTTTGAAATATCTCGAGAATGGATTATCTTTTAGAATTTAGAAAACTCCAGAATTAATTTCATGCGGATCCCCGAGATTTTTAACTTTTATTTGAATGTTTTTGTTGGCCCCTACGGTAACAAAATATTCCCGAAAACCCGATTCTCTATGTGTTTACATGGTGATTTTTCCCATTTCCCTCATAGTAGTGCCACCACAGTGGCTTGGGAGATAGAAGAAATCTTACTCTATAAAACCACACAATAATAAAATTAAGTAAAGCCCGGTACACATAGACGTGCTAGGTTAGGGAAATTCGCATAGAGCTAAAAATTGGTTCGACAAAAATTTTCAACTCTTTTAATCGTTATATCTCTTTTATGATAAAACTTACCGCTTGGCTGAAAAATGCAAATAACCCATATTTGCCAAATTTGACCATGAATAAATATTTTTGCAGACGAGGGATCGATGGGGACGTTTCACATTTTATTTATAATTGTGTTACGTAAATTCGTACCAATTTTTAGCTCTATGCGAATTTCTGTAGCCTTACCTCTACTTTTTGGGCTAACTTGACCGGGCTTATGTGTTTATCGATATTTTTCTACGTCTCGGACTACGTCGGACTAATGTAAAAACAAACAATTTTATCATTAGAAAACAATTCTAATTCTCCTAGACAATTCGGTGCTACTCCAAAAATACATTTGCGTTGTTTAGATTACGAGGTCTAGATTGACTACTCGTTTTCAAAACAAAATTTATCTCTGTTATGTTAGTTATTACATAACGTTTGTTTAGCACAATTAAATTTGTGATAAAATGGTGAGGGTTATGAATTAATACATTTATAGACATAGTCAGGATGTCTAAGTATGTTTCTAAATTTTAAAGTAATTAATTTTCAACGCCACATTGTCAATGGCACAGCTTTCGATTTTCACCGAAACTCAAGCGCTCGGAAAGTCAGCATAATCAGGAGATGATTTGATATTTATTTACTTAACCGACTTTTGCCGTTCTTCAATCTTTTTTTGCACAAACACAAGACAACACTCCTATCCTCAATGGATCTTTTACGCTCATTAACGATATTTCCCTGTCCTGTGGTATTTCCATCATTATTAATTTCTTCGCCAAGTGGTAATATTATATAGCACTGGTCGCTACAGTACTACAATAAAAAATCAATAGATTGTTACTTATTTAGTGGGCAAGTATATCTGGATATATTTGCCATTGATTAAAACTAGTAAAACTAGTAACTTACCGTATTCAGTCAAGCTTCCAGCTGTTTCATTTTCAAGTTCGGATCCGTGTTCTGGAACTGCATTTTCTTCGTCTTCTTTTTCCTATGCGAACCCTCAAAATCATTCGACTCGCCTTCCATTTCTTTGAACAAACATTCAATGCTTTATTCAGTGGCCAAATGGTTGATTTCATGATATGGAATGCCAACTGAAGCTAATCCCACTCTAGTAGGACATCCGAACGCAGCCTCGCACGGAGATTCACGAATTCCTTGTGAATAAAAATACTGCAACGGGGGATTGCGCTTTTTCAAATCCGCAGAGTTGCATAAGACATTTACCAAGATTCAATGTACGGTTTTTCTTGAAGTGCATAAATTTAATACCTGCAGGCCAGTTTTTGGTTGTATTTTAATCCGTACCCAACATTTCCTCAATATCTCTATTGATACACTCAACCCGTCCTTGAGTCTGGCTGGGCGTAGGTTTCCCGTGAACAATTTTTACCTCTGACCAAATCGCCTGTAGGTTTACCAGAATTGACAAACTCTCGGCCATTGTCGGAGTGAAGAATTAAAGGTGCTCCACAAGTACTATATAGTGTATATTTCCAATAAATTAAATACGACTTTTTGTGCTTTTTTGATTTTCTAAGGTTTCTGTGACACACTGTTAAATGGTCTTGATATATCATAATGGAACGCCACTGTAAATTTGTGTTTACAGATCAAGCAACTCGTCAAGTCAACCTGGGTACGTGTCTCGAAAGTCTCGAAACTAATACTGGCCTAGAAAAAGACCCACAGAAAAGCAGTAAAAAAAAATATGTAAAATAATTTCACCACTGTTATTACGTCATAAGTAGATTTGTGTTTTGGACATAATATACAAGAAGGAATAAAAAAATGTATATATAAGTGCAGGACACAATATTGATGGGAACAATGATCCTGAAACGTCGATGCAGCTGCTTCGGGGTTATCTCCCTATGATAAAGTCACGATCCTTTCTTCTCCTTGTATATCAACCTTAACAACTATCTCTTACTCATTATACGTAAAGAATTCTGATATTGCGCCAATGTGCCTACTAATAAAATTATTTTAGTAGATTTTGACTAATGACTATGTTATTTATCTGTTTGCCAGAAGTCGAAAAAATTTAATTCATTTTAGTTTTGGCTGGAAATTCTTGATCCTGGCCCATTGTGTATTATTGGTGTTCAAAGTTTTCCAACAAAAACATTGTAAATGTACGTGGAGAAGATGATGAACAGCAGCATCATCTATGGGTGGCAATCTTGCAATGTTTAATGCACTTTTGCATGTGGTAATTTTTTAAGTGGAGATTATATCGTAGTAGGTTCAGAGCCTCTGTCTTTAGATTTCCACCGTACAATGATCCCAATGCCTTGGTCCCAATATCTGTGAGTTCCTTTCTGATCCAGCGTAGCGCAAATTCCAAATTTCTCACATTTCTAAAAATTTCGATATGCTGCCGATTTATTTACCAAATAACAAGCTTGTGGTGTCATTAACACAATACATGTGAACAGAGAATAATTTTGCATCCTTTTTCGCCAAGCATTTATGTTGCATCGATTTAATAACGTTTTTGATTACTGAACATAGATAATCGCAAACAAATATTTTGTGTATTCTGATAAATCAAAACTAGAGGAACTTTGGTGCCTTCAGCAACAACTATTATTTTCTTCAACCAAGGTCAGGGCTATTTTTACTATGTCAGTATCATCTATAACATGACTTACAGTGTGGCCATTCCCGTCTAAGTGTTTCCCAAATATGATTCTAAAGAACTGTTTATTTTCATTATTTTCTCAATAACTAAGTTTCTGGATCAAATATAGACGGGGAAATATAACTAAATCATAATTGAAATTCTCCTTCAATTATTTTGCAGATTAGGATTTACAGACAAACATACCAGAATTATCTGGGTGAGGAGAAAATACGGCTCCGCAAAAAGTAAATAAAGCTTAAGCTCAGTCTTCAGTAACACTTGGATTTTGATTGGTTTAATGTTTAATCTGTATTCTTCCGTCTTAAGGAAGACCATCCGATCTGCACATTATTTTATAAGCACTCATTATTGTATAAATAATGAGTAAATCGAGCTCAAGGTTTAGGCAATCTTTAAAATGTGCACAAATTTTTATTACGCTGCAAATGAAAATAATTACACTTTATGTGAATGAATCTTCAAAAAAAATTGTATTTTTTTTTAAGAAAAAATGCAATTTCTCCCTATATTTCCCTACTAATGACGTTTACTAAGTTTGTGATATGCAGGTTTCTTGATTTTTCAGTATTTCTAACCAGTACGTTACCATTTTGTATCCCAACAAATTTGTAGCCCATTGGTTTCGCTACCTGACGAACTTTCTTCCAATAATAGTTTTGTTTGGGGCGATATGTGTTTATTGACGAAAAATGTATCAAAAACACCTTCCAATTTCCAATTATTACTAATAGGTGGTAAAAAGAAAGACTCTTTTATAAGTTTGTTTCTGATTGGAATATTATATGGTTCTTCAATCTTACTCGCCTATATTGTGCCAATATTAACAAAAAAATTGTTGAAATAACTAGCTCTATCTACGTCAGTTAGTAATAGTAATAGTTAATAATAATCCAGTAACCTTCCAGTCTCAGTACTGGTTGGTATTCTCCTAGAAAGATACTCGAATAATAATAGTTGACAATATAAGGATTGTTATGTACTTAGTCAGGTATTATTGACAGACGAAAAGTTGCACGCCATTGCAATAAGAAAATTCTTCTTTGCTGATGACATCTATACTCTACCAGTGGAAAATGCATCGCCCAGTATATGGATATGTGTCGCAATTCCTGATCCTCCACGACCTGCTCACGCATTAGTCACTGATAAATGTTGTAAGTTCTCAGTGCCAGCTTGATAAGAACGGAATTTAAAAGAAAATTCGCATCGGCTCAATAATATATACGATTATTTTTGTTGGTCATCTTCCTTGGCAGTAGTCAGTCGACAACAAAGTGAGGTGGAAGTGTGCGTATCATTATGATCAAATCTGCTAGCTGGGTTGTGAAGACGGGCATCGGTTGGGCTAATTCTGAGTTCGCAGTGCCTACTGATGAGGACAACTATCTAGTTCGAAAAGGTCAGTGGAAACGTGCACAGGGATGGAAATATTTTTTGCAACACTTGTATCGCAGCTCAATTATTGCATTATTTAATTTTTTATTGCATCACCCTAGATTTTATGCTCTTCTACATATAATTACTGCATATTATGTATAATAATAAAATGTGTGTTAAAATATTTGAGCTTGACAGCTACTTTATCAACTTCAAATAGTCTTTGCTGGAAACGGTCTTGTTAAAGCGGAAGTGTACGAAAAATGTTCGTCTTAAGCGTATAGTTCGTAAACGAATTTTAAAAAACCTAAAATGCTAATTCTTTGTCTTTTATTTTCTTAGTATATTGTCCATTATTTAAATGTAAGTTTCCTGAGTAGCTTTTCTAAGTTTGCAAATGGCCCATATTTTTTAAATGACCACATTATCAAACGCATTAAGCGTGTGGTGTCGGTTTTTCGCACTACAGGGATTCGATTGTTTTACCTGTTAATATTGTTTTACCTCTTAACTATTAATAATATGTATATTATACACGTCAATAATTTTGTATGTATTAAAAGAGTAATAAATATATTTTAAGAAATTTCCGTTTTCGCCCTTACTCTCAAAGACAGGGCAACGTCTCTCAGGTCAGCTAGTGATATATAAAAATAAGTAAACTATTCAACATATATTAAATTACAACAGCACATAGTCCGGCCTACTGCGAAGCAATAGAAATAGTAATAACAAGATATTATTTTTATTACTATCCAAGTACAAGTAATTATCCAAGTACATGTCAGTCTTGCTGTCATCCTTAGACTAATTCAAGTTTACAATTAGTGGGCTCACTTCACATTCTATGTCTATGTCTATCTTTAACTCTGTAAACAATCATCTTTTATTTTTATCACATGTTGACATCTTTTGTGCTCATCCACGGTTATTTTATTAAATTCTTCTTCCGCTAAACGTTTGACTTTATCTATTTTAAACGTTACATTTTTTGGATACGTTCTTTCTAATTGTAGTCCCGAATTAACTTAATTGGGTTTAAATCTGGATGTAACTGTGGGCGACGCAAAACAGTGCGACAATGTGCATATACCTAACATCTCATCAAATTTGTATCTTATCTTATATTTGTATCTTGTTCTTTACTATTTTTAATCAATTCATATAATTCAGGTTACAAGTCAATTCAAGTGCACTGAAACGAAGACATTTTTTAACAATAACAAATTATTTAATGTTCACAATCGTAACACTTGTACTCACAACTTTACAGGACTGTAACATAGGGGAAGGGATTTTGGAAAAAAAAGTTGTATGAAAACCCCCTTAATTCTTGCTGAAATTTACTTCGAATCTTTCGCATCAATTTATAAAGACCCTGTATTTATTTCACTTTAACACCCTATCTTATTTACTTAATAGGATGGATTTGATTGGTGTAATAATTAACCACGTAAATTTTATAGAAGTAGTAATATTAGTATCAACCTTTTCATACTATACGTTTTGCCTTTCCACTCATGTAATAGAAAATACTAAAGTAATATGTTTATACGCCACTAAACAAAGTCTGATTTACAACGCTAAAATTCAGCTGAAATTTCTATGACAGCATGTTAATAACAAGACTGACACAGTTAATAGGCTTTGCCAAAGGGAATATTATTGTGTACTGTATCGTAAATAACGTTGTTTCCACTGCAAATTTGTTATTTTATATTATTTTATATAATGTTTGGCAGACACCATAAAATATGGTTTTCTAAAGAAAACAAAATAAAGCCATAACAGCTCGTTTATTTATAGATTTTTCACCTCTGAAAATATCAACAAAATGTTGAGGCTGGTAATCTGCATTATATTTTGAATGAAAATTGCCTTAAATCTAAAAATACATACCTTACATACCAATATCTCCATCAGGGGCGCATCGTGGGTTCTGTATAGGTGAAGGGTTTTTGCAAAAATCAATAAATCAGCTACATACGTTCCTCTCGCCGAACGGTGGAAAAATGATGGACATTTTTAAACAATATACAGCATTTAGAAATTTATGTGACAATTTGTTGCTAAATGTAACAATATAATTATTTAAAGTTAAAGAAATACGTACCCCTAAATTAAGTTAGGACCTTGTTCTGATAAGAAGATCAACATCTACAATATTTAAACAAATACTAAAATTTTTGCAAAATTTACCAAGACCTATTTTAAGCTGTCCATTAAATGTTGAACCACTTTTTTTATTTTCATCTGCCAATCATTCATATGTCCGGACATTGCACTCGCCCCGTCACAACACTGAGCGATTAATTTTGATATTATATCGTTCCAAAGCAAGGTGGACGAGGTTAAATAATGTTTAATTACAGCTTAAACATTGTACTAACGATTAACATCAACAAAATCAAAAAACTATTTACTAATTTTGTCCTTGAATTTTCTACTAACATTTCTAAGGATAATAGAGCTTTGTGATTTTTACACAATGCCTGCTGTATCATCCATTTGCACAAAAAAAATGCTGCATCTATACCTTTTGATATAGTCTTGAATATAATCAGAAATACATTTTACACATAAATACAAATTTCATTTTGTATTGTTTTTGAGTCTCCAAAAAATACGGAAAACCGGAAACTTTAGGTAGGTAGGTAGGTAACTGTAGGATACCTTTACCCTCAAACTGTGGATCTTCAGATTCTGCACTTTTACTGCTTCTTTATACATGGAATGTCTTATAAATTGATTTTTTTCCTTTTTACTGCTCATCAAAGTTTTCAGCGGCTGGGGACGCTACCAAGCCTCTACTTCTCACTTCTTAATTTCGACACAAACACTTAATATGCAGTTATTTCTGCTTAAAAATCTTTCCCACTGGTGTTCTACTTATTTCTCAGTATTTTAATTATTTTAGCTTAAGTTTAACTATTAATTTTAATAATTTTTTATAAAAATTATTAGCGCAGCTGTTCTCTCCTCGAACGCTATAGCCGGACTCTCCTGCATTGTTATATTTAACCACGGATATGCCGTATAAAAAAACATCTCCATTTCTTGATAACCATTCTTCCTTCTTATTATTGTGATACAATAATTATTATATATATATATATATATATATATATATATATATATATATATATATATATATATATATATATATATATATATATATATATATATATATATATATATATATATATATATATATATATATATATATATATATATATATATATATATATATATATATATATATATATATATATATATATATATATATATATATATATCTCATTACATATAATCTTATTTTTCACTATGGTAGAACATTTTCATGCAATAAAATAATGGGAATGTTCCTTATTGTACAGGGTAAGTCTCTTAAGATTGACACCCCCCTTATCTCACTTATCCTTTGCCGATTTAACTCATTCAAAAAAGGAGTGGACGCGGTTTTTGTAGAATTTTTATAATCACGGATATTAAAAATCTCGTAAGATATACAGGGTGGAAAATAAAACATGATTTTTTAAATGGAACACCCCGTATATTTTTTAAATAATGTCCTTAATTTTCTGAATAAAAAAATATCTAATTATTATATAATCACTCCACCTGTTCGTGAGATATTACTAAAAACTTATCACATTACGGGTGTCAATTATAAAACAAAAAACATATCAAGATACCTCTGGAAACAATGCCATTTATTGAGATAATAAATAAATAATATATAGGTGACAATAACAGTAACGAGTAATAACAATAAACAACATAAGCCTAATAAAAACAAATAAAAGTCAATATTAATACAGTAACACAAGTAACACAATTTTATTTATTTACACGTAACGTAATTAAATATTTTCCACGTAACCACCACCATTCTGAAACCACCACCATTCTGAAAAAAATCCATAGGTGTTAAGTCCGGACTTTTAGCGGGCCAATGTATAACACCGTGCCTTCCTATCCAAATAGGATACTTTCTGTTTAGGTATTCGGTGAAGTTCCTTGCAGAGTGTGGTGGTGCTCCATCCTGCTGCCAAATAACAGATCTGTTGTCCACTAAATTAATATTATCTAAATAATTTTCAACTGGACGTTGAAGAATATCCACATAACGTTGTGCATTTAAAGGCCCATTTATAAATACAGGACCTACAATAGCATCCTTGTGGATGCCACACCACACGTTTACAGTTTGGTATCCTTGTTTTTTTATTTTTTTTTACAATATGTGGATTTTCCGCTGCCCAGTAATGTGCATTTTTTCTGTTAAAAATTCCCGCAGTAGAAAAACTGCTTTCGTCAGTCCAAAAGACATGACTTAGAAACTAATCATCTTCCTCTATTCTATCAAGTATGTCTCTGCAGAAGGTTAACCTGTCTTGAAGGTTGTTGTCGTCTAAATATTGAACGGGCAAAATACTATATGGTTTAAAATTATGACGATGTAATATTTTTATCAGACTTCTTTGTGATATATCCAATTCTATTGCTGCGGCATAGGATGATTTGGATGGATTTTCAGCAAAATATAATAACGCTTTGAGTTCTGTGTCTTCTTCTGTTTTTGTTCTTCGCCTTTCCCTTTTCTTGTCTCTCAGAGATTCGGTATTCCTAAACTTTGAATAAATGTTTCTAAAACTATTTTTGGAAGGAGGTAGCCTTTCTCGAAATAACCTAACATACTCCCTCCGAGAAAGGGACTTATTCTTGTTGCACTGAATATAAATTTCAAGTAACTCTTTACGCTCTTCCAATGAATATACCATTTTCAAAATAACTTGCTTCTTTACGAACACTACGTATTTTTTCCGCTAATATCTAAGAGAGTGAACTACTATCTCACAAAAAACTGGATGACATCTATCAACAAATAAACAATGCAAATATGCATTGTTTCCAGAGGTATCTTGATGTTCTTATTTTATAATTGACACCCGTAATGTGATAAGTTTTTAGTAATATCTCACGAACAGGTGGAGTGATTATATAACAATTACACATTTTTGGATTAAGAAAATTAAGGACATTATTTTGGCCTAAAAATATACGGGGTGTTCTATTTAAAAAAATCATATTTTATTTTCCTTCCTGTATATTTTACGAGATTTTTAATATCTGTTCTCAGATTATGAAAATTCATCAAAAACCGTGTCTACTCCTTTTTTGAATGAGTTAAATCGGCAAAGGATAAGTGAGATAAGGGGGGTGTCAATCTTAAGAGACTTACCCGGTACTTGCTTCTAATTAATACTTAATTGTATTATTATAAATAATATTTTCGCATGTTACATTATTAATGCATTAATGCAATACTATTCTGCAGCGTAACTGAATTAAATTGGGCTTTCATACGTTAAAACTAAATATTTTCAATATTGTCAGTTATATTAAAAGCCAATTGCAAGGAAACCGATATTAAACCATAAAAAATACTTCTTCATAGACGTTCTGTAATGTAAAATAGATGTTCAGGTTACTACTGTTTATTTCTCGGGACAACAGAATATTTGTTGTTTTCACGTTGACAAACAAATGCGGTAGTTAATTATATCTTTCTGGGTGTATTTTTAAAGCCTGTAGATGTGCTAAAAAGCACGTGTATCTATGCTGAACATGTTTGGTTAACAAAACATATTTGGGACAATAATAACTCATTTCATTTAATTGTGATCATGAAAAGTTTATTTTCTCACACACAAACATCTGTTTACAAGATAATGTTATTATTACCGATAATAGGAACATTTTAACTGTTTATGCTATCTATGCAATATTAACAATGGTTTATTAATTTATTTCAATTACTCGCTAAGGAGTTAGTTAATAACGAGTGACAATTCCAGTTCGTAATGCTGGCGCTGTAAAGAACAGTCAATATATAGGTAGGTACTAAAGTGCAGAGCTGCCATGCCAATATTTTCCATGCCAACATATTTTCAGGAATATTTACACTTTTTCTATAAATTTATTGGTGGTCAACCTTAAGAAAACATCACTCGCAATTTTGATTGAATGTACTTCATACTTTGAAGGATGAGGGTTCATTCTCACGAAGCCTAATGGAAAATCACTTATAAAATTTTGCTTCTTAGATATTATAAAGGTAAGTCGGTCTTTGTTTGGATAAACAATAATTATCCAATAAGTAACAGTGCTAATAACAGGTTCTGTCAAGGGTTCCGCTTAATCTGATCTCAGATTCAATGTTTGCTAGTATTCAAAAGGACTTGGCGCTATTTAAGTGTAATTTGGCCCTCTGTCGATGTATAATAATGATTTTTCTGAAATATTTTACATAATAATTCATTATCACAGTTGATAAAAATACTCAACCGGTATTTAAATAATTATACAAAGAAGAACTTTTTATTATTGCGCAAAAGTACTTGAAAAGTGAGGTCAGTTTTATTAAAAAATTAGTTTTTATAAAATACGTATTTTAAAAGTACTTTTGCCGATTTTGTCAAAACTTAGCACGTTTATTAGTAATAGAATGATTAAAAAAATTAAATAGTGTTTAATATAAAAATGGGTAATTGGTGTTTTCTCCTTAACCCTGTATGAAGAAAAATACATATGTTTAAAGTCCTTTTAATCTCAAAATAGATCCAACTTTAAAAGGCAATGTGTTTAATTTAAAAATTGGTAATTGGTGTTTTTCTCCTTAACCCTGTAGGAAGAAAAATATATATGTTTAAAGTCCCTTTAATCTCAAAATAGATCCAACTTTAAAAGGCAATAAAAGTACCTATATTTAATAGAATCACAATTTCCCACCCTTGATCGTTGCCAGACCCCGTACGCGTACACATTCCATTGTTTAAAATACAAAGTAGGCGTCAATTTTCACTTTCATTTTAATTCATGAAAATATGTTTAAGATAGATTAAGGGGTCGTTACTTAAACAGAAAAGATCACACAAGTCGTTCACCAGATGCTTATAATATCAGTCACCCTGTATAATAATATGTGAATGCTTATTTGAAGACCGATTGAATATTTTTATATACAAGTAACAACTACAACAACGAATTACGTAAAATATTTCGGAGAAATGACAGCTTTTGCAATTTGGGCCTCACTTTTAGGGTACCTACACCCGGTAGACATGGAGCTATTGCGCAATGATAAAAAGGTCTTCTCTTGGAATCAGCTGCAATATATCAAAATTTCAGAAGAAATAGCATAGGGCCAAATTGCAGTTAAATGTTTTATTTACAGAAAGTGTAAATTTACAGAAAAGTGTATTTAAATTTTCCTGAAAATATTTTCCAATGTTGGCATGGCAGCTTTAAGCTTTCGTAGGTAGGAGCTAGTAATATTTTTACGTTATCCTAAACTGTACATGTACATACTGTTTAACAATAGTCACCCCTTCTGGGTAAATATTCATTCATAATGCGATGGAGCGGTAAAAATCAACGATATATTTAGATTTTTACCGATACGTCTATTATTTCAACAATCACCATCATGTCGTATTTAAAAACAAGCCTGGATATATAGGACATTTTTATTGTATTTCTGATTATCCTGGTTATAATTATTATTTCCCATAGGAACGAATTAAGGGCCCCGATGGCTATCCTTCCTTTACTTATTATCTCCTAAATTTCGTCATTACTTGTTCCCTGTTTGTTTAAGATTACCCCTAAGTATTTGTATCTTTCCACACCTTTAATATTCCCCCTTTTCAAAGGTAGGTCACTACATTCATCATTGCCTATCGGATATTCACACTTCTTCAAATTCATTGTAAAACCAGCGCGTTCATATTCCTTCGCACCTTCCGCTATCTTACGCACCTTCCGCTATCACAACTTGGTCATCTGCAAAAAATAGGCTGTATAGTGTCTCGTCTCCTACTTGCAGGCCCTTGTTTTGACATTTACGGACCCATCCTCTCAAGACTTGATCTAAGTATATCTTAAACAGAGATGGAGATAAGCAACAGCCTTGTCTGTTTGCCTTAGTTGTTCTAAAGAGTTCCTTGAGTTTCCTAACCTACGTTAATAACTTCTTAACATTTGATTAAGATTTATTACGGTATGACCCATCACCTCGCAGATTGGTTGAAAGATTGTCCTTCTAAATTAGCCAAGGAACAGTATGACTATTTAGCGGAAAAAGTAAAATCTAAGATGCAATCTGCTGACTTATCACAGGATTCGCACAGATTTTGTCACAAAAATACCGCACCAGATGGACTGCTACGTCCAGAAACCGAGCCGCATTCCAGACGAATAACCTCGGTTGGCTAGATACTGAGTTAGAGTTTGTATCAAAAACGCCAGTAATTCAAGTTAGGGAAAATCAATTATCACGTGGTAGACCAGCTGCTGAGTTTCTTTCATCAAGGGAATGATCCCAGAGAAGAGAAACTGCAGAGGTTCGACTAGATCGTAGCCCCGAAGAACTAATTTATTCGGCTTAAATGCAAAGGTCCGAAGGTAAGCTGGATGAAGCAGAGGTCTTGCCTCTTCAACACTAACTTGCGTATCAAAGTATAATAAGGCAATTCAGTAAGAAAGCGAAATTCCCTTTTCAGACGATGGGCTTTGTCACATTTTGTAAAAGCAAAACTAACGAAGTTTCTATCACAAATCACGCTTATATCCCAATTATGAAACGAGGTACGGTACCTCTTCAAAATTTATTAGATCACACAACTTTAAGACTATGTGAGTAAATTAAAGAGGTGTTTGGTACACTGCAGCTTGCAAAGTGCAATGATTTACATTTAATTTCAAAATAGGGTTATGACGGAAGTTCTGGGATTAGCCAATATAAACAACAGTTTCCCGACTACAATATTTCGGATGCAAATATATTTCTTACATCAATGGTCCCAATTGAGCAGTGCGGATCCGAATTCCAAAGAAAATTTCGTAATTTGGCAGAATCCTAGACGTTCCTCTCCCAGATTTTCTAGGCTATTTCGTATACAAATTAGGCACGAAACAACAGAGCTACAACAAGGACCCATAGGAAAAGATCTACCTATCGCTTATGCTTCTCGAACACTCTGTAGTGCTGAATCTAAATACAGTACAATAGAACGTGAACTGTTAGCTATAGTTTGAGCTGTAAATAATTAATTTCTAGCAAATTCTATAACATCTGTCTGTTTCTCCAAATATGTAGAATCATATTATTTAAAAACCAATACAAGAAACAATCAAGTAATAAATTTTATTCATCTCAATTTTTTTTTTGCTGGGATGGCGTTCCAGAGATTTATCTCTGATAATGACAGTCAGTTTATATATAAATTATTTTTGAAACTTGAAACATGAAAAATGTATACTGATTTTAATTGTACGAGAAAGTCCAATCTGACAGGAAAAGAAAATATGAATATTGTGTGAATTCTCTTAACCTAAAAACTTCTGAGTAATATACGGGACACGCGCATGGGTAACGCCTTCTGTGTATTTGTTTCGTCAATGCTGAATGGGGCCCAAGGAAAATCACACTGAAATATTTTGAACCCGGACATTCATTTATGGCTGCTGATTCGATTCATGGTCGCATAAGCAGTGAAATGAAAAAATACCCAAATATTTATGATTTCCAACAATTACTGGAAATAATTGAACATTCTTCTAAAAAAACCAAGTGCTTGTCGCTTAATATATTTGACTTTTTTTCATTTGAAGATGGTTCAAAGCAAAGAAAAAACAACAACATTCCTCTTTTAGAAAGTATAAAAATTGCAGAGTTTCGAAAGTGGTCACGGTGTTTGTTTTTTAAAAAAGGTCATTTTGAACACCTTTTTCAGAACCTCTCGGTATTAACACCTCGAAAAAAACAAAGATTTTAAAAACGCTTTTGCCGTCCTTCCAGGATGAAAGGAAAAAGCTATTTTGGCAATTTTTACCTTCTAGTGATAATTCGGTCGATTTGTGTCAAGTATCCGAAATGTAAATTATTAATACAGCAACAATGTTTAATTTTTCAGATGTTTAATGTAGACCACATCGCCTTAATTGTCAAATGTTAATAGAATATTCTGTTTAGTTAAGTAAACTTGGTAACAACTGTTGATTTACAAATAATATATATATATATATATATATATATATATATATATATATATATATATATATATATATATATATATATTTATAAAATAATTGTCCAAGTCACCTTGGGTATTTTTTGCATATTTTTTAACATCTGTTTCGTACAAACTGTATTTAGTAAATAAACTTACTGTTATGAGTTTATGTGTTTGATATAAGTTTGCCTTTTTTAAAAACTAGTAAGTGAAGCTGTTAGTTTTTCAATATTTTTTTCATTAATATCATTATCAGCAAAACTGGAAGCAAAAGAAAGTAAGTTACTTTTTTTGTTTTTACGGCAATTTTATGTAAACGAATTTGATTGCATTAAAATTTGCAGGTCAAAAAACATAGTAGATGCCTCAAATCAATTTAATTCACGAAGTATTAGAAAAACGCCATACAAATTTATAAATACGTCTCTCGTTAAAACCTTCCCAAAAGCTAGTTACTAGGTTTTGCCATATTACTACAGATATATTCTCGTTTATTTGTGCCGATAATACTTCAAATAATTTGACTCGACTTTCAAGGGTAAAAAGTTGTTTGGTAGTAAAAGAAAATGTGAATGCTTTATATGAGTTATTTGAATATAAAAACTGCCGAAGAATATACTGAAGACGTTGGCGTTCCTCGACTGTGGCTGAGGGCTACATTAAAGAATCAATAAGCATAAAAGTTTCTGGTAAATTGTTCAGTGAAGTATACGACAATATGACGTCAACATTAGAAAACGTCGTCCTTAGGGAAGACCAAGAAAGTACTAATATACCTTCGACGTCATCAACCATAATAATTCTGCAAAATAGAGTACCTGGTAAAGAATTGCATTTTTACCATTACACATATTGTTAAAATTATTTATATAATTAGTAAAAAAATTGATAATGATATTTCGTTCAATTAATGATTGTTCATGTCTAAAAACAAAGTATGTTGAAATTCGCAGAAGGCAAGAAACGCTTTGTCGGGGAGGTGTAATGAAAAATGTCGTTCATTACATATCCAAAAATGTTTTTTCCGTACTTGCATAAGTTCCCGTGTGGGGCGCGCGGCGACGACAAATTTTCTCCGCGCGTATATGCCAAAACAGTATTTTATGGACTCCTAGCGGAATATGCTGTTTTATTAGAAATATCAGATTATTATTAGAGATCCAAGTACATCACTTGAGTTGCGGAAACAGCCCCAAAAAACGCCAGAAAACTCGCCACCGCCACAACCGCAGTGGTGGTTCCTGTCGCGTTCACAATAGTCCCCATGCACATGGATAGTATGAACTGGGCTAAAAATACCATACTGGATACAAGGGCCACGTCGGTGCCTAGGCCTCGTATTTGGCTGGAAATCATCGGCTCCCCTTCGTGGTTTACCTCAAACTGGAAAAGGAGAATGAAATCGTTAAAATAGTAACAAAAATGTCTCTTGCTAATTATTGTTAACATTTGTTAGCAAATTATTGTGTTTGTTACTTATCATCAATTTGCATTAATCAATTAGAAAAAGAGTCTCGATTTTATTAAAAACATTTATAACAAATTTTAGTACCTGTATCATAATTAGCTATAAAAACTGATCAGTTTTTGAAGAACAGCACTTACCATTCTTTTGGCGTGATAATGGGCCACAATCAAATAGGGCATCGTAAATAGGGTGGAATACATGACACCCGCCGTCCAACTGAATATTATCACCCCGATTTTATGTTGTGTGATCGCCATCAGCAACATTCCAGTGGAATATACCAGCAATCCACCGACGTACACCTTTTTAGCTCTGAAAATGATAACGTTACCATGTTTATCGCTTCAGTCTACGTTTATATTTCCATTAACATTTTACAATTTCCTGTTCTAAATCGTTATTGATAACTGAATTGAATAAATAATTTAATCATTTCTAATCATTTAATAATTAGACAACGGTTCTGGCAGTTTCGCATTTTAACCACGACACATGTCTGTTAATTTATAATATTACAGAGTAGATATTTTTTATAATTTAGGTACGTATACAATTACTATACTGTACAATTTAAATCACTTAGCATCGAGATTTCTCGTTAAAGTATTGTGCAAGACAATTTGGTAGGTATCAAATGATTATGAATGCAAAATTATATAAATATGTATGTATCAAGATATATCAGATATAGAAGGGAACATGATAGTATATACTAAATAGGAAGTAGGAATGTATACTGTAGGTATTTATAGTATGTATAGTGTATAGTAGACAGTAAACGTGTAAAGATGCTAAACATAAATAAACTCGATAACTTAAGTGAGAAAGTGTGCATGGCAAAGACATTAGTATAGAAAATAGGACATGGCATAGACTTTATTCTAAAAATGAATCAACTAAACGAATTGATCAACTAAATGAATTAACTAAAGTGAGAAAGTGTGCATGGCAAAGATATTAGTATAGAAAATAGGACATGGCATAGACTTTATTCTAAAAATGAATCAAGAGAGCAGGAAAACAAAAAGGGTGGAAACCAAGGAAGAAAAATAATGATACGGAAAAAAATAAGAAACGGATAACCGATAGAAATTTGGAAGGAGTCTGCAGAGAATAATTGAAAAAAGAAAAGGAACGGCCAGGGGAGAAAATAAGAAACGGAGATTGGAGAGGAGAAACGCAGCTTGCAGAGAGAAATAAGGGGAGAATAGCATTAAAGGAGTTATTGAGTTGCGTGGAAGCTATATGGATGGGACATGCTAAAATTTAATCAAAATTAGACGGACAGAAGCAAAGTATGAAAATAGAAGCGTTAAGAAGCAACATTAGACAAAGTTAAGATAGCTTATCATATCATTTGATTATAAGTCATGACTATAAAATGAGATATCGAAACTATTGAACAGTGTTTCTAAATTTATCAATTACCGACCTTAATAAAAGAACGATTTTAAATAGAGCTCTAGATTCTTACCCAAATCTGTCTATGCATGCTTCTATCTTGGTAGAATAGCAGGCGCATGATAAAGAATACATGGACATTCCCCAACAGCCAAATCTAACACCAGATTCATATAGTTCCCTGGGAATACTGCCTTCGGTCGCCTATATTATAAAGCATATATCAGAAACTCATATCACATCATAGATACTTATTACTTTTTACATTATAACGTATGATCCGAAAGTTTTGAGAAAAATTTCAGAGGCTGATAACTCTTATAAAAATAGTTCTATATTTTCGTCACAGTTTTAAACATTTTCTACTTTATCATTGCTAGAATAGAATGTGTAAATTTATAAGTTGGCGCGGATATTTCTAACCGGAGAAATTAATAAAAATATCTTTTTACATTATTACATTTTTACATTATTACATTTTACATTATTACATTTTTTACATTTTTACATTTAAAAAAGTATTAAAATTTTGTTACCGATTACTCGTAGCGGTCATAAATGGTGAAAATAAGTAAGGACAAATCTAGAAACATTTACTTATCAATTATTTATATGTATTGCATTGTAGGCAATTGATAAAAGCCATTTAAGATTTTTTTTCAACTGGCCTGATGAACCCAGGATGTTCTAACGATTCTAAAGATGATCTAAAGACTACCCAGATGTTCATACTGCTTGTCATCATTCTCTATACAACGCTCAAGTCTGTCGCATGTTACTTGCACGGCAAAATCCATTTCCGTAGCGGATATACTGTGTATTGCATTTTCGATTCTAAAAACCATATCTTCCCTTGCCGTTGGTCGTTCTCGAAATACTAAATCTTACACCTTACCGCAAAGATAAAAATCCAGACAGGTAATGTCAGGTGACCTAGCGGGCCACGGAAATAAACTGCCTCTTACAAAATTTTGTCCTCAAACTTTTTCAGGGATATTTTGGTAATTGTCCTTATAGAAACCACCATTGCCTTTCATCTCAGAGTTGGATAAACTGAAATATTATTCATCATCCTTCACGATATTCACTCGCCTCAATGCGCGGCAACATCTCCGATTTCCTCCTATTCCGTAATACAATATTCTTACTTGTTAGGCTCCTGAACACCGTAGTCTTTGCAACATTAAATCTCCTGGCCAGTTTTCGCTGTGAGATTCCAATTTTGTGAGTTTGCTGCTTGAATCTTCCCTCTCGTAATTGGTTCAAAACCCTCGGCCTACCCATTTAGGCAAGTTTACACATGGTATCCCTTCTTGACATTCTTTGGTTGTGTTATAAATTGTGAAATTGCTTATGTTATGATCTCGATCTCTCGTTTCGACATCCACATACCAGATTATAAAAATCTCGACGAGAAACAATTTTATAAGACATTTTGAGAAGCAAAAACCAAAAAAATTCCTTTGTTTATTTAAATGACATGACTGACTGGTGACAATTAATTCTCATGACCTACTTCCAAAACTTGTTGTTGACACTGTAATACTCTAATCATTTCCGGTAGCGTTTTAATTATTTTTTTTTAATAGATACTGTTATACTGAATAGAAAATAATGTTTAAATAGTCATACCGTAGGATTTCCTTTGAATACTGCCTCTCCAACAAAATCCGTAAAATATAAAGAATAACAGACATGTGCCATCCAACAAAATAGATTTGTTACGCACAGCATTCTTATAGAGCGGGGCATGTATACTATGCTTTGGAGATACAAGAGTAAGGAAGCCTTTGGATTGGGCGCTATACTCTTCCTGGATTCCCCCAAGTTAGTTGTATTTTCTGTGTCATTGTCTTTCATCGAATATTGCTCTAGACGTATCTAAAATAAAGCTCAAAGTTCCTTACCAATTAATTCATCTCAAAAGAGAATTACAGAAAAACCAATATTGATTGAAATTATCCATCTGCTTAAATGTTTCCCTCAATTTAGTATCACATTGTACTTACGTATGAACGATCATCAGGTTGGTTCATAGATCCATAATTTTGGGCATCAGCTGAATTTCCTCCCCCACTTCCTCCGTGATCTTCTGGATTCTCGGAATTTTCAGAACTAATTTCAAGCAAATTCAGCGGAATTTCTTTGAAGCTTGTTAAGGTATAAGATACGCATACGATGAAAATAATCGTAGTTAATGTGAATACAGCCCGCACATGTCCCCCAAGAAGAACACCTAAAATAAGAGGCATTTTAAACACTGTCGGTGTTGCCAAAGAAGTAGGTTCAAAATATGGTTTCACCTATAGCAGTTGCATCCCAATTGATACCTCCTAGAGCGTATCCCAAGAATCCACCCAATCCAGCCATGGTGGTAAACGTACTTAACCCACGAGCATGGTCCTCTAAAATATACATTTGGTAGTACATTTGGATATTCAAAAGCTGATTTTCACTTTATTACCTGGTATGGTTACATCTAAGAGGTAAGCACGGGCTGGACTCTGACAAGCATCCGCATCAAAATCTAACAATACCGTCCCTAGTATAGTAAAAAATATCCCCCACGGATGTGAATTATTGTAGACGCTGGTATTTACTTCATGACTGGTAAAATTTAAGGTTTTATCGTATATGGACGATGAAGTGGTATTTTCTTCGGATTCATCGTAAGTTTCTCTAATGACGGCACTGGTTCTGTACGAAGCCTCTTGAGCTATATGTCTGTATGGGGGTAGTTCATCCCCTAGTTGATAGCCTAGTCTTTCCCCATTTGGAACCAGTAGTAAACCTAAAATATAGTGAGAGTTATAGTTCAAATATGTTCTACAAGTCTCATCGCGAAACAGAAAATATGTTGAGATTTTATTTTTCAGAACTCATTACCAAGTCTAAAACGGTCTACAGATTATAAGGTTAGCTGTACGAGAGGTCGTATAATTGGTTACACTTTAAATGGAGGTTCATTGGAATTTTAATGGAGGTTTAATTGGAGGCTAGCTTACTTGTTTTCAACAGCTACTTCGCAAATTATGTCGCCAAAATCTGACAATAATTCATAATTTCAACTTTGTTTGTTAACATCGATTGTTCAAGTAATCGAGTTTCGGTTTTCACTGACATTTGAGTGTTTTAATTCTCTATTTTACTGTATATTTTACATATTCCATTTAATTTTTTTATGTCAAATAACGCCGTCGGTAGCGGCGACGGTAATAATCGATTAAAAAAAATGTAAAGTGCACTCGACAGAGCAAGAAAAGCCCTTTGTAACGAGACGTGTAGTTTGTCAAATTCCGTTACTGCTAATGAGAGTAATATGCTATCGAAATATAGTTATGAACAGATACATATTATCTACTTCTAATCAGTACTGTTATTTCACACGAATAACTAATCCAACTTAGAAGTTCTTGCCGAATGGTTCACTTTTTAAAAAATTATAAATTTTCGATAAATTACAATCTTTTATTTTAGCATGAGTTTACAAGGCAATGGTTATGTACAGACTCTGAACAATTGAAGTAAAATTAAAATAGTAACTTTTACAGTGCAAGCAGAAATGATGATAAGAGTAGATGAGCTGGGTGCGTTTTGTGTTTACTATGCAGGATGTCTGTGGGCTGCATTCTATAACTCCTTCATACCCAGATTGAGGCATATTTTCAGGGAGTGAAAAATGCTCAAGGTCCTTGTTGAAGTTGATGTCTTGGGATAGGCTTTCTCATTTTCTGGATATAGGAATAAATGTAATAGCATCCAATGCTTATTAATATAATGTAAATTACGATGGTCCAAAAGTTGAAATGGAAAGCATTTCCATGGTATAAGTCGATTGATTTAATTTGTTGTTGCTTTTCTTGAAGTTCATGGATTTTATCGAGCTGGACATCTTCGATAACGATTTTCTGTAACTTGGGGCTGTCGGTTACATGAGGGATCCTGATTTCAGGTAGTAACGTAGGTTGACCGTTGGTGATGATTTTTTCGTTGATAAACGTCTGTTCTTTCGTCTCGAATTGACATCCGGGTGGCAATGTAATTAGGTAGGTTCCTTGTAATGTCATTAAATCGGTTCGGCTACATATGGTTTAAATTTTTGTTTGATTCGGAAATATAGCAATATAATGGGCTTCATCGATTTGCTGAACAATGTGGTTTGTCAATTGAATGGGGGGTCTCTTCGCATCTTCCTTGGGCATGCGTGCTTAATTGCAACAGTTCGAATACACAATCTTTTTCTATTCCATTTGCTAGCTTGTTGTCGGGGCAATAGTAGTCGGGATGTAACTCGATACATGGCACCGATGAGTATTGGTAAAAATTTCCATCCATCATCAGATATGTGTTTTTGGGAACGATTGTTGTAGAATTCTTGGTAGGAATTGAATACAAGTGACAGTATAGGAATGTAATTCATATACTATCGGTTTGGTATGCGGTTTGGTAATATATATGGTTTTTTATATTGGAGGTTATTAGGTTGGTATTAGATCTTTGATAATATTTAATATTTTCTTCTACAGTTATATACTGAATAGCTTGTGCAAGTGATGATGGTCTCATAGCTCGGATTATAGGACCAAGAGGATCTCTTAATCCAGCTACAAATGTTTTTAAAGCCTGTTTAGTGAAAAAGTCGCGTTTTAATTTTTTTCGGCTTCTAAACATTTTAAATCAACGTAATTACAAATTGTATTAAGCAAATGTAGTACCCGTTCATGGAATTGATAGGGCGTTTCATTTGGTTTTTGTCGCGAATTTACAAGATCTTGGTTTAAACAATTTTCATCTCGTTGGTCGCAAAGTTTTGTAGCAATGTATTTTTATATCGTCCCAACTATTAGCACCACTGATAGCAACAACTTCTTCTGCGCGGCCTTCCAGTTTGTTAAGAATGCCGTTAAAGAAGAACATTTTGAAAATTATTTACATTCACTCTGTCATAGTAGTGATTTAATATTGATTCAGATGCCGTTATGAATCTGTGCAATTTGTTTGAATTTCCATCAAAGTGTGGAATGACTGATAGATTTTTAATATCTAACTGGGGTAAACTCATTTTTATTCTATTTGAGTTATTTAAGTCAATCACAGATACTGGTTTAATTATTTCTATAACCTTTGAATTAGGTTCGTTTAAATTACTTGTTAAATTGTTGAAAAGTTTTTCTAAATCTAACTCAGTACAGCGATTGTTTTCACTTAAGGAATCAGAGGGTACAGAGGAATCTGACATGAACAAAAAATGATGATAAGAGTAGATGAGCTGGGCGCGAACTAAATCGCACGGATCTGATGCAGTACCGAGCACGGTTATAAATAAATTTTGCTTACCCATCAGGACTCCCAAAGACATAATAAAAATAAAGGGACGCCGTCTGCCTATTCGTAAATGACAGCGATCGCTTAGGGATCCTAATATAGGGGTTAGGAAAAATCCAATAAGGGGCGAGAGCGCCCATACTAAAGTCATATGTTTGTGTTCTACGCCAATTTTCAGTAAAGTAGGCGATACAAAGGCCGTTTCAGCTGCGTACGAGAATTCAATGCCCATTACCGCTGCTGATACTCTCACCAGTTCTTTCCTGGTCTTCCGCCTGAAACAAAGTTAAAAATTAACTGCTTTCTTCTAGATTTGGTTTCAAACAAAAATTAAAAGTTTATATTCGACTTAATATACGCCTGATCAAGTCCTATATGAAGCCTCCAAAAAATGTTCCATGTGGCGATGCGGTTTTATTATTTTCAGAAGCATGCTATTTATTGTCTTATTAGACTCAATTTTTTCGGATTTTTTTGGGGTAGCATATCACAATTTTTTATCATCAAATATTTAAGATTGCGGCTACAATATGGCAACATAATTATTTGCGTAAAGACAACTTAATACCTTCCTTAATTCCTAATATGTACATATCTACAATACATTCGTAAATTGTAACCTCATTCTAACCAACGTTAATAACATGATCCTTATCCCAACCTAATCTTAATTAGTAAATTCCCAACCTATGTAAGTTTCACGAAGAGTATCATATATAATGTTTCACATTTTTTGTCTCCCTAGTTTATAAATAAATTATAATTCTCAGGGACTTTCTTATGAATCACGATTTATAAATAAATTTATTAAAAGTAGTGGTCAAAGGTTGACAGTGAATTGTCGATGAAAGTGATTTTCGTAATGTGCTTATTTTTATAATCTAAAAACTAGCTCATTTAACATATTTAGAAATGAGACAACTTAAAAAAATGTGTTAAGATTTTCAATCTAAAAAATGTGTCGTTGCAAAAATCACTGAAATAATATCCATCCAAATGTCGATAATTCACATTTATGCAAATATAATAGCTACGATTTATCAAAGTAATTTTCATATTTTATTATCTGTTAATATTCCCATTAATTATTGCTATTGATAATAATGGTATTATATTATTATTGAGACTAATCCAGTAAACCCATCTTACCTGTACCTATTAACCAACATCCATCATTAAATATTGTAAATATAATCCATTACAAAATTTTAGCCGAACGTTGCATTTTAGATAGGACAAGATTTAATTTTTTTCATAGATTATAACACTCTGTTTTCGGGGTTGAAAAAAAAAGGTTTTTGTAGATAATTGAATTCTCTATATTTTTATATATTTTTCTTGAAAATTTTAGTCTATTTTTAAATATAACTTCTTTATATTCAATTTTACGGTAAGAAGCATCAAGACCAACATTGTAGATAATTTAATATAAACATTTTTTAGAATTTACTACCCAAAAAATCTATTTTTTTGTTTACACCATCTATTTCAAGATGGCGGCCAAATGGGGCTGTCAACCTCGAAAACCCCACACATCAATAAAATAAAATATTCAAAATGCAAGGCCAATCTAACATTTCCATGGATATTTATTTTCATAAAAGTACTCTACTAAAATGTGATTGGTTCAGAGTAATTACTCTTCTTTTATATCTGAACTACATTTTTGAGTGAGTAATGTTTAATTTTAATACTAGTTTAAGTAGAATATATAAGCAGTTTCACAAAAATTATCGCTTCAAGCAACAGTATAAGCATAATAGAGAATCTTGTTATACAGGGTGAGTAAAAATTATAAAAACTAATTCGATAACATTCCCCGTTAGATTGTGGCCTCGATAGATTGTGATTGTGAAAATATATAATTTTATAAAAGATGCACGAATCTTAATTTAAGCAAACTATATGTCAAATTGAACGTTCCTTTGTCTTTCTTATTGTTTTTAATATTAGATATTAGCAATTAGTTTGTTGGAAGGCCCAGTGTTTATCCTCGTGTTATGATAACCTCTTAGATTCGTGGTCTTTTCTGTGATTGTGGGAAGTCTTGATAGACCCCTAGACGCAACGTGTCGTTGTTCGAAAATCCAATTAAAAAAATAAATTAAAAAAATACTCATGAATTATTTATCTAATTTAGTATCTCAATAGATAGTTAATAAAGAAAAAAAACACTAACACGATTTCCCTACTCCAATGTATGATTGCCCCTTTTTTATTTTATTCCAACATATAATTACCATTTCTAGATTGATAGCTTTATTTGTAATTAAACAACCACGTTATTAAAAATTTCTGTGGCTAATCGAACTAGTTTTAGGAAGCCACTTTCCCACAAAAAATAATTTTTAAGGACATATTTTGACGAACAAAATCATAGTGCATTAAATAAGGAGACAATCGTCACGGAGCAAGAACATCTACGCCGTGATTGGTCGGTCGTGTTTAACATCAAAGCGTAATGGAATAACGCCACAAAATTCGCAGTACCACAAGAATCGTCAAGACATGTGATTTTACTAATTATGGTATATATAACTTACATAAACTTGCATTGTAAACGAGAGAATTAATTAAAAACTAAAACATCGACGATATGGTTCTAGATTATATTGGTGACTTAATCTCGAAGAAATATTTAACTATCAAGTAAGCTGACGAGTATCCAAAATAGAAGCAACGGAAAATAATAACTGTAAAGTAAACTAAACAGTGCAAATATCCTAGATATACGTTGAAAAGTACTTTCAGTGCATAATTAATGTGAAATAGTGAAAATCAAAAGTAGTTAAGGCTTTTGATAGGTCGAACAAAAAGTTATCATGTTTGGTAACCAAGGAAATTGAATTTTGTTTCATATTTTTGAATTTTGTTTCATAAACCATTTCCTTAGTAATATATAATATGGAAAAGGAGAACGTAAAAGGCATTCAAGGAGATCGCCACGTAATTGTGTCTGTAAAAAAGTATTAAGTAGAAAATTCAGAGTAAATTGTTAAAAGTAAGATTTAAAAAAGTAACCTAAAGTGTTCGTCAACGTGTGTATCAAGTTTTACGCAGAATCCAGGTGATTACAGCAAGTAGATTTTTATGAGGTCATAGGTCTACGAGTTTACAGATATCCGTGTAGAATTCTATAATTAACTAAAGAAGAGGAACCAGAAATTGTATGTACAAAAAAAGCTGAGTAGCAGAGAGCAAGAATTTCATACCTAGAGCTTCAAGAAATTCCTGATTTGGTGATTCCGAAGTGGTCCAGTATTAGATAGACGCCGTAATAAATGAGAGACGCCATTTTCGAGTTTGCAGATTTCAGCATACCACCGCGAGAGGGAAAGGTCTCAAGATAGTGTAGTGTAGTGTAGTGTGGGTGTGCTTGTTTAAAGGTTTGTTTACTTTGCTTTAAATTTGATGAGCATAAGGTATTAAACAACAAAACCTTTTTTTTGTAACCTTTTTTGACTGTATATGTTTATTTCTTGTGTATATGTATGCACAATATTTCTGTTTCTTATTTGTATATTTATTAGGACTCTGAATATTTATATTTTTAATTGTCTGAGATAGTTGGGTATCATAGGGTGGTATAGCTTCTTATTTTTATAAAAAAATTGTATAAACTTCTTCTTCACAAAACATGATTTCCATTCAATAATAAATCTTTATAAAGTAATATTTTCTTATTCATACTGATGGTGCACTGATAGAAATAAATCAAGGTGTAAGATACTTGCACAAAAAGTTTACAATATTAATACGATTTCCATATTTTAAATTCATTTGGTTAAAAAACTTATCTAAATTTTGAACTCTACCCGTATGGAAAGAATTTTATGCTCTTTATAAAATAAAAATCTTTAAAATCAATCAAATTTCACCTCAAAACAAATGAAATGAAAACAAATGAGAACAAAATATCTATCATTAGTGCCTTTACAAGTCTTCACGAAGACTGTGAACTGGCGCCAATATATATATATATATATATATATATATATATATATATATATATATATATATATATATATATATATATATATATATATATATATATATATATATATATATATATATATATATATATATATATATATATATATATATATATATATATATATATATATATATATATATATTTTATTTTAGAGTAAATCATTCAATTAACTTACCTGTTAATATGAGAAAATGCTTCATGCTTTTCATCTTCTGGGCCAGCCTGGTCATCTTTTTCATGTAAAAATTTTCTTTTCAACCAATGCAGTAACCCGCCACTATGGTTTTCCTTCCACAGGACGAGTTTTTCACGTACCTCATCCCTAATTTCATGAAGCCTTCCGAGACATCCCTGATACCCGTACAACTTTTCCGCCATTTTGCATTAGTTAATACATAATCAATTGCAAAAGTAAGGTTTCAGTGATATATCAGGTGAAATAAACAGGATTTGCAACGTCATTTCAGTAACCACTTGATGATTCAGGCTGTTAGTCTGAGTCCTCACTGAATTTATCAGCGAAGGAGTAAATCCGGCGTCCTGCGCGTTCAAACAAATAAAATAGCAGTGAAAAGGGTCCTGTGTTTACTTTAAATTTATATGGGTAATAATTCGACTACAAAGTAAATTGTTTCACGCTGAAAATAACATTTCACGTAAAACGTATACAATTGGGTTCAAATACATTAGTATAAAAATGAACAATATAGGTACTCTTTATTTGAGTAGGAAAATCCTAATATACAAACAATTTACAAGTTTTGACAATCTTTTTTTGAAAGTATACAATGATTGGCAATTTTTTACCTCAACAGGTAAGCTATTATGATTATTTAGTCCCCTATAGAACAAAAAAAAACCATGATTGCATGGATTGCATAAATTGGGTATGTGTATAATATCCGCCAGAAATAATTCATATTCGTATAAAAACTATTCGTGTAAAAATCATTCGTATAAAAAGATACGGATACAGGGTCAGACTCCCTTTGTTTTCGCATTTCGCAAAGAATTTTTTTTACATAATTTTAAAAATGTTTATGTTTATGTTTATTATTTTTGACAGTATGAGTTATTTAAGAAATAATAAGAATCAATAAAATAGGAACTTTATTTTAAAGTAATAAAAATTATACGTACATACGAAATTTAATAATTTATATAGGTACTATCCTCAATTGAAGCTTTTATCTGAAAAAACATCTGGATCATCATCCTCTGCCGATTCCTCTGCCAGATTGATAATAAATCTTTCGCCGCCATTGATATATAATAATTTGTCCTAGTTTTATATATCCTTCTTCATATTTACTTACTTTTACAATTGCGCAATTGCGTTGAAGTATTTAAAAATTCTTCTTTAATTAGTTCCACGACTTTTTTATCGAATTATGGAAACAATTTTTTTTTCTACGAACTATCACTTTTAATTGTGACCACATAAGTTCAATTGGATTAAAAATACAGTGATACGGTGGTAACCTTGAAACAGTATGGCATTTTTTGCTATATTGTCAATCACATACTATATTGGTATTACGTACCTAGCAATAATTGCTTTTTGGTATATGACTCTTCGATATATAGGTCACTTCTAATAAGAAATTCTAGAATTATCTGTTTTTTAGAGGACATATTGGGTATTATGGGAACTTGCGTTGAATGGTAAGCTGCATTATCTAATACAATGACACTCTCAGGATTTATGTTTGGCATTAAACTTTCTTCAAACCGGAAGAGGTTTCCAATTCGACTGTATATTTTTTTGTATATTTTTGTTACCACAGAACTCCGTCATTTATAAATAAATTTTAAGAATTCTTTTTTGATGAAAAGGGGTTATTTTCAGGTGGACCCCGCTTTAGTTTTATTGGCATTGGATCTTGAATTCTATATATATATATATATATATATATATATATATATATATATATATATATATATATATATATATATATATATATATATATATATATATATATATATATATATATATATATTGTGAAAAGTAATCTTGGGTTTGTAGCATTTCATTACATAGATAAATAAGCAAATAGACGAATAGTAAGGAAGATTCACTTACCAGTCCTATATCTGGACATACACACGGAAACGAACCACTTAGAAGTTGTACAAGTTCTTTCACCTTCATTGGGATCTTCAGAGTGGTGTACGACCTGTTTCATTGATCATTTATACTTGAATTTAAAAAATGAATACTCCAACACTTGCAGTGACGTTTTATGACATCAGTTTTTGACGAAACTCAAATTCGTAGAATACACAAACCTAGTCTACTATTTATATTTGTTCTATTTGAACATATTATATATAAAAGCATTAGGCATACAGTTATCCAGAAGATCTTAAACTTTAAAATGCATAAAATCTTGTAGAAACCTATTGAAAACAACTACTTTCTTAGCTAGAGAATACTGAATTACATATACAATGGAATTTTGAAGCATTCAAAGGGAGTGATACAGAAATTGCTTGCTTAGTCAAAACTAAAATCATTTGTTGGTCTTATGTATTAATTGTTTTTTCGAAAATTCGAAAAAAATCCAATTTTCACCCTGGATATATTTATTAGCTTTGAAGTACTTTGCTATTCATATTTGTTTTGTGAAAAGTAATCTTGGGTTTGTAGCATTTCATTACATAGAGAAATAAGAAACTGATGTCATAAAACGTCACTGCAAGTGTTGGAGTATTAATATTTTAAATTCAAGTATAAATGATCAATGAAACAGATGGTACACCACTCTGAAGATCCTCAATGATGGTGACAATAAACTTCCTCACTGACACTAAACTTGTCTGGAATTAAAAATGCATTAAACTCAAAAGTTATATTGATAATAATGACAAGACTGACAAGACATGCTAATTATTATTATTGTTATATTTTAGTCTGCCATGGCATACTCGATACATTTTCAGATCAAAATAGGTTATTGCAAATAAAACGGGTAAACATTGTGTTGTCATACATTGTTAAGTTCGTATTAAAAAATAGATTTAGCTGTATGAAAGGGAATTACTTCCGTTTGAATAAATTGCATAATTTCGCAAAAAGTAATTTTAACAACTTTGGAACTCTGTGTAGCGTAAATCAACAACAAAAAACTACAATACGTACACTTTTTCCATTATTTATGACTATATCTACATAAGAACTATTTGACGTGAGTCACCGCACACTAGATTGACTATTAAAATTGGACGCAAAAAGTTCATAATATCGTAAAAATTTATTAAATTAGGACACCCATTTGCAAAATAATCTGTAGATTCCTAAAACAAAAATATACAGGCTATCCTATTTGAAAATAAAAAGTTGGGGACACTTCCGTTGAAACAGGAAGTCGTTCAAACTTGTACGGTAGATGAAAAATTGGTTTCCTGATAGCCTGTGACGAATGCCAAGAAGTTCCATCTCGATCAGTTAACAAATAAAAAATGGCAACCGCAACTTGATCTCGTTATACGTCTATTCCACAGTGCAATCATAATCTTAATAATATCATGGATCACACGTCATTGGCTTCTTGTTTGTTGTAATTTATAACTGCTGAAATTGTTTGGTACCGAATAAACGACTAAGTAGTTCAAGTGCAGAATTAAATATATTTATAGATAAATACAGTGACCAGTTTTAACACTTCGCGATTAATGCAATATACAAATCTTGAAATATATAAGTACGCAGACGATAGAGGCAATCAGATATTTAAACATTTTATTTTCTAGTTCAATATCGGTTAAAAATAAAGTGATAACCATTGCCAAAGGATATTTAGGTTTGTACCAAATCCAAAAGCAGCCAAAAAATAATACTAGACTCTGCCAGAGAATTAGCGCATTTTACTTACTTCAAAAGAATTCGAATCACAAATATGTTGCATGTTAGATCGCGGCTGTTTAGGAATGTGGAATAATTTTACGTTGCCAGTGATTTAATTAAGCATCAGACCAAGAACGACAAACCCCAATTAGTAGTTTTTTTTACATTTTACACGCCCATACATACATATACAAATTATTATTCTACATTATATCACATTTATGTAGGTACGTTTTATACGAGAATATTCGTCCGTTTCTGTTTGTATTTGGCACAATATTCTGTTTGGTGTTACAGATTATATTTAAACAAATCGTGCCAAGCAGCGTTCAACTTTAAAAGCGCATAAATATTTATTTTATTTATTTATTTATTGACCTCGATAAGAGGGGGCCGAGCGGTATAATCGCTCTTTACCCCTAATATCTATGTAGGCCGAGACCGCCTCGTAAGGGATATGCCGCGCGCGTTTCACACGACCCTCCCCACAGTGATCAGTGTCACTTAAACTTGCGCAGTTTCCTCCTGTCCTCATTGATGGGCGCCACCGGCAGTGCCTTGTTTCTGGCGCTCCTGTCTTTCTTCGCTGGTGTGTATTACCCCTGGGGGTGTCATGACGGGTGTTTGAGGGATCCTTCCTACCTCTCGCCGGGGTTTGTTAGAGTCCAGCTGCGCAGCATTCAGTCAGAAACACGGAGCTCCATCAGGTAAGGTAAATTAAGGTGTGTCGTTTGACAAGAGAGCCGGCCTCACCGTCCACTGGATTTGGCTGTATTGGTATTTTCTCGATCGGTTTTCTTTAGTCCTGTTCTTTTCTTCGGTGTCGTCTGCTTTTTCTCGCATTAGTCGTGCTGAAACATAAGATCGTGATTATCTTATACTTACCCGTTGTCCAGGATCTGGCTCTTTGGCCGCTTGTGAGGTCCGTCTTCCTCTGGATCGTAGCCCGTAGCCAGTCGGATCAGGGGGTCCTCGTGGTCCTCTGCGATGACGTAGAGCTTCTCGGCGTGGTCCTCAATCATCTCCGTGACCGTCTTGTACTTCAGGTCCCTACGGATGACCTAGTTGGTCACATACCATGGGGCGTCTATTGCAGCCCGATGTGCTGTTTTCCATCGCTTGGATCCTCTAGAGGTGCGTCTTCGCTGCATATCCCCATGCGGTAGGGCGTAGGACGGTCTTTATGAAGGTTGTCTGATTCTTCAGGCTCAGCCTCTTGTCGCTGCATAACCTCGGGTACATTACACTTATAATATTGTACCTGGTCTTAGTTTTCTGGTAGACGTCATAACTTTGAATAAAGATAAATTATCTTGCTCCAGAGGCGTAACGTCGGTTGCCAAGTAATAGACGTTATGACGTCAAAGCCAAAAACATCTATTGCTTATCTCAAATAAATAAATATTTTTTATAAAAGATAATTAAAAAAATGTTTTTTCGTGGCTTGAAAATGGGTATATGAAAAATTAAACAGATACCAAATAATGACGTTAAATCCGTTTTCTGAGACACATTTTTCGTGATAGGTTGAGTTGATCGGGGTAAATCATAAGCCGATTTTGATAGTTGACTTTTATATGCGATTTCCAAAAAACAAAGAAATTTGTAGGTGTTAAATTTTTCATACAGGCTTGGAATGTTTACCACCTTACCCACAACGTTCTTTCACATGCTTATATTTATCTAGGTATTTACAGGAATTGTCAATATTTTTTTGAATTGTCGATATCGAGAAAGCGTCAATCCGGCGAATTCTTCGGAAATTGCGGAAAAACCATTGAAAGGCTCAAAAGAGGCAATTGTAAAGAAAGTCGGTATGATGAGAAATAATCTGTTTTTCGAAGAAGTTAAATACAATGATTGGAACACATGTTATTAGCTTTTTGATTTTAAATTTGGCAGACTGACCACCAGGGTGTTTTTTCAAATTTTATCCGAAAATATTGTAGTCTTTTGTAAAATCCAAGGCAGAAATATAATATAAATATTTAAAAAAATATATTTTTATTTAAAAAAAATCCAATTTTAAACGAAACTGAAGATTCGAACAAATCCTAAAATAAAAAGTTTTTCATATTATTCCTGATTAAATTACAATTTATACCATAAGGTAACAAATAAAACATATTATAAGAAAACATACAAATTGAACACAAATGTAGTATTAGAATTGGGAGGCTAGACATTCTCCCTTAATCGACATTCATGCTTACTTAAAAAATAAGACATCTGACAAAATGGTCTGATCTGACAAACAACTTTTAACACTATACGCATTGTCATAAATTTTAAATCTGTAACGAGCCTTTAATGTTGGAAAATTGTAAGAATCATAGCCATTTTTATACTAATATAAGAGTTTCGGATAAAACACTGTATGTCACTATGCAATTAAATATCTATCAAGCTTAAGCCATTCGAGCCGAAATAATGACTGCCACTGTGAAACAACTCAATTATTCCAGACTAACAGATGTGCAGAAAGGAGAATCTAGGAAGCCTCGGACTTTAAGCCAATTAGCTTAATACACTCCTTATGAGACAATAGGTCATCAGTGGTCAAGATAACATGGTCAGTGTTTGCAAGCTACTGTTTATTTAAAGAGAACATCTGACATCATATAAAGAAAACGCAAAACCGTTGTTTACAAATATAAAAAATTAATTATCTTGACATATTAGAAGTAGAGCAACTGAACGTATCTTATTCGATAGCTGTTTGCAAAATATTCATCTAAGGGAAAATTATCAAATACGAATTGCAGATTTATTGCCTGACTAGTAGGCATATTATGTCTGTGCATCATCTAAACAGGGAACCATCTTCTTTACATATCCTCCGAATGATGGTATGTCCACTGCACAACGAATTAATTTTGATTTTAAAATGTTTGATACTGCAGATATTGAGTTATGGACCTCAAAGTCAACGTCTCAAATCGCTTCATACTTTTGTGAAATGTTAATAATGTTGATAAGAAATCCGTCATACACTGTTTTATTAATGAAACATCTATTTAAAAAAATCAACACGAGTCTGGCAAATAGCAAAACATTTTACTTGGCAGACGGTAGAGATAAATTTACTACCTTTGGTATTCGAATAATCTAAATTAACACCGATTTTGTGAGCAGCTGCAAAAACAATAAAATTATGATTAATATGCTACTTCATTTTAATGAGTATTTTGCCATTGGGTATTATAATAGTCCCAATCCACGTCACTACCTGTGAAAATATAGGTACAGATTTTGTAATCAGATAGTGAATTACAAGGGTATTATAGATTATACATATAGATTAACTAAGTTTGCATTCCGAGGTATATTCGTATGTATTTATGCAAAGTTGTGGTGTGCACAAATTAAACTTGACACACTAACTTGACAACATAAACGGCATTATTTGTGCTCTCTTTATGTCAAGGTAAATAACCGCCATGAGTATTTCCCGAAAATTAATTTGCACAATATCATAAATTACAAATGACAGTGTTATTAACAAGTGGCAAAAATACATCATTTACATACTGGTTGTATTTCTGTTCGACGTACGATGTCAAACAAAATTATATTTACAGCAGGTATATTCCGATCAAATCTACGCTATACGTAGTAGATTTTGCAGATTACACAAATTCAGGGTCGGATTAAGGCGCGGTTCAGGATGTTTAATTAATTATATTAATCTAAATATTGGTATAGTTGTAAAAGGTTTTCTTACATACTTCAATAACCAATGAGACATGGAATATTTAGAAGACTGAGGGAACTTAAGATATACAAAACTAAATAAAAAAACAATTGTAGATGTACTGTTTGTAACATCGAAATATGAGACATACATATAAGGATACCCACAATTGCCGCAATGGGAGATCGGGGCAGTATAACTTTTCTTACAGCAAGCTAAAATCGTCACTATAAAGGCGCTTTCATTCAACAAGTTGTTATGTTTTGATAGAATGCTAATGTGAATTATAATGATGAATGCTAATGTGCATAGTTGGCCTAAACTTGATATGGAACTAAGCGAATTTTACGGAACATACCTTTCTGAAGAAAAGTATACCCACCTGAAAGTTTTAGCACGAAAAATAATTTGCACATTCGGAAGCGCATATAAATGTGATCAGCTTTTATCAATCATGAAAATTAATAGAAATAACCATGGTACTCGACTTACAGATGTTAATTGAGACAACACTTTGCGCCTATGTACTACTGGTATAGACCCCAATATTGATCATCTTGTTTCTCAGCCTCAAACTCAAGTATCTCATTAATTTTCATTTGATTTTTCTATCTTTTTTTTAATGTGCTTTTTATATGTTTGATTATGCTATTATAATTAATCTATAAAAAATGTGTGAATTTCTCTAGCCTTTTATTCACTACTACCTACTTATTTCTTGCCTACGGCCTGCGACCTGATTAAGTCCCGGATTACGCCCTCAGCTAAGCAAAGATTGCCCATACTTGATTTAGTCACTTATTACTGTTTATTCTGTTCTAAACTTATTACCTCATGATAAGGTTACTCGTTATTTCTTTAGCTTGAATTATTGTTCATTGTATTCCTATGTATGTTAAATTTAAGAGGTTATTGGAAAGTAGTGGTTTAAGTACGACCTTATATTTTGGAACACTATGAGATCTACGAGAAAACACGGTCGAAGGCAACAATGATGGAGTGTGATACTTCTTATTAATATATTTGACAAGATACTTAATTAATTTTATTTGAAGTATCAGTAACAGAGATAAATATCATTAGATTTTAATCTGACCTCGTGATACTGCTAGAAAAAGACGGCAGATCTGCTAGCCCCAAATAAGCAAATTAATTTAACCTTATTTCAATTTTAATAGGCGTTAAATGCTGGCTACTATTAAGCAGTATTTAGGTTTTTGCTTAATAAATAAATTACCTACCCGTCAGTTATGTCCTTAATGTGAATTATTGTATTTAAAGGCTTCAATACGTACCTCGATTAAATGTATTGGTTCTAAATTAAAATACAAGGACAAAGGTCGTATCAATACCTACTAATATGTTGCAAAATATTGAAAATTAGCAATGTAGTAATAATTATTAATATATTCGACTGTATTCATGTATTTCCAAATATATTTACGGAGAATAATTTTAAAATTGAAATGAGAAAATAATAAATATAAAATTTATTATTTTCTAATTTGTGAAATATATAGGATTCGGAACTAAAGTATCATCATCCATAGCTTCTTTTCTCTGCGATATGAAACTAACTGTGTGTTAATCGTAAGCAATATCATAAGAGCATCTAATTTTTCCGAAAAAAATAGAAAAAACACGTTGCTAGGTAATATTTTAACAACAAGCGTTGGTGGCAACAAAAATCCGAATCGAGGACGAGGATATTTGCACTTATGCATTTTGTTAAAATATAACTTTTCACAGGAACAATTAGATGCCCGAATGTTATTTGACAATACCCTTTCATGAGTTTTGACCAGTTTGACCATTTCAGATTATTCTTCATAGACATAGCTTACAAAACATACTACCTATTATACATGCATACATAATAAATATGTAGGTATTAATTTGAAAACTGGAAAACATATAATTTATTTAATCACAAAATACTACAAACTTAATTATTTATGGTACAATTAAAATATAAATTGCAATTTTAGTACACAGTAGGGGTATTGTTTGATATCTTTGTTAACTCATTGATAACGTTGGGTGAAGGTATATCATTAATATTGTTGATAGGTCCAGCTGTACAGTGAGAAGCTCGAGGAGGGGCTGCAGGATCTTCTGTTTTCTGTTTCCTTCTGCAGGGTCCTTCTAAGGTTGTTTATGATGTTATTATGTATGATATCGGAATAATGCTCATTATCCATTTGCAGATAAGTCTTAATTGAGTTTGCTGAACTGTGGCCTGTTCTGTGATTGTTCTCTGTTCCATGGTGGGTTTACTGTTAAGAATAATCTATCAGTTGTTATTCTAGATGAACGTTTAACCATTAGAATTTTAAAAAGATGGACTGGGCACAAGGTAGGGTTCTTCGTGCCATTTTTTCGGGCCATTTTTTTCTCCACCCTGGGCCGTTTTATTGAAGAGGGGATTATAATCTACTCTTTTTCGATTTGATTTTTGAAAATAAGTTATTTTTAAAAATATGTAATTATTTTATCTACATGTTTTAATCCCAGAATTATCCACTTCCTCTTTTAAAATAATGAGCTCTGCAATTGACTGCTTCATAATAAAACCATTGCGTAATATTCTTCCAATTTTAATGAAGCAGAGCTAGATTTCCTTTTATTGGCGCACATCTGCAAACTCCTACGTTTTTCATTACGAGCTTCCCTACTAGACTTAAAGATAATATCTTTAAATGGATCAAAAATTATTTTCCACTTGTTTCACTTTGTTTTCACAACTAGTTCTTAGTAATTTTCACCGTTTTCTTTCTTCATATTCCACGCCCAATCTTTCAGGATTGGGTTTAGTTGCTCTAAACTTGTGGTTTCCAAAAGCTCGTATTTCTTTGCCTCGCAGAATTCCGTAAACTGTTTCCATATTGACGTATGGGTTTAAACGCTATTGTACGGTACACTTTTCTCAATTGCCAGATCAATATTAGTCATAGAATAACTTCCAAAGCGACTCATTTTCACTAAATAAGCTGACTAAACTGAATAGCACTGTTTAAAAACAATATTACAAAATTAATTGACAATAAAATCTGAAAAATGTTAGCGTCGTGTTCTGGTGTCCTAGGAGACCATAATTACTTGTTATCAAAGTTATTGTAATTTCTGGTGACAACAGCTGTCAAGTTTTGTCTCGGGTAAACTCGAAAAAACTGCTGTCATGCAGTTTTTCCATCTAGAAACTATTTGCAATTCAGAATCGCGCGTTAGTGATTGGTGGAAATTAAGACGAGGGAAGTAGTCGAAATAAGATCGTCCGATACGTTACGAGTCACCTCTGGGTTACCACATGGAAATATTTTAAGATCATTGCTGTACTCAATATATACATTTAAACGTGGAAGTACATTAAAATATTGTGACTACCATATGTATGCAGACAACATGCTACATATGGTAGCAACTATATAATTCTTTTAATCCGTCGGAAGCTGATAATGCCAATACTTTCATAAATAATAATTTAGGCAGTCTACTTTGTATCTCAAACACCAATTAAAAATGTTTCCAAAAAAATCTGTGGCTGTCCTTTTTGTAGTGAAAATTGTAAAATGTTGCTACTTGATAATATTCAGCTAAAAATTGGTACGGATACTATTCCATTTAAAGATTGTTCCCAAAATTTGGACTTGTAATTGATGACAACTTAGATTTAAAGACCAGGTAACATATGTTTTAAGGTCATATTACCTATATTCTAACAATGATTTACTCGTACAGACCCCATAGATCAAAATATAAAAAAAATATGCGAATCGCTCATACTTTCAAAATTTAATTACTTTTACAAAATTCCCGGTAATAATTCAATTACTAGGGAGACTACAAGTGAAAATATCTTGTTCGGTCTATGATAGAGATATAGGAATTCGGGTCCCTGCACCCAAGTAGTTTATACTTATTAGTGTATATGCAAGCACTTTACTTTCAATAATTCTAGTTCTGAGTCGATATTATATTATGGCTGCATAAAATTTTTTTGTCCTCATAAAATAAAACAGCAAGAACATGAAAATTATGTCAGTGACAAATTCCTAGGAGATTACTGAGGCAGGGTCACAGCAATGTGATACAAAATGCATTTTAATTAATAACACAGTCATAGTTACTTACATACGTGGAATATATTTGCATTCGTAAAACCAAGAATAGTTAGACCAATACGATACATAATATTTACTATGGACTATAGTAATTTTTGGAAAACGAGGTCCCCCGTATTATCTCGTGCTTTGAATGCTACCGTGACGTCTTTAAAGAAAATTGTTTCATCGTTTTTTATTGAGCTAAATGCCATGGAAGCCCATTTATAATCCAACCACGTGCCTATACATAAAAGATTCAATATACGTAACAGTGATACGTCATTGATTACTTCAATGACCATGTCCTTGCCTTTTTCAAGTGTCATTAAGAATTTACTTTTACCCTTAACCTTACTAAAAGAACTGAGGTGAAGAAATGTGAATTGCGGCCAGGTTTTTGATTAGTGTTTCTAAAAATAAACAAAAATACAATATTTATCACATGCTTAGTTATTAGATTTCACCAGCTGATGCTTTGGGATTTTGACGAACTACTCTAGTTTTTGGTATAAACCAACAAGGCTTTGATAGCCGTAACAAGTAAGGCGTAATATGTGTCAAAACATCCTCATATGTAAGGCAAACTGTTTTAAAAACATTTGCTTTGGATCCCTTAATACAGGATAAGACACGTTTTCCCGCGTTTTTAGAATTATTTGCAAATCGCACGCTCACTGCTTCACAAAACGAAGAATACTAACGAGACCGAGAGCAACACCTGTGTGGCCTGTTCTAAATTTAGCAAAAATTTAAACGAAGCAAAATTTCGATAGAAATATCAAACTTTTTGTAGAGAATTGAAATTTCCATGGAAATGGTTTACTTAACAAAATTTAAAACATTTTTTTAAGCCGAAAAATGTTGAAACAAAAGGAAAAAAGAAAGCCAAAATTTCGATTTTTATTCTTTTCCTACTTTTTTGCTTATAACTTTTGTTGTGTCAGAGATAGGTATAGGAATTGCTTTATAGAAAATTCCTTTCCTTTCAAATGATGGGTCGAAAAATTTTTTGGGGTAAAAATTGACCGAAATTTAGTCAGTCGAATTTTTTCAATTTTTATCCCTCATACAAATATTGTGTGGAAAAATGTATTACTTTACTCAATAACAAAAGGTATTTTAAGTTATTGGTTGCCAATACATAACTATTGGAACAAATGTACGTAACTATGGTGCTATTATATTTCTTCAATAACATTGTCAAGCTGTATATCGATATCATCATGTATATTTTCCATAATATCGTCTTCTGCAATATTGGTAGTTGCACAATATCACAATTGATCCCCATACATTATTTGCAAAATATGGAACAAGTAAATTGTGATTTTCTGCAACCACAGTTTTGCAACCCGTACTGCAACCACAACCTTTTTAGTAAAATCTCTGGTGCATGAGGGGTTGCTGTGCGCATTGCAATTAATCCATATTTAAAATGTTCCCCGCCCCAGTCAAGATGATTTATGTGATTTCCTTGCCATTGCTGGATTTGGAAATACGTTCTTAAGCCATGCTGTCTGATGGGGCTGTCTGATGATGACTTGTTGGTGGTAATTGCGTCAGAGAAAATATTGCACTTTTTGATAAATTGTAAAAATGCTGGAAGTGACAGTTGCTCATGGTCATGTTCAACATTGCCTCATATAAAAAAGCTGCAGTATATGCTGATGCAGAACTTATTTCTTCTTCAGTTACTTTGTCACGTAAAAACGTGTCCATATGTGTTTGTATCTGTATAGCATTTTTATTTATGACTTTAATATTTTTTTTGCCAATGTTGAAAAATGCAGACGCATCCACTAAATGCATGAATAAATCCTAGATACTGCTGTTGTTGAGGTAAATCAAAACTGTCGATCATACAATTTTACTGTTATTTTTCCTACACTTGGTCGTCGAAGATATACATTTTCATACTGTTCTGGCAACAGTGATACAATTATGAGTAGGTCTACATCTTGACCAACATTAACTGCATTTTTTGACTTTGATGCTTTTTCTTCTGTGCGTTGTACAATAAGTACAGCTGCATCGTCATCCGATTGCACTGTATCAATATTACTTTCCTTGATTTTTTAAATCAAATATGCAAGAAAGTTTTTTTACTGCATCCATTGATAGAAAGTTTTCGGGTTTGGGAAGTGGTTTCAAATCATCTTTAATTCGCACTCCTCGTACCAACATTTGTAAAAAGTTTGCAAATGATTAATAAATTACATACGTATGTCTGCAAATGTTCCGTTAGCGTTCATTATGATTTTTTGCAACAAGTATCCACCATCAATAACATGATGAATATCATTGGTATAAGTATCTTTAACGAGTGTGAAAAAATCATATGTCTGAATTTTAATTTTTCTGTTAGATGTTAGATACGGTGCTAATTCAAAGTCGAAATTCTCTTCGAATTCTACATTAGGAGTCTTGCATAAAAGCATTCTCCTAAATAGTGTTTCCGAATCGACAACCACAACATCATCGGAACCGAAACTAGAAATGAGAATGAGAAGAATATCGGTATAAGAGGAATAAAAATCAAAAAAAAAGCTATGTTCGAGTGGCCATCGTTCGGTTCGGTTCGAGTGGTTTCGTTCAATTTTTAACATACAACAATTGTCGACCCAGCATTGTAAAGGGAAATTTGTCTACTTTTTTTTCTATAGCAATGCCTATACCTCATAATAGTAAGAATAATTCTCATTATTCTTCTGTGTCTCTGTGTCGTCTTCATCATCGTCCTCGTCGTAAATAGGCACGCTGTTGAGGCAAAATTTCCTTGACGCTGGAGGCATGCCACAGAACAGTTACATTCCACAGAACATTGCTTTCCGGCATCCACATTTGCCACTATGACAATCCTTGGTGCAGCGTCTTTGTGCCTAGGCTCACCTTCTAGAAATCAGGACTTTTAGTATGTGCACTCCCTAAGCACCCTGAAACAGTTTATGAAGGAATCTCTTAGGTCCCTGCTCACGCACTTTAACCACTTTTTGGGCCATTCGTTGACTGAACTATAAACTTATTTTAAAATTAGTTTTTGTGTCCAAAGGCTGAAATTGTTAAATATGCGTTTTCTATCAAAATAACAGTTCAGTTAGTTCGTTATATTTAAAATTCAAGTATTTAGTTCATGAGATATTTGCCAGAGCGTTTTTAGGGTAGCGGGGAAAGCGTATGCGTATGTACTGTAGGTTTCGAGTTCGAACATCGCAACATTTGCTCTTTTTTTAAATTTTTTACTTCATCCGTTGCGTTTTCAGATAGATAACACAATTATATTTCCCTTGTCATAAATATTAAATTATGCATTTCTAATATGCACATGCACACGGTAAGGAATTTTAGGTTTTGACGTTATGCACAGTCAATATGGGCTCTGTCGCGAGATTCTTGTCGAATAAAGCGTTGACTTGTGATTTTATCGCACTCTAGATAACAGTAATTAGTATTTTCCTTTCTGGTTACTCTATCGATTTAATCAAATGGAATAAACAACGGAAATTCACATTACATAATAATATCGAAAGTAAATAAATAGGGTGTTTTTAACACAATCGTCTAATGCCATGTATTTTATCTTTTCAAGTATGTTAAAAATAACAAAATCTCCTTATAGAATGAATTAACATTGTGAAACAATGAGCAAATAATGAATGCTGGTAATTTTTCCTAACAATAACGGCGATAAGGTTTTATTTTTAACATCGCATGAATGAATCAGCAGGTTAATCAGTTCAATAATTTAGGTTTGCAAAGAAATGTGCCTTATACAGGGTGTTTCAGTTTTCAATGCCAGGACTCCAGTAGGTTGTAGAAATAGCTAATCTAGGCAGAATATTTTTAGTAAACATACTCAAAATTTTTTCAGTGGTTGTTAAATTTAGAAGACATGACAATTTTTTGTTGAAAATTTTATGGACACATGAGGCAATGTTTACCCGCAGAGGCAATGTTTACCCGCACATGAAAATCCTCGTGCAATGAGACCAACGCATCATTTTCAACAAGAATTTAGTGTAAATGTATGGCTCGGAATTATTGGAGAAAACATTCGCGGTCCTCACATATTACCACCTAGATTGAATGCCGAATCATTTTTTGAATTCCTTGATGAAAATATTCCAGATATTTTGCCATTACACGTGAGGCATAATAGTTGGATCTAGTTGGATGTTGCTCCAGTACATTACGGAATACAAGTTAGGAACTGATTGCATGCTAATTATCCACGCCAGTGGATTGGGCGTGGTGGGCCTGTAGCATGGCCAGCACGTTCCCCTGACTTTACACTCTCAGATTTTTTTGCATGGGAATTGTTGAAGGAAAAGTATGCTCTAGTGCAGTCAGTACAAGAGATGGATTAATTGACCGCATAAATACTGCGTGCGATGATTTGCGTCAAAATCAACATCAATTGGTTCGACGGTCACTAATTCGGAGATGTGACCTGTGTATTGAACAGAATTGATCTCACTTTGAACACCTTTTGCAGGTTTCTTATTGTTTCCCTTGACCACTATGTTTAAATATTTCATTACCGTCTCGCTGTTTTCTATGAGGTTATGATTATTGCTTAAGTGAAAAATAAACTAACTAAACGGCTAACTAACGGCTAGTTTTGATTTTTTAATGAAGTGTTAGGACTACTACCAGTATTCTATATCCAAGTTTACAGCTTCGAAGGACCTAGTCTAACTTCGTAGTACTCGAAAAACCCCGAAATTTTCGCACTTTTTCATTTTTTTCACAATATACACTAAACTATGCGCTTGTTCATAAAGCGTTTCATTGCGTATTTGAAAGTAGATTAAATTTTCTACAATTTGAGACTAAACCAGTTCTATAGGTATAATATTTACCGAGATAAAGTCCTCCAAAAATTGGAATGTTAAGATAAAAAGTGAATGTTAAGATTTGGTCAATTTTGTTCCCGAAATCGGGAAAATTTCAAGTCATAGGGGAAGATATAGCGAATGTAATTAGCTTAAATTTAAGCATAAAACGATATCCGTTCTAGTTACATTCATAATTAAGCTAATTACATTTGCTACAACATCTTTCCGTATAACTCTACCCGTAAAAATTTTCCCGATTTCGGGGACGAAAGTTGACCATATTTTAAAATTTCACTTTTTTGGAAAAATTGCCAATTTTTGGAGGGCAGTATCTTGGTAAATATTATACATACAGAGCTGGGTCGAGTCTCAAATTGTTGCAAATTTAATCTACTTTAAAACAGTCCTGTCAACCTCATCCTTTATTTGCGATCTTGTCTTGTAACATTATATGTATTTTTTATGTTTTATGTTATATGTATAACATGTTTTATGAACAAACGCAAATTTTCCCGATTTTTCGAGTGCCACGAAGTTAGCACATGTCTTTTAAAGTTGCAGACATGGATTTACACCACTGGTAGTGGTCCTAACAACATATTAAAAAATCAGAACTCAGAACTAGCCGTTAATTTTCAATTCTAGCGATTTCTACTGTACTTATTTGACTGGCCTATATGTAGTTGTATTTATTTTCACAATGAACACTAATACGTGATCATAATCTCTTTACATCAAATTTTCTAGAAAAATATGAATCTTATCGACTCTGACTAAGAGACATTATTTATGTATTATTTTATGCAGCCATCACCTATTGATATGATGATATTTCTATCAATTTGAACAATTTTAAAGATATTTATAAAAACAATGGTTTCTACCCTAATCCTTTATTGGGGTGTAGCTCCCTTAGCAGCATTTTGAACGCTGATTAAAATTTAAAAAATGAGTATCGCGTTTTTACAGGAAAAAATAACGAACTTATGAAGCTCATACGGGCAAAGTATAAGTATGTCCGTGAAGATAAAGTTTACTGTGAAAACTTTAACGGTATATTATTGGTTAGTTAATCTTACGGTTTTCACATTGCTTTCATGACACAAAATAGCATTAAATCCAACCTATAATTACCGCCATTTTCCGCGTCCTTACATTATTAATTATAAGATCCTGTTATAAAATCCTCTACAGGAAGTACGGAAGAACACTGTCTGGTGCACTTCGTGATGTGTGCTGGCACCGTCAAGAGCGACTAGTTACATTCGAACTTGACTTAGGGTACATTGACAAGGACGTGTACTTGTCCATACAACGAGGTGCAGTTTTGAGCTGAATACAAATAAGTTCTTGGGTAACGCTTTAGTTTTTCATGCTTAGTTTTCTTGTATCTAACGTGGCGTGAAATGATATGATAGGTAATATTTAGCTATTTTTAGCCGTATTTTTTAATTCAGTCCTATTTTCTCTTTTGTAAACTGGGCACACACGAGACTTCTATTTGGGCGAGAGTTTTATACGCTTTAATTAATAGGTTATCTATTATCCCCCAAACATGAAAATATCTAAGAGTTCGTTTATAAGTCATAATGAAAACTCAAGAAAAAAAATATAAGGACATTACACTGTCAGAGAAACAACGGCCAATATCTCGAAAATTGTCGCAGTTAGAGCAAAACTACAAGAGATCAAAGTTGTTGCTAAGGGGCCGTTATTTTAGAAACATGTATCAGATAATGTCAGTGGCGTACGATAAAAAGGTCTATTAAGCAGAATAGCATGAGTACCCAAAAAAAGTTAGATCCACTGTAGTATTTTCGACAGGAACATTACAACATGTTGATCATATACAGATTAAGATATGTGTAAAATGTTAAGTGAATATATCATTCTGTTCAGAAAATATTACACATTAACGAAACCAAAATGAAACTTCAAAAACCCTGTATCTTCCTTAGGAAGCTAGATCGGCCATATGTTTATAGGAACTTTTCTTTTTAAGAACATGTGTCCTCTCTCCTGTTTAAGTTTGTCTACAAAAAACTGACTCACCGTGTATATAAATGGAGATTAAATATTTTTTTAAATATTACCTGCTCCGTATTATTTAAGATTTTGTGCTATTGCTATAGTTTCTAATAATATCTTGTGTAACATACGAACCAGCGAACATCGAATGTATTCACATTTTGGGTCGATAATATAGGCTATTGATTATGTCATATAGAAAGACGTTCACAGGTTTTTATTGCAGGAATCGGTCAATGGGTCATTTAAGAAACAAAAACCACGGAGTGTTATTAAAATAGAGGGTTGAAAATAGAGGTGTGAAAATGTACCCTTTTCAGTTTTTTCAATATATCTCGCAAAGATTATAAAAAAAACTTTATAAAAGCAAAATTCCGACATATTTTATATGAAACGTTTTGTAGTTTCCCATCGAAGTGACATATTTAAAAAAAATTAAAACATTTTTTGATGCCGAATATGTTGAAAGAAAAAGAAAAAAGCCAACAAATTCGATTTTTATTTTTTCCGTTTTTTTGTCTATAACTTTGTTTAGGTCAGAGAATTTTATCTATTTTGCAATGCCTACCTGCATTGCAAAGTAGATAAAATTTCTTTTTATGCTTGGCGGAAAAATTTTTTGACTTAAAAATTGACCGAAATATAGCCACTCGAATATAGCTTTTTTTTCAATTTTTGTCCCTCATGAAGATTCATTCTCATTTTGTTGAAACATTATTTTGCTCCATAAAAAAAGTTTTAAGTATTTTAAGTTTATCGGTTGAAAATTTAAAACTATTTTTGATGCCGAAAATGTTGAAAGAAAATAAAAAAAGGTCAGAAATTTCGATTTTTTATTTTTTTCTTTTTTTTTTCCTTTTTTGCCTATAACTTTTTGGATCAGAGATAGGTATAGGCATTGCTTTATAGAAAAAAGTAGACAAAATGTGGTCGAAAAATTATTTGAGTGAAAAATTGATTTTTTCTATTTTTATCCCTTATACAGATATTGTTTTCATTCTTATTTTGTTGAAAAAATTATTATTTTACTCAATAAAAAAAGTATTTCAAGTTTATTGGTTCACTGTGAAAAATGACCTAACTGACCTACTCATTTGAAAAAAAAACATTTGTGAGAACTGCTTTTCTATTTGCTGTAAATTAAAAAAAAATAGCGTAAGAGAGAGTGCTAATTGGCGTAGGCAAAATCATTCCCTTAAAAGGTAATAGTTGATTTAATTGGAACAGTCAGTAAATATTACTGATGTGGAATATTACCATCAAAATTTATCATTTTGCAGCAACTAACTTTAATATTTTTAATATTTTTAATATTTTTAATATTTTTAATATTTTTAATATTTTTAATATTTTTAATATTTTTAATATTTTTAATATTTTTAATATTTTTAATATTTTTAATATTTTTAATATTTTTAATATTTTTAATATTTTTAATATTTTTAATATTTTTAATATTTTTAATATTTTCAATATTTTTAATATTTGTAATATTTGTAATATTTTTAATATTTTTAATATTTTTAATATTTTTAATATTTTTAATATTTTTAATATTTTTAATATTTTTAATATTTTTAATATTTTTAATATTTTTAATATTTTTAATATTTTTAATATTTTTAATATTTTTAATATTTTTAATATTTTTAATATTTTTAATATTTTTAATATTTTTAATATTTTTAATATTTTTAATATTTTTAATATTTTTAATATTTTTAATATTTTTAATATTTTTAATATTTTTAATATTTTTAATATTTTTAATATTTTTAATATTTTTAATATTTTTAATATTTTTAATATTTTTAATATTTTTAATATTTTTAATATTTTTAATATTTTTAATATTTTTAATATTTTTAATATTTTTAATATTTTTAATATTTTTAATATTTTTAATATTTTTAATATTTTTAATATTTTTAATATTTTTAATATTTTTAATATTTTTAATATTTTTAATATTTTTAATATTTTTAATATTTTTAATATTTTTAATATTTTTAATATTTTTAATATTTTTAATATTTTTAATATTTTTAATATTTTTTATTTTTAATATTTTTAATATTTTTAATATTTTTAATATTTTTAATATTTTTAATATTTTTAATATTTTTAATATTTTTAATATTTTTAATATTTTTAATATTTTTAATATTTTTAATATTTTTAATATTTTTAATATTTTTAATATTTTTAATATTTTTAATATTTTTAATATTTTTAATATTTTTAATATTTTTAATATTTTTAATATTTTTAATATTTTTAATATTTTTAATATTTTTAATATTTTTAATATTTTTAATATTTTTAATATTTTTAATATTTTTAATCATTTTATATTATTTATTTTCTTATAGGAAAACATTATTATTAGTAATGTATAGGTATGTATGAATATGTGTGTATATATGTATATGTGAGTATGTATATGTGAGTATGTATATGTATATGTGTATATATGTATATATGTATATAAATGTGTGTATATATATATATATATATATATATATATATATATATATATATATATATATATATATATATATATATATATATATATATATATATATATATATATATATATATATATATATATATATATATATATATATATATATATATATATATATGTGTGTGTGTGTGTGTATGTGTGTATGTGTGTATGTATATATAATAATGTTTACCTATTATTTAGTATAGTACTTACTTACTGTTTTTGATTGTATTTTACATTCTTATATGTATAATTAATATTAGGTATATTATTTGTCCAATTACGATGACGTATCTACCCGATGTAAATTGGCATAAAGATTAATAAACTATCTATCTATCTATCTATTGTTTTAACAGAAAGCTATTTGGTTCCATATACCACTGAAAATAAATGAATGACAGGAAGCATTCGTCCGGAAGTCTGTGGACATAATGACACAATCCAAATTTTTACCGAACGCGAGCAATTTCGAGCTAATCTATCCGACCGAATGCATTCGCCTTCGTTATCTGTATGAATACGTATAGCATATACAAGTAAGAATATTGTCTTCCGGAAAAGAAGGAAGCTCCAAAATACACAGAGGCTCAGTTAGAGGGAATTCCGAGACGTAAATATTAACTTTGTTAAACTATTAGTCGAATATCTACATATTTGTCAAACAACTTGTTAAGTACGATTAGTAACAATTAGTGAATCCAGAATATTAAATCACTAATTAACTAATTTAAATATTTATTGACTAATGCGGACTATTGAATAATCAGAATGACAAGTAATTTGTTTAATTACGCTAATCATATAAACGTTTCATTCATTGAATCAAGTGAGATTACAACGTGTTAGAAATAATTTTATTGCAGCGCTGTCTTGATTATAAATTATACCAATATAATATTCATTCGCCGCCGTGTCATTACTTGTTGATCTTACATTTTTTATTGCTGTTTTAACACTAGTACTTATGTATATTGGGTCATGGACCTTTGTCAATGCTCCTAGCTTTGAAATGGAACAAATTACCACATCACTTGGATTATGCAGTTTATGTTACAGGTAAAAGTTAGGCCTTGAAAATATTCGCAGTAGTAGGTGGATATAGAATATAAATGCTATCAAAATAAAAAGTATAATTTGAAATTATTTGGTAATATTTTGATATCATGTTTTTAATAAATCCAAAGCATTTCAAAGCACCAACTAGAGTCGATCCGGTTTCTTGTGTGTTTTTTGATCCATTTGTGTAAATTAAATTAATTGATTAATCTGTGTAAATGTGTTTTCCGTGTATTTCGGATGATTATTTGGGGGTTTTTGTTGTATTCAAATTTCAAGATATGGCTGAACGCATCTAACATATCGAATACTACATTAATTGCCTTTTTGGGAGAGATGATAACGAGACCCTTTCCTAACTCAATTTCCTAACTCAAGATAACAACTTCATTATAAAGCCTGTTTTGATTTAGAAATGAGCCATCAGCAACATAGCGATATAAATATTAAACTCAAGTCGAATATATTTATATTAAACACTCATTTTGAATGTGATAACAAACCTATTTTTATGACCAGTTAATTATTATTTAAGGCGTCTCAAGACCACTACAATAAAATTGTGGGTTATTTAAAATCGCTGAATACATAATACAATAACACCTAAACAAAATCCGTATATTTTCCACTGAGAAATTTCTAGAATAATAATTTTGGCATGTGGTTATTTTCGGATTGAAAAATAATAAATGTTTGCGGCCTAGACCTAGAAAGACTATTATATGTGGGTGAAATAATATAATTAGTACGTACTCCTGGAAAATTGTAGGTAGTTCTAATTAGTCATATTAATAAACAGGGACGAGGAGGATTATTTAATTAAACCAACTCGGGCTATAAAAATATTGCCTTGACACCATAAAACGTTCTTGATGTATTGTGTGGTATATTTTTAACTTGAATATATACCTGACGAATATGAAGGGAAGTCCTTGAAGCAGTGGGTTAGTTAAATGAACCTTGGGAAGTAATGGGAGGACTAAGAAATACCTTTAAATAAAATATAGGGGAACATTAAAAATATGTACAGGTATTTGCTCTTTACAAATCTCAACACTACACATTCCAACTATTATAATATCAAATTGAGACCATTAAATATATTTTAATCTTCCTAGATTATGCTATCTTGGTTATCGAAATTCCTCCGGTGGAGGCCAAAGGTGAGAAAAGGAAGAGGAAAATATAAAAATAGAAGAACGAAAAGCGAAAAATAGAGAAGAGAATCAAGTAACTGAAGAAAAAAATTGGGCTGGATACGACAACATGATCGCATAATTAATATCAGAAGGAACAAAACTGCATAGGAACATTATTAAGCTGATATACATAGATGACTAGAAGAGACTTGCACCAACAACGAGCACGAGGAAGTGGAAATAATCGCAAGGCGGAGAAAGAATCAGTCATCGAAAGACGGAGAAAGAATCAGTCAGTCGACTAGAGGAAACTTATAGTAATAATAACATCCAGAAGAGGCAAGAGGCAAGAAGATTGCAATCATAATCATAACTGTGTGGAACCCAGTATATGTATAATAAACCTAGAGGTTTTAAGGTTTATAATAAACCTAGAGGAGAGAAATTCTCACGAAGAAAGTGAAGTAGTGGCAAGGACCCATCAACCGCAAAAATATCATCATCCATTTGGATCAGATTCGAAAGCCTAATCCAGATATATCCAGCAGGATATGCATAAGTAATATTGTATTCTGGGTAATTCCGATTCTCTCATGATCGTTTATAAATTATATCAAAATTGCTTTCCGTTTTAGAACACTTGCAGGGGATCGTTGCCCAAGTCAAAGCTGCATTCGCTATTTCTATTTCTCATTACATCAAAATTGCTTTCCGTTTTAGAACACTTGTGGGGGATCGTTGCGCAAGTAAAAGCTGCATTTGATATCTCTGTTTCTCTCTCTCTCCCTCATATCTATCATATGCTTTATCTCACTTGCGAGACGAAAATGTTATAAAATGTGTCGTGACGCGACCTTGAAAAATCACTCTCATGCGGCTAAAGAAGTAGTCACTTCAAAAATATGAGATATGAAGTTAGAACAGTGGCGGAAATAGATAATAAACGGAAAAGAATGGAGAATAATCTATATATATCAAGCAATCGTGCACCAGGATATTGTCAGAGTCTGACAATAGTCAGAGTAATAAGTATCAGTTCATCTTGAATTGAGGTTATTGAGAATATTAGTATTATTACATATAAATATTCTCATTAAATCCGAAAGCCTACAAAGTAATCCCGAAGACGATGAGAAATAGGTTTTTCGGTAGAATATTCAGTGAAGACTACTGACTTTGGACTAAAGATGCAGACTATTGCCTCTTATATAATCATCAATGTTTGACCCTCATATGAAAGATATACCTACCCAGGTTGTAGTATCCAAAATATTTTTTGATTGTGATATTATGTATTACTATTATTATTATTAAATATCAATGTAACATATTTTGTGTGATATAATTACTATGTATATAAAATGTTACATTAAATTAATTAATGCAACATATTTTATGTGATATCAACTGAAAATTGCAAAACACTGATCTAATGATAGTAAACATACCTTTCTGGATGTTGGCGGACTGCCACCTTGACGTCATTACCACGTTATTTGTTTCCTTGCAGATCTTACCTTATTATATTTTGTTAGGAACTTCTAAAAAATACCGCATTACTTGTTGAAACCAGATTCATCTGATTTTTTATTCAATGTAAACTTTATTCAATATTCCCAAAAACATTTAGTAGGTTCGCGATTTGAGTGGGTAAGACTGCTAATTTTATTAACTTCAAGTTTAAACATTGTGTTGTGATATTAGCAACAATACTAGGGAATGTATGTACATGGAATATGTAGGTATACCTAGCTCATATATTTAAATTCCTAGGAACACTTTTCGTAGTTTAATCATAAAACAGTGTAAGATGTTTAGATATGTAACCCGTATGAGTAAACCACATATGGTGAATTAGAATAAATCTGCATTGCTTCTTTTTAGATTCATAGTGAGCAATGTTTTGATTGAGTTTGCTCACTTGCTGTGTTTAGAGGAAGCTTCCCAATAATACCCGTCGTAGAGTTTTGAGTTATGTAGGAACCGCTTGAATTGAGTTAACATTTTTTAGGACATGAGTTTTATCGCCTAGCAATTTACGGCTAACCTCTCAAGTGTCTTTTTAGGTCTTCGCTCAGAATGTGCTGAGATTGATCCCGTCCTTTACAGTTAACAAACAGTATTACATAAGATACGAAAAATACGAAAAAATATATTAATTGCTCTTGAAAATAAGAAGAGAAACTCAAACTACTGAACAAAGTAACCACGAAAAGTAAGAAATAGCCCTCATATAATCAATAAAATGCATGAGAATCTCAAGAATATCTACCTACCATGTTTAGCATAATACCTAAATAAATTATCGCCAGGAAAATAAGGGGACAACAAGAACAATTTAGACAAATGATTGTACTATTTAACAAATATAAAAGTTACATAAAGTAAGATCTATAGAAAAGTGTTTTTGAAGAAGATGTATAATAATTCAAATTATAGATCATAGTGATCGCAATTGGTCAGAAATTAGTTGTTGTGGAAGTTTGTTTGTTGTGTTTGTTGTGGAAGGAAGTTTGAGGATATCAATTGCGATTTTAGTCGCCAGAAGATATCTAGGGTGTCCTAGATAGGCTTCAAGATATTTTCCTGATATCCAAGTAAGGACAAATTAAATTTTCTACAAGACGGACAAGTCAAAAGGAGTAAAAACACAAAGAACGAGATTTCCAGCAGCATAGTGAGTAAAATAGGCGAAACATTGGGGCTGAAGGAGTTTGAACCGTGATAGATGCCGAAGCAGATATTCGAAGCTATTTTAAATCAGTGCGTTTGTGATTTATATGTCCCAAAATCGGTAATTTAAGATATGGATAGGTGTCGTTAGGTTTACATAGTTTCTTTTAGTTTTAAATATTCTGCATCATTTAATTTTGTTATCTTCTCATGAAAATAAAACATGTGCTGATTAATTGCGAACCATCTTCTCATTCCATGATTTAATTTTAAAACAAGATTCACAGTCGACAATTTTATGATATGAGTTTATGATAATTTTTGCAATATAAATAAATTTATATTTTAAAATAACATACAAGCAGAATACAAGTCTATTTTGATTTCTCATTAAAGACCAAGAGCTTTCATCCTCAAATACGGAAAATTAAAGATACTTAATAATTTAAAATTTCAATATATTTCAATATATCAAAGCGATAGCAAATAATTTTGATAAAAAAATAGTAAAATCAAAAGTGTTCACTAACATTGTGGATTGGCGCATATATGACCAGCCATATATATTTTTACAAGGTTTGCAGTATATATAAGCAAAAGAAGTAAGTACGTAACCATTTTATTAACCGACCTCATAAAAAGGAGGAGGTTCTCAATTCGGTTGTAAGGTTTTTTATGTGCGTTACCGCAGAACTCCGTCATTTACAAATCAATTTCAAAAATTCTCTTTTTGTTGGAAAGGGGGTATTTTCAAGTGGGTCCTATTTTAGTTTTATTGGTATTGGACCTTGGATTCCGAAGATATACCGGGGAACTCATCAGATATACCAGAGAAAATGGCGAGTGCGCCCGTCACAACCCTAGTTTATAGATAATTAAATTAATTAAAAAAATATGATAGGCACATTAGCGTGGTGCAGGACACGGATAGACTAGACAAAATTGTAATATTAATGAAATTTGTTTTGTATAAGAAATTTGTGAGATAGCAGAAATTTATTTATAGATTGAAATGTTTAACAACCCTGAAGGTACTTACTTTGATATGCTTAATCTGCAAACTCTTTTGTTGAACGGGCGCCAGTTCACAAACTTGCGAATAATATAGAAATTCTATATAATTTTCCTGATATTTTGACACTTAATGATTTTGGATAAAAAAATATCACTTATTTTCAGAAAACTATGTTCAATCAGAGCACATGACCTTATCTCAGGTGACTTTATATTCAAAAATGATTTATATTTTGTTATTATGATTATCTTAGGGATGTATTTCGAAAAAATGGCTAAATTAAGCAATTATTGTTAAAATTGATAAGTAATGTCGCAGGAAAAGAGATATTTTTAACTTTTAAATTAATATAAATATTTATTATAAGTTGTTACTTGGCTGTAGATGGATGTTAAAATGTTAAATTGTTGACTAATTTTAATTTACCTACGAGACCTATTTAACTTAAATGCTAAAGTACATGGGATATAAAAATCCTGGGCGAACAAGGATATTACTTAATATTAAATGGTCAGAAACATATAAAAGATACAGTGTGTGGTTATAACCTTATTTGTCAAGTTATTCCTTTGATATTAACACAAAAACAATACTTGCACGCACAACGAAAAAACACTTTCTCCTCTATATGGCCTTTTATTAACGAAACTCTACAACTGCAATCCCGTACTTCTTCGTTCTCGATGAATAAACAGCTGCTGACAATGTGCACACAAAACGTGTATAAATTATTCTTTTTTAGTATATGAGAATCACCTCCTTCTATTTTGATACTCTGGAACTTCTTGTATGATATCCAACACACGTTAGATATCTACTTATTTTCTTCACTATACACTTATTATTTTGGAAATTTTACAATTTTATACTTTGATTACTATCATTATTGGCTAATAACTTTTATACATTTACAGGTTTTTACTGCCTTTTTTAAGGAATTTATAAGACACAATCCTTTACGTGGCGACCGTAATGGCGCCTTAGTTGTAACTGATGGCGTTTTGTGACCGATGGCCGTAGGGAAGGAAACGATTCTTAAAAACAAAATTTTGTTTCCTTGATACCGTTCCTACTCTTAAGCAACACTTTCTCTCCAGCCATTAACATATGATCACTTATTATTATTTTTTAATATTACACTACATAAACTGTTTATATTTAATTATCATACATAGCTATGATTTTCATATACATTAAGCCACTTGCTTCCATTTTGAACTAGCTTGTGAACCATCTCATAAGTATCTTGGTTCGTAGCTAATCTGATTTTTTTAAATCTCGAAATCATGCTCGGCTGATGATTTTATTTTTATAATGAATTGATTGGACATAGTTTAATAAGTTTCTATGCTCGATAATTAACGCTGTGACATGTCGGAAGCTATTTACATGCTTCTTTTAATTTTGTGCTTAATTTTAATTTAGATATTAGTAATTACAAAAGTGACCAATTACCGTGCAGTCTTTGCAGTCACGTGCATCGCGCTCTGCCTTTATCTGACTTTTCGAGCCATTTCTGCCAACTTGTGTCTTTTTTCGGTGCATATAAACTGACATGTTTACGTTTAGTAGATATATATATAAGTAGATATGCTTTTATCGTGGTGTGACTACTCACACCATGAATTTTATATGTAGTGGGGATTATATTAGAACTTAGTCCTATGCTATTTTCTCGCTTTTCTCAGTATATAATATATTCCACAATCCCTTATTCTCTAATGATGCACTAACATCCCAAACATCCCCAAACAATCACATTTACGTTGGCTTCTGAAATCGACTCAATTTGTCGGTATATGTTGATTTCGGAAACTCCAATTTCCTCTTTACAAACGGATTGCATCCTACCTCTTCTAATCACACAGTCTGTTATCCCACGCCTTATTTTTCGGATATTACGAACATGTAAACACTACATTTCCAAGAAATCATATTCAGTTCCCCGAACAGACAATCAATATGTCGGTAATTATATTATCATGTGCAGCTACTTTTGCGAATTTCATGTTGACACTAATAATTGTCTTTAAAAACAAGGTGTGCCCATGTCTTCACCAGGACTGGTTTCCTACTAAGAAATACGAAAATGTAAATGTCATTATAGGTATTACAAGAACACGAAAACGGATACAGGATCTGCAGTGAAATGTAACAATTTCTCTGATATTTCTTCTTAAATAGTGCTAAAGAATTATGAGCAGATTCTAATAATATTGGATACAAGCTTTTGTTTCCATGCTATATTTAAGAATATGGCAATTGTAATGTTTTGATAATACTTTAGGGAATTAATTGCCTTTATTAGCTTTAGTAGTAAAAACAAAACTCTCAGTTCCATAATAGGCCATTCATATTAGCGTAAATAGAAAAAAAAAGTTTTGCCACTTGGGGATTAAACGTGTCAAGGATGCACTTTCAAAATAAAAAGAGTTCTCAAGCAACAAGTGGGGGAACTTCGTCCTTAAACCCCACCCATAAAGTGTAATTAGGTAGTTTTTTACGTTTTTATTTTCTAGAAAACCGTTTGTCCTACAAAAAATATTATACTTACACAAAATGTTCCCAGTAATTCTGTATAAAAAAATGTTTATTACCTAAATTGTTTAGAAGAGAGGTTTTCGAGAAATCGGCTATTGAATTTTGACGTTGCAGTATTATATTGGAAAAAGAGTTTATAAAAAAGTTTTACGATTTATACAAGAGCACTCGTTTCCACACCACCATTGAGGTAGAGTTTAATAGGCCCGTTTTTTTAAAGTGGTTCCTTGAGACCTAATCCATTAAGTCAAAATAAATGTATAATACGTCTTCGGCAATATCTACCTCATCTGTATTGGTACAGCTTTGGCCACGGCAATTTATGCACATAGTTGTGCAATGTAAGCTTGCCTCACTATAGCTGTATCTCTTTGCACAACCCTGTTTGCAACTGCAGGTTATTAATTTTAAAATAGAAGCTGGGGCGGGTAACTCAGTGGTATACACAGGTAGGTGACAGGACATCATATTTTTTTCCAGCCCTTGAAGGTAACTACGCCAGATATGCTGTTGTGCTGCAGCCGACGTGGGAGGTAATTTTGAAAGAACGAAACGTTTATAACTGAAACGTTGAGATTTTACCTGTGTCTGATCTATACTGTACTAGTATAGAGTAGTATAGAGTAGCCGTAGGTGGTAATACAGCACTCGTAATACCGCGTTATGTCGATGGATATAGGCAGAGACCGCATATGCTGGACAAGCTGACAGCAAATGCATGATGGTCTCTGGGGACTGACGACATGCTCTGCAGCTGACGTCAGGCACTTCTATACCCATCACACGGTTTCGGTAGACCAGGGTGTTTAATACACCATCTTGGCAAGCTAATATAAAACCTTCAGTCTCTGACTTCAGCCCAGCTGACCTCAAAAAGCTAACGGTCAGCTTTTGGGATAAGCCTAAGTCTTCTCTATTTCTATAGTAGACTCCGTGCAATAGCTTATCCCTGTGCCACTGAAAACGAAGTATATTTCCAGCAGCCCGAAGGTGGGCTTTCAACCGAGCAGGGTCCAACTCGGTGACAGAGTTTGGATTATTCTGCTCGGTGTGAAAGTCAAGACCTAGGCTATTAGCTGCTCTTTGTGCTACCCTATATATAAATGCTCCTAAGCCAGCTCCTTCATGGTCTTTGACCATGAGGAGTAGGGGATCCGAACTCCTGATAATTTTACAGGCTGTGTCCAGAGTTACTCTATTGTGGAGACACTGCAATCCCAAGAGTCCACGGCCTCCCTGTTGTCGTGGGAGATATAAACGCGGAACGGACGATCTCGCATGCAAACTCCGGCAGAGATGCATCATTTTGCGGGTACCTACGTCGAGTTGCTGCAGCTCCTCCTGTGTCCATTTGATTACCCCAAAGGAGTAGAGTAAAACCAGAACGGCAAGCATATTTGCATATTATTATTATACAAGCATATTATTATTAGTATTATAGATTGACAGGCAAACATCAGAAGACGCTAATCACGAAAACGTTGCTATCACTAAACAACAAGAACGGACTTGTTCGACGGCTAAAACCGTATTAATTTGTGACAGTGAAATTGCCCAGAATTCTAAGCGTAATATGTCTATCACACTAACCAAGCGACTAGTGTGATGTGGAGTGTGTCATTGGACACATATCCACTGAACAGCAAGATGAAGATATTAAGAAAGAAATTTTAGACGGATTTAATGAAGTTACATTGTTCAACGTCCATGGGGTGTTTTTTCTATAAAAAATATTATAAATTACAAATAATTATTGTGGCAACGTACTACGAGTATGTATGATAATATAGTAGCATATTTTAAGGTATAACTTTGACAATAAAAAATATTTGGAACTCGCACTCGCGCGGGGCCCTTTGCGACTTTGGTGGTTCCAGGTTCAAATCAGCATTTAAAATAAATATGACCAGCATGAATGAGACACCCAGTGTGATACGCATATATAACATTTCTGCAGTGTTTACTAAAGTTAAGTTTCAATTACCAGTTTAGTAAGCAACTATTATATCAAGCGTAGATAAGCAAAATGATTGATCACGTGAAAAATTTACGTAAACTAAAATGCAGGCAGGAACTCTAGACTCCAGACACTTCCATAGTGTTGCTTATGTGTCTGCAGGGCGAGTTCATATCCATAGTCATATGCGTAGTAACGCCGGATCACACGTGACGTCGATACCTAGAAAATCCAGTTTTCTTCAAAGAAAATGCTTTTCGCTGACGTATATTCAGTAATTAAAATATGGATCAAGGCAGAGTGGATTATATTCACTTATACCAGTGGACAATAGAAGGTATTTGCAAGTGAAGACTGAATCTATAAATTTAATTATAGATAAAAATCGTGTGTTTGAAAATCAACGGATACTTACATTCATCCGTCAGCTTCTCGTTTGCTCTGTGAAAATTTGCTCGATTCTGAAAAACCAAAAATGTTAAAGTGCGTAGCGGGGGAATCGCTCACCAATAGCCGGATAAATCAATAAGTGAAAAGTCAACAGAATTATTCGTTTTTATAGCAGCCGTAATAGCATACCAACTACTAATATATTAAGTTGTTCCAATTCCGAACGAAACGACAAGTGTGTAAACCCAATTAAGTAATTATTTTAGCGATCGATTTTTTCTAAAAATAGTCGGACTTGTCACAGATATCCATCATTTTTGTTGAGATCCCAGCCGAGCAAGTTTCATCTCGCTAGTCAACAAGAGAAATGTTTTTTCTCTCCTAGACATTCTATAAAAATTATCTAAATGCAAAGTAAGATTTTTTTGTAATGTGCATCCATGTACTGTCTAACTGCAGCAACAAAATGTGCATGTCTGTATATTTGAGATGGTTCACGATGTGTTTCGGAATTGTCACTTACCTGCGGCGGTAAATCTCGATGACTTTGATAATCACTGATAATGGGGAACATTGGCCAATAAAAAATGTCTCTTGAAGGTAATCCATGGTCGCCTCTGATATGTTCAACCGCGTACCAAGTATTAATTATTACACCTGTGACTGTTGTATAGTGTGCTTACTGTGATACTTGTGATTTATTTTTTTTACACATACGTTAGAGAGCGACTTAGGCCAATATGGGTCAGTGTGATTTGTGATTTATTCTTTGGTTTCTAGTGAGCAGGGCAATAAGTTTGTTTTTCTTTTATTTGCAGGGTTGGATTTTATTGAGGGGCAAGGAGAAGATTTTGAAAGGGCTCTAGAACAAACTGGTAAGTTTTCACTTGTTTACATACTAGGTATGCTTGCTATGATGTTTTTATTACTCAAATTATGTAAATAAATAATAAAATAAACATCATTCAATCGCTTACATTTCAATCATTTAGTAGCATAAATCGGAGCGAAATTTTAAGGTATATTTTATTTTTTTCTCTGGTTTAAATAAAATTATTTCCTTTTCATTATTTTAAAAATCACCCGTCTACTTTTTTTTTACTATATGTTTACAAAAGCTTAAGGTCTTATAGATAAATTTAAAATATTTTTTCACGACTTAATTTAATTATACAGGGTGAGGTACAGAAATAAATTTTACTAAGGGCATTTTATTTGACGTAGGTATGTCGAATAGGCCACGGTTGTCACATTCTTATTTTCTGTAAGTATATTTCACCCACATGCGGGTTTTTAAAATTTATCGCAGCTTGAATGTGTGAATTTTGACTATTTTCTACGTTGGTATATTTTTGTTATTTAAATAATTACTGATCAATGCATTACAACAAAGAGAAATATTAATAGAGTTTGTTGTAAATGCGTTATTTTATAATATTTTAAATGTTGTCTACAGAAACAATTTTTTTATTTCGCATTACCATATATACTGCAACGCAAAATTAAGGGATTTTAATATTTTTACTGCTGCTTTAAATTCTGAATAATTTAAAAACTGGCTGGCTGGAAAATGTTTCATATTTTTTTCTAGCCTCGCTAAAAAATATAAAATTTTAAATACATTTTTGGCATTACGAAACGTCAGTTTCATTACATGACTCAGTGATGTAATGAATTTGAACGTCATTAACTATCAGTTGATCATTAGAGAAGAGGCACAAACATTTTTTACTTCTTTTTGTTGACACCAATTTTCAAATTTCTTATATGCTTTACACTTACTGATACTTATGATCAATGCATTAAAACAACGAAATATTAATAGGGTTTGTTGATAAATGCGTTATTTGTTAATATTTTAAATGTTTTCTACAGAAACAATTTTTTTATTTCGCATTACCATATATACTGCAACGCAAAATTAAGGAATTTTAATTTTGACCTCTGATTAAAATTTTGAATAATTTAAAAACTAACTGGCCTAACTGGCCGGAAAATTTTTAATATTTTTTTTCTAACCTCGTTATAAAATATCAAACTTGAAATGCATTTTTGGCATTACGAAACGTCAGTTTCATTACATGACTCAGTGATGTAATAATTTTTATCAGTTGATCATTAGAGAACCTATTCACAAATATTTTTTACTTCTTTTTGTTGACACCAATTTTCAAATTTCTTGTATGTTTTACACATACTGATACTCATCAATGCATTACAACAAAGAGAAATATTAATAGGGTTTGTTGATAAATGCGTTATTTTATAATATTTTAAATGTTGTCTACAGACACAATTTTTTTATTTCGCATTACCATATATACTGCAACGCAATATTAAGGGATTTTAATTTTTTATTCTGATTAAAATTTTGAATAATTTAAAAAGTGACTGGCGTGACTGGCCGGAAAATTTTTAATATTTTTTTCTAACCTCGTTATAAAATATCAAATTTTAAATGCATTTTTGGCATTACGAAACGTCAGTTTCATTACATGACTCAGAGATCTAATGAATTTTTACGTCATTAACTATCAGTTGATCATTAGAGAACCTATTCACAAACATTTTTTACTTCTTTTTGTTGACACCAATTTTCAAACTTCTCATATGCTTCTTTATACCTGCTTTTTAGTTTATCAAGTATCAAATATTGTATTTTCTTCAGTTTACATTACATTTCCGAGCTTATTTTTAAAGATTTTTAATAAATCTTACGCGAATCGAAAGCTTAATGTTTGTAGTTTCACATGAGTTTAATAGAGACATTATTTTTATTATGAACTATATAATAAATTGTTTAAACAATACGTGCTCGGGAAGTGTAGTGTAAATTTCGGCATCGAGATGCTTTTTTCATTATTGCAAATGTGTACTAATGCGAGACGAAAACGTATAATAAATCAACAAAGATTTTTCATTAAAATATTTTTTTCATTCATTAGCTTCAGAATTTAGGTTATGATTTTTTTAAAAATGAAGCGCATTGTTTCGGACCATAGACCATAGTTTGAATACTGTATTTTGTCATGACTGTTTGATAATAACCCTATTTTATATTTTCAAAGTGTTGTATAATGGTGTCCATAATAGCATGGTATTGAATAATAACAGCTGGTAATAATAATTATTATACCGCATTTAATATTTCACTTACATAATGTGTTGCTAACAACTCAAAAGATCCCTACGAGTATTTAGTTAAGTATAAAGAGAACAAAAATCAAGGTAGCTGTATGGTCATTGACTTGTGTCAACTGCTTACATATGTATTTTTTAACAGAAATTATTTTTTGTGACATTTTATTGAAATAAGTGATTATAAAACAACTAGGTAGTTCAAGATAAAAAATATATAATGGTCATGGACCTTGAAAAATTCAAATATTTTGCCCGTGGCTCATTTTAGAGTGCAGTCACCCTACCTATAAGATTAGCCTCCATGATTCAAAGACCACGAGCCGCCACTGGTAATTACTGGTCTCACTGTAATTATTGAGTATATTATTTCTCGTATATTATTAAATATATTCTTTTATTGATTACGAGAATATTTTCATAACGTCTTTCGTAATAAAGTTCGTACAATATTATGAATAATGGTCACAAACAGAACAAATTATTTTTTTCTAATTTAAAAACAATTAAAATTAAATTAAAATCATTTTTGTCATGCACCGCAATAAAATATTCTGCTATGTTTAAAAAAAATAATCCAATAGCTGGGATTAGAATGTGCTATATATGCATTATCTTCGTGCCAATGTATTTCAACATGGACCAATCCTTGTGGATTGCCAAGATCTTCCATGCTATAGTTTTCTTTTCATATAATCGATGGATTTCTATAAATAGATACCAATTTACGGACAGCTGATTCAAGCATAAGATGGCTACACACTTACTTTCTATCAATGCAATCTAATAACTATATCTGATATTTGATATAAGTTATATAGCCTCATTAAAAATATATTTGATTAGAGTTTAACTCCATTATTATTTATAATGTTACGTGTATACAGAAAATGTTTTTAAATTATATGTAATCCGCATATACGAATACATAATATAAAATAATTTAATATTATATCATTATGAAGACCAATCTATCAGCTTTATTCAGAACATCAAATATTCTAATAATACCTAAAAAATTATCTGATAATACCTAATGACTTTAATGAATGTAATCGAACTGAATATATGTAGTAAAAATGTTTCATGTTTGGTATGCTTATTATTTGAGTTCATCAATTAAGTACAGGATAGTTTCATATGTTTGGACAACTACCTACAGCCTTTATTTTTAGAGATGTGAAAAAAGTCCGGAGGACAAAGTTTTGGCGAGGAAAGAATAAAATAAAAAATCATCTAAAACAAGAAAAAAAATGTTCTTTTAAATGCAACATCCTGTTTATGTTTCTATATTTTGGTAGTATATTTCTCAGATTCCAAAAATATATACTGTTAGCATTTTATCTGGCCGTTTTTGCTATTATATACCTGTTTATTATACCCAATACATTAGCAGGTGGATTATGGATTTTCAAGAAAAGAAACACAAATACTTTTAATAATTATTGACACTGTTTTTCTATATCTTAGTAACCCATTTTGTAGGTGAAAGTATTTGTCTTTCTTTTATATAGCAATCCATGATTACCTACGAATTATTAGGAACAATAAAAAGACGTAATATCTCAAATACGGCAACATGAAATATCATGGTGTATATTTTTGGAATTACCGAAAAAAAAAACTACCAAAATATGCGAAAATATACAGGGTGTTCCGTAAAAAAATATTGTTTTCTCGTTCTAGATCACCTTTGGTTATATTTGTCTTCATCAAAAGATAGTATTATTAAAATTCTACAACTTTGCCCTCTACAATTTTTTCATGTCTCAAAAATAAAGGATGTATGTAGTTGTCAGAATATATGGACTACCTGCTACATTTTGCCTACGGCACTTCAAGTACTTCAAAAATATTATGCTACAGTAATATACTTATATTTTCACATAGCTATATTCATGGTGTGTCGCCATATGTCGCAATGGGGAATATCAACGAATGTCAAGAAACCTAATCTATTTCAGGTACGACGGAAATTTTTCAATATTGTTATTGTTAAATGAACTCGAGCTGATTTTATAACAAACATTTTACGCTTTCGTAATCATGGAATTCTGAAAAAATATTAATAGACAATGAAAAAAATCCACTAATACAAATGTTTTGTCGTTTTACATTATGAGATTTATGAGTAATTTTTCTGGTATCAGTCACGTGTAATGGAAAACTTTTCATTGAGTGTGAAACTATTTGCTTGTATTTTTAATGCGGTAGCAATAAAACTAATCTTGACCTAAAAACTGATGACTCTGGGTATCAATACGTGCCAAAAATCAATGATAATATTAACCTTCATTAAATATATAAACATATTGTAATGGGTCTACCGATTATACCGGTAAACAAATTGCAGCATTGCATTTTTAGTCGTAATATTTTTCGTTAAACCCTGGAGTGACCCTCAATCATTGTTCGTTTTGATACCATGAAGTTTTAAATGAGAAAGCATTGAATTAAATAAATATGAGCAGTTGATTCTTACATGTTAAGTTAAAGTTTCAATAGGTAGTTAAATATCATTCGCATTAATTTCGTGAACATAATTCAATGAATTTTTAGTGACTGCAATTTTAAAGACATTTTCCTAAATATGTAAACCAAATTGCTTAGAATATCCTAGTTGTTGCATTCTACAACCACATAAAAAATCGAAAAAACGAATTTCTATTCACAGATTTGAATATAACAAATCCTGTATGGTTTTGAAAGGGTCTTTTATTTATTTCATAATTTCAAACATAAGCATAAAAGTTGTAAATTGTAGAAATATGTTGAATTTGACAATTATTAATTTTTAATTTATTAGCTGTTTAGTGATGTAACGGTAAAATAACGCACGCCAAAATCAGTAGGCCAAGATGTCATTCGTGCCTTCCAAGTTTATTATGAAATATAATTAAATAAATTTACTAGAGTTTACCGGAAGTAGAAGTATTGTCACTAAAGTGTGAATGTAATTGATCATTTAGGAAGCATTAAGAATTTATTTTGAAAATAATCTGAACATCACTTGAAAGTTGAAATAAAATTGAATCACCATCTGTGGGTTCATAAGAACACGACTTTTGGAAAAAAATATGCCTATTTTTATAACGGTATAGTATGAATCGGAAAAGATAGTCCGATTCTGATCCCAAATAGTAGAATAACCACATATTAGAATAATCTCAGATTTTTTTTGTGCCAGTTAACACAATTTTAGACTTGAGACTGATTTGGCTAATTAATATTAACTTAAATAATAATTAATGATTAATATATTCGTCTTGCTCTAAACAAATTCATACATAACAAAATAAATAGTTTCAATAAAATACTTATAAATAATTGTTATATTTTTTTGTTACAGGATTTGGAAAATTCCACTTTTCTTTATTAGCGTTATGTGGCCTTATCTACTTAAACACAGCAGTAGGGATCACCATAATTTCCTTCGTGTTGCCGTCAGCAACATGCGATTTTCAAATGTATTCCTCGGACAAAGGATGGCTTACTGCAGCCCCTATGTTTGGTAAGTGATATTTCGTTTATTAATAGACTAGTGCTTCCAGGAAATCCAGTTTTTGGTGTATTCCAAAATCCAACTGCTCCAGTCTTGCGGAACTTAAGTACGCTTTAAATCTTATTTATTAGATGCATCAAACTAATATTTATTTTACAAAAAAATTTATTTTAATAAATTTTTTAAAGTTGTAAAAAGTTCCACACTCCATATTCCATATTCCATATTCCATATTCCATATTCCATATTCCATATTCCATATTCCATATTCCATATTCCATATTCCATATTCCATATTCCATATTCCATATTCCATATTCCATATTCCATATTCCATATTCCATATTCCATATTCCATATTCCATATTCCATATTCCATATTCCATATTCCATATTCCATATTCCATATTCCATATTCCATATTCCATATTCCATATTCCATATTCCATATTCCATATTCCATATTCCATATTCCATATTCCATATTCCATATTCCATATTCCATATTCCATATTCCATATTCCATATTCCATATTCCATATTCCATATTCCATATTCCATATTCCATATTCCATATTCCATATTCCATATTCCATATTCCATATTCCATATTCCATATTCCATATTCCATATATCATATTCCATATTCCATATTCCATATTCCACATTCCACATTCCACATTCCATATTCCATATTCCATATTCCATATTCCATATTCCATATTCCAGATTCCATATTCCATATTCCATATTCCATATTCCATATTCCATATTCCATATTTCATATTCAATATATATATACGCGTCAGTGCAATGTTCACTGTTGATCATTATAATTTAAGTAGGTGCATATTTTGATGTAATTAATAAATTATCAAAAATGGGGGTGTAAAGGGAGGTAATACAATTTTGGGACTTTGTTTGGACTAGTTAGAAGATAAACAAACTAAGAGTCCCCGCTCCTAGGAGGTGGGCGGGATGCAAAGGGGCACGTAGAAGGTACCTTTTTTCGGTTTTTCGCTGATATCTATGAAAACTATGCATCCTAGCGATAAGGCCACTCTATAAAACTGACGGCTCTATAACTCTTAGTTGATTGGACTATTACTACCAGATATCTGATGTAATCTGGTGCCTGACAGATTTATACGTCTCAATCATTCCGGCATCATTAATATAACTTCAGTGATGAACGCACATGTTAGCGGCTATTACAACCAAAGAAAATTAAAAGTTGACGTTAACAATATACTTTTCAATAAATAAAATTGCAGAGCAGTTTGTAATCCTTGAACAAATTGCTAAACACATTAAATTGAAATTAATTAAGAATTCGAAGAGCCAATGTTACAGTAAAAGCTTTAGAACGGGAGACATCTGCAAATATATTTTCATCAATGATCTTTTAATGAAAGGACCGGGTTGTGATAGCCTTTATTGGTACTGGCGTTGAAAATGCAATATTCACGGGAGTGAATAATTATTCCTTTATTCACTGGTTCTAACCAACAGGAAATTGGCAACAACCTTATTAAGCCCTAAAATGCGCCGAGGCTATAACCAGTTAGAGCTCGAAACGTAAAAAAAAATTCAAACTTTATTATACTATTGTAGGTACTGTTATTTGAATAAAAAAAACAGACAGTACAGTAGACGACAGTATTATTTTGTTCTATCAAATTAAGGCCATAATAAAACTATTTATAGAGCAAAATATTCGAGTTCAAACAAGGAATACAGTCATTCATGTTTACCTTTCGTTATGTTACATCCTGTGTTTTACACGAGTGTCTGTCGAGAACTGTTGCTATAACAACGGTTTAGTTTGCGTGTTTTGTGATTCAATTGCTCGACAGTAAAGTAAACCTTCCAAAACATAGGTTCTCGATAGATTGAAAAAATTTGGAACGAAGGAACTGTTGGTCTGAAGGATCAGTTTTCATTTTAGCTCCTGTACTATCTGATAAATCTCTTCTTGAATCACTTGAATTATTAATGAAGTACGTTACTCAATGCCATGGTCATTTTATGCGGTTTTGAGAAATATTACCAGCTGATAAATCGCTCCGTTTCTAAGTACGTTTGTTTCTGATCTGGATCACCTTGTAATAGAGCTAGGGTAATAAAGTAGCAAAAAGTTTCATGGGGAACAAGGTTTATAACAATGTGGCATACGATATTTTATGTATTTTGAATTCTGGTCTACGTCTCAACTACCTATTAAAGTTCAGAGTTATGAGAAAATTCTTGTACCGTTGTGATAGTCAGTAAGTAGGCAAAAAAAACTTGCAAATGCAACGAAATTTCCCTACCACGTAACGCAATTAAATATATCAGCTAAACAATTAGTGGCAAATAAAAACGGAGTTTGATTCTCAAGGTTTCTGCTGGAAACAATAACTACTACTTTTTAAATTTAAATGCTATTTATAATTAGATTTAATGGTACATATGAGACCCAAACAAATCCAACATGTTGGCACACGCTGTTAAAGCCTATTCACTAAATCACGTACCGTGTAGGAGGTAACCAGCCTGCCAAAACCGATTTATTCCGCCGTATAGGAATTACCTACCAGCCAGTATTGTTTGTTTACTTTTCTTTATAATAACAAGAAGGCACACATTAAAGCAGCATCGTAATGTCCAGAAAATTCAAAAATATTTTTGTAGATATACTCAGATGACGCAGTTTTAATACCAAGTACTTTTATACGATCAATTAATATTGCCCAGCTCACGGTAATACAGAGCGATTATTACGGAATAACCATATTTAGCTTCATACACCAGTCAATAATACTCAATAGTCAATTAAATTGAAGTACGTTTCCCTACAAGCTACAATCGTAAGTAAAATCATTTAATAGTAAAAAAACATTTTTAAAAGCAGGCTTTTATTTAAATGTTCTAAAAAGAAGAAAATAAAGTTAAAATTAAATTAAACCCATCAATTTATTACATTACAAAATTTATATCATATAAAAACTTGTTGCGAGATTTACCTATTCTATAAAAAATATATTTTTTTTTCTTAGAATTACTAATGTCAATATCAAGTTACATATTGTATTCTTGTTTCTCTGCACAGTTAAATCTCCCGAGTGTACATCAAACTTTAATTTTTGTGTAGTCAAATATAATTCAAATAGGGACATATTTTAATTAGAATAAATATTTGTCCTATTTTTTTTTGTTCACGACAGTTTACACATTTTTTTTGTGCACAAGGACTACATTTTTTGAACTGTAAGTTTTGTTACTCGAATGGTTGCCCTTGCTTTTGCATAATGATAACAGTAATAATAATAATTATTTATTGATGCTAATACATAGAAAATGTTTGCAAGTCACAATACATAGAGAATAGAATGCAAGCAAAATACAAAATACAAGTTTTTACTCCTTCAAATCACTACTTATAAATGGGGTAAAACAATATAATGAGTAGATACTATCAATAATAATAATTATAACTGTGGAATTAAAAACAGTAAAAGTATAAAAATATAACTTTCATTGCGATTGCGTCACATCTGAAAATTATCATTGGGAAGATATTCATTAAAATTATAAAACGTTTTTCCTAATACATATTTTTTTATTTTCAAATTTTATGTTGTAATATGTAAATGTGTATGTGTTTAGGTCATTTGTTAAAAATTAATACGCAATAGTATGTTGTGTCATCTCTGGTTCGTTCATTCTAAAAAGTATGATCAGATTTTCATGATCAGATGATGATCAGATCAGAGTCCGGTTGACAACTATGTAGGTCATTTATATAAATAAATAACAGCACTGGACCTAGTACAGATCCCTGAGGTAGTCCAGGATTTAATAATAATAATAATAATAATAATAGGTACGTAGGTACCCGCAAAATGATGCATCTCTGTCGGAGTTTGCATCCGAGATCGTCCGTTCCGCGGTTATATCTCCCACGACAACAGGGAGGCCGTGGACTCTTGGGATTGGAGCGTCTGCACAACAGAGTAACTCTGGACACGGCCTGTAAAATTATCAGGAGTTCGGATCCCCTACTCCTCATGGTCAAAGACCATGAAGGAGCTGGCGTAGGAGCTTTTATATATAGGGCTGCATAAAGAGCAGCTAATAGCCTAGGTCTCGACTTCGACACCGAGCAGAATAATCCAAACTCTGTCACCGAGTTGGACCCTGCTCGGCTGAAAGCCCACCTTCGTGCTGCCGAAGGTTTTATATTAGCTTGCCAAGATGGTGTATTAAACACCCTGGTCTACCGAAGCCGCGTGATGGGTATAGAAGTGCCTGACGTCAGCTGCAGAGCATGTCGTCGGGCCCCAGAGACCATTATGCATTTGCTGTCAGCTTGTCCAGCATATGCGGTCTCTGCCTATATCCATCGGCATAATGCGGCATTACGAGTGCCGTATTACCACCTACGGCACTCGTACGATATAGATCAGACACCGGTGTTTCCCTATGCTCCGGGGGATTTTGAGTCCGTTGTGGAGAATGAGAGGTCCCGGTTATACTGGAACTATTCATTCCCCACCGTCAGGCGGATACAAGCCAACAAGCCTGACATAGTCCTTCTCGACCACCAACTCAAGACGATGTTCGTTATTGAGTTTTCGGCTCCGGCTGAAAAGAACATCGTCTTGAAAGAGGAGGAGAAACGGACAAAATATCGAGATTTACTCTCCGAACTCCGCAGGCTGTACCCGGGTTATTCTGTTAAAATGGTGGTTCTTATTATTGGCTCTCTCGGAGGTATGCGACAATCATTGCTCTCAGAATTAAGAACCATCCCGGCATGCCGTCAATCGGCAGAAGTCATCGCTGGGAAGATGCAGAAGGCCGTCATACTTGGCTCGTTGCGTCTACTCAGGACACAAGAATTGCGACCTCAATGACCGCTTACCCCGCGGACGTGGGGAGCGGTCGTTGAGTAATGAGGCTGGAGGGACTCTCTGGGTTAGTCGGAGGCCAGGGGGGACTTACCAGCACCAAAAAAAAAAAAATAATATGTCTTTATTTCTTGCTAAAAGAACAATAAATATATATATATATATATATATATATATATATATATATATATATATATATATATATATATATATATAAGAGAGATGGCGATATTCAACATTGTTGCTCTTCCATACAACCATCTCAAGTAAACTAAATAAGAATTAGCGTACTATACGAAATATACAAAAACAAAAAAGTTAACATAGGTGAATACAAATATAAATAATAATAATCATAATAATAATAATCTTACAATTAAACAGACTGTCTATCAGCTAACATTATGTTTTTAACAGTTTTTTGACAGAATATACAGACGAAGAGGATTTGACATCATTAGGTACTAAATTGAAAATCTTACTACCATTATAACTAAAAGACCGCTGGAACTGGGTAGTTCTATGCTTAGGGATACAAAGTTGATCGCGATAACGTGTTGAGCGTCGATGTATATCAGAATGTTTTACTAGCTTGGAGACTAAATATTTAGGTTTATTGTTTTTAAAAATCTTAAATAACATACAAGATAAATTCAATTTCAATCTTTCGCTCAGGTTTAACCACTTGGAAGACTGAAAACTCGGTGAGATATGATCAAATTTTTGCAAATTATAACTGTACCTCAAACATACATTTTCAATCTTCTGCAGCCTTTCTTTGTCTTTACACAGTAAGGCAGGCCAATATACAATATCACAGTATGATAAAGTGGATAATATTAAGGAGTCACACAATTTTAGCTTAACCTCGGTACTAAGGTAGTCTCTGTGCATGTATAACACCTTAAGTTTGGCAAATGATTTTTGTATAAGATGACTCACGTGTTTAGAAAATCGAAGAGAGGTGTCCGGCCATAAACCTAAATTCTTACAGCTTTCACTGGGAACAATGCGATGTCCATTTAACATAATATTGAAGACAGGGTCGTTAATAACAAGATCTTTCTTGCTTCCGAACACTAACAATTCAGTTTTAGATTGATTAAACACATGCTTGTGAGCTAAAGATACTTCAGAATTAGTGTCTAAGTCAGTATTAATTTTCGTCACAGATAAGGGTAAAATTTCAAAACTGAAGGGAAAATATACCTAAGTATCATCACATATCTACCTAAGTATCACATATTTCAGATATGTTCATATTTTATGAAATATATTGATATCTGTCGGTGAGATAATATGTTATTAAAGCTCTACTGTCCTCATCAAAATTATAATATTTGAATTTCCGCAACAAATTTTTATTATTTTCAACGCGAAAAGCAAATTTACTGGTAGTAAAGTTACTTAATTCAAAGCCAATAGCAATTGATTACTGTGGAATTTTAAATTTGAATTGAATTTTAAACAAATCTGCTTCTCGATAAGAAATAAATTATTGTGCACGCCAGGTAATTCATTTTAAAGTTGTAATGTAGGTTCAATTGCGTTTCAAATGTTCTTATATAAACTATTTTATTGGTTTTTAAAATGGTTGCCGATCACATGTTTCTATCTGAAAAGAGAGCTATCTTTTTCTAGCGATGGTTCTGTATAATATTTATTAATACGTCATTATTTCTAACCATGATAAAAATAACTACACGCAACCACATTGTTTTTAATTGTGGCATATGGGTTGTTCAGTAAGACACGAAAGAACATTTTGCTTAATTAATTTTCTACATCAGAAACGCAAACATGTACACGTGCATTATACGTAGCTAGGTGATATCAGTTTTACAAATAAATGCTAAATCGCTCGAATTTCATTACTTAATGTCACATCCTACATTTTCACCTCTCAGCTCAGTGAAAAGTTGCAGCATGGAGTTGCGTTTAAGGTATTTCTTCCAGTTATATTGAGCATTATTATCCTTACCAATTTCTTCTGTCACTCTATTTTGTTGAATCCATTAAGCAATGGAAGCCGTTGCTGATGCAAGGACAAGAAAACAGTTGACGTTGAGACATGCAACGTTGACCGAAGGATTTGCTTCTATAGCCTATTTGGAAAGGACAGTGATTAATTAAAGCTCATGAAACATCCTCATTAAATTGAGAGTGGATGCTTATAGATATTACCAGTCGGAATTTGTTGCAGAATTTCATAGGTTTTTATGTAATGTGATAGTTTATAGTTCATAGTTTTCTCGCAGTGATATTTTATGATTCTTTGCCATTGCATCTATAACGCATTTTTTGCGTCCTTTATTAACATTGACAATCGCCAAAAGATCTTTTTTCACCATAGTTGTTTAGAAAGAGTTTTTTTCATTATCATCATTCACTTATATCGGCTTTGTGTCAGGCAGTCGTAAGGATTCGCTCAAGCTGTCTGAACTTATCCAATCCAATTGCAGATCTCGGAGGAATAAGATACAACATTTGATAAAAATACTCTCTCGCCAATATGCATGTTTATTAATCGTTCCCCTGTTTCTGAAGGTGTCTTAAACACTATTGATTATCTATCCAAAAAGGCTTGTCGAGAACTTTTCACAATTTTATCTTGCCACACTTTTATTAAAGTATAACCCGCGTTTACCCAAGTTTCGTCCAGATAAATTAAATCCTATGAAAAAAAAGTTATTTGACAGTGACATTTTTGTCAGTTTGACAGCGATAAAATAGGTGCATCATTTTTTATCACCGATAAAAGCGTCTGTTCCTCAAAAAGAGAGTACATCCAGTATGGCACGTCACTTTAAAATCTGTACAATATGAGTCGTTTAGGGAACATTTTGACTGCAAAAAATTACAAAAAAAGGAAAAATAAACTCCGCAATCCACAAAAAAACACGAAAATGTCAGTGTGGAGACAATTTATGGAGTTATCAAATCCACATTACCAACTGACTGAGATAGCTCCATTACAAAATATAGCAGATATGTTATAATGTGAAAACGAGAACTGGAAAGGATTACAAAGAATATGTAGTTAAAACAATTTGGAATTCAAATGCGAAGATGACCCAAGAAACATTTTTCAGTGAGTGCAATATTAAATTTGATCCTTTTACCGAAATAACTAAAGAAGCACGTGGTGCAAAGAAAAGTAAACGAAAGAAATTACAAGCTAGCAAAATTGTGGAATATAGACCAACCAGAGGGATTATATGTAGTATCCGCCTTAAATAATTTATATTTGTATAAAACTATTCATATCAAAACTATTCGTATAAAAAGATAACGCCAGTACTTTCTATTCCAAATAGAAGCCACAGTTGGATTCCCTCTGTTTTCGCATTTAACAAAATTATTTTTTAACATAATTTAAAAAATACTTTATTCATTTTTCTTATTGAGTTATTTGAGAAATAATAACAATTAATAAAATAGGAAACTTATATTATAGTAATAAATAATATACCTACATCCAAAATTTAATAACTTATACAGGTAGTATTCTCAATTGAAACTTTCATCGGAAAAAACATCTGTATCATCATCCGATTCTTCTGCCATATTAATAACAAATCTTTCAACACCATTGATAAGAATCTGTCCTAGTTTTCTATATTCTTCTTTATATTTACTTACTTTTACAATTACCTTCGACCAGTCTTATTTTGAAATATTTAAAAATTCTTTTTTAATAAGTTCCACGACTTTTTAATCGAATTTTGGGAACCAATTTTCTATACGAACTCTCATTTTTAATTGTGACTACATAAGTTCAATTGGATTAAAAATACAGTGATTCTGTGGCAACCTTAAAACAGTATGGCCTTATTTTATATATTGTCAATCACATACAATTTTTCAATACAGTATGGAATTAAATATTTCGAAACCATTCTTTTTGAGACACAAAAAAACGTAATCTTATAGCTCCGATTCCTTTATTTTCAGGGATGGTAATTGGCTCATATTTCTGGGGCTGCCTGGCTGATACCAAAGGAAGGAAGACCGTACTGATTGGTGCCTTACTTATGGATGGAGTCTGTGGGCTACTGTCCAGTATTTCCCAAGTATACTGGCTCTTCATGTTGCTCAGATTTTTAAACGGATTCGCGTAAGTATTAATAATAATAATAGTTTTATTTGTAATTAATAATTTATTTAAAACATAATAGGTATATAGAGCTTTAGATTAATTACAAAAAGTCCTGGAAATAGTAATACTGATATTAGTTTCGGCCCTGTAGTGATATTTGCTTAAAATTTGCTGGATAATTCATATAAAATATTATCGAATTTTAATATACACTGCTGTTCAAAATTATCGCGCCATGTTAATATTTGCTAAAATTTGAGGTCTCATAACTTTTTTACTTTTAGTCCAATTTTGATATTTTTTTAGAATACTGTAGATAAAACGACTAATTTCAACTTGCATATCCAGTCTTTTGTTAACTGACGACGGTTTAGGTATTATACAGGGCTAACAAAAAGGTTGTTATATAACCCTAATTTTAAAACACTCTGTGGAATAATTTCGTAACCAAATTCTTTAAAAATACCAATTTTTGTTAAGAACCATTCCTTTCCTACATTTTGTTTTTTGGTCCATGTCTTTGGCACAATAAAACAGATGAAACATTGGCACAATATTGCATTCTGCAAACCTTTCGCCACCTCTTCGCCATACTCTGTGACGGCCATCTGCAGATAACATACAAAATGTCGATTCATCAGTAAACAGGATTTTACCCCATTCCTCAATTCCCAAATTTTGGTGTTCACGAGCGAAAATAAGGCGCTGTCTACGATGTTCTCTAGTCAGCAATGGGCCACTGGCAGGTCGTCTTGCCTTTAAGCCAACTTCATTTAGCCTTCTTCTCGCAGTTCGTACACTAATATCTACACCACGTACATGTTGTAAAGCACTAACTGAAGTAGAGTCCCTGTTTCGTAGTATTCTTAGGGCTAAAAAACGGTCGTCCTGCAGTTGTACATCTTTTTCTTCCTGATCCCATTCTTCTGGTGTATTCTCCAGTTTCTCGAAACCGTTCCACGGCTCTTTGAATACTACATCTCGAAACACCTAGAAGTTGTGCCGCATAATATCGTGACCGCCCTTCCTGTATTAAAGTTATGGCTCTGGCGGCGCCAGTTGCACTTAAGACCATTATTACTTTTTATTGTATACCGTTACTTTGTTATAATTCAGACCAAATCGCAATAATTCACTTAGAAACACTAGCGACACTTGTTAAGAAAAAACGAAGATGCTAAAGCAACTTTGCAAAAACCCATTGGAAATTGTGTTGAAAATTACCATGACCATAGTCATTATTTTAATTAGTCATATCATCCCTATTAATACAGATATTGACATGAATTAAAAAATTAATGGTTAAGAAGAGACTACGCTAAAGTTCTGTACCAAAATTTTCTCCTTTTTATTGCTTGCACTTACCACAGAGTGTTGCAAACTTTATGCAAAAATCCAATGTAATTGGTACACCTTGTATATCGTCAAAATTTAAAATTGAGCTGAAATTCAGTAGCACATCTGCATTCTGCGCGAACAATCCTACAATTTCAAAAAAAATCTTGTAAATCGAACCTATAGCTAGGAAAATATTTTCAAATGAATTTTTGGTAAATTTACATACATATAGCTATAGATTTCAGTTAGAATATTGTTGTTTGGACATTAGTTGGACACAATTCAGTAGCAAATATAACCCTAGGAACAATTTTTTAAAAAAATATAAAAATTTTATTAAAAAGTAATATTTGTAATCTAATGGTATTTAGATAAAATCAGCAAAAGGTCCTTGTATAAAAGTAAAATCCTATAAAATTTTCCACCCAATTAGTTCTATACATGTTTTCTTTAAGACTTACCATTTTTGAGATACCTATCTAGCCTCAGAAGTTTTCTCTCCCTTGTTTTGTTTTCCATATTTCTTATGGTACCTCTTCGGCCGTTTGCTTTACACAAGAGGCGTATTGGGGAATTTTATAGAGTATTAAATTTACCTCAAGAATATATACGTATATAAGAGAATATATCTTCAAGAATATATATACGTAAAATAATTTATAACCACTGGGTCAATGCTGAAGTTACAAGCAATTTGAATTTTTTGGCCAAAGGTTTTCATCTGAAGAAGAAATCCCTTAATTTTTTTATTATTTTATTTTATCTTTAAAATACTTTAAACAGTACGTACGAGTACATGAAGTACATTATCTAGCGCATCCATTTGTACACATGGGTTTGCCATAGGTAAATGATTACCAAGTTAATTGTGAAAATTTAAAACCTGGGAAGAAGGAGATTGTGTAGCGATCATTTGACCAAATTTGATTTTTATTTCTTATACCTACCTAAGCAAAACAAAAACCAGAAATGTGAAACAAAGAAACTGCAAGAGAAGTGAGAACAATGGAAAAATCTTAATATGTCAATAATTAAGAAACAAATAAAAAAAATCAAAACACAAATTAACTGGGTTTGTTTCTCTTGGGCTGGAAGGGTTCGGCTTCTAAATCTACCATCGGAACTGATCAGAGCACAAATTACGAAACATCCCCGTCTTCGTCACCAGTTTCCTGAACCTTGAATGAAGTGTGTATATGCGACTGGAAAACTCCCCTTTGACTGACCTTTGTTACTTTCTGAAAATTGAACGATCTGGTCAGTCTCCTAATCAGATTACAACAACTAATTCCTATTATGTCGAAATTTTCTTATTGGACAAGTTAAATACACGAACAGTTAGTTTACATAAACTACTTATCAAATCTAATATTGGATAAATTTGGAGATAAATTACTTTTTTATCGCTTTTGACGCCCAATATTTCATGAGGGTATAATTATCCGAAAATAGACATGAATCTTTTAGTAAGAGGCATTGGGAATATAGAATAGTAATTTTTGTAAATGCTTGTAATAGGCTGGCATTTATTTTCAGTATACTTTTGACGTCAATTAAGCTTAATAATTGATACAGTTATTAAATATAGAACCGGCCAAGAATAATTCTACCCACGTATTAAAAGTAGGTACCTATTTTGTGACATTGTCAGAGATACCTAAAGTATGTAATAGATTTTTCCGATAAAAAATAAATTTTGGGCTATTTGAAGAATTGTACATTAAAATACTTACCTATATTAACTTCGTACCACACATTCTTAACTCTTAGAAACGAATATAATGTTAACAATATTTCGCATACAATGTATGATGTACATTTAGACTCGTATTTTTCTTGGTAATTTATATAATCCTTTTTTCTCAATTACAGAATTACTGGTGCGATGGGTATATGCTTCCCATATTTAGGGGAATTCCAACCCAACAAATACAGAGAGACTATTTTATGTTGGATGGAGCTATTTTGGACGTTCGGTGTTATCATTTTGCCAGGTATGAAAAGTACCTAATAATATATGGAATCACATTATTAAAAAGGCGGAAAATATCCAAATAAAAACATTGGTAACTACACTTGGGTGCAAAACAATCGACTCAGATACATGCTCGAGATTTAAGAGAATATGTATCCACTCCGATGGCATTCCAAGTAAAGTTTAATATACTATCTGAAAGCTTAAAAACCGAGGTTTCAAACGATACCACTTTGATTAGAATCGTACCTGTTCTGACAAAGTTATGGGCCTAAGAATATGTGGAATACAAATTGTTTCAAGGGAAATGGTGATTATGCAACGAAAAAGAAATGAAATCCTCAGTTAAAATTAATTTAATGATTATTTCAATACATAGTATTGCCACCCCTACTCCTAATTACACTTTTCAAGCGATTACGCATGGACCTGATAACTTTTATTATGCGTTCTTGAGGTATTGCTTCCCACTCTGCAATCAGCGCAGCTCTCAGTTCTATCACGCTTTCTGGTGCAGAATTTCTGGCCCGGACTGTTCGCTTAAGCTCATCCCATACATGCTCGATTGGATTTAAGTCGGGGCTTATTGGAGGCCAGTCCATTTTCGGTATACCGACGTCTGCCAGGTAGATAGTGGTCGCTCGCGCGGTGCGGCATCGCGCATTATCGTGCAGTAGCATGAAGTCCTCACCAACAAACCCCGCATAAGGAATAACATGTTCCTCCAGAATGTCCCTGATGTAGCGGTCCGCTGTTAAACCCCCTTCGCGTCCTCCACCGGGTACGAAAACAACTCGGTTTTTCCGTGCATGGAAATGCCCACCCAGAACATGCATGAGCCACCTCCATATGCGACAGTTTCTTGAATACAGCATTGGGCAAATCGCTCTCCTGGCCTTCTATAGACTCGACGTCTTCTATCGTTGCCCTGTAGGCACATTCTGGACTCGTCGGTAAATAATATCTGACTCCATAGTCCATTGACCGAGGTCCCAATCGAGATGTGCGCGAGCAAATTCCAGTCGTCATTGCTTTTGGACTGCCGTCAGCTTGGGACCCGTAGCTGCCCTTTTGGGGGTCAGGTTTGCTGCCTTCAGTCTTCTTCTAACTGTCCAAGCGCTGACGACCACACCTCGGACCTCCGTCAGTGGTTACTTGAGGTCAACGCTAGTCATATGTCGATTTCTAAGTGATCTTGAGACGATAAATCGGTCGTCTCGTTCTGTTGTGACTCGCCTATGGCTGCCTGCTTCCCCTGCGGACGTAGCCACCAGTTTCCCGGTACCGACGATACACTCTTGACACGGCTGATTGAATCAAATTTAGTCGATTTGTCACGGCCCTCTGACTGAGGCCCTCTCGACAATGCCACTACTTGGGCTGCTTCAGCGGCTGTGGTATCCATTTTTTGCATCAACACTCGAGCATAGACCCATATGTCAAATTTACATAAGCGACTGAGACATTTCGGGCGCCAAAATCTAGATATACTGTTTCTCTCTATAAGCGGCACTGTAGGGATCTCGAGTAGCTACTAGTGGAGACGGTTGGTAATACCATGGGTAACCTGATTCACAGATTGACCTTTTATTACCCTATCTAAAGGAATACACAGGTTAATGGTTATAACAAGTTTATTGTCAATCGTCATTCAATACACTTACTTCTATCTCTGTCCCTCAAGCTACCTACATATTTATATATACTGGTGGTTCAGTCTGCATATAGTCAATCTGAGTTAAGTGGCGATGCTTGGAGTACAAGCAGTGTTATATATACTGCAGAGGATCAATAATACGCACACATAACACGTTCTAGAGACGTAGGAGGGGAAACGAATACAACGAACGTTGGATAGCTGGAAGTGTCTACTATTCCAGTCCGAAGACACGTTTTTGTCGCTGTAGTAGTATTTTTGCAACGGATCAATGTGAAATTTCACATTAAATTAAAAAAACTTCGACTGAGCGCTATAAGTTGTTGAGAGAGGCCTATGGTGAGAATTCTCTATCTCGTGCGCGTGTTTTCGAATGGTATAAATGGTTTTCTGAAGGCCGAGAAAGCACCGAAGATGATCCAGGTCGAACATCCAGGTCGTCTTATCTTTGTTACAACTCCGCAAACAGTGACCAAAATCAATGAAATTAGGCACGGATATCATCGTATGAGCATTCGGATGATTGCTGAGACTCTAAACGTCGATAAAGAAAATGTTAAAAAAAATTTTCATGACGAGTTGAACATGAAGAAAGTCTGTGCGAAGTTGGTTCCAAAAAATTTAACCCGTGAACAAAAGCTCGTCCGTCAACAGATCTGCTCAGATTTTCTTGAGAGGTTAGATGAAGAGCCTGAATTGATGGAAAACATCATCCTTGCGATGAAACATGGATATTCCAATACAATGTTGCCACTAAGCGGCAGTCCATACACTGGAAAACTCCTGTATCGCCAAGAATGAAAAAAGCAAGTATGTCGAACTAAAAATTTAAAGCCATGCTAATCCTTTTTTATCGACTTCAACGGCATCGTGATGACTGATTGGGTTCTTACTATTTGGAAGTTTCAAACTTACTACTTGGAAGTTTTGGCAACACTGCGGGAGGGCGTTCGTAAAAAACAGCCGGAGTTGTCCAAAAATAAGTCGTGGATCTTGCACCAGGACAACGCACCTGCCCATAACGCGCTGTCTATAAAGCGTTATTTAGCCGTTAGATTCCAGTGCTCGAACACGCGCCATACTCTCCTGATTTAGCACCCTGTGCTAAAAAGAAGACTTCCAGCATTGCTTTGACCAATGGAAAAAATGAATGAAACGGTATGTGGCGAGGGGAGGGGAGTACAATGAAGGGGAGCACTCGATTGTAGAATAATTTTTAAAATAAAACTCTTTTTGATCAGCAGTCACGTCATTTAATAGCCAGACCTCGTTGCGACGTTAAATGAGTTACGGCGTCTTCCACTTCCTCTGTTGAATTGAATTGTACGACTCGGAAAGTTTCCTACAACTTGGGAAAAAGGTGGCAGTGACATGGCAGGAGATCAGGTTAGTTAGTATGGTGGATGTTTAAAAACCTGCCACTTTAATTTCTGCAACTTTTCCGGCGTGATGCGAGCTGGATGAGGACTTGCGTTGTCGTGAACAAAGATCACTTTCTCACTCAGTAAACCGGGTCTTTTGTTCCTTATTGCGACTCGCTGTAAGTCAATGAGGTCGCAGTAGTATGCCGCGTTGATGGTACTGCTGTGTTGCAGGTAGTTTGTCAACAGAACATGACCACCACGGCCAAAAACGTCGTGAATGATTATTCGAATTGAGGAACATATACACACCCCTCTATTTGGTAAACGTATGGTTTAACTCGTCTAGTGTGCACTGGGGATCTTCATTAATCAGCTGTTTGACAAGCGCAACGTTTTCATCGGTGGTTGCATGCGCAGATCGCTTTACGCGCTCTTCATCGTGTAACTGGTTTCGATGGTTTACGATTTGTGTACGATATAATGCTACCATTTGAAAGCTTATACATTGTTTGACCGTATACACTATACAATTCCCGATGAAATTCCGTCGCCGTATTATTTTTATGAGGCAAAAAATGAACAACACCACGAAACACATTTGGATGCAAATTTCAATGGTAGTTAATGGCAAAATGTTATAAAATAGTTAAACTTCATTCAAATGTATATATAATTTGTTATGGCTTTTGAGCGACGGAAAGATGTATGCCATCCTTACCAATGATTCCCCTTTCAGGTATTGCGTGGATTATCATTCCAACAGACTTCGAATACATCACGGACAATTTCCGGTTTAAGAGCTGGAACTTATTCGTCGCCGCCTGCTCAGTCCCAAGTGTCTTTATCGGTCTCTGGTTGTTTTTCTTCCCAGAGAGCCCGAAGTTCCTGTTGGAATGCGGTGAAGCAGATGCAGCCCTCGAAGTACTCAGAGATATGTATGTTAGCAACACAGGAAATGACGGATGTGACTTTCCCGTAAGCATAATTTTACAAAATTTATTTCATGCGCTAATTAATAAGGTATCTTTTTAGGTGACTAGTTTAAGAGAGAAAGTACGCACAATGAGCGTGGTGTCTCAGCAATCTACCAGAAGTATTCGTAGCTTAAGAATAAGGAAGCCAAAGGAGTTGAAGCTTCTGTTAAGAGAGATCTGGGAGCAGACCAAAGCGCTATGCAAGCCTCCGCATCTAAAATATACTGTTATTACTTGTTTCATTCAATTTGGATTGACCACTAGGTAAGTTCATGACATTTTAGTAGTAGGGAAGAATCGGAGTTCTAGTACACACCATCGTATCATATCTTTTCCTTGAACCAATCGGAGATAGGTGGAAGTTTTTTATCTCCCTTATGAATATTGTTGGGGTAAGGATGGTGTTGGATCTTGTACATGTAGATATAGTAGGAGATATTATGAAGCATTCTGGAAGTGTTGTGCATTACAATTCGTAAAAAAATCATCACACATTGTTCATTTTGCCAAATCCACATCCTAGAAAGGTAATTTTACGCAAGGGGTGTCACAATAATTAATTCTGGGCCATCTTGCATGAATAGGTATCTTGAAGCGAGATCAGATCAGTGGCCTAAATTCCGTTTTCGATATTTCGGGTCATGGATAACTTGCCCTCATTTTTAGTTCGATTTTCTTTAAATTTTTCGTTTCTACTATATTAAAACAATTATTGAAGACAGCGCCATTAATTTTTGATTAATATTCTTTTTTATTTCAGTTACTACACCCTGATGATCTGGTTCCCAGAATTATTCTACCGCTTCGAAGAGTTCGAATTGTTGCACCCGAATGAAAGGGCCACAGTATGTGAGGTTTCTGCTGTAGCGGCACCGGTAAATGCATCTTTGGGTGCGTCGGAATTCTGCGGAGAACCCATACCAGATTCGGTGTACCTACACACATTAATCATTGGGCTTGCTTGTATACCTACCAGCTTTTGGTTGCCGCTTTGCGTACACAGGCTGGGCGCCAAATTTTTCTTGGGTAAGTTTTTAAACTTTTTCGTTGGTATCTTTGAATAGATAATCTATTACCGAATCATCTAACCAAACGTATCAACTCATTCTAATGTGTTTTATTTGACAGTCTAGTCATATTTTACATTACAAAAGCAAAACACGATGTAAGGCTGAATTTTTGATTTACTGGTTTAACGATAAACCAGCGACAACGTCAGCGCGGTACCTTTTCGGCTCCCAGTCCCAATAAAAAAGTAAAATTTACATTTTCTTGAAGGCCCGGTGAATTATCTTGTTGAGACAACTCTTGAGGTTGAGGTAAAGATTTGTCGATGTCGAGTCGTCTATTTCAATTGGGGGCAGATTTTGGCAAGACTGGCCTCGACAGAAATGACAGAGAACAGAGCGCGTTAGCCTTTGCGGCACATGAATTTTTCTTTGTGGGAGTCACAAGTAACAGTTCCTGCAGTTGGTTGGTTGGTTGGTAGATACTGGTCCAGCCGCAGTTGGTTGAAACTTTGTCTATCACCAACCACTCCTGAACCCGGTGGCATGTTCGATATGCATGTTGAGCTGCAGCTTCTCCAGTTCAATCCAGTCCAGTGTGAAGAGTGCTGGTGATTCCTCATACATACAGAGCCACAAAAAGTTTATTTCCATCAGCGGATATTTCTTCGTGAGTGGCTCCAGGCTGCAGGAAAATGTAGCCACATCAACCAAGCGTGGATTTTTTACAGGCGCCCAACATCTTCACCTTTCCATGCCATATAAGTGCAGTAGTGCCGCAACCGAAGAAAGCATGTATAAATAATACAAATCCTAGGGAAAATATCAATCACGGCTCATTTCTCAATTTCTCAATTTCAATCACGGCTCTCCGTGATTGAAATATATAGAGGAAAACTACAGAGAGCCTGATTCATGCCTTTTCTTGAAGAACACATTGTCCACACTAGATCTCAATTCATCTAGGAGTACCAAGAGGTCATCCTCTCCAACTATTATCACTTTTGTATAGGAATTGCTCTTGTCTAACGCTTTTCTCACTATAGTGAAGATACAATTTACAAGAGGAGATACAATTTAAAATTTGCAGTACTTTATATATTTGCATATTTTAAAAAAAATATTTCCGCGGTTTTAATTTTTTTCAGCGATTGCAAAAGAATTATCAAGTCTACGCTGAGGTGAAGGGTATTTAAATATGCTAAAACTTATTTTCTTATCATTTTTTTCGCCGGATGTGTTCTTGTGCCGATATTTAACTGAAAACAAAAGCAAAACCAGTGCCATATCTCAAATATTGTTAGACATATTGGTATATAAATGGTAATGACAACACTTTGCATCGCGTTTTGCATTTTTAAACTTTTATTACTAAGATATGACAAGCCTACTAAAAGCACATTGAAAAAGTTTTTTCATAGACGCTGAATAATAAAAACTTTATTACTTGCTACTTTATTATTAAATCCTTGTTTTGTCCCCAGTATTCAGTCTTATCGTTGCTGGTGGTGTCACATTTGGACTATACTTCGTGAATTCAACGGTGACAAATCTTGTACTATCGTGTATTTTTGAAGCTTTGACCAGTTTAGGAATCAGTACTGTGTACTGCGTCATGGTGGATCTCTTCCCAACGAACTTAAGGTAAGATAAAACAGTTACATTCTGATTCGGGTAGGTTTGATTCAGGTGCCAACTCCTATAACTAAATAGTGACTGCTATTGAGGTGGCATAAATGGGGACCTGGGGCACTGATAACTGCAGTTAATAACGGCCGGTACTAGAGGTCAATGTGACGTCATTCAATGTGAAGGAGACAATCTTTCAAAGTGGCCATGAATCCCAGAAACTGTCACTTAATAAATTGAAGCAGCGAGCAGCGAAATCCTTCATCAACGGAATTGTGTACTCGTCGAAAAATAGATATATTAAAATCCACCCTAAACTAAGCAAGAAAGAAGCTCTTTCCAGCTCAAACAATAGTGCAGTGGTCAGAGACGAAGAATGACCTGGAATTTGCATCGGGGAATTTTTGCATTGGGTTAGCTTTTGGTAGCGAAAATCTAAAAATCGCAAAGATCTCTCTGGAATTGAGGAAGGGGGTGAAATGAACCGCTAAAAAATTGTAACGCTTTTTTCTACATACAGTTTTTCCGACATTCTGATTATGCCAATTGAACGAATGGGAAATTTCTTATAGTTAAAAAAATAGGTAAAAAAACTTTTAATTTAAACGGTTTTATTTTAAATAATCAGTTGTACTAAAAACTACAAAATAATTAGGACACACCAACCTAGACCTTCTGGAGATTCAGCCGTTCTTCGCTCCAGCTGTTTTTTTATTTCTAAATTTACGGAACTTAGACTTAGCTTAGACTGCTTAGAGCAGCAAATATTATGTAACACATGACACATGGGTTTGGATAAGAAAGCATCAGAAAATGTTAAGAATTTGCATACTCATTTTATAGAAATTCAAACCATCATTGGAAACATTATTTTCTTGTTTGTTTTGTTTTTATATAGCCAGTTAAAAAAAGTCAAAAACGAAAATATTGTGCCATCTGATCTGAGTGTTTGCAAATTTCAATATTTTGCGCTAAAGACCTACCTACTTGCCACCAGAAATATAATGTACTAATTATTTTTCTTATAAGTAGGTAACTACGAACAAAAAAAGTAAAAAATTAAGAGATTTCAAAATGCAAAGACGTCGACAAAGATGTCATTGACAGTAATAATTGAAGGTACTTTTATGATATTTCCGAAGTGCTGATCACTTATAATGAAACGGGTGTGTTAATAAATTACTCATTATCCTGATCCTCTTGATTCCCTATTGTTACTAATTGCAGCAAGTACGTAAGAAATAAAAACGTTCGTTTTGGTACTTTTCCTACTCTTTTCCTACTTTTTTATTTCTTATCAAACGTCAAAATCTCAGGAAGGTCCAGGTTTGTATCCTAATTATTTGGTAGTTTTCAGTATAAGTGTTAATTTAAAATAAAACCGTTTAAATTAGAAGTTTCTTTACCTATTTTTATTTTGTAGTTTTTAGTTTTTCTGACCACCTCCTACCTCCATCATCAAACCGTCGTCACCAAGTATAATGTATGCGTTCGTTTAAAGCAACCAAAGAGCCAACCAATCTGACAAATCGGTTCATAAATGGGATAGTCCGCTATTTTGATTTTATTAAACTTGAGCCAAAAATTGTAACGAGTGACCTTAAACAGCGCAAAGTTTCAAGTTCGTAAATCTGTACAGTTTTATATACAAAGTTTCGCTATTGACCTAACGATTACAGCACAATTCAATGTGAACATAGTTCTAAATTTACGTTTCGTCACAATTTTTAAAACCATAAGGTTCTCGTGACTAAGATAAAGTGTGTGTTCCCGGTGTTTTCGTATGCTTTTTTCAAATTAAAACAATCAGTTTCAAGTCCGAGGAATCTTATGAGGATCTTGGAAGCTCTTGGAATCGGAATATGTGCCCAAAAAGAAGGGTCCAAAATGTTTGTAATTCTAGCAAATCCTGAAAATATTTTTTCTAACCTAACATTGCACTTCACTAAAATTCAGATAAAAGCTTTGGTATAGCTTCTAATACAATGCCATCACAAAACCCCTTCAATTTTCTGAATACTCAATGCAAAATTAGTCGAATTTAAACCCATTTTTCACCTTAAAGTTCCACAAGGTTTTAAGTACAGTGCCACAAAGTTCTAAGTACATTGGAATCCTTTTTTAAAATCGTATTTTTTCCATAAAAAAATGTAATGCAAGTGAACATTACTGTAGGTATTGAAGTCAAATCTCCAAAATATATTTTAGCATATTTACTTAAACTAAATTCTGGACGCACTATTTGAAAAAGATTTACCTCGATTTACATCTAAAAGTATTATGTCAAGGTTCCTTCGCATATTGGTGAAAGAAATAAGCCTAGCCTTTATAATAAAATACTGTTAATAAAAACATATTGGGTGAATTTTAAATTATTTTAGTTTCATAGGATAGTATCTTGATAATTTAAATTACAACTTCTTAATATTTCAAATAATCAGTTGCACGCGTATTCGCGAACAGTGTTCGTAATATGAATATAACTAACGGTTAAGATAAAACAATACTATACAAGTCCTATAGTGAATCCCGTTCTTTCAACTGGCATAATCAGAATTTCAGAAAAGCTAACACCTCGTGCATAACAAGCATTTCAATATTTAAGGGTTGATTTCACGTTTACAATTTTGAGATTCGGGCTCCCAAAAACTACCCTTATACCTAGGCGCTAAATACCTAGGCGCAAATTTAGGTCCCCCGATGTAGATTCCAGGTAAAAACATTCAACGACTAATTGGTTTTAAAAAAAAATATTTTCGCGACAAATTTTTTTTTGCACGACAAAATCACGACAAAAAAGCGACAAATTAATCACATTATGCCACCTTTCATCTCGCATGTGATAGTGCTAACTTTATAGAGGTAAATATTTCATATTTGGCATGATGGTAGTCAGAATGTCCAGATCATGATACATTTTGGATATTTGAAAGAGAAATAGTTGCTCTTCCAAATACATCAATACATAGAAATACAATAATGCCGATAAATATTAACTATTTCTACGAATCACGTCATATTTTTTGTACAACAATTATTTATACTTCCCAATGTATCTTTACAAAGAATTATAAAAATGTGTAAAACACAAATAGATAGCAAGGAACAAAGACTGCTGACTAATAGTGCCGTAGTAGTAACGTATAGGTAGTCCCACTATGCGTTACAAAACAATTTAATTAATACGTTATAAAAATAGTAACAGCTTTGAGAGTAAATAATTATTATCTGGTATTATATGGCTATATTATATGGTATTAAATGTACTTTTTCTCTAATAACATGTTGATATTTTTTCCCAAAACGAAATATTTTAAAACATTACAATAAATTCAAAACGGTTTCATACCAATTAAACAATTAACTTCAAATGTGACAGAACTGTTTATATAAAAGTTCCAAATCAACATGGCTGGTCCGGCCTTTAACAATCACAATTATTCCAGTTTCTTCGTAACGAATATTTTAAATAAATTGTATTGTTAGAAAATAATGTTTCAAAACATTTGTGACCTCGAAAAAATTTCGAGAAATAATTCAAACACATCTGGTATAACTAAGATGATAAGTATATGCAAATAAAGCATCACAAAGTATGTAGCTGTCAAACATATTTTTCTGTTTTAAGGACCAAAATTCTAAAATTATTTTACAAACATTTAACGCAGATATTTTATTAGTAGATACTCCCAAAATAGAATGCCGAAAAAAAGAATTTATGCCAAGGCACGTATCATTTCGATTGCGTGAGCATTTATATAAAAAATATATAATTTGAAATTCCAAATAGTATTTAATTGAAAAAATTTGCTGTTGATATTTGTCAGTGTTAATTACGCATTTTATTTGTGTTTCTTTGAACAAGTTCATGAGCGTCCAGTTTTGCGCCAATTCCGGTTATTAAAGGCATGCTAACTAGTTATGATTTTAATTGATAGTGGTCGAAACCGAACCGATCTGAATCGGGCGGTGCCTTAATGTTTTTCAATGTTCACTATCAGCTGCATGCAATTATACCCAATTAGTGTAATTATTAAGATATGTTTCTGAACCCTTGTGTCATTTTAATTAGTTCCTATAGTATTGTGACGCACGCAAATTGCTGATAATTTTCCACAAGATATATCCCATCAACAGCTTCCGAAATCTACAAAAATCTCGAACACGTCACTAGAACCTTAAACACTACAATAACAATTCCACACCTGTAATTTTTCACCAATTAGAAGCCTGATATTTGCTTGGCTATCATGGCAACCCAAAAAAATTGCGAGAATTATCCTTCTTCTAAGAGTCAGCAGGATGTGATTAAACAATTTTTTTTCTCATTTTGACATGTAAAGTAACAATTTCCAAAACTCTTTGATGTTAGGAAACGTCTTATTTTTCACAATCAGTTACGAAAAGTAAAATATTACGCAACTGATTTTGTAAAGTTCATTTCATAGTAGGTTATTTCGACCCGATGGGCGAACATGTTTGCCAAAAGGTGTACACCTACTTCCCTCTTTAAACGTACATCCTGTAATTCCCCTTAGATTATGGGAAATCCTTAGTAAATCCTAACTACATCCCTCTAAATCCCATGGAGTCCTAGCAAATCCTCCTACATCCCAATAATTCCCCAGTAAATCACCTACATCCCAGTAATTCCCAAGTAAATCCACCTAGTAATTAATATCATTATTATAGTAAATTTAAGAAATTATTCCATTACTTCTCTACAGTACTCTATTCACTCCTCATTAATTTACAAACTCATTAATTTACATTTACAAACTCCCCAGATTTATATTATTAAACATTATATTATATATTTTACCTCTTTATTTAAATTCTTACAAAACAATATAATAAAAATCAAAATCTAAACAATTCTCGTTAAAAAAATTTAAAAAAAATAGAACAAAAAATATTAACATAAATCAGGTTTGTTTCTTACATAATACATTATGTACAATATAAACTACTCATTTATGTACCAAATATAAGTAAATACGTAATACAAATAAATGCGATCTGTATTCAGTTATATTGTTTCATTATAAGTAAAAGATATTGTTTCGTACTCATCTTGTGTTAATTGGACCTCCTCCGAATTAAGAGATAGACTGTGGCGACAACCTAAATCAAAAGTTATAGGACCATAAAATATATAATCCTTTTTGACTTCCTCAATATCTTCTTTCTTCGGCCAAAAAAAGACCCTTTCACTTCTCTTTCTCTGCTTCAAAAACTTCATTTTACACGGTACACGTTTTGCCGATTGTTTGAATGCATCCTATATACCAGACGTTATCATAAGACACTGCATAAAATTTGTCACCTCCCAATCTAAGCTCCAATGGCTTGATATTTTATGCCGCATCATCCGCTGAATCATTGCTAATACTGCTTGAAAACCTTTCGGTATCTGTGCTGTTATCATATTCAATTGTAGAATTATCTTCAGATGTTTCGGATGATATAGATAGCTTTCTTACCAGTTTTTTTCTCTTATTTTGAACGTAGATATTCTTATTGCTACTTCTTTGTCGACTAGGTTGTGAAGTCAGCTTTTTTAGCGCACATTTTGTTTGACTCGAGGTTTGACTAGAACTTCCTTGTAAGTTGGATGTAATAAAACTGACTTTATTTCTTGTTTCTTCTAACAACCAAACCAAAGATGATTTATTCTGATTTATTTCCTATAATTACTTTAACAAAAAGCCCTGTTTCACACCTATTCTCTATATCACTCTGATCAAACTTCCATGAAAAATCCGTCATAAATTCTTCCCCAATCCTTATTGAAGAAATATCACAAAGATTTGAGAATAAGTTACTTTTTGGATTATCTAAATCATTTGTATTGGCAAGGCGTTAAATAGGTGTTACATTGGCACTTACCGCATTGCCAAAATTTTCATTTATTGTGTCTTTCATTATCGGTATTGAAACATGATTCTAGCTGTTATCCTCGATCTCAAGTCCCAGTTTTTTTATATCTTTTATGACTTCCATCAAAGCATTTGACACTATATCCTCTATGGAACTGTCAGAAAGTTCATGTAAGTCAAAAGACGTTTCATTCTCAATTTCTACGTTTTTCGCCTTTTCTCTTGGGAAAATGATAACATCTTTGAGGTCATTTAATTGTTTACTGCTTTAACTCTATCTAGTATGTGAATGATGTCTTTTATGCTATAATTAATCACTGTAGAATATGTGGAAGTCATAGATCTTGTAACCCGAAAAATGTTTTCACATGTTTGACTGGAAAATAATGAAGAAATAAACATCTCATTTGTTAGACTAGGGTTTTCATCAAAAATTACAAATAATGTTAAACGCTTGAGAATTTAGCTCCAAGCAAACGTAACAATTTGTTGTTATGAAGTTTTCTCCAATTGTATAACTTGGATGACATAGGGAAACAAGTGCTTACCTTGCTGTTTTATATATAATTTACGGCACTTTTTACACTAATACTGGCACCAAGCGCACTAAACAGTACGAGAGCATGGCCCGTTAAACGAAGTTAGCGTAATGCGCACGCACATTAGCTAGTACATTCTAGGTAAATGCCCCGTAAATCCTCAGGAAATCCACACGAAATCCTGTACATCCCTCGAAATCCTAGTACATCCTTGGTACATCCCGTACATCCTAGGAATTCAAAAGAAATCCCTGTACATTTCCAGGACATCCTGGTAATTCCTCATAGGTGTACACCATAAATCCCCATGTGCTCCCCCCCTACAAAAATGTTTTTAAACATATAAAATTCTAAAATTGGTGAAAATTAGGAAAAATCTTGTACGAAACACATTGGGAAACACTATTTTGTGTAACTCGCATCCTTTTGCTCGTTACACAAAATAGCACTTTTCCCAACAGGTTACATAAGTAGCTATTCTTCTCTTGATATTTTATTTATGTTGCAATTTAGCGTATAAAGTATTACGTACGTTATATTTAGATATTCCGTGGAGAAACCTTCGTTCCGTTTCCCTTGAGAAACCTTCTACCGGAATCATGTTACCTACCTAACTACCTAACTACTATGTTACCTACCTAACTACTGTAAACTACCATTTGATCACGCTACAACTGGACGGTAAAATGAAATATTTTGTGTCATCATATATTTTATAAGAAACACTATTCCATCTAAGTAATGAAAATTATCAACTGCAAATAAACGTCGCCAATTTTCTGTACCAATTTATTTCCTCTTGCAGTCTTAGTCTGAACGAATGTTTCATATTACTTGATCCACCATTTTCTTATAATAATTATTATGATTGTTTTATTGACGCTTAACTTTTTAGGGTAATGGCAGCTGCGCTATCACTGACGTTTGGAAGAGGAGGAGCACTGATAGGAAACCTAATGTTTGGATTCCTCATTGACCTTAACTGTGTGGTGCCTATAGTACTTTTTGCGTGTATGCTTGTGGGTAAGTAAAACTGTTCTTCGACAAATTATTATCCCCTCTTATAAAACCACATTAACTCGTGCCCACAACTTCCCACATTTTTCCCACAATGGAATCAAGGGGTCATTACTATAATACACTATAATTTATTGACCGAAACATTTAAATGTGTTATAAATTATTTTATTTAGTAAGTTCACACATCAATCAAAATAGCACAAACATTCAGCAACCATACTACAAACTTCCCCGTTTTTTTATAATAAAATATAGGGTGTTTTGGTTAAATTTGATCAGCCAAATCAAATGATATGAAATTATTCTGTTGCATTCTCAATATCGCACTATATTCTTTTTTTTTACCAACACAAAACACTAAACAAGTTTGAATGGCTTAGTCCTCTTCAGCCTTCGGACAAGATGTTGATTGTCCAGCCATTAAAGAGCCTCAATGATGGTACGGTGATGTAGTCTGGCTTCATGTTTATCAGCAAATCTTTTTATTTCATCTCGAACCATAAGAATTCCATAAGAATTCCAGTAGTGCTGTTTATATTTGAAACTAAGCTCGCTTTGTTTTTTCTTCTACACTCTCTCCACCGGAGCTTAATACGATTTCAACGTCTTCTAGTTGTGGTCAATGGTGTATAGAAGGTAGAGGACAGGACCTAACACATTACATTGTGGCACACTTACTTTGGTTTCCTTTATGTCTGAGTATTCATCTTCTTGTTTGACTCTGAATATCCTACTATAGAGGAGGCACGGATTTGTACATATTCTTTTGGAAGCATTTTATTTAACTTAAGTGTCAGTACGTCGTGCCAAACTTTATCAAAGGCTGCTGAACGTACCCTCGTACTTTCTTCCCTTCAAGAGCTTTTTGAAATTGGTTATTCGGTGCACTTGATCTGTAGTTGAATGCTTTTGTCTGAATCCAAATTGGTAGTCTGGGATCAGATTCTCTATTAGACGTTTTATTCTTTTGAGGAGTAAGTGTTCAAAGAACTTTGAAATTATTAGAAGAAGAGATATAGATCTATATGATTTTACGTCATTAATTGGCTTACCAGGTTTGGGTATCATGATTCCTTCTGCAACTCTCCAAATGGCAGGTATATGTTTCAGTCGAAAGGCTGCGTTTAAAAGGTAAGTCGACCTTATAATACTTTTGTTGGGTAGTTTTTCAGAATTCAACCACTTATCAAATCAAATCCTGGTGTTTTTTTGGATTTAAGTTTGTCTCCATTTCATAATTGACATCAGTTGGAGTGACTTGTCTGATATCTTATATATTGTATTTCTAATTTCTTCCCATCTGATGTTAGTTTCAAACTGGGTGAGTTTGAATGTTTGATCTAAATGGTCTGCAAATAGGTCGGCTTTTTGTTGTTATCTCGTGCCCAAGGACCACCTATTTCTTATAGGTGAAATTAACATTACAGACCCCATGATTTTCCTGGTTGCCTTCCACAGCGAATTGTCGGCTTCCTATTCTACACATAGCTTCTATAGGTACGACTTGATTAATTTTTTCTCCAGTTTCAATATTTTTCTTTTAAACGCATGCGTCTTGTTATTAGGAATATTTTTGTCCAATGGTCCTTTATCTGTGACATGAAAGCAAATAAAATTCGCATTAAAACATTTTTAAAAATACATTTTTGACAATTTTACCGCTTTGTAGATCTTGGATAATTTTAAGCACATTTAAAGGAGTAGGTATGGTATTAGTTTTATTTGAATGCTTGTTAACTCCTTATAAAATCATCGCTCTTAACGCATACTTGAAGTTAACATTATTATATCTATTGTTATAGGAAGTGGTCTTCTATGTCTGCTCCTACCAAATACAGGGAATGGAGCTCTGGACTAGCCAGCCTAGGTTAGAGTAGCTATTTTTTTAAAAGATATTTAAAAACCGTGAGATTATATATCTAATTAAGAGTGTATACGAAACTTACGTTCAGTTTTCATAGTAGAAACATAACAGCATAAGTTCGTCGCATGAAGATGACTTGTAGATTGTCTTCATTTGTTGAAGCACCTATTATTTGGACACCTGCCAAGACAACCATCAGAGTAAGCTCAAAACATTTTATACACGGTATATTATTGTGATAAATAATTTTACGTTTATGAGTTTTAACTAGATTTACACGAGTTGCACTATCACTGTTTACTGTTTCGTGGAGTGGTGCTAAGTAGAAAAAGCGGGGTATCTTGCATAATACAATGAGATTAACTGTTGGTCAGAGCATCCAGTTTCTTCTTTCCTCTCTCAGGACTTGAAAGGTTCGGCCACATCTCGATTGTCAACATAAAATGCACCTCCAAAAATATTTGTACCTGCAATTTAACAAGTCAACAAAGTTTCAAATACGAATCCTTACTGTCATTAACGCATTTGCATTTGGTAGGAATATTGGAGAGGTAGGTTCATTACGATCGGTATTATCCAGTAAAATATACAGGGTGTTTCTAAATTGGTAGGAAATATTTTACGAGATGAATTTTCAGCAAAGTTCAAGGGTGTTTTTCATAGAATTGTTTTCCAAAACCCCTTCCCCTCCAAGTTACAGCGCTGTGTAGTTTGGGTAAAAAAAATGTTTTTATATATTGGATAATATATATGGAAGACTTTAGATGAAAAAAATTATATCAGGCAACTTGCACTAACACTAAAAAAAATGACAGGTTGTGGTGAGTTTTTGTAACTCTAAGATATTGTAACAAGGAGGTAAAAAAATCGGTTATAATATTTTTTATCGGAACTTTTCAACGCGTCGAGATTTCTTTATCAACCGACTTCAAAATAGGAGCAGGTTCTCGACTGTATGTTTTGTTTTATATGTTCGTCACCTCAGAACTCCGTCATGTATAAATCAATTTTAAAAAATCTTTTTTATTGGAAAAGGGAAACTCACCAGATATACCAGAGGAAATGACGAATGCGCCGGTCACAACCGTAATTGATAACATATATGTATATATATTATTGTATATTTTTTTAGAATGGATTTTATTCAAGTCTGTTTTGTTCTTTTGTCAAGTTTGTTTTGTTAAAAATATATTATGTGAAAGTATGGCATCAACTTGTTGTATTTTTGTATCTAACGCAAAATTCATGGTTTGATCATCAATAACAAAAATTAAACACATCTCCTTTCAAATAAATTCACTGAGGGGTTATTATTCGGTGAAAGAGTCAACTAGGCTGTTATATGATGACAAGTATTGCTATTGTTCTGGTTTTGTTTAAAGAGTTTCATAAGAATTTAAAACATTAAAAATATTAAAACATTAAAACGTTAAAAGAAATATTTTTTTAAAGGTTTCGTCAAGTTTACAGTTAAAATAAATACAGATTGTATTGTGTTTTAACTCTCTAGACATTAGAGAAAACAAGAACAGTGGCAATACCTACTTGTCATAAAGACTTATTTGACGACAGCCTACATGATTGTTTCGCCGAATAATGACCTTCAGAGAATTTATTTGAAACAGCATGTTAATTTTTTAATTTTTTATGAGCAAAGTATAAATTTTGCGATGAAAACTCAAAAAAGTCACATATTACAGTCATCTTTGCATATTTAATTTTTAAATAAGAGATATCGACGCTTTAAAAAATTCTGATGAAAAATTTTATAACGGTTTGTTTTTTGATCCCCTTGTAACAATATCTCAGGGCTACAAAAACTATTACACACTGTCATTTTATTAGTGCAAGCTGTCTGTCATATTTCATTTTTCTACTTTCTTCCATTGCGGAGGAATCAAATAAAAACTATTGTTTTAGCCAACTTTACTTAGAAGGGAAGGGAAAAAATTATATGAAAGACCCTCCTTAATTTTTTTACTAAAAATTCACTTCTTATAATCCTTCTAATCAATTGAAAGACACCCTGTATAGTGATTATAATATTATGGGCTGTGAATACAGTATTTTAACTAAATTTTACTTCTTTAATCTTAATCATAATAAAATTAGCGAGGAAAGGAGAACATTGGAAAAGGGCTAGTGAGAGCAGTTTCATTTTATATATCTGATTTGCCATTAATAATAGTTAGTAATACTAATTTCTGGTCAAAAGGCATGTATGGACTAGTTGGGTATTTCTTTAGATTTTGTTAGACCATGCAAGGTAATAATAATCTGAGGCAGATATCTGGCGATATATTTCACAATTTCTTTAAACATTTGACATATTTAATGTGCTGCGGATACATCGTAACATCCCAAGAGGTGTTACAGTTATTTGTTGTAAAAACTTATTATATGATATTATTTTTTACGTTGAAGGGTGGAATTGCTAAAAATCAGTTAAACCTCGACATTTTCGAGCCTGGAAATTTGATGAATAACTTTTTTCGGTTTTTGTAATTTCTGGATGATTCATATACAAAAACTTCCCACAGTATAAGTTGTGGGATACATTATTGCCAACAGTACTATTGAACAAACTACTTCTAAATTTATAGAGAATTTGATTTTACGTTGTACTTCTGTAATCTACCGTTAAACATTGATGAATCACGAAGCGAACGGCAGTCCAAAGAAAAGCCCTCAAACACGTCATTTAAATGACGCCATATTAATGGTATTTTAGTATACGATTGTTTAACGGTAGTTTTATAACAGCGTTGATTTTATCAGCAATTGAAAATTATTTTATACTCGATTTCGGAAATAAATGAGTGACTCGTACCCGCTGTCTTCGTCTTCCGCATTTAAAACAAAGCCGCTGTCTTCTCCTCGTGCATTGAAACGCTGCGTAAGTCACTCTCATTTATGTCCCAAACTGAGTACAGCTGCACGTCTAGGAATGATGGCGCATTTTTCCAAAACCCAAGAACAAACCCAATCCTTTAAATCGTTCAAGAGTGACTTCAGGAAACATATAAGGCGTTGTGGAACCATGATTTTTTTAAACGATATTAAGGATTTGGGACAGATTTTTTTCGCTTCCAGTGATTTTCTCAGATCGGGCTAAAATGTCCTCTGCGGACATAAGTTGACGCGAGGAACAATTTTTTTGCCATAATAAATTAACTGAAACACTTCTCTCTGCATGTCAAAATCTTTAAAATTATCCCCACTACATATGGAAATATGTATTTTTTCTAAGTCGAAAAGGTAAAGTTTTAACAAGCTTCTGACCACAAATATCATAATTTCTTTGCGCACGTCATATGCTCCCATAACTTTAAAATCTTAGCAAAATAATTATAAAGATCATATCTGATAAAATCTTATCATAGAAATGAGACTTTCTGTTATCTTTTATGGTTTTCCTAGAAAAGTTATGGAGAAGTTCTAGACTTTACGCTGAGAATCAGGCCTTTCGCTTTTTCTGTTCTAACCGGTGCAAAAAATACACTTCATCATCATATTAAGAGTTAGCAAGCGTTTAGGAAATTTGATTAATAAAAATGATTAAAAATTTACCTAAAACTTTTGCTTTTAAATGAAATAATCAGCTATTTTTGCTGTTCTTTTGGAAAGTCTCGAACTATACACATGGTCCACATCATTGCTAATAATAATAAAAGTAATAACAACTATAAAAATATCTCACCCTCATTCTAACCACAATGTAACAACACAGCTTATGCGGAGCGGAATATTATTATTTGACGAGGCGCATTTGCGCTCAGGAATAACCTAGGTTGATATATCCTGAATACCTATGGTGAAAGAATAATTGAAAAACTATTGGAGATTTTTTTTAGGTTAGGTATATTATTTCAGTATTAGTAACGTCACTAATATTTAATATTTTAAAGTAGTTCTGACAATATCAGCGACATTTTCAGTTCCATATGTTCAACATATATTTTTTTTACAATAATGTGTGAACGTTTTCTCGCACTGTAGGAACAGTGTCTTTTCCGCATATGGTAGTTTTGATCGAGGCGCCAAATCAACTAGCTATTCCCACACTAGACAGCTGCCCCCTCGACTTCGCGTTCGGGTATTAGCTGTGGAGAAAAGTATCACGTTCCGCACTAGTTAGGAAAATAACTACACTGCTGGCCAATAGGTTGGAATAATTCAAATTTTTAGGGTAAGTTTCGATACATATATCTTCTGAACGATATGGAATATCAAAATACGGATTTCAGGACGTTTTTGGAAATTTCATCGACAAAAACTGGTCTGAATATCAATTTTCCATTATGCTCAAAAAAGGAATATACGGGGGTGTAAACTAAACCCCTAAAAAAATCAAAATTTCATTCTTACCGAGAATTTAGGAAAACCAAAATCGAGTTAAATTTTTTATACCGGGGTAATCTATGGACCAATTCCAAAAAACAAATTTGGCCGATTTTTGATATCTCGCTTATTTTTGAATATACGGCGTTTTTATTGAAATTAGGACAATTTTTTGGAAATGTATCTCTTACTTTTTAAAAACAAAGTAAGTAATGGATTTTTTTCTTATTTTCAAGTAAGCTTACATGCCTCTAACTGCCTCAGTAGCTAGAATTGACATTTCTTATACAGGGTGCCTGCGAAAACATTTAATAAGCATGTGTCACGAAAAATCTGTATATTTAAATAAACTGTGTGCAGAACCCTGTATGATTAAAATGAACGATAATTTTAAAATTTTAAAACTGTGAAGGGAAACCTTAGAAAAATATCTTGAAACGGTTTTTTATTTTTCTTGATCGGATGAGTATTATCATAATTTACAGTTTCGTTGTAATTACACGGTAAATCCCTATATAAAACATTTAAAAAACTTGCGGTAGTAACGATTAGCTGGTGGGCTAAGTATTGTTATATTGGTGGGCTAAGTATTCGAGATATTTTTCTGAGGTTTCCCTTCACAGTTTTAAAATTTTAAAATTATCGTTCATTTTAATCATACAGGGTTCTGCACACAGTTTATTTAAATATACAGATTTTTCGTGACACATGCTTATTAAATGTTTTCGCAGGCACCCTGTATAAGAAATGTCAATTCTAGCTACTGAGGCAGCTAGAGGCATGTAAGCTTACTTGAAAATAAGAAAAAAATCCATTACTTACTTTGTTTTTAAAAAGTAAGAGATACATTTCCAAAGAATTGTCCTAATTTCAATAAAAACGCCGTATATTCAAAAATAAGCGAGATATCAAAAATCGGCCAAATTTGTTTTTTCGAATTGGTCCATAGATTACCCCGGTATAAAAAATTTAACTCGATTTTGGTTTTCCTAAATTCTCGGTAAGAATGAAATTTTGATTTTTTTAGGGGTTTAGTTTACACCCCCGTATATTCCTTTTTTGAGCATAATGGAAAATTGATATTCAGACCAGTTTTTGTCGATGAAATTTCCAAAAACGTCCTGAAATCCGTATTTTGATATTCCATATCGTTCAGAAGATATATGTATCGAAACTTACCCTAAAAATTTGAATTATTCCAACCTATTGGCCAGCAGTGTATTTCCTATATAGTCCAGGCAAGAAAGGCGAAAGAGTGGAAGAAACTCATGTAGAAGCCAATTTTGGCAGAGCTATAGAGAAAGGTGTCCTTAACAACATACTAAAAGTACTGATGGGTGGGAGTGGAGCTAATGGGAGGGGGGGAATTTTTTTAACCCGAAAACTACTGCCTCTAGCGAAACAAAGTTCATATACTAAATTAATCTACATAAATTTATCTACAAAAAAAGTATTTTTAACTTTTTCGTTAGGATTAATACTTAGGAGATATAATGAGGGGGGGGGGAATGGAAATTTTTAAAAAATTGCTGTTAATTGTTAAAAATCAAATTCTAATGATAAATTAAGTATGCTCAGACCGCGTATTGATGACTTTACTGCATGTAAGTGTAATATTGTAAGAAGGACGGTCCTGGATTGGTATATTTTTTGAGGAGAGGGGAGGGGGTAATTTATTTTGAATGTGTATACACTTAGTGGTTCCGTACGACAATTTTTATTTGGAGGCCGCGCCAGGGGTATTTAATGCGTCGCAGACCAAAATTTTGAATTTTTCAAGGTCATAATTTTATTCAAAATTATATTGTCTTTGTAAATGACTGCTATTTTTGCATAGTATAACCTGTGGGACAAGGGACAGGTATATCTAAAAAGAAAAAGTCTATTGTACCCCTTGAAACCCTTGAAACATACCCTTGGAAACATACATTTACGAATCAAATGATGAAGATTCGTAAACGCCGAAAACAAAGCGTTATTTTTTGACACGGAGGATAACTTGGTGTTCTGCAATAACATTGAAGGTGTCATAAGGTGTAACATAAATGTAACTAGAAAACGGCAACTGATTTTTTAATTTATTGTCATTTTCTTAAGCAGCATTCCATAATGAATTAGATACCCAGCTTTGCATAAAAGATACAACATAAGTTAAAATTTCTTGACCAGTGTTATTATTATTTTATTTATGATTAGTGAATTATTTCATTTTTAACAATAAACAGCAATTTTTTAAAAACCTCTCCATTTCCCCCCCTCCATATTTCCTTAAGTATTTATCCTAGGGAAAAAATTTTGAAGCCTTTTCTGTAGAGAAATTTATATAGATTAATTCGGCATATGAACGTTCTTTCGCTAGAGGCACTAATTTTCGAGTTATTAACAAAAAAAGAAAGGGGAACTTTAGAGACCCCCCTCCCCTTAGCTCCACTCCCACCCATCAGTACTTTTAGTATGTTGTTAAGGACACCTTCTTCTATAGCTGTTCAGAAATTGCCTTCTACACGAATTATTTCCGCTATTTTTCCTTCGTTTCCTGTGCTAATGACTTGCAGAGGAAAATAAAATTGAGGAAAATATCAAGAAGGCATTTTAATGCAAATATCCCACAACTTCTTAAATGACACTATTCTTAACTCATATATAACCAATATAAATAGACTTTATAGCAAACTCCAACGTAATACTTCAAATCACTACCAAAATCTCGTCAAAATTCCCCCACATATTTCTCATATTCTTTGTCATATTCTTTGAAACTCATCTTACAGAATCCAAAGAGAAAAAAATTGCCTTACATGACTTATGTCCAGGTGCTTAGCAAAATCAATATTTACCGCAAAAACGCAATTGCGTTGTCTTTACCTATACTCATAAACAAAATACTTTACCTATACTCATGTGCTGCCAACCGTTAAAATAAACTATTTTTATCGCTGTTATGATAGGGGTGTTGCAGTAATACAATGAAAAATTTGGTAACGTAGAGACGGACATTATTATCTTCATTATTATTATTATTATTATTAATAGCACGATGGCACTACTCTGCCTATATGTAGGCGTGCGTTATGCATCGATAACATAATTCACTCTAGCTGTGATAAAGAGAGTTATGTAAGCAGTATTCTTACTACAAAAAAAATTAATTCTCTGCCTACCAAATGGAGCTCCTCGAACTGAAAATCTAATAATTTATAAGCCAGGCTACAACAGCTTTTTAGGGCATTCAAAAAGAATGGGTAACGAACTGTCCAGGGTTTTAAAGTATAATACATAGATGAACACATATTATATAGATGAGTCCGAAAAATAAAAAAATAATACAAAAAAATCCAAAACCACTGCAGTTATTGGTAGAAACTCAAAAAAACGTCTTTTTGCATTTTTTACAGTTTTTTGGACGCTATTTGGTTACGTATAACAATTATGTGTTTAATGTATATAAATACGGTTCCATAGTTCCATCTATGTACCTATTATACTTTACTCAGTTCGTTACCTTTAACTATTTTTTAATGGCGTAAAAAACCTCTGTAGCTTGGCCTATTAAGCAAATATTATTATGAGATCTTAACAGTTCAATTTGCTAGCAGGTGTTATGTAAACTTTGCAGTTCTATTTTCGTACAATTTAAATGCAACACAGTATTTTTGATACGGTTTACGTTGATCAAAAGACCACGAGTAGCTATATTAGATTGTCACGTAATGATTGTATATGAAAATGCCTTACAGAAGTATTTTTTCTATAGGCAAATATGTATTATAGCTGTATTATATTAGTTAGGTAGCGTATATTTTGTGTATCGATTTACAAGTTTTTCGTTTGTAAGGAAATCCTTATTTTTACTGATATTGATATTTTATTTATTTGTATTTATTTATACAAGTAGGATTAGCACGGAAAATGTAACAAAAAATTGTAAGAATAAAAAAAATGCACAAATAAAGAAACTATTATTATTACTATTGCATGTGTACTTATTTATTTTTCCTGGTGACCAGTTTAAGTCATGGGACGCTTGTAAGTATATAATATAGCCAAAATGGTTACATGAAATGCAGGAAGACCTTAGGGGGTTCAACCCGAATGGCATTCTGCAAAATATGTACAAATATGTCTTTGACATTATAGTTGATTATATTTGTACTAAATTTGGTTGGATAACGGAAAATGTAACAGAAAATTGTAAGAATAAAAAAATGTAGAAATAAAAATATTATTATTATTATTGCATATGTACTTATTTGTTTTTCCTAATGACCATTTTAAGTCATGTGGCGCTTGTAAGTCGCCATGGAATATAATATAGCCACAATTGTTACATGAATACAGGAGGACATTAGAGGGTTCAAACCGAATGGCATTCTGCAAAAATGGTAATCTTTGACATTACAGTTGATTATGTTTGTCCTAAATTTGGTTGGGTAACGTAATGTTACAAAATATTGTAAGAATAAAAAAAAGCCCTAATAAAGAAATTATTATTAATATTTACGTATATGTACTTACTTATTTTTCCTGGTGGCCATGAAATATAATATAGCAAAAATGGTTACATGAAATGCAGGGGGTTCTATCCAAATGGCATTCTGCAAACATGGTACAAATATTTGTTTGACATTATATTTGATTATATTTGTAGTAAATTTGGTTGCGTAAAAGAAAATGTAACAGAAAATTGTAAGATTAAAAAAAGTGCCCAAATAGAGAAATTATTATTATTATTATTGTTGCATACATATGTTGCATACCTGGTGACTATTTTAAGTCATGTGGCGCTTGTAAGTCGCCATGGATTATATTATAGCCAAAATGGTTACATGAAATGCAGGAGGACCTTAGGGGTTGCAACCCGAATGGCATTCTGCAAAAATGGTACAAATATTTCTTTGCTTTATAGTTAATTATATTTGTACTAACTTTGGTTGGGTAACGGAAAGTGTAACCGAAAATTGTAGGATTGAAAAAAATGCACACAAAGAAATTATTATTGTTGCATATATGTTCCTATTTATTTTTCCTAGTGACCATTTTAAGTCATGTGTCAAAATGGTTACATTGACTGCAGGAGGACCTTATTTATTTATTTAAGAAACAAAACAGGTATATTCATAACCTAATTACATGTTTCTATATACTACAAAGAAATTACTATTACTGATGACACTGATAATATTGCTACAACTAAAACAAAAACAAAAATACTGAGAGTAGTTACTTTATGTAGGTTAAACGTTTAAGATAAAAAAAGCAAAAAAAATAATGATAATGGAAATTGAAGTAAAAGTAAAATATTTGCAATACTGAAATATATTCATCGTTGATTTATTTTGTCATAATAACAATTAATAAAGAATGGACCTAATCGGAGATATCTATACTCCTAACATTATACTTAAATTGTTTTAACGTCATATTAAATACATCACAATTAGTATTATCCATTTTTCCATTAAAAAGTGAACATATTCTATCAAGTCTAGATTGACTGTTTTTAACAAAGAAAGTAATATTCCTGGGTCTTGTATTTAACTAAGGTACTCTGTAGTTTACACGTGATAACAGATATGCGCAGTTGATTTTATTATTAATCAATTTATACAATTATTATTAAACAATTTATACACAACGTTAGTAGTATATATTTTCTCCTATATTCTAACTTTTTTATTTCTAATTCCAGTCTAATCGGTTCATAATGTACAAAATCTGGAGAGCGTTTGTGTTTTTTGTGAAAAATACAATTTAAAAAATATTTTGAATCCTTTCGATAATCTTTTGTTTTTTAGTGTGCGGGTCCCAAATCACTGCTGAAAATGTATGTACTGCTGCAGTATTGTACACATTTTTAATAGCATCTATGTTGTTGAAACTACTAGTAATGCGTTTAATAAAACCAAGCACTTTGTACGAACCCGATGCTATAGTTTCTATATGTTTGGTAAAATAAAAGTTTTCTTGAAATATAACACCTAGATCTTTATGTTGCGTTAATCGTTTTAACGGCATGTCATTAGTCGTGTAACTGATATGAAATATATCCTTTTTCCTATAAAATGACATATGATAACATTGAAATACAACTTATTTTTTGTGAGCAAATATATATAGTATCTAAATCTTTTTGTAGAGTTACTCCATCATTGCTACTATTTACCGCCCTATATAATTTAAAATCATCTGCGTAGAGTAGACATTTGGAAGTTATATTATCTGGCAGATCATTAATGAACAACACGAAGAGAAGAGGACCCAAATTGGAACCTTGTGGTACCCCCAGATTCAACATCATACTCAAATGATTCTGTACCTTTGTAATTCACGACTTGTTTTCTTAGCTGTAAATAAGAACTAAAATCTTTTATTCAATGTTTACTGAAACCAAATGAGAATAATTTATATAACAATATATCATGGTCAACCTTATCGAATGGGGTCTTACCCAAATTGCATTCTGCAAGCATGGTATAATTATTTCTTTGACATTATAGTTGATTATATTTGTACTAAATTTGGTTAGGTAAGTAAACATGGAAGGAATATTTAACTTTTTCTGAAACATTTTAATATAAAATGCAACTTTATTACATATATCCTATATGTTACAGTTGCTAATAGCCTATGATACATCATTGTAGTATTTTAAACAAGTATTTACACTTAAACTAAGTATATAACAAACAAGAAATAAATACAAATAAAGTGATTGGTGCAACATATATGATAAAACTTTCATTTGCAGAGGTCAATGGTACATTCTTTATGGAAGGTGGCCGCAAAGAATGAAATTAACATGAAAATAATAATGGCTTTCTCAATTTTCTACTGCAAATTTTGATACCTGAATAATATTTTACCTACTTTCAGGGAGATGAAATTATATACTAGGCCAGTAGAAATAGGACAAAAATCATCGTTTTTGAGAAAAGTATATACAGCGATAGTTTTGAAAAATGTTGAAAGTTTTGTCTGCCAAATGTTCAATTGCAAATTTTTGATAAATATTTTCAAAAACGTTTTATTTTCTAGCTTTAGTACTAAAATATTATTGCGTCCATATTGGGTGTCGACCCAGTATATACGCCATGATTGGGCCATGACTAGCCACAACCAGATGTCACATATTTTTTCAAGATGCTGTTTTGTATTTGTATTTTGGTAATTATACATTATGGGAAACACCGAAAGAGATGGTATCCTCTTTAACACCAATTTTAAAACATTAAATTTTAGAATGTTATAAGGAAAAACCGGTTAGGGATTGATTCATGATTCCTCTCGAGTCTCTCCTCTTCATTTCTAATCGTTCTCAACAATTTCTTTCATCGATGCCTAGTAAATTGCTAACTAATTTTTAAAAATCCAAAATTAATTTATTCTCGCGTTACGATATGAATAGTTTCACGAGTTCCTTCTTGATGTATCCGCAGAAGTCACAGAAGCCTCCTCTATCGTCGGAACTCCAAACATACATCCGAGAGGCGCGTAGTACGGGGAGAACAAGGCAGAATACTGTTGCGCGCTGGGTGCAAAATAATGCGGCGGGAAAAGCCCCTGTCGTTGCGCCATCTTTAACCGGGTAGTAAGCTGCTTTTTCCATTTCGTCCGTCGGTTTTGAAACCACGTCTTGATTTGCACTTCTGTGAGATTCAGGGCTTTACTCAGCTCCATCCTTTTGCTCACGCTGAGGTATTTGTCGATTTTGAATTCGCTTTCTAGACGTTCCAATTGTTTAGCGCTGTAGGCTTGCCGGGGTTTTCGGTCCAGTCCAGGCTTTCTCGAACGCCGATTAGTGGGCTTGGGAGCTGAAATGTGATATCAGATTTTAATACTGCTCAACAAAAAATTACAGAGGCAATTAGAACACCTTTAGCCCTATTTATTTATTTTTGACGTTTAAAATAAGTCAAGGAAATTATTAAACAATTAAAACTAAAGTAAAATATCCAATGACTGCGGAAATCCATAAATTGTACAATATAACAGTTTTTTTAACAATTCCGTGACTTCCGCAGTCTTCATCTAATTCTGATGCTTAGCAACCGTCTGGCTGATCTCGAAAATGTGCCTAACAGGTGAAAATAAAATCTGTTCAAATACAAATAATATAGTGTATAGTAGACATAGTGAAGGTGTAAAGATGCTAAATATAAATAAACTCGAGTGAGAAAGTGTGGATGGCATAGATATTAGTATGGAAAATAGGACATGGCATAGACTTTATTATAAAAATGAACCAAGAGAGCAGGAAAACAACAAGGGTGGAAACCAAGCAAGGAAAATAATAATTGTAAGAAAATAAGAAACCGATTGCAGTTAGAAATTTGGAAGGAGTTTGCAGATAATAATTGCAAGGAAAAAAGCAAAGGCCAGGAGAGAAAATAAGAAACGGAGATTGGAGATATAAATTTGGAAGCAGTTTGCAGAGAGCAATAAGGGGAGAATTGTATTAAAGGAATTACTGAGTTGCATGGAAGCCATATGGATGGGGCACGCTGAAATTTAATCAAATTTAAATGGACAAAAGCAAAGTGAAAATAAAAGTATATAACTTAGTATAAAAGTATAAATAACTTCTGTCCAAAGCAGAATATTCGAAGTTCTTTTCGTGCTTCGAAATACCACTGATTCTTAACTGCCGATTCGTTGTTTCTTTTTTGACTTAATACTCTTTGATTGGGACTCGGCAAGTGCTGACTGAAAATATAACGCTCCCTAAAATTGCGCTTTATTAAAAAAAAATTAAATAAACGCTAAAACACCTAGGTGTTTAGGGCTGTTCAGAAAAATTGTCTTCTTTTAATAATGCGCATTTGTTGGAACGAACTTTTAATGAAATAACTGCGATTTTAATGAAAATCAGCTCCCAATCAAACAGTAGTAAGTAAAAACACGAACCATGAAGGGAACTTTGAATATTGTGCTTTGAACAGAAGTTATAGCACATGCGGCAAAGGGATACATTTTTGTACAATTTTTCAGTATATGCGATATTGCGGCCATCATAATTTCATTAATGTCCACGCTAGGACATCGAGCGAAACACCGTTGGAAAGCTCAATTACTCAGGAACATGATACTCTTTAAATAATCGCAATCAGAGCAGTGGTTCGACCGAAGACTGTGCGAATGCAGGCAAAACTGGATCCGCGTAACCCTGAGCGAAGAAATGCCTCTCTACTCGAGCCTGCCATTCAAAAACTATAAATCCTAGATATATGCTTTCGTGGGGTTTTCGATAGAGAAACTCAAAATCTACTTTTATTAATAACCACTTTTTGCCAGACTAACGGTTTAAGCTACGTTTTCACGTTAGTGCGATTTAACCCCTTTGAACGTCTGGGGTAGTTTGTGCCCCACTCGGAGAGAATTTCAAATTTAGAACAACAAATTTTTCATATAGAGGTACACAATTCCGAAGCGCTTTTTTGCCGGTCAGACATTTTGGAGGAAATGGTGTAGGTATTTTAAATGGTGTATCTATACTGGCTGACCTATATACAATATAACTATATATTCGATAATTTTCCGCATTATAATATAAATTTGTTGCCTACAAACACTTTTTGTTGTTTTCTGTGTCATCACACACCCGTATAAGACAGCAAGGAAAATTTTGGAAAAGGAAAAGACCGGCAGGCGAGAGAAGCGCCTGAATTAAAAAAAAATACAAAATTAAAATTCTTTAGATTACCTTGACATATTTCAAAACTTACAAAACTTTGTATGAAACAAAATTGCTTCCGTTTCAATGACAAGTTTTATGAACAACATGAAGGAACCGCAATGGGTAACTGTTTATCGCCTTTCATTGCTAATGTCTTCATGAGTCGATTTGAAACTGAAGCAAAAGAAGAATTCGAGTATTTTCCTAGAATTTGGCTTAGGTATGTGGATGACTTTTTTGCCGTGTTTGACACTAAGATTGCGGATGTAGAAAACTTCATTTCCAAATTAAATAGTCGTTTCACTTCTGTAAAGTTTACATATGAACTAGGAAATAATGGAAAACTTCCATTTTTAGATGTATTAGTAATTAAAAATAGTGACAATAGGTTAGAATTTGATATATATATATATATATATATATATATATATATATATATATATATATATATATATATATATATATATATATATATATATATATATATATATATATATAGAAAAGATATCAGTACCATCAGATATATCCCTAATGACTCTCACCACTGCTATCAACATAAAATAGCAAGTTTTAATTTTCTTGTCCATCGTTTACTAAGTTTCCCTCTCAGTAATGAGAGGTTTGAAAAAGAAAAAGTATGAATTAAAGATATAGCTGTGAGTAATGGTTATCCTAGAGATATAGTTGAAAAACTAATTAGGAAGCGTAAATTTAAGGATACACTTCGTAATTCTACGACCTTCCAAAAGGATATAGAGGCTCCAAAATATGAATCCATCCCGTACGAACCCCGGTTTACTCGTGGTTTGAGTAAGGTTTTCAAAAACGTGGGTATAACAGCGATTCATTCGTCGAGCAACAAATTACAACAACTTTTAGACAATCCAAAGGATAAAATTGATCAAAATGAAAGGTCTGGGATTTACGAAATTAGTTGTAATGATTGTGATCGAAAATATGTTGGACAAACGAGACGATCAATTAACACCAGATTTAAAGAGCATATGGCTCATCTAAAATATGAAAGAACAGATAAGTCTAGTGTTGCACAACATGCTTTTGACAATAATCATAGAATAGATATTAGTAATTTAAGATTAGTTAGAAATGTGACCAATAATAGACAGTTGGATGCATTTGAGAGCATAGAAATTGTAAAATGTAATAGTAGTATGAATCGCGACAAGGGACCTATACCGTATAGCCCGCTTTACGCGTTGCTTAGCAACCGATGATTGAACCGTGATTAGTCACGCGTAAATTTCACGGTGATATCATACCGTAGCCCGCTTTACGCGTTGCTTAGTAACCGATCATTGAAGCTTGATTAGTCACGCGTAAATTTGACGGTGATATCATTAGTGACGTCACCATGAAAATAGTATAAATATGGTAGATTTTGTAGTTTAATATTAGTTTTAATCATCTCCGGATGATGCCAACTTGGTTGGCGAAACGCGCGTCGAGCGAAGTGAAAGTGTTTTGGTGTTTGTGGAAACTACTCCGAGTGTTACAGTTACATCAAAGGTTCCAGCCCTATCCAGTATTGACATATTTCGTAGCTGTCATGTAGTATATAAATTAATTTTGACATTTCTCTTGACAAGTCACTTGTAGGTCATTTTCTCTATAACCGAGCGCAAAGTACAAATTTGCGCTTGCAAAAGAGAGTACAAAATAGCACATTTCAGAGAAGCGTGCATTTTGGTTATCCAAACGCTCCAAATGTTCTCAACTTATTATGTTATTTGCTGGTTCGCTCTAACTCTGAATATAACTCCATTATATGGTGTGCATATTATGATAACGATATTGAAGCAATTGAGAGAGAGAAAATTCTTATGATATGATGCTTTGAAAATGTGTATTCAGATATATAATTACGAATATACATTTATTGCCAACCTCAAGCCTTAGTTCCCCTGAATGTCGTAGAGTTCAAATTGATTTATGTTTCTTATGTAAACTATTAAATGGATTAATATACTCTCACTGACTACTTGGTAAATAAAAAAGTGGTAAGTATTTTTAACCGCCCTCGAAAATAGAGGTTCTCAATTTGGTTGTTTCTTTTATGTGCGTTACCGCAGAGCTCCCTCATTTATAAATCAATTTTAAAAATTCTCTTGTTGGAAAGGGGGTATTTTCGTGTGGGTTGCGTTTTAGTTTTATTGGCATTGGACCTTGGATTCTCAGGATATACCGGGGAATATATAATACTCACCAGATATACCAGAGAAAATGGCGAGTGCGCCCGTCACAAACCTAATTTATAGATATTTAAGTTAATTAAAAAATATATGAGAGGCACATTGGCGTAGTAAAGGATATGGCATAGCCACATGTGCTCAATAGCCCACGGACTGCTGCTTCGCATACAACGCTGGTTTGCATTAACGTGTGCATCGCCTGTGCACCATTTGACCGATGTGCTGGATGCTAATTGCAGTAAAACTTATATACTCTTATAAGGCCTAGCTAGCGTGTAGAAGGCCTCCACGTACCAAGGAGAGTTCAAGGTCATAGGCTGTAGGCGCGAGCTAGGCAATGATAGGCACATTGGCGTGGAGCGCGACACGGCTAGGTAGGACGCCTCTACGTACCAAGGAGAGTTCAAGGTCACAGCTCTAGATACTGTAGAGTGAGATAAAAGAAAATACAGAGCATAAATAAGTAATTAAATACAATAAATATCAAATTATAAATTAATATTAAATTAATGATCAATATCTTTCGTATGTAGAAGTGCAAGAAAATGCATATAGTTCAACCATAGCGTTCAAGGAGAGAACAGCTCTGCTAAGAATTTTTAAGAAAATAAAACGTAAGAAAATTAATTAAAATAGTGAAATATAAGTAGAATACCATAGAATTACAATTAAATACAACTGCTTAGAGCGACACCACAATTACAAATAAACCTAAATCCAAAATTCTAGTCGAATATAATTAGAGATGTATACCTACGCTACTTCGTTATACGTTTGTAAACATTGGCTGGCACCGACGTAAAAAATAACAATAGTTGTATATTATTGGCATAATAAATTGATTATATTCTAAGTAAGAAAGAATAACGTAATTATTTTTTACTTTTTAGTGCAGTTTTTAGAACAGATTTTTTGAAGGCGGTTTTGTTTTTGTTAAAAATATTTTTAGGTCAACGATAGGCGATCACGTAACACTGATTTGTTCAAAATACCTTTTAACTCAATAAGAAATGGATTGAACAAGTCTATAACAAGGCGACTGGAAACTGCTATTACCCACCAAAATAATATTAATCTCTTTGGTTCATATCTTTTCTCTCTTAAAAGAGACTTCAGAAACATACTTATATAATGTTAGCTAGTGATAAATAATCAAGTTATCAAGCTATTTTTTCATAAAATTATTTTTTCATATGTTATTTCATGACTTCTTTCTTTTTATAATAACTGTACTTGGATATCCCGTTAAATATATAACAAGAAATAGTTGTATGCTGCTATTATAATTACTCTATAAACTGGGCCTATGTTACAAGATAAGTACGGTTCACTACATTTTTTTTTGTATTAGAACTTTATTATTTATGCCCACAATCAGGACTGAACGTTCTGAATCCTAATGTACAAGGGCTTATTAAGCGTACAATCAAAATGGTAAATATTTCATAATGGGCTATTTATCAAAAAAATTCTGACCATAGTGTCAACTTCCTACATTCACTAAAAAATGCAAATTTTTAAAGCTCTAATTTGGCCCGAACAGTCATCTGGGTATGGTTCAGTTTGCTTTACTAATAATTATCGAGATTTTATAGTTCTAAACACCTGCTTCCAAAAACCATCTTGGAGGTACGCCTAAGCAAAGAACAGAAAATTATGCTGTTTAACCACTCATGTTTGTTAAAGTAGTTAATAGTTTGTTTAAAGCGTAGTCAAGATATTTTTATTTTTCACACCATCGGTTTTCCAAGAAGGTCTTGTCGATGGACGTGCTGTGGGTGATTTATACCTATGCATTTCAGGCTAATGCAAACTACAGTTGGGGCCATTTGAATATTAACGCTATTAAGTTTCTCTCTTTATGTAACGTTTAAGTCTTAAAATTGGTAGACATAAGAAGACAATTAAAACTAGAAAGATAATTAGTACCTCGTAAAAAACTCGACAGGTAATTTAAGAAATTTAAATTGTTTCAATAAAAATCCACTATCCTTGTGTAAGTAGGTAAATATCCTAGGTAGTCCTATTCATTACCTACGAGCCTGTAGACTATTGACTGTATAATTGAATAAATAACTAATTCGTTCAAGGTATTTAATTGTTAATTGTTTCATATACAATGTGTTCAATTTAAAAGTTACTACCCCCTGTTATTGAAAAACAGTTCGCAATTTGTTTTAGGGGGGAACATTTTTGACAGTAAAGGTGTCTTGATATGTTCATCCCCAACTCCTAGCATCCCCTATTTGAAAAACATAAGTGGAACTACCTCAAGTGTTATACATCATTTGAAAACCCTTTTCATTGCGAACATATAACTGCATTGTTTTTTGAAATCGGATGAGATTTTAAAAAAATATTCAAATTGCACAATAAAATTTACCAACCCTGTAATTGAAAAATCGCAAAATATTTGAGATATCGCGGGGATACGTCGATTTTTATTTTAGGGGGGACATTTTTGACAGTCAAGGGGTCTTGATATATTCTTCCCCCTAACTCCTAGCAACCCCAATTTAATTTGTTTTAATGTTTTTAAATAATTTTGTAAAATCTCAACAAATCTCCGAAAATGATGCACTGTTGTATATATTCGATAGGAAAAGTGCTTTTTTATAATGTGTGTAACACGTGGGGTAGTTCCATTTAAGATTTTAAAATTGGGGTTGCTAGGGGTTAGAGGGATAAATATCTCAAGACCCCTTGACTGTCAAAAATGTCCCGGCGTGTCCCGGCGAATTCTCAAATATTTTGCAGTTTTTCAGTTTAGGGGATGGTAAATTTCTTTGTGCCATTTGAACAATTTTTTAAAAGCTCATCCGATTTCAAAAAATTAAGTACTGCTGTGTTCGCAATGAAAAGGGCTTTCAAATGATGTATAACACTTGGGGTAGTTCCATTTAAGATTTTAAAACAGGAGTTCCTAGGGGTTAGGGGGATGAACATACCAAGACGCACCTTGACTGTAAAAAATGTTCCCCACTGTTGATTTTATTCGCATTTATTAATAGTGAAGTGGATCTGGAGAGAAATATCGAAAACAGGCAACTCAACTTTAAAACAATTAAAAAACAACAACAATAGAGTGCAAGCGAGGGATAACTAGACCCCTCTAGACCGCTTGTCACAAGACTTGATAACTAGACTTGATAATCTTGTTAACTAGATAACTAGACCGCGTGTCACAAGATATTACTTAGTAATGTCTGATGAGTGGTAGCAACTGACCGCTAGAGGGGTCTTGTTATCCCTCGTTTGCACTCTACTGCTTGGTCTGATTGACTGTTTTTATAGTTTTGGTCATTCATTAATTCTTCTACCTACGGTGTACTGATGAGAGCCAACAGCTCGACACTAGTCTCCACCTGGTGGAGGTATTTGTGAATGACCATGGCTATCTTATCGGATTTGCATGTGTAATTCAATACAGGGAGGATTATTAGCTCTCTGAGTAGTTGTTACCTTTAAATCCATCCCGTCTATAAGATCTATAGGTCTATTGGCTGGTTATTCCTAGTCATACGATTATAAAATATTCAGTTAGTAAATATTTCAATTGAGAAACGAAAAATACACGGCAAACAAATTAATATCAAACTTAGAGAAACTGTTTAAAGCCAATATATTTGACAAATAATCCCTGATTTGCATAAACTAATGTAATTCACACTTTACAAAATATTTAACACCGGCTATTGATGTCACATATATCGTGATTTGCTAACTCCATAATACGTTTTAAAAATTGATAAATATAGGATTAGCAAATTATTATACGAAATATTCAAATTATTTTTGTAAATATTTGGCTAAAATCGAAGGGGAATACTGATGTGTTTGTTGAGGAGAAAATACCTCGACTTTTGAGGTAGTACAGAAGAAATATATTTGATCAGAATGCAGATCAAAAGGTATAGAAATAGGAAACAACAGTGAAAAATACAAAGAAAATGTGGATCAGATTTTGAGCCAATCTCAATTTCTCATCATCAGTGAAGATACACATCATTGGACATTGGATATAGACATTTAGTTGCCACTGTTGTTAAACAATGATAAGAGTTTTTTGCAGAATTCCAGCACCACTTTATTTGTAACATTAAAGCAAACCAACAGATCCGCAATTAGAGCCAATTCTGGAAAGGGTATAAAATTTGCCACCTACGTGAAACACGTCAACTTTTCGTCAGAGGAAGTCTAAAATGGTAGTTTATGCATCCACGGCATTAACGCCAATTAGCGATACGACCACAGTATTTATGGTTCTTGCATCTCATTTGATGTGCTAATTGAAAACAAAGGGCATCTTTTAAATTTATTTATTTTACGAATTATTGCGTTACATGCAAGCGGCTGACAGGGTATCTGAAAAGGTAGGAGATCTGTTTGCTGTTTGGATAGCAGCTTGGCACCATCATGTCATAATAATAGTTCGCAAGAACTACTGGGTGGCCCGAGAAGTAGATATAAGGTGAATTTAATTCAATATAATTAGTTACTACATAATACATAATTTTGCTCCTTTAATAATTAGGCTGATGATCATTCAATGAGCGTGGAATGGCTAGCTAGTTTTACAGAAGCAACTTGTATTTAAAAGACATAATATAATGAACATAGATCGGGAAAATGTATAAAATTATAATAGTTATAAAAGCGGTCTTATGCGACTATATTCTACAGATATGTGTAATGCCTAATAAAACAATGACTGGGAATAAAATCCATCACCATTTACATATGAACGGGTAATAAAAATATCTTAACCAAACGCTTAATCGAAAGTCATACAAACATGGGATGATACATGAAAGACATATCTGCACCCCTAATATTTTCTGAATCGCGAGTTCATTGCGAGCTTAATCGATGCCAATAATAAAAGTGACGTGATTTATTCCTACTGAATTTGCTCAATCTTTAGACATCTGAACCACAGTATTATCATTAAGAAACTTGATATCGATCTTAGATAGAATAGAATAGAAAAAAAAAATTATTTGCAGTAATATAAACACACAAGTATAACAAAATAATGTATATATAAAAGTATTCCGCTGTAAAATAAACTGAGGTACTTGATATTAGCGCAAAAGCACTGTCCATGAAATTTGAACAAACAAATATAAAGCATATAAAAATACAATAGACATATAAATGAACACTGATTTAAATAATATATTGCAAAATACATAAAAAAGTACATTTCGACTAAAAGGTCTTATCAAAATATAATACACAATGACAGAGTGTTAAAAATATAAAATATATAGGTATAGTAGGCATTGAGCTCCTTAAAAAAATAATATTGTGAAAATCAGTAAGTAAGGAACGTTCAGGTAAGTAGGTAGGTAAGAGTAATATTTTACATCAAATTTGTATTGTTATAATATACATGAGGGCAAATAAGGTCCTAAGTTAACTCAAATTAACATTGAAAACATGGTATTGAATAATGGTTTTGGGTTGACAGCGTTGTGTATATAATGTCTGGGCTTGTTTAATATATATTGTTTACTTTTTGTTTTAAATCTGTTAATAGTATGTATGTCTGTTAGTGTTTTAGGGAGAAAATTATAGGCCCGTATACTTAAATATGTGAAGCACCGTTGACCAAATGTAGTTCTCGTTTTTTTGTTTCTTAATTTATTGTTAGTTCTATTTCTAGAGATCACTGTGGAACTGTTAGCTGAATTTGTTAGCCACTGATACAGTATGCAATCAAAGCAATATAAGGACATTACACTTGCATCTCTAAATAACCTATCTGATGGATATGTGCTATCTTTATCAAGTGCTATTTTGAGTAGTCTTTTTTTAGTACATTCAGTGGGTTAAGATACGAGTCTAGTACACCACCCCATCCTAAGATACCGTACCTTAGATGCGATTCAACAAGTTAGTGATATAGTATTTTAAGCTGTTTCCATTGTAAAATGTTTTTTAAATATTTAAATCGGTATATTAATTTCCTTATGTTTTTTTGGATATAATTTATATGGGAATCCCATTTCAGCCTTAAGTCAATCATTATGCCGAGGTATTTTACTTCCATAGTTGGAGCCACCGTGAACTTGGTGTCTACATTTAGCGTATTCAATGTTGGTGTTTGGTTTCCTCTTAGATAAAATGGTAAGTAATTTGTTTTATTTATGTTTAGCGTTAGATGTTTTTTGTTTAAGTAACTCTTTATGTTTTTCAAATCCCTTTCTACTATATTTCTTAAATTTTCCCAGTTAGCGGACTTACACAAGAGAACAGTATCGTCCGCGTAACTAATAATAGTACTTGAGGTTTGCAAGTTAAATACTGAATTGATGTATATAATAAATAGTACCGGACCTAATACTGTTCCCTGAGGTACGCCGCACTCAACTATTTCTGATCTACTTCTTATACTATTTATTTCTGTGTATTGACGTCTATTACTTAGGTAAGATTTCAAAAGACTTATAGCGTTATTTCTGAACCCATAATTCTCTAAAGTTGTCAATAGTTCCGAATTGCATACTGTATCAAACGCTTTCTTTAGGTCTAAGAATACACCTACACATTTTTGTTGGTTATCCCCGGCGATTTTCCATTTTCATTTCACTAAAGATCATCCAAAAAAATAGATCATCCAGCGTTCCACAAGGATCTAATTTGAGTCAGCTTCTTTTTAATGTATGACAATATCAGTAATATCAGTAATATTGTTATAAATATATCATTGTTGGCAATCTTATTGATGATATTGCTGTCATTCATGACAATATCATTTAGATGAAAGTCAAAAGAAAATGGATTCATGTAAAGAAGAAGAGCTTAAGGAAAATATAAGTGAGTTGTTTGTTTGGATAAAGTGCTGAAGAATAACTTATCGTATAAAAAATTAAGTTATGTGGGTACTAAGAATTTTCTAGTATATTTTTTAAATCAGTAATATTTATGACGAAATAAGAAGTAATTAATATTTTTAAATGTCCGATATTAAATAGATTAATATAATTTCAAATTCTTAGCATCTTATATCTATTTTCTAAATTTTAAATATTTGTACTGTAGGTACAGCTATATTTTAGCCTGACAACTAAAATTTGAGACTATATCAGAGAGTGCTAGAGTCAATTATTGTTGAGAATTACGAATTATTAACAATTTTACCCAATAATCTTATTAAATACTGAGAATTATGGAAAATGCAGTAAAACAGATTACATATTTTTTTTAGTCTGACCAATAGTGACAGACATTAGTCAGAGATACCACCAATTACGCAACACACAATATGAATTGTTAACTGGACTAATTGTTAATTGGATTATTCTGTTACTCCGGATTGGAGTATTCTGAAAATTATTTGGTGAAAATAGGAACTCTAGTTAAACAACTGAATCTCAAACCGATGACCACTCCGACGAAGGTGTTAGGAACGATAACGACTGTTCAATTAAACAGGATTAAAATCTGGAACAAAATACTAATGAGATAACAATAGTAAAGATGCACCGTAATCCAAAGATTTAGTAATAGCAAATGAAACGAATAGGAAAAAAAGTAAATTCACAACACAAGTTATTTATACGAAGGAAAAAGAAAAGTTTCAGAAGAATCAGAAACCATCTTGAGAAAAATAAAGATAAAACCATCAGAAAGATAAAACTATTGACTGAAGTATTTTACAATTCATTTCATATTGCTAAAAATTCAGATTACGAAAAGACGTCTGGAATGCCAGAATGCCATCAGAAGTGAAAGAGGAAATACTAAATTAATTTTCTATGAAACGGACGATTCTCATAACTACAAAAAATATTGATTGAGTAGGTCACAAGGTCGTCAATAGAGATAGGCGAGGAAAAGTTACTATTAAAAGATACGACTCTGAGCAACCTAAAATGGTCGAGAAATAAAAGCAAAATCTTTCGGAATTGTACAAAATAATATTTCATAATAAACTCCTTCATAAATATTACCAAGATCTGGAGACTTAACTAGTTAATAATTAAATATTAAGATTTATTTTACCTTAGAGTATGTCTCAAAAAAATACCGGCAAAAAAATTATTTTCGGTGCGCTTTGCATACATGAGAAAAAAGCATTTTCAGAGAGGTATCATGAAAAATGGTTTACACATTTTTCTTCCTATTTTGTTAATTATATCTTTCATTGTAAATTCGTCAAGATCTTCCCTTTGTTGAATTGGATTGTTGTAACCTGTATGATGGATGCAAATATAAATCAAATAATAACTGCCAAATATGAAACCTCATTCCATACTTTCAGTATGCCTGCATGAATAAAATCATTTCTTCTAACATGTAGAATTCAACATTTCCGTCAAACATGGGATTATTTTCTAATTTAACTGGATTATGACTGTCTTAAAGATGCTTGAACATCTTGAACACTGAAGCAGATGATCCATAAATGTGTCAATAGAAAAGTGGTTCAGATTTGTTCGATTTTCTATTTGAAAATCAATAATGCAGTAGGTAAAATGCAATACAAGAAGATATCATAAGATTCCATCATTTAAGTGCAATATAATTTTACCTATTATTAAATTAAAATGCTTCCTTTATATGCTATTTGTTTCCTATTGTTAATTAATTACATATATGAAAGCTGTTGTCCGTTATACCACAAAATAAATGCAGTGAACAATAAATGGGGATGATGAAAATCTCCCCAATGGCCATATTGCGTGTGAACTATAATGGCCTCTCAGGTGAGTGTTAGACAATTTACAAATCGCCTCTCATATTGGCAATCACAATTACTGCGGTTTATATTTCTCCTACTTATTACTTGTGGAAGAAAGGTATTATAGTATTTTTCATTGGTGTATTATGCAAAAAGTACTTTATCTACTACTGTGGAAGACGCAGATATAAAGTATATACAGTGCGTGCCAGAAGTTTGGAATAATTACCGGAACATTTTCATGTTTTCTCCCCTATCTATCGAAATATTTTTTGCGGATTTGAGATATGGATTTTTAAAAGTAAGCATGAAATTTCTACAAAGCACATTAAACCGAATTTATGCTCAAATGATTTAATTTTTATTTATTATTATCAATTACGGGAAAGTATCTTTGCCAACATAAAAAAACTTCTTGAACGCTACAATAAAGAAACATTAATAGCATACTTTAAACTATTATTGCCATTCACTTCTGGACAGTACGCTAATCATTTTTGGAACTCAAAGCTGACTTCTACGAGAGTTTCAGGCTGGATTTTCAGGGCCCTGTTTCATCCCTGATCCTTTTTTCAATTGCTCAATTGTAGCTGACCGATTGACGTAAACCCTGCTTTTGATGTAACTCCATAAAAAATCCAAAGGTGTGAGATCAGAAGATCGTACGAGTCATCCAATAAATCCCCCCAATCCATCTATTTAAGAACACGTCAAATAATTAAGTTCGCACAAAAATTTAGGCATAATAAGGTGTAGTCCCATGCTGTTGGCATCATATAAGGTCTCATTTGGAATATTGGGAAATGCACCCTTTTGGTACTGCTAAAGCAGAAATAATGTGGTCGCTTAATAGCTAAATATTTCGGACTCGTCAATAACTCAACAATAAGAAATGTCTGTACGATCATATTACTAACTGTTATGGCCCCCACGTATTTCTCGGATATTTTGGTGTCCGACCACAAACTAAAAAAGGTTAAACTCAACTTGGGTCTGATGACCGATGAACCCCGTTTTCATATTCTCACTTTTCATATTTATATAAATAGATTATTTAAAAAAGTTAGTGGTGACAGCTTCTTGAGATACTTAACTATAATTTAAAGACGAAGTATGTTCAATGTAATTTATGATAAAACTTCATCCAAAGTCAATTGGTAACTTTAATCAAGACATTAACCCAAACAGCAAGTAATTGGTAAAGTACCAATGAATCCCATTTTCCTATTGTCACTTTTCATATTTATATAAATTAATTACTAAAAAACAGTTGGTGGTGACAGCTTCGTGAGGTACTTAGCCATAATTTAAAGACATTGGCAAACATTGCTCATAGAGGATCCTTCGTAGATTAAACTATTCTCCTACATTTAGCAGGTATTTCCTCAAAGTATGTACAATTTAATTTATGATAAAACTTTAACAAAAATAAATAGATAATTAAAATACGCAATTAATAGGTAATCTTTAACCAAAACAGCCAGTAATTGGTAAAATGCTGTAATGTCATGTTCATTTGAAAAGGTAGCTGCTTCAAAATCATCTTTATTCAAAATCCATGAGAACAAGTACAATAGCTCATTCGGTAGGTATGTCTTTTTCACAATTTTCCATGGTAATCACGTCTGGAGTAAGGTAGGTTCCATTTGATGCTTTTTGAGTCGACTTCAGTAAAATATGCAAATAATTTTCGAATATCTCTTGATGTCGATGATGTTCAAAAGAGTCGTCGTCGGTGGCTCGAGAGTCATCACAAGTTTCAAAACTCATATCAAGCTTTTCTTGCGTAGGTCCTTCTACAAATTGAGTTTGCAGCTGCGGCTTAGAACCATATTTACTTTTTTTTTGCTTAAGTAATGACTGTAGCATGACTGATGATATTTCGAATCCAACGAAAATAGATAAGTATACAGTTCCATCGATGCAGTCATATCAGTCTTGACGCAAAGAGGCTGCTTTTAAAACCTTTGCTCTGGTTTTTAACGCTAGTACCAGTACGTATTGGAACAAGTTTTTTTCATATATTCCGGCTTTCTGCAGATAAAACACATGTTTCGTGTGTGGAATATTTCATGCTTTCTTTTTGATCGTCTTCCTGTTATTTTGGTAACACTGCTGCTAGTTAAAATATCTGAGACGGCGAATAAATTAACTCTTGACAGACAATGTACATTCTGGGAATTGATGTAATTTTTAAAGCCTGTCCGATCGTAGGTAAACGTATGTTTCAATGACTCAACCAATTCTTTATGACGTACCTATTAATCTAAAATATACATCATCTCTTCTGGCTTCCTCAGGATTTAACACAGAACGAATGCCAGTAGATCGAGGTCTTTTAATTATTGATCCAAGTGATCAATCATCAAGTCTATTCTCGCATATCAGACAAGCCTATTTGTCTATTGAGAAACCAGACATGGCGTTATAGATATGGCTCTAACAATTGGATTTTTGAAACGCGATCATATGTCATGTGAGAGCACTTGTTGGTATTGCTTCAATTCAGCCAATGATAGTAAAAAAATTGAAATCCATATAGTGAAAAAAAGAGTTAGGCACTACTGAAATCGGAACTTTCTCAATTCTACCGTGTGCCGCTCGGAAAAAAATAACTACAACTAAAATTGAAGTAGCTTTCTATATTTAAAATTATATACTCGTTTCACACCCAATAATACATCAGCGAAACAAAAGTTAGTAACCTACGTTACTTGGCTGCGTTTGCGGAGGAGGTCGTACGAAAATCGACATTTTCAAGATTCAATCGCTCATATTCTTTTTCACCACCCAAAATTGTCACAAAAATTCTGATGCAATAAACATTTCTGAATAAGATGGTTTGCAACCCATATAAGATGGTTTTTAATGAGCCACGACGCTCTATCCGCTCCATTACAAGTGAGAGTTTCTAACGCAAGAGATCAAAACGCTTAAATTGTCCGGATTATGTAACCAAAGGAAAATCCATTATAATATCATTATTACAGTGAATAAAGATGAAATGCTGTATGAAGAACCTACAGCAATAGTCTTTAATGATTTTTTAATAAATAATTCACGAAAAATATTTTGCGGGAACTCTCATTAGGCATTTGATAATGGGAGTTTCACAGGGGTCCATTTTGGGACCTCTTTTATTTCTTATTATGTATAAACAAAATAGTTGAATGATCTGATACTCTATTTATGATGTATATAGATAATACTTTCTTAATAATTGCAACTAAAAAAAATATTTTAGAAAATAATTGTAATAATTTACTCATTCTCTGGTTTTCATAATTCATTATATTTTAACGTCGGTAAAACTAAGGCTCTGAGACTTCATAGTGCCCAAAAGCAGTGTGATTAATGCCCTTAAATCTAGAAATCCTCAAAAATTTGGGGAACACCCAAATCAAGGCATATTTTTGAAATCCCTACATAAAAATTGATTGTAGTTCACATACTTTGGATCTGTTAGTATTAAAACCTATACATTAATATATATCTCTTGAAAATTTTATTGAAAACTACATATACAGGGTCCCGAATTGCTATTGCGATAATTTCATCACGTAGGTATTTTACATCGCAACATAATACTAGTTTGATATATAAATTATATTCCAGAGATGCGAAAATCGAATTTGTTATTTGTTATGAAAAATTCTAATTCATTAATCATTATTATTATTATTGCAAAATTTACGTAAAAACATGATACTCTGGCAAATATGTTTCTTCCTTTCTTAATCCTCGTTCAACATAAATCGGAGGCAAATATTGCCGAATGTTTCAATAAAGGAAGCAGAGCGTAAATAAGTGTCAACTTTTACAATTGAAAAATCTGCCATTTGCACAATATTTTCACTCTACCTCAAGGTGTTCCCTTACGAGGAAAATATAATTAATTACAGAATAATTTACATATTTCCATTTTCATCCGCTGTTCCTACCTTGTAATCCGAATATGTGACTAGAATTCTTATTCTCTGAGGAGCTGCCTAACCAGTTAGCGTATAGTAGAGACGAAGATGTTGCGCCCTGCTGCAAGTGATATGGTATGTATGATGAATCTGACGGACTGTGATCTGGAGATATTTTCTGTCCTGGTAGGTACTCAAGAAGGCCAGGATCTGGAGGAAGTGGCTCGGGTCTTCCATATTGTTGAAGTTCTAGTATTGATTGATAGAGGGCTCCTAAATAAACAATAAAATATTACTCAATATAAGGTTTTCGTCCAAAATATTACTCCAATATAAGGTTATAAGAACATCTAGTATATTTATTGCTGTTTATTTATTTAGAATAAAATATAACACGGGTAAAAAAATCTGTTACAAAAAAATATAGATGACCTTGATGTATCTTGGCATACTAGAGATTAAATTTTCAATAATATCCTGAGCAATATTCTCCGATATTGCAATAACTGCACCAATTGATTGTGGTTAGCAGGTGCAGATGGACGAATTAGGATCTTTCTTTTAAGGGCATTCTATATATGCTCTATGGGATTTAAATTGGGACAGAGCTGGGAGAATATCAATAGCATTCAAGTAGTCGATAACCTGTCTAACAACGCGGGGACTAGCATCATCTTGTATGAATAAACAATTGGGCATCACAAAATGAACAAATTGCATAACATGTTCATTTTCCAACTACTGTGTTTTTCAGACAATAATCCCCATTCATAGATCTAACGCGTATATAAACTAACTGTGCGCATACGTTGAGGCATTCTACCGTACTAAAGATTACAGCACCTTTGGAACGAGTCTCTCTCTTGCCCTTTGCGAAACATGATCAGGTGTCCCCATGAGTATTTCTGTATGTCTTCAATGAATACCATCCCTTAACCCAGCGCCCAATAAAATTATCGCATTCTATATTCAACTCTTTATTATATTTTTCTTCTGTTCTACGTCATACTCGCTTTCGGCCATCTACCGTATTGAGACATAATCATGATTCGTGTGTAAATTTGAATAAGACATTGGAACATTCCTGAATGTTCCATGTGCCTATATTTCTTAAAAAGATTTCTTGGGACGCCACGGTAAACGATAATCATATCTAAGTTATCTAAGTGTAAACGATCATCTCTTTCGGAGACGAACAGATCCGAGATAGTTCTCGACCAGTGCTCCCAGTTTCTTCGTACTTTCGAATGGCTCTATCAGCTCTTGTTTAAGGTATAAGGATAATGTACCGTCATCCACTAAAGCAACTTATCTTACATTCTGCTCGGGTGTAATAGACATTTTTATTTCAAGCTCAAAATTGTATTTAGATGACAATCACAATGTCAACGGAATATTATTAGTTGTTAAATATGATTACTTGATATGTCACTGTTTCTTCTTCAAAGACTACATGAATTTAAGCAAAAGGAGTTGGAGTCAAGGTAATGGAAAGGTGAATTCTTTGCTGAATACTGTATTCCAGTAAATATGCTACTGATATCAGTGGGACAAACATATCACCTCTCCGAGACTATTCCTTAAATTAAGTGGACACTGGAAAACGCAAAGTGATAGTTACGACATTGTTCCGGTGTGAAAAATACTATTTGTTTAATGGATAGACTAAATTGCTGATAAGATTTATTTGCTCGGATGTAAAGGACGGAAAAAATCACAAACCGTTACACCAAGTCATCAGTTGAATGCAAAGTATTTTTAGGAGAACAACAATTTGTTGACAATTACTGGTCATAATAATCCGAATTCAATAAAATCATACTCAAACATCACAATAAGACTACAAATACAATGCATGGTAATAAATCCTCTGTTAGAAACAAATAGATCGAAGTTTGTACTTACAGTATTTAACAGTTTGTTGATCCTTTACAAGCTGGATTTTAATAAATAAATAAAATTCATTTGAGTAGTTAGTTGATTACTTTAACCCCAAAAATATAATCAATAGAATTATCTCGTTAATTATTAATGACTTAGATATATTAGAGCTGATAATGTCTGACAAACATTTAAAATATGGAAAATTACTGCGCGCTTCAATATTCGATTGTGAATAATATTGGAACAACAAACAGTCAAGTCAATATCCCAATTGAAGTAAAGTTCCTTCTGCTTTGGTCACTAAATCATCTACATAATCAATCCCTTATCCCAATTCCCTTTCATTATCAACTAACTAGAAAATGCTGGTCGGATTTTGTCATCAGTGTAAATATTACTAATATATCCTTAAAAAATTACCTGTGTTTCTTGAGGATGCCGAAATCGGCGTGGGTTTCACACATTTAACTGCCTTCACAGTGATTTTTTTTGTTGTACCTTCGTCCATTTCACTCTCGCACTCATACTTATTAACTTTGTTTAGCCCTAAAATACTGTCAATTGAAAACTTATTATTACTAGAGGTCCCTTCACTACAATTCTCTTCTTTCTGAAAGATTTCATCACCACAATCAGTTGTTATAATATCAACACTATCATCATCAGAATCGTCGTAGTCTGTGTCTACATAGTGATTATCATCATCAGACATGACTTCCTGGTCACTTTTTTCCATGTTACACCAATTTAAGAGACATAAATGACATGTTCTTGAAAATATTACACTGGGGATTTTCAGGTACTAGACTAGTGTTTGGGGCTACTGTATCGCGGGCTCGTGGTCCATTAGAGATCATCTAACACCTCTTGGCTCCGCCCCGTTTCTCCCTCTCCGTAATCTCCTGCCTGCCGCCGTTGTAGATTGGCACTTCGCGTGTCTTGTTTTGCTCTAAAATCCATCTTCACATCTTTTCACTTCCTTTTACATGTGTTCTCTACCTTTTACAACCCCTATTAGAGTTCACGCCGAAGGCGGCGTCGTTAATCACGCCACGAGCGTGATTGTGTTTGATTTTTTAATTGCCATTAATTTTTGCTTTACCGGTGCACTTTATTTCTCATAGAACAACACAGAATTGCGTAGCATGCTCGCACTGCACATAAAGCTTGTTCAAATATTATTAACTTAAAAAACTAAAAGTCTACGAGCCACCTTGAGCCCACTACCATATCATAAAAATGCAAGAATGACTTGTCGAAAATTACAGCTGATATATTAAGTAAATTCAATGAGCTTGGGTAATATCCCAGTCTCCTAAACATCCTGTATTTATAAAAAAGATTATCCCCTAGTAGTCAACAACTATCGACCTAATGCTCTCCAAAATATTATTTAAAAATTATGGAAAAACGATCTATTGGGATATAAAATTCTTGGACGCACATAACCTCCCTGCACCAAGTCTGCTAAGTCTGCAACAGCAGATAGTGCAAGCTGTTCACGAAAAATTGGGGGGGGGGGGTCATCACGTGCTTTTGGTAGTCTCTATTTTAAATTTATAATGGAAACATTATGAATACTTGGGCATACAGTTCAATGTTTGCAACACTGGATACACTCAATTTTATAGAAACGAAAAAAAATAGTCAGGATAAGTCTTTACCTTTGACAATGATGTAAATATTATATCAGATCCTAGCATTCTAAATATCGCGACCCTATGCTTTTTGCTACCGGTATATGTAAAACTGTGTGAAGTAATTTTATTTATTTGAAGAAATATGTATCCGTTAAAATGTGTAACCTGTTAATGGTAATAACAGACCCTTCATATGGCTATAAAAAAATTACAAGTTGAAATAATTAGTGTAAATTGATCAATTGCTAAAACACTAATTTCTTTATAAAAGTTATTAGAAATATCGTATCGCAATATTTTTTTTATTTCATGTAAACCATTTAAATACGCTGTATACTTACAGTTTTGCGGTTTTACAAATAGCACCAAAGCTAATTTATATTATAAAAACTAATAACGCCGAACATTTCAAAAACAAAATAAAAGAGAATTATCCGAGAAATCATCAATCTGAAATATTGGCTAGTGCATTTTTCCAGTTCTTTCAATTAACGCATTTGTGATATTTTTTCTGTATATGTCTACAATATTATATATGTCCTATGTAGCAATTTTGATGCAACTGATATTGGATCATTATGATTGCCTTCACTTTGTTCTCTTTCTTTAAAGAAATCTTTAACCGTTTAAAAATTTATAACCTGGTATTAGTAGATAATTATTGTCAAAACACTAATTGTTGTTATATAAAACAACTATTAGATATATCGTATCGCAATATTTTTTTAAATTCGTGTAAAATTATGCACTTTAAGGCACTATAAAAACTTGTGTGCACTTTTATGCACTTTATAAAAATTAATTACACCAAGTATTATATAAAATATTATTGTCTCTTGAAAAGATATTCTTTATATTCTTCCACAAGCAAGTTTGTGCAAATTCACAGTGCTATCAAATTTAGGCTTGATTTTTTGATAGGGACTACATTTTTATAACTGTAACTCTAAAATTTTTAGTATAATATACACGATAATACACACAATAATAATATACACACTATAATACGATTTTTTCGGGAGAATCAAATTTCCTATCATTAATCTTAAACTACCGTTCGCTGTTAATAAGTATCCATGACACTAAGAGTATAAGATATGATCACTTGGGAAACGCGTTTTGAACAAACTTGCGCATGACGTCACCCCGTGACAAAAATGTATGGCGATATATGGAGACGAAAGCTTTTTACATGGTTTTATTATAAAGTTTCGTTATGCTTCGACTCGATATAACTATTTTGGACATTGTTCAAGTATACAGGGTGTTTACGAACTTGAGAAACATTTCATATTTTAATTTTTCTCGGTTATTAAAGCACTTTCATTAGGTTTATTTTTTGTAAAGCATTTACTTTTAGCATAATATATTATCATGAATTAAAAATAATCTCCCAAGTTATTAAATGCCCTGTATAGGTAGGTACAAAAAAGAACAAGACAACTCAACCAACATGATATTCCCGCTCATTAAAGGGCCTGTACACAGAACACTGGCAAATAGCTGGTGTCAGAGAGCTGGGACGCTGAGAGCTGGTACTTTGCCGTTAAAGGTCTACTACGGCACGAACTGGAATCAATGACTATCCACGTCTATAATCCTTGAACTGGAATGGCACTTAGTAGAAGGATTGTTTGTAAAGAACCTGTACATTAATTAGTAATTACGGCATTAGACCTTTACTTTTCTATAACTGCACGGGCAAATTTGAATATTTGAAATTTGTCACGGAATGACGTCAGCAGAGGGAGAGAGATAGGGAATCGCATGCGCGTTAGCATATGTATGTTTGCATTGTAGTCTTAGTATCATGATAAGTATCTAATCAATCTTATCTTATCTAATCAATTACATTGTACACTGCGCAACTTATTTAACGCACAACCAACAAGTTAACTCAAATTTGACGTTATGTATTTCCGACAATTTTTGTTCGTTTTGGTCGATTTTTTTTCAAATTGTAGGTTTTTCTCTTAGGAATATCACTGTCTTAGTTGTTTTGGTAAAACGAATGATTTTGATATTATACCAGGTGCTATAAAAATGTTATGTTTTTTTCGGAAATTTCAAAACGTCCTGTGGGCTATACAAGGTATTGCAAGTTATTGCAATTATAGCCAATTTAAAGCCTCATGTTTTTTCTACATTTTATCTTTTTATTCATTTGTTTACCTCTCTTACTTCATAAAATATCCAATTTTTGAATTGACGTGATTTTTATTAAATTTATTAACTTTCTTTTTTGTCAAGTGCTCATTATTTATTACTCATTATACTGGTTCAATGCCTCATTTTGCGTTCTGTTTTCCTTGATATCTTATAATTTATTGAGAGATGCAAGGTGTTTTAGAAGAGAAAAAGGCCTTAAAAGGACAAAAACTAAAAAAACATACCTAGAAAAATGGATTGCCTTAATCAATAAAACAACGAATAACAGGAAACAAAACAAAAGTAAATAGAGAATTAGTATCTGGTGTTTCCACTCTTCCGCGAATGACCTCCCGACATCTTTGGTTCATACTTAAAACCAAAGTTCTGATTAGGTTCTGATCTAGGCCATTCCATAATTCGACTAGGTCCTTCCAATTCTTGTAAATTTTGGGGTTGTCGTCCCTCACTTCGTATACGCCGACCGATAAAATCCCAAACATGTTCAATGGGGTTAAGGTCGGGGCTACGGGCTGGCCAGTCTATGTGATCAATTCCTACTTCTTCAAGATAATTTCTCACGATAAGACTCGTGTGGGGACGCACATTGTCTTGCATAAGTAAAAAATTGGGTCCTATATAGGGGGCATAAGGCAAAACATGTGCTTCAAGAATGTCTCTGATGTATCTGTCAGAATTGAGATTTCCATTCACAGTTACCAAGTCCGTTCGCCCAGTCAAAGATATTCCGCCCCACACCAAGACGGATCCACCTCCATATAAAGTTGTGTGCAAAAAATTGCATTGACTGTATCGCTCATCGGGTCTTCGGTAGACGCGATTACGTCTGTCACAATTATACAAACTGAACCTTGACTCATCAGTCCTAAGAATACGTTCCCAATCTGCTTCCATCCAATTAACATGCTCATTGGCAAAATTCAATCTGGCTCTTCGATGATCTACTGTTAATGCGGGTCCTCGAGCAGCAATCCTGGGTCTTAAATTTGTCTCCCTCAGTCGTCGGTGTACAGTTTGAACGCATATGAGTGGACCACCTGCGTCTTGAAGTTGTGCTCTTAAATATGTTGCAGTTATAAATCGTTGTCTTACAGCATTTACTCTTAAAAAGCGATCCTGGATAGCAGAGGTAACACGAGATCTACCTTGACCGGCCCGTCTGGAATGTTCTCCTGTTTCCGCGTACCTTTGAATTGCTCTCGCTATAGTTGTGTGAGACACTCCCAACCTTCCAGCTATGCGGTTGTAACTCCACCCTTCACCATGTAATGTAGCTGCCTCAACACATTCATCACGAGTTAAATTTCTGGTTTGGCGTTATTACTTCACTAATTATTGCTGGACTGTCAACAAAAAACTAATGACACAGTTGTCAGTTTATGACGTGTAATCTTCGATTTCCATAGCTTGCTAGCTGTTTGAGTTGTCCGATATATGCATTTCATGTGAATAAAAGCATATGGTGTTTCAAAACGGTGTATTTCATGAAGTAACAGAGATAAACAAATGAATAAAAAAAGAAAATGTTGAAAAAACATGAGGCTTTAAATTGGCTATAATTGCAATAACTTCCAATACCTTGTATAGCCCACAGGACGTTTTGAAATTTCGGAAAAAAACATAACATTTTTATAGCACCTGGTATAATATCAAAATCATTCGTTTTACCAAAATAACTAAGACAGTGATATTCCTAAGAGAAAAACCTACAATTTTATTGTAGGTTTTCCAAAACGAACAAAAATTGTCGAAAATACATAACGTCAAATTTGAGTTAACTTTTTGGTTGTGCGTTAAATAAGTTGCGCAGTGTATTTATACACAACGTGGTGATATCCAACTCCTTATTATGATGGGCCCCACTGCCGGTGGGGCCTATCAGCCAGGACCGGGGGAGGCTAAATAAACAAACTCTTTTTATTCGACAAAATAGGTCAAAAACACTATTTAAAAAACTTCATTTATTTTTACATTTTTCTGTCTAACTTCTTTCTGAGTGGATTTAGGTATAATATGCATTGGTTTACAAAAAAGGAAAGATGAAATGAAGTCCTTTTAAATACAGTCGTTTAAAGTAATGAGTCGTTACTTACTTTTTACGATTTTACCAGTTTTAGTACTTACCTGGTAATTTATATATTTACTACTTGTAATATCGGGAGCAATAACTAAGTAATTAATAGAATTAACTAAATGGTGTAAACACCGAGAAAGCTGTCCACCTTAAATATAGCGTGCGTAAAAGGCCTAAACCAGGTTTCGTGATATAGTTTCCTGGTGTTGAAAATCAGTGGAACGATCCAGGCGTACCTATTATATTTCTCCCACACTACTCAAATGCGGAGAGTTTTTCATAACAGCGAGATATAGCCACATTAAGTCCCTTTTGTGTTAGTTATTTAATGCGAACTGGTTAACAGGATTCGCGCTTTAAATGGGGGAGAGACAGTGACGGAGAATAAACAGATTTTCTTACCAGTGCGAACGTAATTATCCAAATAATAATAATTCTCTATTAATTGAAATATTAATTCAAATATTGCAACAGAAAGGAACATTCACGATGTATAATTTTAAATTATTATTTCATAACCTAAATCATACAGGAAACAAGGGGTTTGAACTCTGACGACATAAAATATATATGTGGAGTGCCGCAGGGAACAAACCTGAGGCCTATACTATTTAATATATTCAATAATAATTTGAACTGCAAGTATTTTCTATATATATATATATATATATATATATATATATATATATATATATATATATATATATATATATATATATATATATATATATATATATATATATATATATATATATATATATATATATATATATATATATATATATATATATATATATATATATATATATATATATATATATATATATATATATATATATATATATATATATTACTTTGATAATGTTTATTATCTTAATTTTCTTTAATTTATTAATTTATTTTAATAAAAAAGTTAGTTAAATTACCTTTTTTATTACCTTCATTCGCTGGCTAGCTCATTACCTCTTTCTAGTTTAGCATGTAGTTACTTTATTTCTTCAGTAGTCGGTTCTACTAGGCTCTGTTAAATATTTATTGCATGTATGAAGAATTTATGCAATTTACAAAATAAAAGGACAAAGTGAAACAAATATATATATGTGGTTTCATTAAAAGAAATTTACGAAATATGATCAATAAAAAATAAAGAACGAATTCGTTTCAAAAATCCAAATAGAGTAGGTACTTACCGTAGATAAATCCTGAAGAACATATCATCCGTATAATGAAAAATAAAAAAATCAATGGCATTGAATATAATCCGTTTCCTAACGGCCATGAAATAATATGTTCTAGCTAAAGAACATATTATTTCAGCAGAGGGAGCCTTCAGCTCGTAGCTGTTCAAATATTTCATAGATCACAGAAATTAAAAAGGGGACCAGGAAAAATGTGTATGACGTGTTGTATATATATAGGTAATAGAAATCATTCTCGTGTTGGGTTTTTCCATTATCTCTACCGAGAATTATTTTCTACCAAATATTGTTTCATTACGCGTCATACATATTAGATAGCATAAGTCCACCATATATATATATATATATATATATATATATATATATATATATATATATATATATATATATATATATATATATATATATATATATATATATATATATATATATATATAATTAGTTATGGTATTTTCATTCGTATATTCTAAGTGTAGATATACCCAGCTCATAAAATATAAAAATAAAATCGTTAACTTTCATGGGAGAGCAAACTTTTTGTACCATTTTGTTCGTCATCAAATTTCAAACAATTTACACAAAAAATGTCCTTCTATTAGGACTTTGTATTTCTGTTATCACGCATATTAATAACGAAATGATCAAACTAACCGATATTTGACAGAAAGATCGTTGTTGTGTAAAGTTAAATTCTATGGTTTATAAGACAAAAATCCCATAACAAATGTGGACCTCACATACCAGAATCAAGTTAGACTAATAGCAATAAAATCAATAGAAGCAATAAAATCGAAAAATCTTATAGCTGAACATTCACTTCATGAAGAAGATAATAAAGTTCTCGAAAGCGTGAACTGGTAAAAGAGTAAGTATTGTTTCCATAGTGAAAGAACTACTTTTATAATAAATGTACCAACAATCGGATTGCTGGATTAGTATAATATTATAGAGTGATTTCTGCAACTCATGCTGTTCCGCCACTGATCGAGATGAATGTAGTTAAGTGCCTGATATCATTTTACAGTGTGAATCTGCATTTGGTACCTTATTGTTTGGGTAATTGATACTCCTCATTTTGATGGATTTTCATAGGGGTTATTTAAGGGGATTATTAATTATTATCTTTTGTCGTGGTTTGCATTGTGTTTTATAATGTAATTCCAGCGCTGTTTTTATTAGCAAATTTAGTGGAAACTTCAAAATTAGTTTTGTTCGATAAATGCTGTTTTAGGTATAATTTATTTCTTTATAATTATTTATATTCAATTATTCATTTATGTATACATAGCAGGCCACTTAACAGAAAGACAGTAATGTCTAACTACAGGTATTTTTTTATACAATGTTTGTATGTTTTGTGGAATTAGTCATCCAGTTTCAACCCTCTAAAAATCACCCTCAGCATCATACTTCATCAAGAGGATTTTTCCACGACTCGATGGTCGAATTCTATGTGGACCCAAATTTTCAGAATTTTAACCATAATTACCTCTATTTTCATCCCTTAAACACCACCCTATTTCATCAAACGAATATTTGATATTTTTCACTATTTTTCCATTACTTCTTTTTCCGAAAGAGAATAGAGAATATACGAATATGGAACTTCAGAATTTTACTCAATTATTTAAACAATATTATTAAAACACTTTTTCATGGAGTTTTATAGTTTTGACTGGAAATTGTCATTCCTGACCCACTGTGCGATGGATAAATCAGTTTTGGATAAATCAAGAGTTTTGAGTCGTTTTGGGTGAAGGAAATATGCGTTTTTTAAACACTTAATCCAGGCAACCTGATTACCCAATTGAGATATAGTGAAATCTTCATCAAATCTTACAAAATGCAAAAAGAAATCGATACATTTCTGATAGTAATTCCTCTGAAATTAGCACCAATGGATACAGTCTTACTGTTGCAAATTTGAACAAAATAAAATCAGGAGGTATCGAAAAAAACGGTGTCTTTAAAGAACAGTAGGCAAATTTACCATGCATTATGTTGACACATATCTAACATGTGAAATATAAGGGACAGTGATTTTTCAAGGTCGCGCCAGGACACATTTCATAACATTTTCGTCTCGCAATTGAGATAAAGCATATGACACTCATATCTGTCATGGAGAGAGAGAAACAGAGATATCGAATGCAGGTTCGACTTGGGCAACGATCCCCTACAAGTGTTCTAAAGCGAAAGCAATTTTGATATACTTTATAAACGATAGTAACAGAGTCGGAATTAATCAGAATACAATATTACTTATGCATATCCTGCTGGATATATCTGGATGGGGCTTTCGATTCTGATCCAAATGGATGGTGATCTTCTTGCCAGTAGTTCACTTTCTTCGTGAGAAATTCTGTTTACATATGAATAACGACCGGAATATTGACGTCGAGTCTTTGAGACTCGATATCGAGTACTTTGGAAGTACTAAATGTTCAGATTCTGTTCGAAATTGTGATCGTGGAAGATTATTTACGTTCACTTTATCTTCATCGCCCGTGTCCCCTTGATCTTAGAAACTCATGAGTGTCCTTATAGAGCGACAATAAGTATACCTGAGTTAATATGAAACCACAGCTTCTGAAGGACTTTTATTATTAAATTTTGTACACGACATTCGAAGTATGTTTTTATCTAAAATCCAAATTCATGATTGTAATCACAGCGCCGATTTCAAAACCGTTCAGACAAAGACTTGCAATAACGAACGTTATTCATGCAATAAATATTATTTGGTGACATTTATTTATATTTAAAAATAATTTATTTAAATTACAAAAGGTCGAAAATGCAACTAAGCCTTTTTAATCAAATTAGCATAATTTCAAGTTATATATTTTTAAATCGTCGACGTACAAAGAAATTTTACATTAAACAATCAAAACGTTTATATGTCATTTGAACATATATTAAATAACGGATGACCCACAGGTGGGATCCTCGAGGAACTCCTGATACTTCCACAATTTTGATTTGAAATTATGTAGTGCAACACATTGAGTTCTATCAGTTACGTAAGAAGACATTAGACCCAGAATATTACCACGCAATTTACTTCATTTTTATAATACTGGGTTCCCCATAATAGACTACCCATTTTATATTACTAATAAATACCCCATGAGATAACTAAATAGGTTGTTCTCTGTGGGACTATCTTCTGTAGTCTTTGGGATTTAAGTAGTAGTTGTTGTGCGGTATTGGCCCTTATTTTTTTGAGGATGAAAATAACCGCGCTGTAGCAGTAACATCCGAGCGCTACGTTTATATGCTAGAGACATTTCTCATTCCAGAATTAAATAGACGAGGATTACTAAACAATGCCTTACTATTCCAGCAAGATGGGGCAACAGCCCATACCGCCAGAAACGCAATGAGGGTCCTGCGAGAAATGTTTAATGGCCGACTCATTTCTCGATTCGGAGATTTGCCTTGGCCTTCGAGGTCCCCCGACTTACCGGCACCCGATTTTTTCCTGTGGGGATATTTAAAAGCCAAAGTGTTTGCGAGTCGTCCAGGTACAATCGAGGAACTGAAAGTCAAAATTCGTGAAGAAGTTGAAGGAATAGACGAAGGTTTGCTACACCCTGTAACGAACCACTTTTTATCCAATATTAAAAAATCAGTTGAAGTTGGTGGAGGTCATTTAGAAGACGTGATTTTTAAAAGTTAGAATTAAATTAGCCAAATATTTATAAGTTATCTTAAATCCCAAAGAGTTAGCTGTAATTTAATAAAATAAAAAGCTTGTTTTGTTAACTAAAAAATATTAAATTCAAATATTAAAATGGGTAGTCTATTATAGGGAACCCAGTATAATAAAATCAACCAGCATTGATTTATTCCTTAAATTCCACTACTTAAATACGAACGTCTTTATGTTGTTTCTCCCTGCTGATTTCTTTAGAAAATCCCATGCATCTGGTTAACACCTGTCCGTTAATTAATGAAATTTATTGCAACACAAATAAAACAAAAGGCGTTGTTAATTGAACTAACATAGATACGTTAAATAATGTGTAATAACTATTTTGATGGCCTGTTTTGCGGCAACCAGTTTGCGGTTTCAAATCAGTTAAACAGTAAAGTATCTGCAAATACGCAAGTCGCGGTGGAGGGTGAAGTGTGAAATTTAACAAAGTGATAATGCTAATGAGATGATAAAACAAAGGAGCCAGAAAAATTCCGTAATACGCTATTAATAGGCTGACAAAAACTCAAAACATTTGTCTGTCATGAACGAAATTTAATATATTCCATACGTGTGTTACGTTTGTTTAGTGTAGATATTTTAAAGCCTGTTTTAATGATCTGATGGCTGCATGGTTTTATAGAAAAGAGAAAATACAATAACAAACGTATTAAAGAGAAGACCAATATTATTATTAGACCAAGCCAAACCCGATACTTGTTAGTCTGAAAATATATAACTATTGCTTAATTTTTTAAAATGCTAATGATTTAAAATAGTTATTTTTGCTACTAGATACCGAAATTTTACCGTGGTGGTGTAAAACGGAAGGAAGTTTTTATAAAATACATATCATAAATTTCTATATAATATATAACACTATAATATTACTTAACACTAAATAACATAAATATACAATAATACATAAAGTATTAATTGATCTTTATGAATGCTATATAAACTATCGGACATAATTGATGTTGACAAATTTGATGTTCAATAACTTTTAAACCAGCCTATCGATTTTGATAATTTTTTTTGTTTGAAAGGGCGATTCTCGCGGATGACTATTTTGTAATTGGCTTTCCATAAAAAATGTATTTTTTCATATGTACAGCATTTAAAAACCGATTATGATTTTGACACGAAATTTGAATGTCGCTGTGATGTGAAATTTTATTTGTATTGAATTCTTAGGTTGGTCACGGTGTTTACCATTCTTTTTTCAATATTCTCTTTTTTGAATCACCTCTCTAGCCCCTTCAGCAACTAAGATGCGACATTTTAGATGACACGGTGTTATTAAGTTTGATATTTAACAAGGAGGCTATGGTAACGGTTAACACTGAACCATCAAAAGATTCACTTGAAATTCTCGTGAAAAAAAAATAATTCAATTAACGTTCTAAAAGAAAATGCCAGTGCAAATTGGTCCAATTCAAGTAGCTAGAGTTGTGGCTTTGGTAGAAGATGGAAGGAGTCAAAGATATGCAGCTCGTATTGTTGGTCTACCAGAAACAACTGCCCGAAGAGCGATCCAGCGCTACCGGGCCAATACAGCAGACGTCCAGATTCGGGTAGTTCCAGGATTATGCAAAATATTGACGATCGATTTATTAGTCTGCAAATATCGAGGAATCCCTATCAAACAGCTGTGATCACAAACCGAAATTTAAGAAACGCACGAGGAACAGTTGTGTCAGATCGAACAATTTGACGGAGATTCAGGAGTCTCGGTTTTATCGCAAGAAAACCTCCTATTGGAATGCGATTACTTCGACGACATCGAGTAGCTCGTTTGGATTTTGCTCGAATTCATCTTGTTTGGAATGAATTGCAATAGTCTTAAGTTTCATTCACTGACGAATCAAGATTCATGTTGAGATCAGTAGACGGGCGTCGGAGGGTTTGAAGAAGGCGTGGGGAAAGATACGAGGATGGTATGTTCAGTGAAAGGGAGAGTTTTGGCGGTGGTTCACTAATAGTATGGGATGGAATTACCAGCGATGCCCGTACAGAATTATTTGTGTTTCCACCACGGCAATCTCTAAATGCAGTTAGTTACATAGAGATCTTGAATGAACATGTTGTCCCATTTGCACCTTACATTGGAGAAGAATTCCTCTTATTGCAAGATAATGCACGACCGCATAGAGCAGTGATGATAACACAATTTTTAAAAGATGTCGGAATTAATCGTATGCCGTGGCCCACTAAAAGCCCTGATAGGAATCCCATTGAGCATTTATGGGATAAATTGGGACAACGTGTTAGTAGACGCAACCCAGAAAATCTGAATGAATTGAGGATTGCTCTTACAGAAGAATGGAACAATACCCCTCAAATCACTATCACAAATTTGATTGAAAGCATGCCTAGGCGTATGGAAGCTGTTATAGCAGCCAGAGGAGGAAATACTCGTTATTAGTTAGTTTATTGTTCAGTTATTTTTTAAGTTTATTGTTTTAATCATTAATAATTACAGTCGTTTTACTAAAATGTCGAATAATTCTTTGCTTGTTATTTCTTTTTGATGTTGTTTGTACTTGTAAGTAACAATTATTTCAGCGTCCCTAATCGAAAACGCTAAACATTTCTTAAACGGTGAACTTTTTAGACATTTTCAGCTCCACGGCCTCCTTGTTGAATATCAAACTTAATAACACCGTTTCATCTAAAATGTCGCATCTTCGTTGCTGAAGGGGCTAGAGAGGCGATTTAAAAAAGAGAATAGTGAAAAAAGAATGGTAAACACCGTGACCAACCTAAGAATTCAATACCAATAAAATTTCACTCCACAGCGACAATCAAATTTCGTGTCAAAATCATCATCAGTTTGTAAAGGCTGTACATATTAAAAAATACATTTTTTATGGAAAGCCAATTACAAAATAGTCATCCGCAAGAATTGCCCTTTCAAACAAAAAAAAAATAGCAATATCGATAGGCTGGTTTAAAAGTTATCGAACATCAAATTTGGGACAACTCCATTAGCTTTGGAGTTCTTTGCTATTCTTATATGTTTTGTGAAAAGTAATCTTGGGTTTGTAGCATTGTATATGTAATTCAATATTCTCTAGCACATAGCTGGAGGAAGTAGTTGTTTTCAATAAGTTCAACAAGATTTTATGCATTTTAAAGTTTAACATCTGGATAACTGTATGCCTAATGCTTTTATATATAATATGTTCAAATAGAACAAATATAAGTAGTACACTAGGTTTGTGTGTTCTAAGAATTTGAGTTCCGTCAAAAACTGATGTCATAAAACGTCACTACAAGTGTTGAAGTATTAATATTTTAAATTGAAGTATAAATGATCAATGAAACAGATCGTACACTGCTCTGAAGATCCGCAATGAAGGTGAAAGAGCTTGTACAACTTATAAGTGGTTCGTTTCCGTGTGTATGTCCAGATATAGCACTGGTAAGTGTATCTTCCTTATTATTCGTCTATTTGCTTATTTCTCTATGTAATAAAATGCTACAAACCATAATAAAACAATAGCAATAAAACTGATTATATTACTTAACGTTTCTGTCCCTTTTTGGGCCTTTTTCAAAAGAGTATTTTATTTATCACATATTTGACATAGGCAAAAATGACAGTTTTAATTAATGGTCTACCAAAACTACATGAACCAAATATTCCATTAAGACCTATTGTTTCATATGTTCAAAGTCCATCTTATAACAACATATTTAACAACATTTTTATCAAATATTCTAAACAACGTTGTTAGAAAAACAAACCATTATATAAAGGACTCCTGGACATTCGTGGAAAACATTTATTGATACACTAAAACTTAATAACCAGGAAAAGTAAAAAAAATATTACAAATAAACTTTGGAACGAAATAAAAAATTATACTTCTTTACCAATAGAAGAGTTCTTATATGCCTTAGAACTCAAATTAAATTGCACATTTTTTCAATGCAATAATACATATTACAATAAAACATATGGCTGTGCAATGGGTTCACCAATATCCAGTACATTCGCAGAATTAGTACTAGAAGATTTAGAAAAAACCAACATTAATTCCAACATTAAACTATAAAATGCCATTTTCCCAACGTTATGTTGATGATTGTATAACTGGATTTCCAACTGAACATAAAAATTCGATTCTAAATAAATTTAATAGTTACCATCCAAAGAAACAATTAACAATTGAAAACGAATCAGAAAACAACAAAATTTCTTAGACTTAACTCTTATAAATAATAACGATGAAATATCAACAAAATGAAATACAACTTGGTCTATGGATATACCAATTTCAGCTCAAAAACCCCTTACAACCATAAAAAACTGTAATAATTGGTATTGCAGACAGATCAATAAACCTAACGTCTGCTATTTTTAGACAATAATTCCTAGAAAAAGCAAAAAATATTTTAATGAAATAAATAATAACTATCCCTTTTCTCTAATCAAAAAATTTTCAAAAGTAGAATTCATAAATACTACAATTCTCCACCACCACTAATCAATGCAAGTAATACTCATAAAACATATATTTCCTTACCATATATACCACGACTATCAGAAAATATTTCAAACATTTTATAAACATGTGATATGTTCACACTGCACACAAAAATACAAACAACTTAGAATTTATCCGTTACTTTTCTAACTAATAGTATAATAACACGGTATAAATGACAAGAATTATGACATCTTAATGGAGTACATCCAAAGCCTAAAGCAAACTCTAATTAAACTAACTAAAATGAGACGAATTACTGAGCAACGATCACATAAAATTTTTAGGTTTTCAAATTAATTCATCAAACTCCGTTGATTGAACATATCAAATTGCAGAAGACAATAAAGAAGTAAATATGTTTCTGTCATCTCTTTAATCAGAAAAGAACTTGGCACAGTATGGAATAGAATTTTAGAGGTCATAAAGGTTAGGTAGTCGAAACAATACTATTAAAATGTATTATACTAGTAAAAAATAGCTATTTACAGAATTTGTCAAATCAAACAAACAGAAGGTAAGCCTACTTTAAAACGTTAAAAATATTCTTAACAATATACCTCAAATATACTCAAAATAAACGTTAAATAATTATATGAGATAATAATAGATATCTACAAATGGCTATGAGTTATAAGAAGATGTTTCAATTCAATAAAATCTCAACAAAAATCAATTTCATCAAAATTTCATCATCAAAATTTCATAGTTTCATAAAAAATCAGATAGTTTCAAACTGAACATACGTAAGTACATAATTCGTTATTGTTGAAGATTTCTCCTTCGCCATTGAATTACCATATGCTAATTAGAAGATAAAAACGATAATTCCTTAGGCAGCATCCCATCCTATTGAAGAGGGTAAACATTTCATCTTATTGGTACGTTCAACGCTTGCGCGTATGCAGTTCCATTCAATTCATTGCGGACCCTTTCCAGCATCCCAGTAGCGTTCCTCCAGGCTTCTCCTTCAATAAAACACAAGAAAATTATGTTGCATATTTAGTTACGACAGTTAAAGTATGTAAAGTTATTAAGTTAGTAATGCATCAAAATGTAATCAAAATGGTTGAAGGAAATCTGAAATATAAAAATACATAAAACAGTATATTTTCGATGTATATGTAGGTTGTATTTTCATGCGTATAAATCAGCGATATGTATAAGTATATAATCATATTCGCTATCTGCAAGATCCGTTCAATGACATCTGGTGTCAGCAATATAATTTTTATATACCTACTACCAAGTACGATAACAATGTAAAAAATCATTTATCAAGTATAATATTTAAGTGTAATATATTATATGTAATAATCAATTATTCTAATGTTAAGCTGTTTCTGCAAATAAATCTCGAAAAGTATTAGCACATAAAGTTAAAATTGCTAACTTATGAACGGTTAAAAATAAAATACTAAAATATCATATATTCTTTAGGGAAATTTGAGGGAGGATGCGAAATGCCTACTTCGCGTCCGATTGCATAAAAACGTTATTTTAATATTGCTAACAAGACTAATAATGCATTAGGACATTTCATTAAAATAGTAAAGAGAAAGTCAATAAAAACAATAAATGCGAGGTCTATGAATTAACTTGTGGTACTTGCCCTAAAGTTTATATTGGCCAAACCGGTAGATCATTTAGAAAGCGTATTACTGAACATAAAAAATCACATTCAAACAATGAAACGGATTCAGCGTTTTCTAACCATTTATTAGAAAGTAACCATTCATTTGAAGCACCGTTAAGATTTTAGACGAAGAATGGTTAAAGGTGACATTACTAGAATGCTCAGAAATTAATAAGCAAAACAACTCCGATTTATTGTTAAATGATTAAATTGATATTAATAATTCTCCACTACTAAATTTGTTTCAGTTCTACTGGTTTTTCCATTCATTACATTTTAGTATATGTTCATAGTACTTTCCCTAGATTAAGTTAAATTTTCTAGTATTTCAATAATTATATTTCAATTTGAATCGTACCCTTCATAGAATAATACCCCCAAATGTCATTACCAGTTTATATTTAAGGAACTGTAATGGTATTAATTAGTAATTTTATACTCGCTATTTGAATAAGCTATTATTATAGCGGAACAATTAATTATAAAGGACAAAATATAAATATCGTGAAAATCTTTCAAAATTGATGTTTTTTTTTTGTTATGACGACATGGATTTTCACCAAAAAACGCCTCTATTGACGATAAATTATTGTATAATTTATCGCTTTCACATTCAAAATTGAGGTTCACATTAACACGATATATGTGCAAACCCCCCACGATAATCGGGTGAAAATTATCGCATCAGTCGCTGGTAACTTTTGCACCAAATTCAAACATCGATTGAAATTCTTCATAGTCTATGGTAGTTACACATTTTCCATATTATTAACTAATTACTATTACGGAATAAAAATGTTGGACTGGGCAGGAATCGAACGCACGATTATGAGTGCACGCGACCAGCGGTAGGTAAACCGCTTATGCTTGCCCATGATAGAAAGCCATATTTCTCTTTGAATCAGCTTATACTGATATTTTGGATAACGATAGAATTGATACTGGATATTTTTTGACGTATTTTTAATCTAATAAGACACTTGTGAGCTCTCATATTTCAACAATGATATTACGTGGTAATTAAATAATATGGACATAGCGAATATGGACTCTGTTACATTAATGTTTAAAAGTATATCCTATTTAAGCAGTAACAGAAGCTCACAGTGTGAGAAGTATCCCATTTATTCGCTAATTATTAGTGGTAAAATGTTGTCGGGAACTTCATGTTTCGGTGATCCGCCTATGAGTTCTATAACAGCTTTTATATCCGCCTATTCACTGTTTTATTCTATTGTTGAAGTAATAAATGATTTCTGTATATACGAACACTTTGAAATAACTCCCGACTAAATGGGATAAATTTTCTGCTGAAAGCGCCTCAAAGTGGTTTAATAGGTTTTTGCAGATTGAATTTATTTCAAGGTATGAATGATACAGAGTGTTTTTGGAAGATCTGTTGCCTGGCTATTTGGGTGGTTACTAATAATTTTTATTTTATTTATTTAATGCACACAACAAGATCTTTTAATACGCTCAGGTTTATAATTAACAACTACTTATATATTAACAAGATATATTTACACTCAACATTCCCAACTCCCCAACTCCCAATCTCTATTCCCAACTCTCCCAACTCTCATCTGCAAATTCCCAACTCTCATCTGCAAATTGGTATACATGTGGCGTCGTATTACGCCCCATCGAGTCTTCTGGTATACAAAAATCTTCTCTGCCTTTACAGAATTTCCCCAAAGAAGTACCCCGTAAGTCAAATGTGATTAGACAATGGCATGATACACCATATTTAATACATCTTCAGTTCTTCAAATATCTTAAAGCGAAAACCTGTGAAGCAAGTTTGAACAGAGATAGTCTATATGCGGTATCCAATTTAAGAATGTGTCTAAAACAACACCCAAAAGTGTAACTGGTTCCGATTTACTTACCCACCTATCTGAACTAATTTGTAAGTGTTGGGTTTCTGTTTCGTTCAGTTTTAATTTGTTGGCTGTAAACCATATCTTTGCATCTTTTAGACTATCTCTGTTCAGTATTGATTTGTCTCGATCAATTAACGTGGTATCATCTGCAAACAGGATGCTCTTACTATGGGGATTTAATGCTGATGGTAAATCATTTATATAACATAGAAACAGGAGAGGTCCTAATACCGAACCTTGGGGAACTCCGTTAGTGACAGGAAGCATTCCAGATTCGGTATTATTACAAACAACATACTGTTTCCTATTATATATAATATAAATAATAATATGAAAACGACTCAGCTGCATATTTATATTCGCATTAGTAAGTGTTTTAATTTCTTTAACTTCCAACATAGTGCAAAAAGTAACACAAGAAATTATGCCCAACTTTGGAATACATTATTTTTTGAACCCATCGCCTAATTTATATCATCTTTTTTTTAAAATTGTAGAAAATTTTGTAGTTAATTCCGCCCCTACTTCTCACTACAGCTTCACATCGTCGCCTCATGCTTAAAAATAATCGCCTAATTTCCTCCTGGTCCAAGGCGTTCCACAATTGGATTAGTGCCTCTTGTACTTCTCCAAGGGTCATAGGGAGTGGTGGTGTTTTTCTCAACTGCCTATCGAGTGCATCCCATATATGCTCAATAGGATTGATATCAGGCCTTCGTGCTGGCCAATTTAGTGTCTCAACGCCTACTTCCTCGAAATACTCATCGACAATATGAGCAACATGAGGTCTTGCATTGTTTTGCATTAACAAGAAATTGTCAGCGATGTAAAGTGCGAATGGGACAACATGTTCTGATAAAATCTCTCTAATGTACCTTTCGCTATTTAGTGCACGTCCATGTACTGGTAACAATTCTGTACGTGCATTTAATGAAATTCCTCCTCACACCATCACGGAACCTCCATTGAAGAGAGTGGTTTGACGTATGTTACATTGTACCGTTCATTTGGCCTTCTTATAACTCTTTGTCGGCGATCAGAACTGTAGAGGCAAACCCTAGATTCATCAGTAAATAGCACTATTCCCCAGTCTTCAATATTACACTCTAAATGCTCCCTAGCAAATTGTAACCTAGGTCTTCTCTGCTCTGCATTAAGAGTGGGTCCTGTAGCTGGAATTCGTATATGAAGATTACTTTCTTTGAGTCTTCTTATTACTGTCTTAGCACTAACTTCAACATCATGGACGGCACTTAGCTGTGCCTGAAGGTTTGTGCTGGTAACAAATCGTTCTCGCAGAGCGCGAACTCTAATAAAACGATCTTGAATCGCTGTCGTAACACGATGTCTTCCTTGTCCTCGCCGGCTGTCGTAACTCTGTGTTTCTCGAGACCGCTGTACGACTCTTGATATGGTTGAAACAGAAACTCCTAGTCTATCAGCTACTGCCCGCATACTCAACCATTCATTTATTAATGTCACTGCTTTAACACAATCATCATGGTTAAGATTTCTTCTACCTTGTTCCATATTCAAAACATAAATTCTGTATATCAACGTTTTGACAACTTATTAATGTTCATTGTTTTTACTCTAAGCCTACTTTTAATTTTCTACCAAATTTTTTATCAGAGGCCAAAGCTTTGATAAACTTGAAAACATGATTATTTTAAAATCTCTATATTTTCATTAAAAATGGAGATATCAAAGCGAATAAAAAAGGAAATGTTAAGAAAGCATTAGCCTATGCAATAGGCTATGGTTTACAGTATTTGTGTCTGATAGTGTATCTTCGTAATAGTCCTGTATTTTGATTCGAATAGCATTAAAATGCTATAAAAACCACTTAATTTTTATGTATTTCAAAAACATAGTAGCACGCACATGGCCCCTTATGATTAGTAGGTTTAGTACTATCTTTCCTTTCCAGGTAGACTGTAGTTACTATTCGTGTACTGTTAGTTATTTCTTAAATATATACCCACCATAATTGTGGAAATTAATAACACAGCTCTTAAAAACACAGGCAATAACTTTTGTGGCCTCCCCGTATAATAGGTACTTACAGCTATCAACCTTTCGCAGTAAATTATAATGTATGTACTTCTAATGAGGCTCTTTCCATCTTCCATATAAATCGCGCTTCTCCTCCCGTGTGTGAACCGCCCTTAAGGTGTACATTCTGCGGTAATATTACTCTTATTTGGCCCTTTATACCTTTGCTTTTAAACGCGGTAACGATATAACAGAGTGTGAATAGACCTGTCTGAAGCACCTGTTTAAAACTGTATAACCACCCATGTGGGTTTCTGCGGAGCACACGACAGCCAATAGCAAACATATAAATCACGCTAAAAGCTCCTCAGTTGCCTCTTCAAAACTCCACTATGTGAATTCTGCTCGCTTGACACTTATACCGAATGTATGAGGGGTTATAAAGATTAATATGTACAGTGTTTGATTAAGGGTTTTATTGGGAGCACTCACACCTGAATGAATATTGTACATTTACTTATAAGGTTCGATTATTAAAGGATTAACAATGATTTAATGTTTAATATTGGTTAAGGTGTAATATTGCAACAACAATTGCGATACATAGAGCCAAAATAAACACAGATAATAATAAAATACAAAATATTAAAGACGCCAATAGAACAGTAACATAGGATTAGAATTACTGTAGCAACGCGGGCTATATGAAATAGCCCGCTTACTATTTTTTGTTAACTAATACATTAATCAGTAATATAAAGGGTCCGCCAATAAGCGCGCTCGATCTTTAAAATGAAATAAAGCAAGTTGTGTGAGAGGTATAAATGAAATTTATTTTTTGTTTGAAAGAGTATTCGAAGGCATTATGTGTGGAAAATAATATCGGTCAAATGTCCACCTCGGCTTCGCTGGGTGGCGCGCATACGAGAAGTCCAATTTTTAATGACTCTGGCGCACAAATCGGGCTGTATTTCATCGATGGCGTGGCGTATGTTGACTTTGAGGGCATCAGTGTTTTGTGGTTGGTTTGCGTAGACCTGTGATTTAAGAAAACCCCACAAGAAATAGTCTAGTGGGGTTAAATCGCACGATCTCGGTGGCCAGTTGATGTCGCCTCCGCGCGAGATAACCATTCGTTATCGAAGTTCGTTATCATGGATCTGTATCGTTCGCCGTTTACCGTGATGGACACACCATCGTCGTTCTCGAAGAAATACGGCCCGATGATGCCTCCGGCCCAAAATCCACACCAAACAGTTACCTTTGCTGGGTGCATTGCGACCTGGTGGACCTCCTGTGGATTGTTTTCGGCCCAATAACGGCAATTCTGCTTGTTGACATTCCCATTTAACCAAAAATGTGCCTCATCGCTGAAGATGATTTTGCGACCAAAATCGGGGTCGACTTCCAACTGCTTTAAAGCCCAATCAGCGAAGATACGGCGCTGTCTATGGTCGTTTATTTTGAGCTCTTGTGTCAGCTGGATCTTGTACGGATGCATGCCCAAATCCAGATGCAAGATTCGGCGAAGTGATGTTTCCGAAAGGCGGAGTTCCTGTGCGCGACGTGAAATTGACTGTCGCGGATTTTCACGCACACTATCGCGCACAGCGGCGACATTCTGGGCAGATCGGACGTTTCGACGACGCGTCGGTGTTGGCTGATTGTTCACCGAACCGGTTGCCTCGAATTTGTTAATCAAACGACGGATAGTCGACTCAGCAGGACGATCAATTGCACCGTAAAATTGGCGGAGCGCGCGGAACGTTGCTCGAACCGATGAATGATTTTCGTAATAAGTTTTAACGATTTGCACATGTTGCTCGCGGCTGAATTGGTTCATGGTGATTTGTGAAGATACACTGAATAATAACAACTACGTTTGCCAACTCTACCACAAACAACATGGCCGCCATGAGCTGTCAAAGATCGAGCGTCCCTATTGGCGGACCCTTTAGAACCTGAAAAACTCCTCACCATCCAACCCCAACCACCATAGATACCATAGCATAACACCGGACAGTCTAGAACACGGCACAATTAACATCAGAAGATACAACCGGACAAAGTATTTATTCATTTTGAAATAGAGTCCAATGCAGAGTCGCAAACCACGCAATGTAAATATTCAAACTTATCATCACTAGGAGAAACAACAGCACACCGAAAACAACTGAAAACGAAACAAAACGTTACTGAATTTTTGGATATAAGATCGTTGTCAATCGATGGTCCCAGAGCTTGGGAATTGTAGTTATACTGTTCTAGTAATGGAATCCGTCATAAAAATTCCCGTTATCTTAGCTTTTACCTCAGATATGGCGCTTAAACAAAATTTGTACAGTGTGCCATATAATCCCCCAGATTCAATATTACCCCATTTGAAGGTATATATTTTACTTTTTTAGATCTTTAACTTTCTGATTTCAGTTTTAATAATGTAATAAACTAAACGGTAGGTATATACCCACTTACTAAGATCAGCGAATTTTCTGATTAATAAAATATTTATTAACATTGAATAATATGACCAAAGCGGAGATGATTTTCTTTCTTTATGGATTTATAGATAAGCATTAGAGGTAGGAAACACAGTTTGAAATATACCGCCCGTATGTTCCAGGAAAAAGGAATATACACTATATTTATCATCAGAGTTACTCATTATCAAAAGTTTTAATAGGTCTAATATAAATTATTTGATAGTAAATAAATAATTTCTTGATGCATTATCAAGGAAATTGTAAAGTACGTGTCACTTACTATTTACCTAAATAATTACTTAATGCATCATTTCAAAAATACAATTGAAATGTTTCCTACACGTTTCATGTTTAGGGGGCTATTTATTTACAAAAAATAAATGTATTATCTGGAAAATTACGGAGAAGAAAAATTACCAGAGTATTTATTTCGGTAAAAAATATCGGTAAATTAGCTACCAAAAAAATTAATTACCGTAATTTTACATCACTGATGATTAGGCATATTAATAAATGATAATTTAGTCCATTCTATATAACTGCTATAATATGCATTGAAAACGAAAATCAATAAGGAAAATAACCAAATATATTTTATTAAATATACTTACCCATGAAATATTAAAAAAGGTTACGTTTAAATAACTAACCGGTTCATTTAAAACTACAAAATTTTAATAAAAATCTGTCAGGTGTGGGGTTCGAACCCACGCTCCCTTTCGAGAACCAGAGCTTAAATCTGGCGCCTTAGACCGCTCGGCCAACCTGACTATAAGTAATAATTTCACACATAGCTGTCTTATACTCCACATATTTCATTATATTGTGAAATTAGTTTGTAATAATAATACAATCATGGGAAGAAAGAAAATAGGTGCATTCGGCTTCATTATATGCAATATCTCCCTCGTAGCCCACAATAACTAGGTAGAAAATCGGTATTTAGATATAGGTACCTAATAATATAGAGACAATGATATGAGTGAATATATGTCTCTAATAGAGAGATAGAGGATAGAAAATATTATATACCTATATAGCTAGCAGTAGCGGCTCATGATAGGTGTAAGAGGCAAGCAATTTCTGTATCACTTCCTCTTTAAATGCTTATGATTTCTATTGTATAAAATGTAATTCAACATATTATCATTCTAGCACATAGGTATTCTACAACTACATTTTACGCATGTTTAAGTTTACCATCTTTTAAATAAATGTACCTATGCCTAATGCTTTAATATATCTATCAATATGTTCAAATAATAGAACAAATACAAATATTAGATTAGGTAGGGTTTTCTATAAATATCAGTTCCGTCGGTAAATATCAGTTCCGCTACCTGCTGAGCCAATTAAGACGTTGAGGGCGTTGAACTAATGTTCTAAGGGGCGGAGATCTGATCAAAACAGACGAATTTTCGCTCGAGTGCAAGTCCATTCTCTCGTTGGATACAGTATAGTAGATAAGATATACCTTCAATAGTATCTACTTAAGTGTATCTTCTTGTTTCTTTGCTATATTTATTTATTTTTAGAGGGTTTATGGTGATATGGTAGCAATAAAACGACTCATTTACTTAACGTTTCGGTTCCTTTTTTGGGCCTTTTTCAAAAGAGGATTTCATTTATGACATAGGTATTTTACATAGGCAAAAATGATAGTTTCAATTAATTTTTAAGGTTACTAGACTGTTCGATTAGTATCATAGGGAAGAACGGTCAAGAAACCCTACGAACTTATAGGCTATTTTATATTATACTATTACTCTAATTTTAAATATGTTAATATATTATGTAGATGTATATTTATAGTAAGTAGGTATGTATATATATGTATATAAGATTATATATCTTCATCACATCTTTTGTATCTTTTTATTTATTACATGCATTAGGATTTTTTTGAGTATAAATTGATTCCATAATTACTTACCCGTGTTTTATCATTTTGTTCCTTATTAATAACTGTTAGTATTTTCGTAGTTAAATTGATGACCTGTTTCATTAGGGTGTTTTTTTAAAGTTGTAATATTAGTTGAATATTTGTGACTTTTTAAACGTTCTTCAAGATGTTTGTTTGCATTGAAATTTAGAATGTGAAAAGTTTTACACAAAATATTGCAATAATATTCTAATTCTAGTTAGTTAGCTGTTGGCTAAATTACCTTAATGAAAACACAATGAAAAGCCGGCACAAAAACAAAAAACAATGAGGCAACAAACAGCAATGGGCAATGAAAAATCGGCCCTTAGACGTCTAACTATATCGGTTCCGCTCGTAATTGGTACTCTGACAACTCTACTTGACCTTGCCAAAACTTACCCTCTACCAAATGAGATTTAATTTGAGGATATTCAGGATAATATATTCGATGGAGGTACGCTTACGTAATTACTAAATATTATGATATAGTTATGTATCTTTTATTAATTAGAACAGCTTTTCAAGATTTTCAAGTGTATTTTATATCAATAAATTAGTTTCAAGCATACGTATTTATAGTTGCTGATTTCTGTTTCATATCAAAGTGGAGGCACAGAGTTTCCTATACTGTCTTCGGAAAGAGTTCCCTGTACTTATTTGATGTGTGCATTTAGAAGCAGGTATCAGCTGCAACTTAGTTCATCATCTGGTAGATGGCGACGCTTGCAATGAATTAAATATAAAAGTAAGTGTAATAGTGGAGGCATTGAAGCGTAAAATAGGGTCTTACCTCCGAATTTTTTTACTGTGCACCGATTTGCATGAAATTTTGGAATTAAGCTCATCTTACCCTTAACTTCAAAAGTGAAAATGACCCGAACTGCGCCTATGATTTTTAAGGGGTAAAAACAACCCCTTAATGGAAAAATTCACATTGAGCCATTTTATCGCTAGAAAACGCATCTAATATTAAGGAGTGAAATTGTAAAGTATTTTCTAACACAATCACTTCCTATTAAAATCATTTCCAACCCCTTGAAAACCTTACTACCCTTGCGAACAACCCCTAAATTGAAAAAATCACAAAAAATTAATTTGGTATGACATAAAAAGATTAAGTATAGAGTAAATGATATTTTATGTTCTCTATTTTAATTATCTAATTGTCAACCCCCTTTCGACCCTTCAAATCAACCCCTTGATAAAAAATTGTTTAAAAAAATTACTTTTGATGAAATAAAAAGGAATTAAATGTTATTCCACGTTCTCGAAAATGACTATCATATTCTCAATCTTTTCAACCCTTAAAACGACCCTAAATTAAAACATTGAATTACACATTAATCACCATTTATTGAATAAAACATAAACTTACAAGTGGTCTGAAACTGTACCAGATTGAATTAGTAATACATTTTAAAATATTTTACAAAAAAAGCATGACGATACGTAAAAATTCCATAGTCATAATTTTCATATAACTTATAAAAAAAACATTATCCTTTATGATTCAATTTCGGAGTCGCTGTCAGAATCGATATCTTCTTCTGGCTGAATTGGAGGGCTATTCTGGCAGCTATGGATGTTTTTGTTGCCAAGCCAAATCTGTGTTTGAAGATAAACCCTCTTTGTATGCTCATTTATGGCACCAACAGTTGGGACTAAGGATGATAATTTCACGGCAGTGTTTTTTGTGTTTTTTGACTTCTAAAAAAGCATTTTAAAGGTAATTTAAAGAGCCTCAACTTTTTTCATTACAATGTATAGTGAAAAACCTTTTATTTTGAAACGGTGAAGGGTCAAAGGGCTTGAGAGGGGCTGTGATTGCGCTACCGCGCGCTCTTTAAACAATCATATCTCCGTCAATTTTTGTGTGGCAGAAATAAAAAAAAAAACAATTTTTTGTCAGAAAAAGACCTACATTTTTTATGACCACACTTTTTCCCGTATCTTTCATCATTTTTGAGATATCATGAAAAAAGGTGATTTTTTTAAAAATTCGAAAAATTCTTTTTTTCTAAAATCGTCATTTTTTTGAAAAATACGTATTTTAAAGCAGTCAAACTGCTAGAATTCATCAAACTCTTTATACTAAAGTTAACTCTAGACAGAATACTATTAATTTTAATTTTGGTGGAATAATGGCACATATGAAACCCATCGATTTAAAAAAAAATCATTAGATATTCCCCTTTTTTCATTACAGCTCACTCATTTTAGGTGCAAAAGACTTTTAACAGTGCTCATTTTAAAGCTTATTTCAAGCACTACAAAATCATATTTCAATAGAATGCATAAAATATATCTGCTCGCCGCTAGATGGCATTGAACACATCGATAAAATTTCAGGCAAAATAAAAAAAGGGTTTGACCTTCAATATCTCGCTTAATTTTGCACTTAGCACAGTTTATAAAAACCAATTTGTTTATTTTTTAATCTACAACAATTGTTTATCATAAAATTTTTGTTAAAATGCATATTTTTGGAGATATTTGCAAAAAACCAATGAAAAACGTGAAAAAAATTCGAATTTTCAATTTCCAATAACTTGAAAAGTATTGAGTTTTTTGAAAAACTTTATAGAACATTTTTTGCTTAAAATGAGGCCTTCTATCAATATCTGAGGTTTTTTTGAAAAAAAAATGTACACCACCGAGAAGGGGTGGCAACCCTCCCCAGGGTGCCGGCTCAGTTCGGGACATTTTCACTTTTGAAGTTCAGGGTAAGATGAGCCTAATTCTAAAATTTCATGCAATTCGGTGCACAGTAAAAAAAGCGGACCCAAAACGCTTCAATGTCTCCACTATAACGCGAATATTGACTCTAACGATAGTAGGTATAATACATATATTTTTTAAAATCATCTGCCTAGTAGTTTTATATTACCTAATCAATATTTTGTTTTAAATTAATTATAATTAGAGGACTGCTGATGGATATGTATCAAACAAGACGAAAACATATCTGTTTTATTTGAGCCATATCAATTAAAATAACAAAGCGATTAGCACATTGATCCATATCCAAATTAATTTCTAAATTAAAAAAAATTTCAGCAACAATAAATTCACCTCAGCAAGAAACATTTTACCTCAAAATACTTGAGGGAGGGAGATTTTATAATATTTTAACAGGACTCTAATAACAAGTTTTAAACTTTGGTGCTGTTTTTCTCCATTTTACAGTTTGGGTCTGTAGATCAAAAAAGAACTAGGGCAGCGTCTTGTTCAGTTCCTTTTATTTTTTTCTTTCGATATTACCTTTAATAAAAAACACGTTATGGTATAAAATTGTGTATTTCTGGTACTAATGAAGATAATAAACTGAATCAAAGATGAGAATGTTAAGAAAATATAAGGTTTTGAACATTTATTCTTCTTTCATATCCAAATAGACCAAATTTCTCCAAAAAAGTTCCGCTTCTCAGTAAGTCGACCCACTAAGTACTCGTCACTAGTAAAATCGGTCCCACTCAACCAAATAAGCTAGATCACCAAATAAGCTAGATATGGGCCAGAACGATAAGCAATTTATTTACAATTCAATAAAATCCATATTAACGAAAACAGTGAGGTTGATCGGCGAACACATTACCATCTCACGTGTAAGCGGATGTAATGGCCATAGTCCGCCATCCAATTAAATAAGACTCTCTTATCGTGAGGGATTCCTATTGACAACCAGACCAGTAATTCTGTTAGTTACACGGTCTGTAGCTCCGAGTTAACAGCATGTTGTTGCCAAAAGTACTGTCTCCCAATGGAGTGGGTTTCTTCAGAGTTCCGGCTCAGATGGCAGCTCTGAGGCCATCGGCATTAACAGCAGTTAGGAATTCCTCAGGAGTATCAAGATCACAGGTAAGCGATTTATTTTCAGTGCATATATTTTCTCAAAATTTATACGATGTAAGAACTCGTGTTAAGTATCTTCGGATGGCCCAGGCGGCAAGTACGTTTATGCGAAGCATTACGATTTATTTTGAAATATATTGTTTGATCGTCAGGAATAAGGTTTGTGAACTACCCCCTTAAGCTATCAATCCTATGCTGAAAATTGTGTTATACACAATAATTCAAGGTAATAGTTATTTGGCTAACAAATTCGGGATACAATCGAGTGCCAAAAAGACGCTTACCACATGTGTCAGGTGGAATATTTTACCTAAGAGAGACGACCAAACTAAAAAAAAAACAAAATGAAAAAGTCAAACTTTCCATCTGTATATTTTCCTAATACGTTTTGCTTTAGTCTCAAATTTCCTACGATTTTATACCAATGCTATATTAAAAAAAAGTCATTACATTACGGAAAATAAAAATATTATTTTTCAATTTATTATAAATGTTTTTCAAAAAAATATGGCAGTTTATATTATTACCGCATACGTGCGGTAAAGTGTACATTACCGCACGTCCGTAGGGAAATAAATTATCATTAATTTAGGGAATTTCATTACCTTTCATTTCATTACCTATTTCATTTATTTTATAACTTATTCATAATAGGATGGAGAGAGAAAGAGTTTCTGACCAAGAACCTGATTTTCCCCTTATTTGCACAATATAAATCTTCCAAATTTTATTTAATCAGCCCAATTACCATTGCCAATAGGGCAGCAAAAATTATTTGCCTGCAAATGTAAATTCTGATATAATTACTTGTGCAATAAGTTCAGAGTTGAATGTGTTATTACTTAATTAAATAGATTATCTGCGAACTGTATTTTTATGCAAACGCATAAAAATACATTTCGCAGATAATCTCATTACTTAAGTAATAACACACTCAACTCTGAACTCACTGCACTTGCTATGAGTTGCACTTGCTATGAATGCTAATAATTATATCAAACTATGGTAAGGCAAATGTCTTACCATAGTTCAAGGCTCAATAGAAATCTTTGACGCGTCAATAAAGTTTTGATTTTCAATCAATCAGTATCTCTAAATATGATGGGAAAGGTGCCAAGGAAAGAAGATATCAGTAACTGCAGTATTATATTATGACAAGGAGTTTACATAATAGGAGTGACATTGTTGCGTAAGGTAACAGATCTGGTGCCCACAATAAGAAATTTCCTTGAGAACATACTCGTAATTAGATCGGTTTGATTATTACTAATATAGCTCCTAATTTGATCAGATAACAGATGTTCATTTTTGTAGTAGTAATGGCATAAGATCATGATCCCATGTGGATCGTGCCTATGACGTCATATCTTCATTATATTATAATAAAATATCATTCTATTATAATGTAAGATGGCCCACAATATTTTCAATATTGTGTAAAGATACTTCAGATTGCGATAGAAAGCTGAAATTTGGTACAGATATTCATTTTTGTAGTAGTAATGATATAAGATCAAGTCCCCATGTAGATCTTGCTTAATGTCCAATGCGGTGACATTACCCCATCAATTTCTTTCCATCCCCAGTCATTCAAATTTGGCAGTTGGCCAAACATTAATGGCCATTAATGTTTGGCCAATATCCTCTCAATATCCTCTCAATATCTGCAAATTGCTCTTGAACAACTGTGGTTGCTGTGATAAAACTATAAATGTGGAAGAAATGATGGGAACAACCTCCCAGGTCTCATAAACTACTTTCTTTCCCCTTTCGTAGAAAGTGGATGGGGTATCACAACCGGTAAGAGCATGGAAGAAGGGCAGAGATTCACGCATTTGGGAAATAAAGTGTCTACAACTATGTGCAGGTATATAATAGAAATGTTTTCTCACCAAATGCTATACACAATTCGTGGTAGGCTATTTTCGCAAAATTAGCAATGGCAAGAACAACGACATATGTGTCTACTGTACGAATCATTATTCTGAAATAACCATCACTTGATGCATGCAAAGAATGGAGAATGACTCATGTATCCGCTTCCTCATGAATGCATGGTGATATAATTTCTGAATTATTAATCGGTGTAGAACTTACAACTTTTTCATGGCATGTGACAATTATTTGCTTTCCTTCCCTGAGCACTGAAATACGTTTACTGAGAAATTCAAAAAAAACTGTTTTGTTATACTTAATTTCTTCGAAGGACACTTTTCCAATCTCGGGGTAATGTAGTAAAGTACTAGCCTCAACTCGCTCACAAATACCTTCACCTCTTTGTTCTCTGACACTGCTTGATACTTCCTTTGATATATGTATCACACATCAGATCCAACCGTTTCACATTGCTGATTTGAGTCTCTATGTAGGGCAAAAATATGATAGTAGCATAGTCTTCCACTGTTTCGCGTGCCTTGGATTTAGCATGTTGACATTAGTAGTACCACCTAATATTTTTACATCTACATCTAGATCGTTCGATACTTGTGTATTACCTACAATACAGTCCAATATCTGAGACTTCTGTCCTTGTCTCAGTTTCCCCATATCTGATATTGATGGCGGAAAAGCTCAAAAACTACAAAAATGAACATCTGTACCAGATTTCAGCTTTCTATCACAATCTGAAGTATTTTTTAAACAATATTGAAAATATTGTCGGCTATATTGAATTATAATAGGAATGTATGACGTCATTGACACGATACACGTTTTTTTTTAATAGAAAACGCCCTAGGGACGTTGAACATTGTAACTAGATTAAATCTATCTAACAATTTTTTCCTAATAACTAGACTTTAGCTGTTCAGTAGATAAGTATCCAGTGACACACTCCACATAACACTAATCACTTGGTTCATGTGATAGACATATCATGCTTAGAAATCTAGGCACTTTCACTGTCACTACACTAATTCGAACGGTTTTAGTCTCTTTAGCCGTCGAACAAGTCCGTTGTTGTCGAGTAGTGATATCACTTTGACGTTTTCGTAGTTTTCTAGCCTCTTCTGATGTTTGCCTGCAAACCTCTTAATCTCATCTTCAACCATAGGCATATTCAGGTCACGATGGATGTCTTCATTGCGAATGTACCACGGTGCTTTGACGATGCTTCGAAGTACTTTATTCTGGAACGTTTGAATTAATTTGATGTTGGATTTCTTAGACATCCCCAGAGTTGGATGCCATAAGTCCATACGGGCTTCAGAATTTGCTTGTAGATAATCAGTTTGTTGTGTATTGACAACTCAGAGTGAAGTCCAAGGAGCCAATACATTTGTCTGAATTTGAGGTTTAATTGCTCACGTTTCTTCTTCACATGTGTTTTCCATCGAAGTTTTGCATCTAGGGTCATGCCTAGATACTTTGCTTCGTTGGCATGTGGGATTGTTTGCTGGTTGACAATCACTGGAGTATAGTCATATTTCTTGTTGGTGAAATTGACGTGAATCGATTTCGCCTCATTTAGTTTGATGCGCCATTTCTTTGTCCAAGTGGTGACATTGTTGACAGCTATTTGGAGTCTGTTCGTGGCTGACTGTATGTCTTGGTCAGTAGCAAGCAGAGCAGTGTCGTCGGCGAATGTTGCCGTGACTACTCCGTCGCTTTGTGGGATGTCGTTGGTGTACAGTAGGTAGAGAACAGGTCCAAGGACACTGCCCTGAGGTACTCCAGCACAAATCTTCTTGAGGAAGTGGCGTTCAGTAATGTATGACTGAAGAATTTGGCTCATTTATCGTGGACAATATTTTTCTAGTTTATATTCCAGGCCCTGATGCCACACTCGGTCGAATGCTTGGGCCACATCTAGGAATATCGTTGCGCAGATCTTTTTCTCTTCTAGTGCTCTCTCAATTACATCGGTAATTCGATGCACTTGATCCATAGTTGAATGCTTACACGATACACGTGGGGTCTTAAATTATTACTACTACAGAAATGAATGACTATTACTGGCATAGCTTGAGTTTTGCTGGTATTTGTTGACTCTTGAGCCACCAGACAATAGCCGATAGGCCATCATTGGTCTTATGTTAGCACTGTATATCCACATGATCACCCTGGGTCTCATTCCCCAGGTTTTCCCTATGGTTCTGCGACACTGCTCATATGATATGTAGGCCTTGCTTATTCTTCTTTCAAGGTGAAGATTCCAGTTTAGTTTAGCATCGAAGATTACACCCAAGTATTTCACCTGTGGTGCAAAATTTAATGTTGTGTTTAGAGCTTCCATTGGCTCTAGTTTTCTTGTGAAGAGTACTATTTCCGTCTTCCTGGGGTTGACGGAAGGGCATGCTCCTTACACCAATTTTTGATTATTCTTAGGGCCATCTGCATTCGCTTGCAAGGGGCCCCTTCGAATTTTTCATTGAATAGAATCGTTAGGTCACCTGCGTATGTAATTGTGTAGAATCCTTCAATGTTGAGGTGGTTTAGCAGGCTGTCAAGGACCAGATTCCATAGCAATGGTAATAAACACCATCCTGCGGACAGCCTCTCGCAACCAGTCCTCTTATGACGGTGTCTCCTGCACTGATTTGTACTGCTCTTTTAGAGAGCATGTTGGATATATAGCTGCCCACAATATGAGGAAAGTTCCTGCGTGATAGGGCCGCTGTAATTTTAGGAAATATGGTTTTGTCAAACGCACCTTCTATATCTATCTTCTGCCTCATATTTACTTATTTTTATAAGTCAGACCAGTCTTCTTTTTAAATATATAAAAATTCTTTAATAAGCTCCACGACTTTTTTATCGAATTTTGGATATAAATTACGAACTTCGACGAATTTTTAATTGTGACCACACAAGATCAGTTGGATTAAAAATACAGTGATACAGTGGTAACCTTAAAAGATAATTGTCTTTTTTTTACTATATTGTCAATCACATACTGTTTTTCCTATTGTTTGGTATTAAGTAAGTATTTTGGCTTGGTTTGCTTTTTGGTATATGACCCTTTGAAATACAGGTTATTTTTAAGAAGAAATTCTTGATTTACATGTTTTTTAGAGAACATATTCGGTATTATGGGATCTTGCCTTGAATGACAGGCTGCATTATCTAATACAATGACACTTTCTGGTTTTAGATTTGGAATAAAATTTTTTTCAAACCACTCGTCAAAAATATTCGAGTCCATATTTTTGTGATAATTCACATTACATTTTTCCAGCGTCTTACCAAACAATCTAAGGCCATTTTGAACTGAACAATCCGTAGATCAACAATGCAAAATGACCATGCGAGATCCTCTGCTTGAAGGTAGGTACATCTTTTAGCTGATATCTGCCGGACTCATCAGTACAACCATTTTTCGGAGTGTCGTGGGTGTCATACTAGGCTTCGTCCAAATCATAAATCTGTTTTCCTTTATCTACAATTTTTTTCTCTAAATATTCTATTCGCCAATTTACGATTCCTTGACTTTCCATTACGGCATCACGCTTATTAACAATTTTAAATTTAAAACCAAATTTTTAAGCTTCTCTTAAGTGCTTTTGGAGCAAGGCGTCTAAAGCTCTGTAAGTTTCTTTAAAATTATTTCTATGGTGGGCACTTCATTGTTTTGATATTTTTCGTAAATTAAATTTCTTCAAAGTTTGCTAGTCCATATCTCTGGATATTCCTGTATCAGATCTCTTTTGCCTTGTTTTGTTTCATTTCTTTACAAGCTGACATGAAGTACTGTAAGGAACCTCTGTTAGCTTTTACAATTTTCACAGCACTGTAGATCTCCTACGTGCACAGGATCTTGTTTAAGTTATTATACACATATAGACAAATTGGTTTTGCCCGGTAGTCCAAAAATAAATGTTTCTTTTTTGTGAAATTCCATCTTCTAAATCCTCGCTTAAATCTGAATCTTCGGATTCAACCTGGGGTTTCAATAAATTCATAGCAGGCTCGTTTTCAATATCAGGATCCACATTTTCACAATAATTCTTTTCAAATGGCCTCGAAACAGTAGAAATATACTCCCACGGTCGAAATATTCTTTACTAAAAACTATTACAAGGTAATATTACAAGACTCTGATTGACAGGGCAATAGGAAGCACGAAATAGTTAATTTATCGTATGGTTGCTACTATACTTACACTCCTCAGTGAAACAAAGCCATACCATGCTTTGGTTTTTACTTAGGACGAGGCAATAATCCGATGGTTTTTATACGAACTTTTACGATTTTTTCCTTATACGACTTTTTATACGAATATAAATTATTTCTGACGGGGATTGTACTGCTATACCTATCAGGGCAAGGCAAGGCAAGGATCATTATCATAGCAAAGTATATTTATGTATCTATGATTGTATGCAGAGACTAAGAAACTTACGCCGATGAAAACTAAATTCATTTCATAAGCATATTCTCGTTGTTTTCCTTATGTTATGAAGCTATGCCAGCCACAAATTTAACAAGGGTCGTTAGGGTCATTAACACTGACCTCGCGCGTTAGTTTTGAGATTACGCTCTCGTTCAAATCCCACAATAATGGCGAGCAGAATCGTCTCAAGCAAACACGATACTTTCCATTTCAAACGTCAATATCGTATCGAGGTAATGAAATCTAGGAAGAGCAGGTACTTTTGAACCATGCTATGACGATAATGAGGTCAAGAGTCTGTGTTTTTAATTCACATGCGTTATCTTTTATCTATAATAAATATTACGTGTTTTGACCATAACAAGATTTCTTCTGACTCGAGAACGAAAGCGTGCGGAACTTTGGCCAGATATATCAGTGAAAATTGCATACTGTTTGTTTATTCGCGGCGGCGCTGATGAAGATTATATCAAAATTCGATTAAAGTTGCTATTTTAAACCTGCATCCGAGTGTTATTACTGCCGCGAATTCGGTATACTATGATTTTTATCACACTAAACTGAATTTCATGACTCAGGTTTTACATGTTCTTTATATAGGCAATTAAGTAAAAGATAATAACAAATAACTTAAGTAAAATTATAAAGTTTTTCAACTAACTCACAAGATTATAAAATATCAGAATACAACGTCGAATTGGAAAGGTATTCCGGCCAGCCGGCCTTATCCCAAAACTAAATCGATTCGATACCAATTTCTGTATGTAAAATTATAAACAAACATTATTTTTCTGCTAACTACATTTACAATATTACAAACCATTTTTTTTAGTAAATTCTTCCTTTCATCCCTCAAGCATCAATGATTTGGTAACTGGTCAAATTCTTCAAGAATTATTTTTACTAAATCATCCAAGTGGTCTTGTGATAGGTAATTTCAAAATTTATTTTGCAACAAATTTCAGTTTTGAAGAGGTTATTTGAGAAGACCCTTCGGTGCAAGACAATCTTAGTACCTATATATTTAGACAAGGAAATAGTTATTTCTGTGTTAAGAGCGCAAAGTACTGCATTGCCGCTTGCGAAAGAAATTTATCTTTCTAAATACAGTATTTTTTCAAAAGCGGCAATGGCAGTTTGGGTTCGTAATACATACAAAAATTTTTCTACAATCGCTTAATATAGTGTGTTCTTGTATGTATTTGACATATGTTTATATATGAACCGATTTTTATAAGTTTTTTTGTTAGCTACATTTCTCATGTGTCATTTTTGACTGACAAGCGCCTGCTAAGGACTTTATAATAAAGAAACGAGCGGGAATTGACACTATTGCCGCTTTAAATGGATGACAATTATGTGATCATCGGAAATGGCGTACTTTGCTTTGAGAATTGAAAGCGCAAAAGCCTACTATTGAGGCGATTGTAGAAAAACATTTTTATAAGCCATTGTATGCATTTTGTATTACAGCGGTACCTAAAACAACTAACCGTACTTTTTCTACACGTTTTACAAGATAATGACGTCTCTTATTTTGTAAATTCACTAGTTTCAGCACCCACATCCTTACTAGGATCTTAATCAGAAACTAGAATATGACCATCATTGTCCTCGTCATCTACAATAGTTTTAATTGTATCCAATTTTGCAATAAAATCTGTGATCTCTGTTTGGATGGGTACTTTGCTCTGTTCACCGAATTTTTTAAATTCATCTGGAGACAAATCTTTAATATTAGTGGTACAGTTGCCAACTCAAACTGCGATTAAAGCGACTGCTTGACTATGGTCCGCATGTACAATAGGGCAATTATACAATGAAAGAAGAAAAGCCTCCCCTGCCGCAGCAATTTCTTCATGCAATTTCTTTCATGCAACTTTACCTTGTATTTCTAAGTTTCTTCAAAGCTCTAGTTTCCCACTTCTGATAGAGCAGTAGTGGTGTCCATAACTAGTAGCAGCATAGAAGAAAATAATTGAATTGAGCAAGACCAACCTCAAGATTTACACAGTTGAATATTTTGTTGGTTCCATTCTTTTTTCCTGGCATAAACATGCAAATATCGCGAAAGTCAGGAATAGAAGCTATAAGGACGAGCAGATCCATTACTTTACCTACAATCACAGCAATGATACTTGGTGTGAAGTCTTCAACGACTGCGTAGGCCGCCACATTACCGGTTCTTCTGTCATGCTCTGTATCAATAACCCCTCTAATAACCCTCTAATAACTTTAAATATCATGGTGACGTCACGCTCTGGGGGATTAACCCAGTGCGACGCTTCTCTGCCTATATGCTGTACTGTATTTAGAATGTAAACAAATTAGAATGTAAACAAAATAAAGTAGCTTTCTCATTAGTCAATTATCAAATCAAATTGGCTGCAAAAAGTCATTAAGATGCAAGCAACTAACAACTCTCGTGTCTATTGTAATTTGGCAACCCTGTTAACGATGTTTTGTTTTGGGTTTTAGTATAGGACGCCGCCACGCGCCAACAAAAACACCTCTAGAGGGGATATTGTTATTACACGACGCGCACTTGCCTAGTTCCTAATCGATTCTTGATCTTTTTTAACGGTTCATTTGTTGCGGTATTATAACATAATGCCCCAAAAGTATTGTGTTCCCGGCTGTACAGGAAATTACGAAACCAGTACCTAGAAAAGTTCGGATGTTTCGTTTTCCCAGAGACGAAGAGCATGGCAGAAAATGGCTCTCTACAATTCCACGTGAAAGTTTTGTGCCGAGTGACAATTCCCGAGTGTGTGAATGCCACTTTGAAAAGGAAGATTTTATTTACAAAATTTCCCAACAGGATACAAAAACTGGTGAGATCGTTTCAGTTATTTTAGCTTTACCCCTATTAAAAGAAACTAGCGTACCAAGTAAATTTCCGAACTGTCCCAAATACTTGTAAAAAAAATATCGTATCGAAAAAGCAAAGACGAAAAACTTAGAGAATTACATGAAATACATTTTCAGACATACATACATACATGAAATTTATGTCCAATGTACTTAAAAACTTAAAAATAGAGGACGGAAATGTTTCACAAGGAATTGAATTTATTTCTGATCAACTTAAATTGCGAACATTATCAAAAGAACGTTATAGATATTCCACTACCACTATGGTTTTTTGATCAATTTTATTTATATACAATTAGTCCTCATGCGTATAGATATTTACGAAATCGTGGACCTATAATTTTGCCCCATCCCGAAACAATCAAAGGAGTCTGTAATGGTTTTCTAACTGATCCTCATATTGATGAGAAGAAAACTTTTTAACATATGCACAAAAAATCTTTAAATATTTAAAAGACCAAGACAAATATGTTAGTTTACTAATGGATGAAATTCACATTGATCCATATTTAGATTATAAAGGTGGTAATGTTGTAGGAGCTGCAATAAATAATAACGATTCGTTAGCGACATCTGCGTATACATTTATGATTACTAGCATTTGTTCAAATTTTAAAGAAGTTGTTCATATTGCTCCTGTGTCCAAAATTAATCACGAATTACTTTTCAGTTTTTTAAAACAATTAACCATCTAGACTCTAATAATTAGGCACATGTAATCTTGACTGTATTTCGAAACAGTTAACAGTTAACCATTTAAATTATTCTTTACCTGTGTTTTTTATAGACTCCGATAGATTTATGCCGTAATATCTTTATTTAGTTTGATCTTTTTATTGATCTCCAAAACTACATTAAAACGATTTCAGACATACCTACCTAAATAACTACATAAAGCCCTTAATAACATAAGTATCTCGTAGGCCTCCGGATGGTGACGTCACGAGGCAGCACTTTGTCCTTGTATTAGAGGTTGTATTAGAGGTGTTGTTGTCTGTATCCGTGTTTGTCGCATTGCCATAGTCGTCGAACGCCATGATGGTCTTCATGCCAAAATGGGTTTCAATGTGCTTGATGTACTGCCGCAAAAACTGGGAATAGGTAGCTCCATGCATCCAAATAACTCGATGGATTATTGCACTTGATGAAGAAGGAAACCTTCTCGACCGTGACAAAACTAGGACGATTAGTTACCGTAGCTATGACGAAAGCTAGGAAGAATCTAGTAGAAAGCTAGATAGTCGAAAAGATATAGCCAAAACCTAAAGAATTGAGATGGTGGCAGTTCTCTCACGTTGCCACTGGTGGCTGTTCTCCAACTCGGTCTTTTTGGGAATTTTCGGATATCAATTAAGGCAGTGTTGTTAATATTCCCAGAAATGTTCTGCCCGTTAAAAATTTTGTCTGGGCCAGGGGTAATTTTTTTCTAAATGCACTGGCATATGATACTCGAAGCTGAGTTTTCGTTATCTAAAATCACCCCCAAATCTCAGATTTCATTCGCAACGTCGATTTCAAAATCGTTATATAAAAGCTTGCAATGACAGGGTTATCATTATGAGAAAGTATTATTAGGTTCACATCAGAATTTACAATTAGTTGAGTCGTTATTACATTTATGTCAAATACTACCACTGATACTTTTTTAAATTATTATCGGATTTCGGAAATTAATGTTTTTATGGAAGTAAGTGTACCCTGATTTTTAGTCAATGACTGAATGATAAGATTATAATAATTTCCTCTGTTAGAATATTAATTTTAATCAGCCACTTATCTTCATCTTCATCATCTCTGCTGTAGACAACACGTGGTGTAGCGATGTCTGATGGAGACGACCCATGAACTTGTAACATGATAATCGATTATAATATGTGTTCGTTCAGTGAGGTATACAACTACTGTGTAAGCCGAAATAATTTTATTGCCCGTCAAGCAGTCGTATGGGTTCGCTCAAGCTGTTTGGAGAGGCAATTTCCATCATCTAATACAATTAGAGATCACGGATATTTTTGACTAAAACAGTAATCGATTTCGCGCAAAAAATTGTTTCCTACATTTATTTGAATATTGTACGTCATAGAGAAGGGTTAGTAACCCTTAATAATAAATACGTAAAGACGTACAGCAAGATTTGTTTTATAAATAACGACCAAAGTGGGAAAATCAGTTTTTGAGCTGTAGAATTTTTTCCCATTATGTTTTATAGAAAGCCTCTTTTTTGCACCATTTTACAAATGTTAACAACTTTTGCAATAATAGCTATAAATGACATATGACGACATGTAACCTTGGTGACAATCCCATTATGGGTAGTATTAAGTGTGCAGAATTTCAGGCAGATCGGTTTGATAATATGTTTATCCCAGAGAAGGTTAATTTATTACACAACATTTCATCCAGTTGGCCGCAGTTACTTCTTTGATTGAACCATTGAGAAGTTTTTTCACATCAGCTAACTTAAATTTTGTATTTTCTCTAGCAACTTTCCCTTTTATTTGCGCCAAGATAAGCTCAATTGGGTTCAGTTCGCAGTGATATGGAGGCAATCGAATTACCTCCATTCCTCTTGCTTTGGCCATTTCATCCACTACATACTTCTTGAAAGCTGGAAAATGTTGCCTTGCCAGTGTCAACAATCAGCTTTAAGTAGTGAATCATCGTATTCAATGTTTCTTTCTTCCAGCCAGTCTTCCGCAGCTGCTCTGTTCTACGAGAATGATACAATTATTGTTTTTTATTTTATTTCCTATATTAGCATAATTGCGCGCGCCACTGATCACCGCATTCCATTAGTTTGCATATCAAACGAAAGCACTATAGTCGATGACCGCTTCTGATTATAGGGTTTTACTACTTATTAATCGATTATACTTTCATATTGCCACTGTATAAGAGCGCAAGGTACAAGCTTTACAACCATGCAACTGGTTCATGAGAAGCAAATATTTGACCAAGATAAAAAAAATAACAAAGCATTGATTTCGAGTACCCATTATTGTTTTTAAATGATTGGAATATATGTACTTGCTGCAATGGTATCCATATGATTATAATGATTATATGATGTAATTTTTCCGAAATTTATTGAAATATCGGAAACCTATTTAAAGTATTATTTTTAAAATTACACTTATTTGCTTGGGGTTAATGACAAGTTCTAAATAATCCCTCCTATGTATTTACGAATATGTAATGAACGCTGCGCTGTCTTATAGAGGTGGAAATAAAAAACACTAACAACATAAAAAACTAAAATATTTATGTTCCAATTTGTATTAATGCAAATATACAATCATTTAGCAGGTACTTCATTTTGTAGGTTTTTAGTTGATGAAATCGCTTGACTTCATCAACTGCCTTAGTTCTCATTTCTGGGTCTTCCCAAATTACAATGTTGTCATTATGATTCCTATTCTTGAATGACTGAGTAATTTACGAGAAAATTCATCATTTGTGCTTAAGGATTCTTGTGTGAACTATGAACCGCCAGCTACAGTCGAGGAATATCAACCACTATGTATTTTTAGAGCAATCAAGTTTCCTCTCGATGGATTAATATGGTTGCTGAATGTCTCTAACTCTGTCTAGTATATTCTTCAGTATTTTTTAGGTTCAGATATTCAGCTGGCAATATTTTTATTATAGATACCACTTATGCTATATAGCATAAGTGTAGGTCTTGGATTCATAGATTTACGACAAAAATTTAGTGGATCAAAGCAAAAATCATGAGTCCATGATGTTCTACGTCTTCCAAAGTATCATCTAGTTTCAAATAAGAACCTGGCAACTTGATCTGCAGTACTTTGTGGAGTTTTTCAGTGTGAAATGTATAATTAGCACTTAGTAGTTTGTGAAAAGCAGTAGTTTTTGAAATAGTTATGAAGTTGAAGTTCCAAGCCAAAGTTATGAAGTTGAAGCCAAATCCATGGATTTGGCTTATTCGGATAAATAAGCGAGAACCATAACCTCTTATTGTGTTAACTTTCCTTTGCTGATATCACTTGCTACATAGACAATCTGGGCAGTAATTCTGCACTTACTTTTGCCTCCTCAATAAGCCTCATAATAAGCGGAATTAAAAATAAAAATCAACTTGTCCGATGATTTTAGATAGAAGCGTCAGTCTTAAGAAATATTGAATTTATCCGTTACTTTTCTAAGGCACTATATGTAAGTAAGTTTATGTAAGTAAATGAAAACAATGTAGTTAAAGTTATTGATTACTATATTACAGAACTACATATCATTTATAACCAATAAATTTAAAACAATTGGCGCCCTCAAAATATGTGATGAAAAACTATATGAATGTGTGATGAAAACTATAATAGGTAGATATGTACTAGATAATATTAGAGTTACTACTAATTTATTATGTTGTTTATGCATCCTGGTATCTCGCTGTGTATTTTTGCGGTGTTTAAGATATCCATCCAAAGTGCAGAGGTATCTGAATATGTTTATTACGTCAATAGCTATCTGGTTAACACTTCTTGTTAGTTTGGATATCTGCATCCTATATGTATTTTATCTTTCTCGATATTCTACTATTAAGCAATAATTATTAAATATAATACATAGCTTATCTGCTTTAGGTACCATGAGTTATATTTACCCATTTCAAATACAAAAATTCATTTTTTCTAACGTACGATATACAAAGTATATAAGCATGTCCTTATAGGCACACTCATACGGAAAGTGGTAAACCGATCAATTGAAAATTCAACAATTTACACTGTGGCTATATAGAGAGAAACTTATTTTATTATAACGTATTCTACATTCATTTCCATAAAGAACTATTCAATGCATGTCAAGTCATTATCACATCTAAAAAGCAGTCGTACGCATTAAAATTATTTCCAGTGCAAAAATCAAGGTTCGCTGTTCTTTATTCAAAACCAAAATGCACACGTGCGTATACCTAGTATTGTTCGGTATTCACTTGAGAACATTGTTTTAAACAATGCTTTATAATGTCTAGTTGTGTGCCGAGTAACTTCAAGGAATTTACTATTATGACCAAACTAACTCCTAATTTTCACCAGGCTTCCTTCGAGAAGAAAGGACTTCAGGATAAGAAACAATCCACTTACACAGACAGGAGTCAATTGAAGTATGCCAGACGGTTGGTAGTGAAATTAGGAAGTGCAGTTATTACACGCGAAGATGAACACGGGTTAGCTCTTGGTCGTTTGGCCTCTATAGTTGAACAGGTAAGATTTTTGTGAAATTATCAATGTATCTAAATGTTCTGATAGGTTTGATGTGTCGGATTATGCTATTAATATTATAAATATTACGTCATTAATATTATTAGGATTTTTGCGAACATGACTAAAATTTTAAATATAAAAATAACACTAAAAAACAGCATAACGCTGTAATAAAACGTATACTTCAAAAAAAAAACCAAAATTTCTAATTCCGCGCGATAAGTATGAAGGATCTAAACAGCGATAAAATAGAAGCGATAAAATTGAATATTTTTCAGTATGGTAGAACATTTTTATGCAATAAAAAAAATGGGATTGTTCCCTATTCAATGAAACAAGAATGTTAATTGTAAGAGAAAATCAAATAGTATATAATTAAAGGTCAAGTGTGCTGATACTTTATTTGACGTTTGGTAACAACGATTTAAGTACCTACACTTCGCGAAGAAGTAGCAAATTCATATTCAAGTAATCCAAAAAGATGCCATAAGTCAAAATTGGGACCAGTTCGATTGTTCTTGTTGAAATAAAATTTATAGTGTTTTTGACGTTTATCTGACATAAATATTATAGCTGGAATATACTCTGTTACCTATCATTTGACGTAAATATTGTCAGTCTAATATGCTTGCTGTAATATGATAGGCTGAAATACATTGGTAAAAAACGATGAGTTGAATTGTCAGTAAAATATAACGCGTTGAGTTCTGCGTCTTCTACTGTTTTTATTTTTCGCGTTTCCCTTTTCTTGTCTTTCAGACACTCGGTATTCCTAAAATTTGCATATATATTTTTAAAAGTATTTTGGGAAGAAGGTAGTCTTTCGGGAAATAAACGAGACTTGTTCTACTTGTTAATTTCACAAATAACTGGATGGCATCTATTCATAATTAAAAAATGCAGATATTATTGTCTGCAGGCTATCTTCATATGTTTTTTGTTTTATACTTGACACCCGTGATGTGATTAGTTCTTAATAATATATCACGAATATGTGGAGTGATTATAATTATATATTTTTGATTTAGAATATTAACAAAAAATTATTCACCGAGTATATTTTAGGAGAATTCTAATAGCCGTTTTCAGAATATAAAAATTTATCAAAAATCATGTTCACTACTTTTTGAATGATTTAAATTGGCAGGGGATATTTGAGATAGGGGGTTGCAATTTTAAGAAACTTACTCTATACATGTATAGTTTGTAACATCGAAATATGAGTCATAAAAACCCGAGCGAAAAACCCTCATTATATTGATCTCTTCACACGTGCTATCGCATTTTTAACAGCGTTGTCAAGTATAACCGATGGCCAGGAATTTAAGGAGAAACAAATGATTTTATATACATCGCCCATCACATATTGACATTATCTAGTAGTAATATTGACCACACTATATACTACATACATTTCGTCAGATCATAAAACAATTGGATGGTGAATGTGATGCAGAATAAGAATGTTTCCCAATCAAATATTACTGATCAATTTTACACGTTCCTCGGCCGTGTCACATCGGCATCATTGGCATTCATTTGGATGCCTAAATTGCCTAATACCATCGAACGTTTTTTGGTAAAGTGGGGTTAACAATAATTCTTGAAATAGAAGTAATACAGTTATTCATTAATTTAGTGTATTATTTTGATGGGTTTTGTGTTGAAATTGATTAGTTATTAGTATTCTATCAAAACATAACAACTTATTGAACGAAAGCACCTTTAGAGATGATTTTAGCTTGCTGTAAGAAAAGTTAGTTATACTGCCCTGATCTCCCATTGCGGCAATTATTGTGGGTATCCTTTGAAAATTTTTTATCTCATATTTCGATGAAACAATACATAAGATCCGTAACTATAGATGTTTTTGAATACCTGCTACGGTTTTTTAATGAAAGAGTAACTGTCTAGGTATTTATTTTAAAACTTTTGACGACAAATGTATCTACATTGAACTACTGGATATCTCCTGCATGTACAACGACACTGACATGTGTATGCTAAATTTCAGGTTGCAGAGTGTCAGAATGAAGGAAGGGAATGTATTATGGTTACAAGTGGTGCCGTAGCTTTTGGAAAACAAAAGCTAACACAAGAACTACTTATGTCCCTTTCTATGAGAGAAACTTTGTCACCTACAGATCATACGAGAGAGGTAAGTGTCAGTAGCAGTAATGATACAAAATGTAGATGCACATTCATGTCAAGCTGATCAGCCTACAGCTCCGAGGTAAGTGTCAGTAGCAGTAATGATACAAAATGTAGATGCACATTCATGTCAAGCTGATCAGCTTACAGCTCCGGGAAATGACACGAATACTTTGGCTACGACTAACCATCGACTCAAGTCCTCTAATAATTGCCGATATAGACCGATACGTAATTTTTAAAATAAATATATGTGAATACTCAGAGGGTCAAATAAGGGCTTGACATTTTTTGATATAAATCAAATTCATTCATATATGAACTAACAAGTTATACATCATGATGAAATATAAATATTTTGTGACTACTGCCTGACTATAAAATGATGAATAAAATAATAATAATAACAAAATAACAATAACAAAAATGAATAGCAATAGGATTTAGAACTGATCTGAAGATCTTCTGGCTTGGGTCGTTGATCTCTTTCAATCAGCACCTGGGGTTCATATATATCACCATAAGTCCTTGGGTTTGCTTTGACCTGATCTACCTCTCGTTCTGGAATGACCTGGGGACAGCAGCAGATCAGCTTCGCGATCTTAGCGTTTTCTCTTTTTTGATGATCCTGCTGACGGTATGTTGACGTCTTCATCAGAATAATCTGCGACCTCAGTGTCATCATCATCATCGGTGCTTCTTTTGAATTGTTCTTCTATTGACCAAGGTTCGTCATCTTTGTCCTCGCTGTCGCGGAAGAACCTCAGAATTAAGAAAAATTTTCACCTTTCCGCCGCTGTAACTCGTTACATATTAGACTTGCAAAAACAAATTACAAAAAAGATGGGGAATTTTGTATTCTTTAACTTTGTATTCTTACATTTTTGTCGTTAGATCAACCGTTGCAGAGTTGTTGTCAAAGCACTAATTTTTTGTACCTTTGATTCAAGATGGGTCCCCCCCCCAAGGTCGAAAACTCGGATTTTTTGTTAAGGCCTAGACCTTAACAGCATACTAAAAAATTATTGCTACTCCACCTTTTGCAAGGTAAAGTTCTTTTTTGTCCTATACTGACTGGATTCATAGTGTTGATGAAGCCATGGATGGTGGCTTCATCGCCAAGATGAAAGAGGAAGAATTTGATCTAAGACTTATGATGATAGCATTGTCTCATTGGCGTCTAATTTTCTACTTCTTCAGCATGAACACTACGTAAAGCATATCTGAAAGAAAACAAGAGGACTGCGGTTGAGGAACTTGATCATATTTTTCTCTACAACAAACATATGGAGGGCCGTTTATCGAGCCTACCAAAATATAAGTTTATATCGAGTAGTGCTTGCTACCTAGTAATGAGGGTACATGCCTCTTATTTATTTTTTCAGAACTAAAATCAAAATTTAAAATAAAATAATTTGTCATTTCTGGGTTAAGATAATCTAATCGAATTGGGATTGAGTTATGCAGTAGAATGATCAGCTTAGTCGAGAAATATAGCAATATTTTTTTATTATTATTATTTATGGCATTGTATCGTTCTTTTTATGGTATTTTTGACTTTGTCTAACTAGAATTGTACCTTCAATGTAATAATGTAATTTATTATCAAAATGAAGAATTATATGAAATAAACTTTAATTATCATTAATAATTTCTTAATTATACTGCCCGCCTTTTTACTACATGATCAAATTGGTAGTACCTCTATTATCTACTTGAGTGCAGCACAATTGAAAGCGATAAAATTTTTCGTTTCCTCTGGTGTGTATGGTAACCCTGCACTGGTCGTCATAGTTTCAGCACTTATTTTGTGCTTGAGTGTAAACAACGTTATTTTAGAGTGACAACTAAAAAGTGTGTAAAAAGAGCAAAGGATATTAGGACAACCAATGAACTGTTTATAACCCATAAAAAACCCCACGGACACGCTTCAAGTCAAACACTTAGTCGATGGATCAAGGAAATACTTAACAAAAGTGGCATAGATACAAAAAGGTATAAAGCACATTCTACCCAGACATGCCAGTACGTTCGCAGCCAATAGAGCAGGTGTTGGCCTAGACGAAATAAGAAAACTGCGGGTGGACGGAAAAGTCTATAGTATTCGCAAAGTTTTACAATCGTACATTAGTTAATAAAGATGGCTTTGCTGAAACAGTGTTAAACTTAAATAAATAGGGATATAATTTCTTAATAAAGTTAATAAAGATATCTCTAAATTGAAACGTGCTTTGAACATCTACCAATTTGATCATGTAGTAAAAAGGCGGGAAGTATAATTAATGATTAAACGAACTTACCTAGTGAAGTTCGATCATAATTATATGACCGCCTTTTTACTACATGATCAGTCCCTTGCCTATAATTACTCTCCCACCCTAGACAATTTAGAGAACCTAGGCTTTAAAGATAACGAAACTATGACGACCAGTGCAGGGTTACCATACACACCAGAGGAAACGAAAAATTTTATCGCTTTCAATTGTGCTGCACTCAAGTAGATAATAGAGGTGGAGTGAATGGATTTCTACTTGACCCAGTTCCTGAGTGGGCATGGATACTTCCGACATTATTTGTGGAAAATGGGCAAGGTCAGGACGCCGGAATGTAAATACTGCAGACATGAAAGGGACGACGCAGAGCATACGTTTTTCGTATGCAGTCGCTGGATCGACGAAAGGAGACGTGTGGAAGCAGAAATCGGTCAAATCACTCCAGAGAACATCGTGGAGCTGATGCTTGATAACGAGAACGGATGGAACATAGTGGCTACCTACGTGCAGGGGCTGCTACGAACAAAGAGAGATGATGGCTGCTTGACAGACTGAAGAAAAAGCGAAAGGACAGAGAGGCTACGAGCTAAAACGGTAGAGCTCGCAAGAGCAAGAAACAAGACCCAGGCTGAAGTAATGCGAAAGCGGTTCCGGTCTGGTGTTCTGCGAAGGAAAGGGAGGTGGTTTGTTAGTGAGGTCGCTGGCTCCCCGTCGGACTCACTAACTCGTAAGTGAGGCCGATGCGGATCCAGCAGTCCCACACTATTAAGCAGTGCGGACCCTGCTTAATGTCTTTTTGAAGATTTTTCCACCGACCCTCGACAAAAAAAAAGTAGATAATAGAGGTACTACCAATTTGATCATGTAGTAAAAAGGCGGTCATATAATTATGATCGAACTTCACTAGGTAAGTTCGTTTAATCATTAATAATAAGTAAAAGTGTTTGGCCCATAATACAGATTTTGACTTTCATTAACAGCTTTTCCACAGAATTGTTGAACCATCTGAGTAATAAATAATAATAAATTATAAATTATGAAATTAATGTTACAATTACGTATTTTCATTGATATACCTAAGAGCAAGGGCAAATAAAATTGATAAAATAATATTTCACAAGTATACTAGAATTAGATGAAAGGGTAAAGGTTATATTTGCATTATGTCTATATGTGATTATAGGAAAAATATATTTCACTCACTAATATTCCAATATTTTCCAAATATTCGATGATTTTGCTATTAAGCATTTAGTAATATATTATTTTAGAATGATTAACTATACTAATATATGTTTAAAACATTAATAGGTTTTATTAACTTTTCTACATACACGGGCAATTCTAGATGTATTTCATGTACTGGGAGATGCTGTGTTTAATGCAAGATTGAATATAATAATTAAGGATTGCGTAAACGTAAAAGTGCAGTATCTTATCAAGAAACCTGAAATATTGCCCCTGAGGTTTATATTCTAATCTCTTGCTAGATTTGTAGACTGTAGACTTTAAGTTCGGTAAATATACAATGTCAACTAAGTCTGATCTATTAGTAGTAGTAGTTTATTTGTATATAGGCCATTACAAAGCCTTTGTAATATGCCATTACAAAGAGGTTAGTATAATTACAGCTATTATATAACAAAATATATCAATTTTTATAAGTACATTAAACTACAGATTAACAATAATTATAAAATTATAAAGTAAAAAGGCTAACACCAATTTGAATAGAAGAGACAATTTTACGACTCAATAACTGCTTGCCTTAGTTATTCGTTAAATAATGAACGCTCTTAAACGTAATATAACATTTATGAAGTTATAAACATCATTTAGTTGTTGCATGTTTCTAATAGTAAGTAATTAAAAATTAAGTATTTATTGAGAAACTGGTTTCGGATATTGTCATACAATGGACATTGCATCAATATATGAGAAAGAGATTCTTTTACTTGTTTATTGTAAATTGTACATATTACATTTGGGTCAATTTTATAGCTGTTACCATCCATATAAAAAGTCGAGATACGGTTATTGACTGTGCGGGTTTGAAATATAATTAATAAGTTTTCTTAGTGATACGTTCATAGCGAGCAGGTTTTCTTGATTAAAATTTATATATTTATATATAGGGCTATACGATGACTCTTGTATACATTGATTATCCTTGTTGTAGTAGTGGCTATGTAAATTATTTAATAGCAAATCACTGTTAGACTTAATTAGTCGAGGGTCTTGACTACTCCATAAATCTTCCTTATTAAGTAATATAAATATATTTTTTAGTTGTGTGACCCAGTTGTATTTAGCAATGTTATTTTGACTACTATTCAAATTTAGCAGTCTATTGTAACATTTACGGGGTAATCGGAAAGTGGCATATTTAATATTTTACATAGCCAGTGTAGAGCTCGATTGAATACATAGATTGGTATTCTTTTTAAATTAAATTCTGTTCTTATAATGTAGCCTGGAGTTGAATTATTCAAAAAAATAAAGATTTAAGGAATTTCACTTGTGCTTTTTCAATAATATCTGGGTAATTCAGTCCCCAGACTTATGATGAATAAAGTAAAACGCTCAGGATTGTTGATTCGTATAAACAAAATTTTGAGCTATGCGACTCCATTTTTGATTTCGTTATAATTTGCTTAATATTTATCATTGCTGAATTTGCTTTATTGACCATTTTGTTTGCTGCATTTAAAAATATGCCTGAGGTGCTAAATAATATACCTTAGTAGGTATATTCATTAACATCTTCTAAATGTTGCAATCGATACATGAAACTTAAATTCCTTGGTAATATCCCGGAGCGTCTAAATATCATGGTTTTTGATTTATTAGTGTTAACTTCTAAATCATTGATTTCGCAGTATGATTCTAGCACGTTTAGAAAATGTTGCATTCTAAAGGGGTTGTCTGCTAACAACACTAGATCGTCAGCATAAAAAATGCTGCCAATTCACTATAATTATCTAGATTAACACCCTTGCAACCTCTGGATTGTATAAAATCGGTAAAGTCTTATAAAAATAAAGAAAATAATAAGGGGCTAAGGGTGTCCCCCTGCAATATACCTTTTGTAACTCTTATACTAGGTGAATTATCTCCATTAACTTGCAGTATTATATCTGCTCTTTCGTAAAAGCTTTTAAAAGAAATTGGTGTGAGGAGTATGCCCTATCCGTCAACCCCAGGAAGACGGAAATGGTACTCTTTACAAGGAAAAGAAAACTGGAGCCAATGAGAGCACCTGTTCTCCTAAACACAGCACTAAATTTTGCACCACAGGTGAAATACTTGGGGGTAACTTTCGATGCTAAATTAAACTGGAATCTTCACCTCGAAAGAAGAATAAATAAGGCCTACATATCATACGAGCAGTGTCGCAGGACAGTAGGGAAAACCTGTGGAATGAAACCCAGGGTGGTCCTGTGGATTTACACTGCTATCATAAGACCAATGTTGGCCTATAAAGCTGTTGTCTGGTGGCCCAAGAGTCAACAAATAACAGCAAAACTCAAGCTAGGCCAGGTACAAAGAGTTGCCTGTCTGAGCATAACCGGAGCCATGCGAACAACACCAACGAGAGCAATGGAGATAATGCTGTGTCTTCCACCACTAGACCTACATCTAGAAGAAGTGGCTCTGACTACCATGACTCGCCTTAAATCTGTTGGCATACTACCAAATGCAAGCTGTGGCCAAACCAGAAGCCGCCTGTGGACTGAGGCTGTCAATAAGATACCCCTTTTACAGGCATGTGCAGATGGTATTCCGCCTCGGCTTGTCTTTGATAAACCTTACACCATACATACTACTGGTGAAGACGAGGCCGGCGTTGAAGGTGTAAACTATGTCTTCATGGACGGATCAAAGAAAAAGGATGGAGCAGGCTGTGGTATATATTCCAGGAATCTGCGACTCCGATGCAGCTGGACTATGGATAAAAATGCCAGTGTAGTACAAACAGAACTCGCTGGTATAACCATAGCCGCACAAGAGATTGCTCGCAGAGAAATAACGGGCAAGACAATAAGAATCTGCACAGATAGTAGACAATCACTACTGGCCCTGAAAAATTATAAAATAACTAAAGGATCAACATGGGAATGTCACCAAGCACTTGTGAGAGCATGTCAGATGAATAACATCTGCCTGTGCTGGGTCAAAGGACACTCACAATGCAACGGCAATATAGAAGCTGACAAACTGGCCAAGAAGGCAGCCAACCTGAGTATCCTTGGGCCTGGTCCTTCAAGTACGCTACCAGTTGCAGCGAAACTTCAATTAATAAAGGAAAACACCCACATAAAATTTAAGACGTTATGGGATGAAACATGTAGCTGTCAGCGGGCCAGAAATCTCTTGAGATATCCCAGCGAAGAGACGGCGAGGAACTATCTGGCAATGTCCAGGGGTAAACTGCGATTTGTTAGGGAACGTTGGCCTTCTATGGCCAATTTGAGGGAAATGCCCCTGGGCAACATCATCATCTTTTGTACAACATTGGGCTGGTCGATGACCTAGGGAGACATTTCCCTCACGGAGGAAGCACAAGGGGCCCAATGGGGCCTAAGTGCAGAGGATATCGATCCGCACTCCGGACATATTCCAGATTCCAGATTCCAGAAGCTTTTTATAATGTGTAAAACTTTCGAGTTTAATCCCATAGCATATAGTTTTTCCCATCGTAAAGAATGATTTATTGTATCAAAAGCAGATTTAAAGGCTATAAAGGTGCATTATAGCTTATTTTTTCAGCCTTAAGTGAAAACTTACTATAGAGGAAAGAATAAATATGTTGTCAGTACAACTTCTACCTTTTCTAAATCCTGCTTGGCATTCAGGATGTCTGATCTATTATCATCAACAAGTTTAATTAACACCGGAATATACGAATGTAGTATATATGAATTCTGAACGTAAGAAGCAAATGCTTTCACGATACTTACAGAAATAGAGGTATATAGGAAATGGTTGAATGGAGGAATGGGAAATCAATTTCCGATATGACTCACAAATTAGAAACTCTTGGATATAAACGGCAAATATACGAATCCAGTAAAAAAACAATAAAATAGAATGGGTTCAAGAGCAGCAGTTTAAAAAGGTGTATTGCACAGGGTATCCAAAAAAAATTATAGAAATCACGTGGTTCAATTTTTCCATTATTTCCATCCGGGATTTAAAAAAATCTTGCCTTTTGGCAAGACTTTACACACAAAATAAATAGTACATTACATACCGAGCGGGAAAGTACTCTATTTCAGCCGAGCGGCAAGGTAGTTAAACTACAGACGCGAGGCTAGAATGAGTTCCCGCGAGGTTTGTATACTATTTTACTCACAATCGGTTAGTAGTTTATGGATTTCTAATACTCACAATCTACCAATAATAATTTCGTTTCAAATATCTGTATCCATTTTCATTATGTGATAAGATGAATTATTTTAAGTAACCTGTGAGATCGTTGCTAGGTAACAAAACAAGTTTGTTGAATCTGACATTTAGGCGATACACGACGCCATTAATTGTACATATAATCAAATTGTGTTTATTTTACAAAAATGTCTGATAGTGAATTTGAATGTACGCCACCAGAAGTGCGGGTAGCTGCAGAGAGAGCTACTGAAAGAATAATTCCTGAAAAAAGCAGGGAGAGGTATGAAAACACCTATGAACTATACAGTAAATGGTGCGTGGCTAAAGGTATGCAGCATACCTCTGAGACGGTACTTCTTGCTTATTTTGCTAATGTTGATATTAGTAATTACGCAAAATTGAAGGCATTTTTGAAAACGAAGAATGTGGGATATCAAGCTAAAAAGTCAAGTGTTTTTTCTGAAGCAGACATCGATACATTTTTAAACAATGCCCCGATAGAATATCTTCCTCAAAAGGTAATTTTAATTTATTTAGTGCATATTAAATATGTTATATTAAATTTTTTTAGGTTGCTTTAATTATTGGCATTTCCGGAGCCTGTAGGTGCGATGAACTTTTAAAAATGAAAATAAGTGACCTGGATATTTTAGAAAATCGAATTATAATAGTGATTCCTGTCACAAAAACCTACTCTTCCCGTACATTTGTAATTACAAAATCCGAATGGATAAATATAATAAAGCTATACTGTGACCTTCGTAATAACATTGACTCTGATAGATTTTTTTTACAAATAAGATTTGGTAAAATTACACGACAGCCTTTTGGGCATAATGCTATAGGAAGTTTTCCCAAAAAAATAGCAACTTATTTAAAGCTGGAAAATGTTAACAGGTTTACAGGACATTGTTTTAGACGTACTTCAGCAACATTATTAGCAAATACAGGTGGAGACATCCTACAGTTGAAAAAGTTGGGGGGTTGGAAATCCAACACCGTAGCAGAGGGATATGTGGAGAATTCATTACATGGAGAAATAAAAATTGCTAATATGTTGTCTCATGTAGAAAATCCAGAAACGTCGGCGTCTTCATCTATTTCTGAAACTCATAATTTTGAGCAACACGGTCTTACTTTAACCGTTAATAGTAATCATAATTCCAATGTAACTATTAATATTTATAATTCCAAATAGTTTTCTCTTTGTTATTGTTGTTGTTGTTCCTGAATTAAATAAATGTTGAGTGGATTCTATTCTTTCTAAACCATCTTTTAATCAAAAATGACATTGACATTTCCAGGTAAGAAAAGTGACAGATGCTAGCCGGGAAAGTACTTTCCCGGCTAGCTGGGAAAGTAAAGTAAGTAATAAGTCGCTTCCCGATTACTTCAAAGGTTAGAAATCCATAAATTACTAACCGATTGTGAGTAAACTCTTTTAATCGGTTTATCAGTAGTAATAGGACAAATTCGAACTTAATCCAAAAATCGAACGCGCCACTTTTGGAACTGCTTGTATAAATATAAAATATGATTATGTATTGTTTTAGGACGCCTCTACGTTATTGGAGCCCCGAGCAGCAGCAGCGGTAGGTCAGTCCGGACTTATGTCCCTATACGACGCCATGTTCTCACAGTACGGCGTAAAAATCGCCCAGGTCCTGGTCACCAAACCCGATTTCTACAACGAAGAAACGCGTAGGAACTTAATAAGTACCTTATCAGAACTGATAAGTCTCAATATAGTACCCATCATCAACACTAATGATGCCGTATCGCCACCACCACAAGTGGATGAACCTATTGGAGGAAGGGCAGGTAAAAGAGGCATAGCCATCAAGGATAACGACAGCTTGGCCGCCATGTTAGCAGCTGAGGTACAGTCAGATCTCTTAATTCTGATGTCTGACGTTAATGGAATCTACAATAAGCCACCGTGGGAGGAAGGAGCGAAGTTCCTTCACACTTTTACGTCTGACTTAAGGCATACTATTGAATATGGACAGAAGTCCAAAGTTGGCACCGGTGGAATGGACTCCAAGGTGAATTCCGCTACATGGGCATTAGATCGAGGTGTATCAGTGGTAATCTGCAACGGTATGCAAGATAAGGCCATCAAGACTATTTTGAGCGGTAGGAAAGTAGGCACTTTCTTCACCGATGGCAGTGTTACTGCCACTGCTGTACCTACTGAAGTTATTGCGGAAAATGGTAAGTATTGATTAGGTCAACGTTTTTGAGTGCTTAATACATTAAATATAGTAGTAGAAAAATATTTTTTGAGTCTAATAATATGCCTTTTTAGCTCGGGCTGGCGGTCGTATTCTAGCAACTATAACCGCTGAACAAAGAGCCACTTGCGTGCATACATTAGCTGATCTTCTGATTGCCAAGCAGTCTGAAATTTTGGACGCCAACCAGAAAGACTTACAGGAAGCTACCCAGTCTGGGTTAGCCAAACCCTTACTGTCCCGGCTTTCCTTAACTCCGGCTAAATTGAGAAATTTGGCCGTTGGTCTTCATCAGATAGCGGATGACAGTCACAAGAACGTTGGAAGGGTTTTGAAGAAGACGAAGTTGGCCGACGGTTTGGAGCTGAAACAAATCACAGTGCCTATTGGGGTTCTGATGGTGATATTCGAATCTAGACCGGATTCTTTACCACAAGTTGCTGCTTTATCTATTGCTTCAGGAAACGGACTGTTGCTTAAAGGAGGAAAAGAAGCTGCGCATAGTAACAAGGCATTAATGGAAATTGTTAAAGAAGCCTTGGCTACAGTTGGGGCAACAAATGCTATTTCTTTGGTAAATATTCTTAAAATGAATTCAGATATTCGTCAGTTAAATGTATTTTTTACTTTTAGGTATCAACAAGGGAGGAAATTGGTGATCTTCTATCTATGGACCAGCATATTGATCTCATCATACCACGAGGATCTAGCGAATTGGTCCGTACCATCCAAGCTCAAAGTCAACATATTCCAGTGATGGGTCATGCTGAAGGTATCCCATGCACTTGATTTTATTACTTTCAGAGAGATTTGCATAAATACAGATTGAAGAAGACACAATTTAAAACACAGCAAACATTATAGTTTTTCCTCTCTTATAGGTATATGTCACGTGTACGTAGATAAAGACGCTGACCTTCAAAAGGCCCTGAAGATCATCCGTGACTCAAAGTGCGACTACCCCGCTGCTTGCAACGCTATGGAAACCCTTCTAATCCACCAAGATCTAATGGAAGGCGAATTCTTCTCAGACATCTGCAACATGCTGAAGAAAGAAAGCGTCACTATCAACGCTGGTCCGATCTTAAACCAATTGTTAACCTTTGGACCTCCGCTAGCAAAAACCATGAAATATGAATACGGAGCTCTGGAGTGTTGTGTAGAAGTAGTTAAGAACATCGACGAGGCTATCGCCCATATCCATACTTATGGAAGTGGACACACTGATGTGATTGTAACTGAAAACAGTAAGTGAAAGTTTACTTTGGAACTGTATGATCATATAAATTTTTTGCAGAGGAAAATGCTCAATCCTTCCAGAAAAGAGTGGACAGTGCTTGTGTGTTCCATAACGCAAGCTCTCGATTCGCCGATGGTTTCCGGTTTGGTCTAGGTGCTGAGGTGGGAATAAGTACATCTAGAATTCACGCACGTGGGCCTGTAGGCGTTGAGGGACTCTTAACCACCAAATGGGTTCTCAACGGTCTCGACCACGCAGCAGCTGACTTCTCCGAAGGAGGCAGTCGGACTTGGCTGCATGAACAGCTCCCCGTTGATGATTAATTATGATGCGTTTGTTTAGGAATCACTAACTGCAGAGAGAAATTACTCATTAGTTAAGTCTAGGATAATATCGAATGTGATATGCTTAAATTGTTTACGAAACATTTTTGGAAGACAAAACTTTACATACGGAAGGTGTTATAAGTATTTTCAAAGATGCCAAAAAACATTTCTCCGGTTAATATATAAATTAATCAATCTACAAACTATACCATAACGAATATACTTTGGCAGTTTGAATTTTGTTATTTCTATTAAGTTTCAAACTTCTTGCCCCCTGGGACTCTTCTTCATTCTGTAATGTTAAATTGTATGTATATTTGTATATAAAGTAAACATAGACTGTTGTTTAAGATTTGTAAGATTTTTGTATATTATGAATACAATAAATTATGATGAAAATATGTTTTTATTCTTCAAGTAGCACAGTAGAAGCTTTACCGCATTTTTATTGCTAGAAGAACTAACCTCCAATCGTAGTACTTACAGTGATGTAATAAAGAAAGGGAAATATTAGAAAAAGAATCAAAATCCATGTATCTATGGAAGTAGGAAACTCTATAAATACAATAAATTAAATGAAGAAACATGTTGCATATATTTCTTCTTCGGCACCTTCATGCCACTGCTTTCCTCTAGAGATTTTAGTATTTTCTGTTATGGAATTTCGATCTATGATACAGTTGATCAATATTTCTCTTTTTTTAATTTTCGTTTTTTTTGTATTTCCTTAACTTCTTCTATCTCCGTGTCTTATGCTGTATTTGTATAATTGTCTATTTTTTTCTTCTCTTTTGAATGTTGCCTCTAGTTGAATCCAAAGTAAATGGTATCACATCTCCTGGCGGCAATCGTGGTAGTAGTTGCCGGTTTGATCGTTTTGTCTAACTGCCCAGTGAGCATTTTATCCCTAAAAGGGAAATGTGTCGTTGGCGACGTCGTTGTACATTTCCTTTATTTTGCGTCAAAAACCACACAAAATATTGAGTGACGTCACATTGTGGCCCTAAAAAGGCATTGTGTGATCTTTTACACGAGGTAGGAATTGAATTAATACACAAGGCATTGTTACATATTAAAAATAGAGAAGTAACATGAAGTAGGAATTGTGTTAAACAAATTCCCGCGATGTATCTGTGACGATCAAAGACACAAATACGTAATTTAGGAACGTGTGGTGTGACACATTGTAGGTATGGTGTTTTTGAGAAAACAAAGGGCATAAGCATGTGACATGTATGCTCACATGTATGCTCCGTGTGACACATTTATTAACAGTTTCACAATTATTTTCCTGTATCAACACAACAGACATCGTGTCTTACACATAGGATAAATTGTGTTAGGTGTGATTTTCTTTGTGCACGTGTCGTTATTATAATATGTCGAATATGTCGAATATGTCGTCGTCTAGTAAACGTGTTCGAAATTTTAGAACAACCTCATCATACTACCTGTCAGAAAATAGGTACGGTTTCGAAAGCGCTTTTAACTTCGCGACACACAAACACGGAATTTTGTTACATGATTCCCTATTTGTGTTAACAGTAATGAAAATTAGGAATTGTGTGACATAGGAGGAAGTGTGTAACACATTACCCAAGTTGCGTCTTCTGACAAAAATAGGGAATTTTGTGTGTAGCTGCCATGTTTTCCATTATTGTTTTTTGTTTGACTTTTGTAAACAAACATAAAAACGACTACCTATTTGTGTAAAAATAAAGCACCCATTTGATTAATCTTGAATGAACAATTGTAAAAGTTACTAATTAAATAATTTTTTGGTCAAAATTCGAAAATATTATTATTATTAAATTATTATTATCATTATTTTTTGAAAAATATTTGTATTATACCTTTTTTCTATGAATGCCCCTTTTACTGTTGCTAGTACATTGAAAAATTACACGAAAAATATATCTTCGCAAGATAAAATTGACTCGTTTGGTTGAAATCTTATTTTATATTACAAAACGTAATAAATGTTTTTAGTTTGCCCGTTTGGCGGATGACACGACGCCGCAGAGTGGTGTTAATAAATTTCCCAAGAAATACATCGAGAACACATTAAATATAAAAAAGGTAAAATAATTCCTAATTTGTGTGTAGCAGTTCACATCATCTTTTTATAATAATAATTTAGCCGGATTTGTGGCAGTTATAAACACGAATTTAAGACAGACGTAACTCCGCAATGGTGTCGACCGCAATGGTGTCATTAAAGAATTGACAGGTAAAGGCACAAGTTTCGTAACTATTCCCAAATTTGCCCCTAAATGTATTGTGCCACGGTGCTTCACTTCCCACATGTAATAGACATATAGAAGTTACAGTTTCCACACATTTGCGTGCAGTTAGGCACATAGATCTAATACAATTACGTAATAATTCCTTAAATAAGACCTTATTTTGCTCACTGGGTGATTTTATTGTAAGGGAGAAAGATATGTTCCAGTTTCATTTGAATTTCTTTTTTTTCTTTTCGACGCCACTTGTCGACAGAGGAACATTGAGGTTAAATTTAATCACATCTTCGTTATTTTAAATGCAACACCCTGTATATTATTCTAATTTTGGATTCTACGTCATTTTTAGGTGAACTTTCATAAAGGTTTCCTAGTCTTAAAGTTTACCGTTTTGATATATTTGTTTAACAAAAAAATACAAAAGCACTGCCTAAATCAAAAAGATATGTATTGTAAGAAAATGGTAAAGTCCAGGCCTGCAATTTTTTGGTAAGTATGATATAGACCCAAAATGCGTTTGTCAGTTGGGTTGTTATTGTTTAATAATTCTTAGGACGCCCACCTTAAGTGGGTAACTTATCTCTATCTGTGTTTCGCTGTCAGGCTTCAACTTAATTTCAAAACTCAAATAGGGAACACATGTCGTATGACGTCAAAGAGTACGGTCTTTTTCAAGTAAGATATATATTATAATCCTATTGTCCTATTGTAAAAAAGAAGGTTTGTTCATTAAGCGGCACGAATCTTAAAGATTCGACAGAAAAATCATAAATTATTATTTCTCAGGTCATTTGGCAGTTAGAAATGTCACTTAATTTGTGGTTAGATATGGGTAAATTAGTATGCCATATAATATTCATTAGCTACAAAACCAAATTAAATAGTGAAATGGCCATACCTACCCCAAAGATAAGAGAATAATACTTTCATAGAACGTAGGAGCAGCTAACTAATTAATGCAGAAAGGGTATCTCAGAAATATCATAATTGTATTGATTTGGAGAATTAAGGATCTAAACTTAAGAAGTGTTTTTCTGTAGGGTTTTTTCTTCATATGTGTAGATAACAGGCACCCCACAATGAAAACCAAAAATATTGTTATTATGTATCCATGCGTACGAGAATAGTTTCCTAAAATGATGTAAGAGGTAAAGTAGATCTCGTAGGATACAGTGAGATTTTACCTCTGGTGAGTAGTATTACCTTAAGGAGATGAAAGGTCATCCTGTGCCCCGCCTACTACGGGGACTGGAGCGGCGATCTTGGCCAAAATTATTCAGTTTCCGGCCGGTTTTCATACAGTCAATTCGGCCTTAACTCAAATAGTTTATTAAGCGGAAAGTTAGTCCAAATTGTATTTTGTGTATTATCTGTATTATCTTGTCAGTTTGGGATGTGTTTAATTTTAATTGTTTCTCAGCAAACTATCAGTTTTTCAAAAAAGAAAAAAGAATCAAAAAAAGTTGAAGGTTAAAACCACCCCTTAGGACATAAAATTTTTAAATAAATAAATATCGACGTCGTTAAAAAATTCTGATGAAAAATATTATAGGGGCTGTTAAAAATTTAATATGCCACAACACCTATTTTAAGGCAAAAAATGGTCGAATTACGACTTAATTCCCCTTCGGAAATCCTTTAATTACTTAGCCCAGCTGTAGAATACTCACACATATATATTAATAATAATAAAATATTTCAGACTATCCTTGGTAATTAAGAATCACTACATTAAAACACCGAAGATATATCTTCGCGAACGTAAGCCATGTGCTTGCTGGGAACACGCGACATTTAGCGGGGCGGAAAGGTAGGGATAACGGTAGATGGTGAGTCACGTTAAATTTCTACAAGTTCACGCGGTTTTATTTCAAATATTTGAAATAGGAATTCAAACATTAGCCATAAAACGGAACGGAAGTTATTTACGTTACATCCTTTAGAATATTTCGCACTAATTTAGAAACACCTTGTTATACAGGATGTTTTCCACCTCGGAGGTTTTCCGGATCATTATTAAATATTTGAAAAACTTTTCGGACTTTTTTCAGTTTTTCGCAATTTTTACCGCCAAGTAGTTGTGTTACGGCAAAATGCATTATGTACACTTTTTAAGTAGACTAAATTTGCAACAAAATGAAGAGGATTTGGTCTTGATAGACCAACTAGTTTGTAAGATACCATTGTTGCAAGATTTGCAAAATTTCCTAGGTCGTCAGGTTATTACCACTTCGTCACATACATATAAAAAAAATAAGAACTACCTCATCTGATACAAGGGAAGATGTCCCACTTCCATACACTAGGTAGTATGTATATAATTATTAAATAAATATATACATACTTATATAATACTTATATAATATATATTAAGGTAACCAATTAAAAAATATACCGACATGTAACATAACATTTGCAAGTGCAAATTACAACAGATATGCTTCAGTTCCACTTCAAAGCGTCACCGATTTACGGGATTATGTGGATTTTACTGGCCATAAGGTAAAATTTGACGGCAACAATTATTTGCAATATTTGCGTACCGCATTTTAAACATTACTCTATCCACCTGACAGCAAGAGCGAGAGTGAAATTCTCGGAGGCGCGTCGCCTGACGTATCGTCTCTAAATTTATAAGCAATAAATAAAAGCAAGTGACGTCGCGACGACCAAAGACGTTCAGCATCACAAGGTGATTTCTGGTCTAGTTCAACTCAGCCTCTCGCACAGAAACAATCTAATCAAATCGGTAATATACGGTTTCGTTTAATTAACCGCGACTTTAACTAAACATTATCGGGTGTTACTTAACAATAATTTGTTTCGTGGACGTTGGCAAATAATGTTTGCTTTTTTGATAGTTAGTTTACTGTTACATGAAAGTGATGGACTGCCAACGCAGTTTTTTAACAAGGAAGGTTTGCTCACAACAGAAGTGCCCTTTGGTGAGACTGTCCAGTTGCAATGCAGGAGTAATGGGGATGGATACATCCTGGATTATTGGCTGTACAATAATGGAAAGGCCATAATAGGTCCGTCCAATAGTTATGACAAATTAAAATATGACTATAATATTTTATCTGGGAATCTTACCATAAGGGTAGGCATAACGAATATCTAATTAAGTAAAACATTTGCTCCAGTAAACATAGCATTAGGTGAAGTGGGTCATAGTGGGTCATAGAAAAACAGTTTTCACTTTTTTGTATATTTTTTGTGTACATTTGTAAACAACTTACTTCCTCACAAACTTTTATTACTTTTTGGCTAATTCCTATACACTTTATTACTTCATATAGTTTTTGTCTTCTCACTCTATCATATGCCTGTTTTAAATATATAAACATTAGCATTGTCGGTTTATTATATTAAAGGAGATACTATATACTTCAATTTTAATGATGTGTTGTACTTCTACCCTATCGAAACCCGCATCAACATTCCCCTATAACATCCTCCGTTTTTCCCTTTAACTTTTATTTTAAAAATGTTGCCAAAATTTTTACATTCTAATGTGCGCACATATTAAAATTGTCATATTACCAAGGATATTTGATTAATAATCAAAACTCTTTAATGTTTGTCAGTAATGATTTATATTAACATTTGGCACACTAGTCAATAAAAATATGTAAGTTAGTAGTTATTAATAATAGCACTTTGGATTCTATATTTATAACAAATATTGATTAGTTTCTGTTGAGAAACTGAAACCAATATTTTTCTAACCCCATTTTACCTACTATTTATATATGAACTACTAGCTTTATTCCTATTATTAGATATGGTATTAATAGATAGGGATATTGCCGAAATATTGTCGAAATCTGCAATAATTAATCACTAACCCTAAAAAAATATATTCTGACACTCACATCTTAAGTAACTTTAACTTTAATTTGTCGCGGATATAGGAAGCAAGTTTGGGTTTCTAACTAATAATTACCTTCTTCTCCAGAGCACAACAGCAGGCGACGAAGGTCTGTATAGCTGCGTCTCAAAAGAAGTAAGGGGAGAAAACATTAAAGTAGAACGTGTTCAAGTAATAGTCTCATACAACTGGGAAACAGTTTATGAACAAGATTCTGGTGTAAGTATTTTTGTCGTTTTAGAATTATAAGCAAAATATTCTGATTTTATAGACTCCACAGAAAAATTAAGTTAATAATTTCAAGATAATCTCTTCACATTTTAATTATTTTCATACACATTCTTATTTATGCGACAAAGGCATTCAAGTTTTACACAAATAACCTTTAATACAGTCAGTAGAAATTTTTACCGTACAAATGGTGAGGTAGTTCCTATTTTTTTTATATGTTGTTTAGGTCTACGCCCTTATGGATAATCCAAGTTGAGCAAATAATATATTTCTATTAATTTACTCAATATTACTTTGTTGAAGATTACAGTTGAAGAAGACATTTAGCCATTTTTATATAAAAACCCCCTAAATGTTTTATCTCTGATTTCTTATTATATCGTATATAGTTTTCAAAATTACAATAAATAATTTTGAAAACTCAAAAGTTACTTAGTTCTACACCTCCATAAGGATGAGGCGCTTTGCTTTATTGTAATATCTCTAGTATGTCTAATCAACAGATTTTCTACATTCGATTGTTATTTTAATGGGGTGCTGGTTGCTCTGGCATTCTTACGTGGTGGTACATTCTGTATGAGTGATATTATGTAGTGTCATATGCTAGTGACAAAGAATCAAAACTATGTTTGCCTTTTGTTGTAGATTTGGATGCTATCAACGTTTCGATAGCGAACTTCTTCCAGATTTTCTTGTTTGACATCGCCACTATATAAGGCAAGAGAAAATATAGGGGTTTTCTTGATTGGTTTTCACTTTTAAGAACTTCGTGGAGCGACGTCTAAAAAGACACATTAGGCAGCGTTAACAGGCTGAGAGTCTCAGGCGTATACATTTATCACAAAAAGTAACGAACACGTAAGATTTTTATGATTTTTTTAAAGTTTCATGTTTCGTTGGGTTATGGGGAAGGGAGGGAAAGGGTGAGATGAGAAGACGCGCGAGATTTTTTAATGTTACTGTAGAAAACTATGTTAGAGGGTGACAACGCGGATATCGAGTATGATGAGTATGATGATGAAGAAGATGATGTGGAGGAAGACCATTTCGATAAAGAACCGATCATTCAGATTCAGAGTAAGATATTTACGACACTGAACGAGAACCACCATCAGATGGTCCATTTTTGATAGGGAAAGGTGTATTTTCTATCGTGTAGGAGGCATCCACGTATCAAGGCGAGTTCAAGGTCATAGCACTAGGTGTTGTAGGTGAGATCTAGGCTATGGTAGGCATATTGGCGTGGTGCAGGACTGTAGTTTCGCGTTTTAATTGCAGTAAAACTTAGACTGTTTACTCTTGTACGTCTTTTCTATCGTGTAGGAGGCATCCACGAACCGACGAGTGTACAAGGTCACAGCTCTAGGTGCTGTAGGCGAGAGCTAGGCTATGATAGGCACATTGGCGTGGTGCAGGACACGGCTAGGCATCGCCAAGTATGCTCAAGGTTTCGAGAGCAGCTTATGAAAACCTCTAATGTCTGCCCCTTTACAGAGGTCTGCACTATAGCCTCTGCATGTAATAAACTATATAGAAGAAATTGCCTTAAGCCCACTACTAGGAATAATACCTAAAAAATAGATACAGGTGTCGAGATTATCAATCTAAAATCGGTACCCAATGAATTGTATTGTAGGAGCAGCAACAAAACATAAATATAAAACATGCTGCAACACAGAAGGATGCAATAGTTCAAGGGGTCAAAGTTGATGGGTTTTTTTCCCGAACCAACCAGGTCTTCGAATTCTTAGGCTGTTATTTCCATGCCTGTTTAGAATGTCTTAAATACTATAGAGATGAACCCCTTTAGGATGAACCATCTGAAACATTAAATTCAAGATATAATACGACAATAGCTGAATCAGATAGGTTGAGAAGTTTTGGATATGAGGTGGTGGAAATATGGGAAGACGAATTTAGAAAAATTATAAAGTCTACGAAAGATATAGAGGAATACACAAAGAATCACCTTTATATCTACACCTTTAGAACAGGTAACTTTTTCGTATATTATAAGGCTAAGGAGGGTGAGAAAATCAAGTGTGTATTCATGGGTAGATAATGTGTTTCCAATGACACTGAATAAATTAATATAATCCGTATATATGGCTTTTATTTACCAATGACTTTTAATTTTATATTTGTTAAAAACTACAATTTATTAAGTTGCGGACTCACAGTCCGGCGCGTGTTTTCTTGTCAAAATTAAGGGCGCGTGTTCCGGAAGGTTAATGTGTTTACGTCCTAACTACCAACATATTCCTGATGCCAAAAATATTCCGGCCTTCCATGCACTCCACTTCCATTTTCGGTCATTAGTTAATTAGACTATTACGGCCTAGACCTAAATAACAAAAAAATAGAACTACCCAATTTTTTGCCTTTTTTATCTCTAGATTACTAGATCACTAGAAACTAGATTACTAATACAGTGTATTTATTTCTTCTAGCAGAAGTTCTTTGAATGTAAAATGTTGGCAACTCTGCTAGAATCGAAATTACCCACTAAATTCAAATGTTTGTTTCTTCTTTTTAGATAAATACAATCAGGATACTAATCGTATTAATTGTCCTTGTTATCTTAGGCGCGGGAGCGTTCTATCTATACAGAATGTGGAAAGACCGATATAGATATCCCAGCTATTTAGGTAAGGTACCTAGTTTTATTTTTATAACTTAATTATATAATATCTAACCAGCTTAGACGTGCTGCCAGAGAAATGAGAAATCACGACAATAATAAGTGTAAACGTTAGACGTTGATTGCAAAAAATAGATCAGATCTTTGTTAAGTTGTGTGACAAAGGTATAACGTAATCCATGAGGAAGTGAATTTAACTGCAAAATAAAAACATTAGAGCATTACCCTCTGTAGAATCTAGAAATAAAATTCTGTAAATCTAAAAAAAAATAATTTGTAGCTGTATATTATTGCAAAATGTTTTGTTTTTATGAATACTGTTTTTAATAACATGCTTTTAAAAGAGCAAACAAAATTAGTGCAGCATTCCATTAAACTTATTTTAATTGCAATATTAATAACATTAAAATTGCTTGTTAAGGATACAGTTTTTTTATTGAAAACGCGTGAAATACGAAAACAAAAAAATAACAAAAAATTAATTAACTGATATAATGCTATATTAATACCTTATGTCTTCATCTACTCTGAATTACAGCATTCATGCGAATTGGTGTGCTAGGGATTAAATATTCAATAATATCCCTGGTAATATTCTCCCTTTCTGCTTGACATCGGACATTTCTTTCAATATAATCCCATTGACGCTCTATTAGATTGAATTCGGGACTCAGAGATCAACGGCCACTCTATCAACGGAATAGCAATAGCATTCAAGTAGTAGATAGCCACGTGCACTGAGAGAAATTTCGATTAACCGTAAATAGAGATCAATTAAGCCTAGGAAAATATCTGCATTAAATAGGCTTCAGGTAGACGGTCTTGTTTATCAAAAGAAAAATCATTTTGCTAAGGCAACCTACTTATTGCTAGAAATATTTTTCTAAGTATTTATTTATTACTATAGATTGATAACTTACTTATCACCAGGTGGTCAAGTTTTAACCACATTAGGTATGGATCTTTGTTATGAGTAGATAGTAAGTAATTTTTTAACTATACTCATATTACCTATCAACCAGAACAAAACTTTTTCTTGCCATTAGTAGATCGCTTTGCAAACAGTATAAAATATACGTCCCATCATGCTGCTTCCTTGGTTAGCCCATTATATATTTTTCAAAAAGGCATTTTATTATATACAAAGCATTTATAATTGGTGCAAATCTGTAAAAACAGCAATTTTAACAAATTTCGATTTTTACTTCTATAGTGCTATGATCTTGACTGGCAGAGAAATTACAGTATATTAAATTAATAGAGAATATTATAATATTAGAAATTCACTTAAGCGAAAGTAGAGAACTAATAAAGAATGCACGTCATAAAGATAATTTTAATTTAATATTTATTATGCCTAAAAGCAATGATATAACTCGGCAAAAAATAAAACTATTGCGTTGGTGTAGAATAAAGGAAAAATAATGTTGAGCTACGATTCGTCAGCTTAGGAATAACTTACGTAGGGGACTTATTAACCCTAAGTAACTCACTTTCTAACAACTTATACGTGCATCTCAACTATGCTGGGTACCTACCATTAGTATAAAAATGAGTGAATGAGAATAATCGTATAATTTAAATAACTTCTTTTATTGGTGCAAGAAGGCAACAAACAGCAAAACACTTTTACTTTCCTCGACGCGCGTTTCGTCAACCAAGTTGGTATCTTTCGGAGACGATTAAAACTACCCTATTCATACTATTTAACTATTTATATATTATTATAGCTATTATATATTAACCTATTTATATATTTAACTAAAAAATCTACCCTATTTATACTATTTTCATTGTGATGGCATTACTCACGCTTCAATGATACTTTACAGGAGTGAAAAATAAGTGAAACGACTATTTAATTTGGAAATGAAGTTTGCTACATCCGCAATATTAGTGTCAAACACGGCAAAAATGTCATCCACATATCTCAGCCAAATCCTAGGTAAATACTCGAATTCTTAAAAATTGAATTTCAAATCGACTCATGAAGACATCAGCAATGAAAGGCGATAAACAGTTACGCATTGCGGTTCCTTCATATTGTTCATAGAACAATTTTGTAATAATTTTGCAATTTTGTTTCATACAAAGTTCTGTAAGGTTTACATATTCTTCTATTACTTCTTTTCTATAGTTGTTTAATTAGAGTAAATCCCCAAGATAGTCCAAGGTCTGTGGAATCGGTACACTCGGAAATAATCATAAAAACAATCATAATCAATATCAACATAATCACTAGACAACTCCTAGACAATCCAGAGGAAAAAATTGTTCCAAATGAAAGGTCTGGGATTTACGAAATTAGTTGTTATGACTGTGATCGAAAATATGTTGGACAAACGAGGCGAACAATTAACACCAGGTTTAAAGAGCATATGGGTCATTGAAAATATGGAAGAACAGATAAGTCTAGTGTTGCACAACATGCTTTTGATAACGACCATAGAATATATATTAGTAATTTAAGATTAGTTAAAAATGTGACCAATAATAGACAGTTGGATGCATTTGAGAGCATAGAAATTGTAAAATGTAAAAGTAGTATGAATAGCGACTATGAATACCGTATAGCCCGCTTTACGCGTTGCTTAGCAACTGATCATTGAAGCGTGGCTAATGACGTCACCATGAACATAGTATAAATAGGGTAGATATTTTAGTTTAAGATTAGTTTTAATCATGATGCCAACTTGGTTGGCGAAACGCGCGTCGAGCAAAGTAAAAGTGTTTTGGTGTTTGTAGAAACTACTTCGAGTGTTATCATTACATCAAAGGTTCCAGCCCTATCCAGTTGTATTTAGTTGTTGTATTCAATGTATTCATAGTAAAGAAATACTTATGGCAATACAGATTATCTCAGCAAAATATTCTATTTGGTTGATTTCCCATTTGGTAATGTGGGTCCTACAAAAGGAACAAATGGTATTACATGTTCAACTACGATGTTCGAAAGATAATCGTCCGCGTTTATAGACCTAACACATATTACTAGTTTTACTAAGGACTAACGGTGTGCGTCCATTGAAGCAGATTCCTAAACAAAACATTACAGATTCTCCACCAAGCTGGACTTTTGGAACGATATTACAACTTACAAATCTCTCTGAGAAATCCGTCTGCCCTTCGCGAAACACAATCACGGCCATCAGGAGAATTGAGACTAACCCTAGTTCAATCTAGGAATAAAATATTCTTCGAATCATTGACAGTTCATAATTTCTAAGAAGACGCAGTCATCAAACTTTGTGCTCTCTGGTGCTTAGATCAGCTTCAGTTAAATATCTTGTGATTCTTCTAAAAGATATTACAAGATTGTGATCAGTTGATAGTTGAGTGATCATTTTTTTGCACAGTGCCAGTGACTTTCCTAAGAAAACACAGACATATAGATATTTCATTCATAGACAGATAGATATTCATAGATATATACTTTAAATTATGATTGATAAGAGCATAAAAATAGTGATAAAATATAAGATGATTATGTATGTATGTAGCATGCGACTAGTTCACGCGGTCATTCAGAAATACTTGACAGTGGGAAAATTGCCAATATTTTTGCAGCATCTGTGGGCTATGTCTGTAAGAAGGAGTTCCAAAATAGATTTATCGACATTATTCTAGTCGCATGTTGATGATCACCGAATAAAATAATGTAGGAGATAAACTATAAATATATTCCTAATCAGCAAAAACTTTATTGATGGTACAAAATACGTATAACCAATTTTATTGGTAATATGTTGGAGGAGAGACATATGTTTTTTAGCTCAATATGTTTTATTAACTTTACTTAGAATAAGTTCGTTTTTTATTAAAAAAAAGTCTTGTAAACAGACTTTGGATTTCCCCACCTTTATCAAGCAATGTCAACAAAAATGTGTATTTGTTAATTACTTTCCCTGACTAAAATCTCTTCGCTTCCAAAACTGCTTATTAAAGTTGCATTGTGGATAACACGATTTTTTCGTTATTGGTTCTATCAGTTACAAGTACCGATGAGTGTTACGAGAATAGCGACGCGTGATCTCAGCTGCTTGCAATATTGTAATACCGTCTGGAACACTCAGGTATCGTTTAAATAAGGCATTTAAGTAACAGAAGAGCGGGAACGAGACTAATACTCACCAGTTTGCCATTTTGCAAAAACTATTTCAAGGGCCTTTCATCACTATTTCATCAACCTCCCGCGACGAATTTATATTAGCGAGTGCTAAGCCATTTAACCTCGTCTCGCCTATTGTACTTTTGTACTTCGTAGCTAAGTCATGACCCCTCTCAGAATCGAAAATCTTATTTCCGCAGCAGCTGCTGTTACAGATAAAACAATAAATATTTCATACATTTCAAATACCGCGCCAAGAGCAGTTTTAGAAAGTGTTTGTTGCCCCTGCCAATTTTGCCTGTAAATTTTTAGTTCATAAGTTAACTAACTTCGTAACCGATCTGAACATATCTTGATCGTCTATATTGCTTCTAGTATTTTTTTATCATCCTATTGGTTGAGGTTTGCTAGTGTCACGCCTTCAAGATAATATTAAACCAAGTCGAGATGCAATTTGGGTGAACCATGGGGGCCTATAGCCCCTGTAGGTCCACGTAATAAAGGAGCTGGATACACATGGAAGAGACTTGGAAGTTGTAGTATTTTTCCAAAGGTCGCGTTTGGTGGCGGGTCTGTAATGTTTTGGGGATGAATCTGCATCAACAAGCAGCACGGATTAAACCATATATACACTGACGGACATAAAAAGTGGCGCACCTAGATTTTGTCCCAAATTTGATGTTCAATAACTTTTAAACCAGCCTATCGATTTTGATAATATTTTTTGTTTGAAAGGGCGATTTTAACACGAAATTTGATTGTCGCTGTGGAGTGAAATTTTATTTGTATTGAATTCTTACGAATTCTTCAGCAACGAAGATGCGACATTTGAGATGAAACGGTGTTATTAAGTTTGATATTCAACAAGGAGGCCGTGGAGCTGAAAATGTCTAAAAAGTTCATCGTTTAAGAAATGTTTAGCGTTTTCGATTACGGACGCTGAAATAATTGTTAGTTACAAACAGCATCAAAAAGAAATAACAAACAAAGAATTATTCGACATTTTAGTAAAACGACTGTAATAAAATTATTAATGACTAAACCAATAAACTTAAAAAGTAACTGAACAACAGACTAACTAATAACGAGTATTTCCTCCTCTGGCTGCTATAACAGCTTCCATACGCCTAGGCATGCTTTCAATCCAATTTGTGATAGTGATTTGAGGGATATTGTCCCATTCTTCTGTAAGAGCAATCCTCAATTCATTCAGATTCTCTGGGTTGCGTCTATTAACATTTTGTCTCAATTCATCCCATAAATGCTCAATGGGATTCATATCAGGGCTTTTAGCCGGCCACGGCATACGATTAATTCCGACATCGTTTAAAAATTGTTTTATCATCACTGCTGTATGCGGTCGTGCATTATCTTGCATTAAGAGGAATTCTTCGCCAATTTAAGGTGCAAATGGGACAACATGTTCATTCAAGATCTCTATGTATCTAACTGCATTTAGAGATTGCCGTGGTGGAAACACAAATAATTCTGTACGGGCATCGCTGATAACTCCACCCCATACCATTAGTGAACCACCGCCAAAACTCTCCCTTTCACTGAACATACCATCCTCGTGTCTTTTCCCACGCCTTCTCCAAACCCTCCGACGCCCGTCTACTGATCTCAACATGAATCTTGATTCGTCAGTGAATAAAACTTGAGACCATTGCAACTCATTCCGAATAAGATATAATTCGAGCAAAATCCAAACGATCTACTCGATAAAACCGCGATAAAACTTGCGATAAAACCGAGACTCCTGAATCTCCGACAAATTGTTCGATTTGACACAGCTGTTCCTCGTGCGTTTCTTAAATTTCGGTTTGTGATAGAGATTCCTCGATATTTGCAGACCAATAAATCGATCGTCAATATTTTGCATAATCCTGGAACTACCCGAACCTGGACGTCTGCTGTATTGGCCCGTTTCTCGGTAGCGCTGGATCGCTCTTCGGACAGTTATTTCTGGTAGACCAACAATACGAGCTGCATATATTTGACTCCTTCCATCTTCTACCAAAGCCACAACTCTAGCTACTTGAATTGGACTAATTTCACTGGCATTTTCTTAGAACGTTAATTGGATTTTTTTTTCACAAGAATTTCAACTGAATATTTTGACGTTTCAGTGTTAACCGTTACCATAGCCTCCTTGTTAAATATCAAACTTAATCGTAAAACACCGTAATCGTAAAACACCTTAAAACACCGTTTCATCTAAAATGTCGCATCATCGTTGCTGAAGGTGCTAGAGAGGTGATTCAAAAAAGAGAATATTGAAAAAAGAATGCTAAACACCGTGACCAACCTAAGAATTCAATACAAATAAAATTTCACTCCACAGCGACAAACAAATTTCGTGTCAAAATCATAATCGGTTTTAAAGGCTGTACATGTTAAAAAATACATTTTTTATGGAAAGCCAATTACAAAATAGTCATCCGTAAGAATCCCCCTTTCAAAAAAAAATTATTAAAATCGATAGGCTGGTAAAAAATTATTGAACATCAAATTTGGGACAAAATCTAGGTGCGCCACATTTTATGCCCGATAGTTTATGTTAGGTTTGAATGTGGATTACTATCTGAAAAATATCATAGTTGACCATTTAATACCATTTTTTCCCTTTGTGGGGTTCAATTGTTTTTCATGCATGTGTAGTAGTTTGTCGACTACTTGAAAGTCCCGATTTAAATCACATAAAGCATATGGGATGGTAAAGAATGGTCCGAAGTAAACCCGCACCTGTTACTGGATGCAGTTATTGTACAAAGTGTTATTATTATCCAGAATATTATTGAAAATTCGCTGTTGAGAACAGCAAAGTAAATGAAAAGTTTTTTTTTCGCTGTATTCCAAGGACTTTTAATGTAATTTTAATTTTAAATAAACAATATGTAGAGTAATTTATTATATTAACTAACAATAATTAATAAACTTTCTCAATGTTTAGCTCAATCAGAAGACGAGGACGAGGAAGACGACGATAGCGCAGAGGAAATATTCAGTGCTCCCAGTACGTCAGGCCACACGCAACCCCTTCGAAACATAGTATTAGAGAAAAGCAACACCTTCGATACTATAAGCACGGATTTTAAAAGTATATTAGATACAGCTAACGATAAATAGTATTATATAGAACAATTAACCGATGCTAGATACCTAAACAATTATTCATTAATACTTTATCAATTATTATTATTATGTCATCGAATATTTATTTTTGTGTATATATGTGAAACTTTTTTATATCTATATAGTATGTTTAAATAAAAAAGTGTAGTGAATTTTTGATGATTTACAAGGTTGTGCGTGTACACAGCGGAGTAAATAAAGCCTTGTGTGTGACCTATAAATTAAGATAATATAAAAATAGAAACAAAACCGCATGAAGTGTAATAAAAACAGGTGAAATACTCAGTGGTAGTGGAAAACAAGGGTGATACATACCACAACAAAATATTTCTCGCATACTCCGCAATTTCAACATCATTTGTTATGATAAATATATTTGTATTTACTTACCACTTTAGTTAGCTTCATTACTTTTGGCTCTGGCTTCGCAAAACATATCAAATAATAAAATAGCCTAGTTAATGAACGCTCAAAAGGGGGCTATAGAGGGAAATAGAACACAATTTTTGACTTTGTTTCTTTGTTTAGGCTAGTCAAGAGGCAGGGGCGTATGTAGAAGGTTGTACCTTCTTTCGGTTTTTCGCTTAGGGATAACTCGGAAACTATGCATCCGATAAGACAACTATAAAAAATTAAAGCCGTCGAAACAAGCCACAAGGTTCATTCGCTTTATTATTATATAAAGTTTCCGAGATAGTTTCAATTGTTTCGCAT